>JAOXXN010000395.1:33420950-33448293 GCA_026770055.1 Myrmophylax atrothorax
AAGAGAGAAGTATTTACTAATGATAAATATGATTCATCCTAGTTTGTCATAGAGAATGAAATATTTTTTGTATAATCAGAAGAATCACCCTAACTAGAAGCTGGTAAATTACTTTTACCTTTGGTATAATGCAAAGCTTAATACCAAAACTGTAAATCATATCAACGCTTGAAAGAAGGCCAGCTTGCCAACATGATTAACAATGCTCACATATTACAAGCCTTGGAAATTTAAATTATTCCAAACTCATATTCAAGTTAGTTCCATCAAGCCGAATGCTGTGCTTTTCATTTCTTTTGGTATATATATACAAAAAACAAAACCACAAACAAACAAAAAAATGCAGCATCCAAACCAGGAACCATGAAGTTAAATAGAAACATCTACAATCACTTCAGCCCTAGACAACAGTGCTAGGAATGATTCCTTTGGGGGAATACCAACAATGCATTTCCTTAATGGTTTGGAAATCTAAGGTCTTAATTGATTCAAGAAGAGAATCTGTGACCATTCCCATGGAAGTAAAAGAGAGAGTCTTCCAAGCCATCACCACCATATCAATTGTGAATTTACAGCATCTGGGTACCTTACACCACCCCCTCCTCTCCCTTGGAGATGTCTGCCTTCCATGCTCAGCTGGGTATATGGGTAGCTGTGCAGCAAATCTGATGTGACGAAAAATAATCTTTTTTTTTTTTTTTCCCCAGCAGTAATTCCAAAGACAAAATGAACATGTTAGTTATATAGAAAGTCTAGCTGGTCAGACTTAATGCTAGAAGCTACTGCTGAACAAACAGCACTTGTATGCCTTCCACAGGAAGTCCCTAACTTAACTAAAAATGTATGCAAATACTGACACCTTGAATCTATTACAATCCTGCAATAATGTTAAAAGCTTTGTTTGGCAGGTAATCCTAGAAAGAGTTGTTTGTTATCTTCAGAAACATTATACTTTGATATAAAGTGGACTTTTCTCCTTCAGTACTGTAAAAACTGTGGACCCTTTGACAATTATTCCAATTCTAGTATTAACAATGGCAAAACACTAATCCTGAATAAGGAAGCAAAAGAAAATCACTACATTGGTATTAAATGTATCCCATTCTCACACATGAGATTACCATACTGTGTATAAGTGCTTGCTTTGCAAGGCGTGCACAGAATGGGAGTGTTTATTGTGGACATTTCCAAGAGCACAACAGTAATTAAATTCCAAAGACTCAATAAAATCAACAGGAATTGACATTTAGCTACCATGTGTATCTCAAAAAATAGACATCCATCACAACATAAATCTGGGAAGATAGTAACCTGAAGTACTACCACCAGTTTAATATAGCATTAATTAGCTCCCAATGTTGTTTGTCATTACTGAAATTTTCATTTCATGATGAAAGAAATTTTTTACATTTTGCACAGTCTTCATAAGAGATTGCTGGTATTGTGTATCACAAGGTACTAATGGATACTTTAAAAAAATTTAATAGATTAATCCATTAAGGATTCAAACACAGCTCTTTAGCACGAATTTTTAACAAGCTTGGTTAAATAGAAAATTAGAAAAAAATCTTTGCATTTTAGCTGAGCTGGTTAGAGCATGGTGCTAATAACACCAAGGTCACAGGGCTGATCTCCATGGAGGCCATTCACTTAAGAGTTGGACTCGATCCTTGTGGGTCCCTTCCAACTCAATACTCTGTGACTCATTTCTACTATGAATTTGACTTTCCATGCACTGAAAACACACAAGCAAACAAGAACTTAGTGAAATTTGTAGTGTAATTGTGTAATTTTGTTACTAAATAATATACAGAAGGTGAAATGAAGAAGAAACTGAGGACATAAGGAGTATGGCAGATGTTAAGTGTGTGTTTCCACAAACACACACACTCCACACCAGGACATAACAAGAACATCGCTTGAAATCAAAAGGCAACATAGTTCATTAGGAATTTTATTTAAGAAGTTTAAAAAAAGACCAAAACAACAAAAAACCCCCCAAAACAACAAACCAGCATCTGAAGTTGAAGTAGCTGTAATAATATGGAAATGGGCAACAGCTGTTAATGTAAAACTGACTACTCAGTGCTGGAAAATTACACACAGTGTAGGAGTTTTACATTTCCTATGGGGAAAATGGAGATTTCATCAGCTAGAAACATACCTTTCAGAACAAAATACTGTATAGAAACAGACAGTCACTACTCTTTAAATACAGAAAACAGCATGAGCAAAGTACATCACATAAAGAGACTTACCACTGAAAACACCTAATAAATGTCAATGCTCTTTTAAAAGATTGTTGATAATTTCAATGGATAAAATCTTAAAAATGAAAGAATTAATACTTATTTGGCATGGGATAACACATGGCATATGAGAAATATCAATTAAAGGAATTACTTTAGGTTATACATCTGGCAACACTGTCCTAGTACAGTTGTGCTGACTTTAGCATGCTGACTGTATGTTAACTCTATTGGGTTAAAACAGAGGGGCTATTCTAATGCAGATTCTCCTATTGATGGGACAGCTCAGATTTTAAATTGCCTCTCTTCACTCTAATCAGTGTATCAATGCCTCAAAATAATTCTTTCAACTGTAGTGGAACAGAAGAAATAAATTACTTCTCAGTATATAAAAATCAGAATATTAGAAAAATATCAGAACATTATTTCTACTTAAATCCTTGCATCATCTACCATACAGAAATTAAAACCCAAACATGTGGAGTATCACCTTATTATGTTCACAGTATGTTATTAGTACATGCTATGACTTCAAGGTAAATAAATTGATTCGACCTTGAATTCCATTTTTTCCTCTTCAGAAGCAGTGGAGACTTTATTTTGAAAAACTGCAAGAACAACTCTTAATTGGGAAACTCTTGGCATTGAGCAAACAGTCATGACGGGATTATTTAAACAAATAAAAAATCTGGCAATAATTAGATTTGGCACATCCTGCCCAAATTTAGAATACACAGATAGAATCAATAAGTGTTATTAAGTTGTACCATGAAAAGCAAGAAACTATGTTCTGTTTGCTAATTACCTAGAAGGACAACAGCAAAATATGTACTACGAAGTATTAAAAAGTATTTTCTTGGATTCCAGGCCTAATTTCCCCTCAAAGCATTAATAAGGGATGTTCCAACCAGCCAGCCAACAGGGCTTATTTGAAAAGAGCATCATATGGCTAAAAGAAGTGCTCTTCTAGGAGGAAATACGCTGCTGCTTGTGAGTAGTAGAATTTTCCCCAGACAAGTATGCTTTATTTTGGGCAAAACTTGCCCTAAATCACAAGTGTAGACATGTTTAATGCTTCCCTTCTTCCTGCTGTACTGCTGCGTACTAGAAAGCCACAAGGGGTACCTAAGAAACTTTAATGAGGTACTCCAGTAATATGAGGGTCCTCACCCTGCCCTATTGCAGATGTATTACTGTCCACAGACTTAGAATAGTTTTTAATTAACTTGAGTTGGAAGGTGAATGTTCTTAGGATTCATGTAAGCCCCACTACTTCTACCTCTTAAAACACACAGCAACTACTAAAGAGGGGCATAAGTTATCTTCAAAGAACACCACAGCTCCCATCACTCCAGCCTGTAACAGGAGATGGATTTGCTTGGTATTTCAAATATTACAGTTATCCATGTACTGACAGCATCCAGGAGAGGGCAGGAAGGGAGGGAATTTTCTTCTAGGACTAAGTGCAGAAAGCGAGGAGCAATTGCAATGTATTCACAGACAGTAAAACAGAGGAGGAATTTGAACTATTTGGCAGTGTCTGCTAAAGAGTGAGCCAAAATGAGAGAATAAAAGCATTATTTTGCAAGGCTCAGGTGCAGTTGCAGCACAAAAGAAGAAACTTGCAAGAATTCATTTTTTACTTACATCATTAAACTTTGAAGTAACATTTCAAGTAAATAAGTTACAGAGAAACATTAGAAGTACTTAAGATAATAACAAACTACGGGCTTGAAAATCAGGTATCTAAACCAGAAAGAAATTATAATTGTTTTAGACATATTACACAAGAAGTTGCAGTAATATTTCAAAAACATGTGAAATTGTAATAGAAAAATTATGCCTACAAATTACAGAGGTCTTAATAATCATTGTAGTTTTAAACAGTATTAAAATAATATGATGAAATTAGTAAGGTTCTCAAATATGACCTCCTGACCATTCACCTGCACTAATGGCAATGAAAAAAACATGGGGGCATAACTTGGCCACATTAATACACTAAGGTTGCAAATGCTGCTAGATTTTTGACTTTCAGACGAACAGAATGAGAACAAAACCCCTCTTTTCAAGATAGTACAACTACAAGTGGAATTACACTACACGTGGAAAGAGATTCATACTTTAAATAGTAATAGGATTAAGTTTGGGTGGTGTACGAAATAATAGGCAGAGAACAAGCATATGCTGAGAATTAAAAATACCAAAAGTATCTTCAACAAATAATGCCAAGAAAATCTTGAATAATTATTTGTGTGTGTTTTAGCTATTTAAAGTACATTTATTTCTGACTGGCTGACTATATATAAAAAAGGTATGCCTTTTGTTCATCTATGAGCTAGCAGAAAAACAAAGAACCCCCCCCCCATACACAATTTATAAATATATTTTTATACTATCTATCTCAAAAGAATTATTTTTTTAAATGAGGGAAAATACCTCTGGAAATTGATCTATGCAAACAGTTTGTAAATATTCAGAAAAAAACCTGAGCACCAGATTACTGCTATTGCTTGTGTGTGGACAACCAAAATCAGATTTTACAGCTGCCTAACTGAGCTCCCTACAAATTCTGGTAACAACTTTCTCTCAGAGGCACTTGTTAAATCTGCATTTGATTTCTTCTATAAGGAGCACCTTCTTTTACATGGTTGTTACATTACCCCAGCAATTTATGCCATCAAGCATTGTTGGGATACAAAATAGCAAACACTAAGAAAGAAATACATGTACCACAAGGATGGCCTTGAAATCCATTTGCAAGTTTTTGAAAACTACTGCTCTCTATGACAGTTCATAAATAAGTCCACTATCACTATCAACCATGCACTCAGTGACTAAAATTTAGTCTTTAACATGGTGATTTTGTCAGGGGAAAAAAAAATCATGAACACAGACTTATTTCTCAGCATTAATTAAAAATATGTTAAAGAAAAATGGAATATAGTAAAATACCAAGATCTCCCGTTCACTTTCCACCCTCTTTAGCTTTTTATGATCTTTTTGAGGCTCTCATGCAGGAAAACATCCCCTTCCCCTTCTCTTTAGGCACAGAGTGTCAAACATTGCTATCTTGACCTACACTTTCTTCCTGAAATTGGTTTCGGGTTTTTTGTTTTGTTGTTGGTTTGGTTTTTTTTCCGGTTAAGAGCAATTAATTTCTTCTGCACAAAGTAACTGGCACATTGATGCTTGTCACATTAACTCTGGATCCATATTTTGATTAAATAGGGCATCAATAATCACAGTGCTCACTTTGTCAGAGCTGAGTCGAGCATCAAGTTAACCATTTTCTCCATGCAAAACTTTAACAAAAAAAAAAGGCATTGTACATTTATTTTTCCTATTAGTTGTCTTTCTCTGGTGGGTTCAAATGAACCTCCATTGTCTCCTGTTTCTCATAGCCCACTCAGCTTTTCTTTCCCTTCGTAGTCAGTGTACAGTTCAGAACAGAATGTTAAATTTTTTTCCTGACTACTTGCTCGTTTGTGTACGTGAAGCCCATCTACATGTTAATATGATTGAATGACACCAGACTTAAAACTTAAGCAAAGCTTTACTTTTTTTTCTGAGGGGTGAGTGTAAGTTGAGTCATATTTTGATTAGTGATTCTTAGAGAGAAATTCAATGGGAACTTCAAGTGCTTATCAGTGCAAGGAAAAAATTAAATAAATAAAAAATCAAGTATAACACAATCTTACGATTTCCCCACCCCCATAATATCTAGTCAATCTAACCTCATTTTTCCAATCCTAAATCCCACCACAACAGGATAGATGTTTCTAATTGTTTAGGGGGTGTTGTGCATATGTATTTTGTAGTACTTGGCATGTTATTGAGATAAATCCAGCAATTTAAAGCTGCAGAATAGGCTTTCCCTTCAAGAGATGGATCTCTGTTAAGTCCTTATCTGCATATTGATGTTTATTTATGATCTTATTACCTGCAAAATTGCGACCAGCGCCTTTCAAATATTCCTTAGGGTTTCAATTGTGAGAGTTAACAGGCAAGAACAAAAGTTGCATTTTAAATAGCCTGTGTTGAAATTTTATGCCTACAATGAATTGCTCTCAAAGTGTCCCAAAAGTAACCAGGAAAAGAATCTTCATATGAGATGCAAAACTGCGTGCAGAGAAAAAGCAGCCCCTTGACCCCAAGTCTTTCACCCCACAGTCCCTGTCAAACAGCAAGCCAGCTTACCCTGTGATAATATATGAATAGGGAACTTCAAAGCAATGTCACAGCTTTGAAACTGCAGTTTAAGGGTAAAACGATGATTCCTTGGAAGGACTAGCAGTTTTCAGTAGTACTACCAAGCAGAGCCATAGGTTCAGGTACTGTAATACAAGGCTGACAATGGTTTAAGTGCTAATCAGCTGCAAAATACTAATATCAACTGACACCACACACATCCACACACAATTTAATACAAAATTCTAAGCAGTCTTACAATTTCACCTGAATAAATACACCTTCTTTAAAGAAGCAGAAACCACCATTGTATCTTTCTTCCTATTCTAAAGAGGTCAGAGTGGATGGATGAAACCATAGAAGATGGTTATTCCAAAGCAGAGTCAGCATACAAATTATTACTATTTAAATAGCAAACAAAAAAAATAGCTACCAGAGCTTATTTTTGTCTGAAAGAGACATGATGCAGTGGAATAACAATCAAGCTGTTCAACAGGAGGTTGCTGTTTTAGCAGGATGTTGTATTCACTGAACAGAAGAAAACTCAAGCACCTAATGACCTATTTACCCTCACAGGAGTATTTTTAAAATTAATACATAAATAAATGTTTTTAAAATACAGACATGTTGTGACAGCAAGTAGCCATCTCTTTAGGGAATGTTTCACTATTTAAAATCATCAGAGAACTTTCTCCCCAAGTAAAAGCTACCACTAAATACTGCACAAGTCATAACAGTGCTTACTTCCTTTTTCTCTTTTCTTTTTCTGCTATTATGTTTACCAGAAGTTCTCACAAAGGCCAAATTTTATTTCACACCAATATGGAGTATTCACTCACAGATCCCATACCAACGCTCTCCCACAAAAGCACACGTTCACACAGGTGTGTGAAAGACCTTATACATATTTATCTCCATACAATCTATTTTTGGAGTTACACCAATGTGCATGCTTTCTATTGGCTTGAAGGTTATCTTTCCTTCTGATTTTCTTTCAAGTGTCTTTATCACTTTAATGCATCTTGGCAAGCCTGCTACTTCCTGATATTTCTAAATAACTTTGGAGTTTGAAGACTCTGAAGTTGAGAGACTTTTGTAACATCTAACAAAGGAGATTATCTTTAATTAATGTCTATCTTTTGGTTAACTAGAGTAAACTTTGTTATGAACAATGTACTTTCCTGCACTCTGATTTCTAAATTGGTTTCAGAACAGTTTTCACAAAATGAATGTGCTCAACTTTTTGAGTGACATCTTTCAACACCACAGATCTTGTTAACAGAAACACATTGCCAGTATCTCAGTATATCTTTTTTGAACCCATCTACTGTGTATATTTCCTCTAATACTTTAACTGCCTGTTCTAGCTTGAAGCTTACCTTGAAACACTTTGGTTTTCCAGACAGGAGACTGCCAGGCGTCTGTCTTTCAGCAACGTTTCAGTACCTTTCTGCAGAAACACTGCTAGTTTATTTCATTACCTGATTTCCTCTTGAAATGCCAAAAACACCTGCCAAGAGAACTAAACATTTTCCAGGAAGACTCTGACCCATTTCAGCTATCAAATATTTTTTCTAGTGAGACATCCTCTAAACTTATTCCAAGTCCATCTGATTCTGCCCCATTTACTGATAGTCTTAATTCTCCTCCAGCATGGAGTGTGACAAGAAAGCAAATAAAAAATGTATCTTCTCATGTTCTTGCTAATAGCTTCCCTTCTGACAGGAGATACTAGGTACAAAGGAAAACATTATATGCCTAATCTTATCCAAATTCATCCTTATTTTAATTGGTTTAACTGAATCTGTTCAGTATTACCTTCTTTGTGATCACAGAAATAACCATCATGTCTTTGACTTGCATATGGGTCGTGCTTGCAAATATCAGCATTGTCTTTTCCATTCAGATCTCTACTACTACCTTTTCTGCTTCCTATATCCTGTAACTCACAAGCTGCTCTGCCTGCCCCATGGTCAGGCTGCTTCTCTTTCAGTCCAAAGGAGCATCTTCCAACTCAAAAGGTCAGCTCTCATCCAGTGGAGTAGAATTCCACATGCTCATGCAAGATATGTGGCAAATGTACACTACACAAGCCTTCTCTTGTTCTGCTCAGAGAGGGAAGAAGATAAACATTGAAACTTTCTAAATTGAAATGCTTGAGGGACCTTAATAAGCCACCACATTCAATCACCTATACATGTTCCAACAGAAATTTTTCCTACCATAAAATTATTATTTGCAGTAAGTTACATGCACGAAAACATATACACTCCCCTATGTTTTGAAGTCCACATTGGTCTTCAAGAGTCAGTATAAATGATGGATTGTGTCTTTATAAATACATGTTCATACACTACTCTTGAGGTTGGTGACCACGCAAATGTTGCATGTAAGAACATTACCATCAACCCAGAATTTGGAAGCCTCCTTTAATATCTTTCCTAAAGGTAAAACTAAAGGTAAAACTAAAGATACTCACCATAGAATGAGTAAAAGAAAAGAAAGAAAAAAAAATCTCTAAACCTGTAGATTATCAAGCATAGTGACCATACTTTTTTTTTTTGTTAAGAGTAACACTATGGCAGTATTTTATCATGGGACTGCATGCACTATTTTAATTAACAGAGTAAGGACCCAACTTTCTCTTTTAAGTCTGCTACAAGCTACTGCTGCTTGATCTAGGGTTTTGTTTTGTTTCTTAAAGACTTGTACTGATCTTAGTTTTATTATCTATTAACTGTTATTCTCCAGATTTAATTCTCTTACTGGTTTACTACTACTAAGAACACACACCTGGTCTTCTGATCTATGCAATTTTATTTTGATAACTGATAAAGTACAGATTATTACAAACTGATAAATTACAAATTACAGAAGCAGAAAGGCTTTTAGTGGGATCTCACATGATCATGTTCTTATATCCTACCCTGCCAGTATTATCTGTCTCAGTTCTCCATTATACACAGGCATATATAAAACACAGAATATCATACTATTTCTTGACTAGGTAACAAATTCTCTGCATGTAGATATATATATAATATATATGTATATGACATGCACATATATACTACATTTGTGTGTGTTATATATAGTCACGTACACATGAACAGACAAAGTATCCAGATGCTGCATGAACATTCATTCATAGGAAAATGACCTTCCTAAGCTCCATGTTTTCAGGATACCATAAGAGAATTACAGGATCTCAGAGGGCATTTTATGCATGAGGACATAAGCATTCCTGTGAACAAAGGGCATAATGAAAATTTGAAACCACAAAAAATACAGACTGAGTATTTTATCTATAGTGTTCAGTAACTTCTAGCTCTTGTAGAGGTATCATAAAACTGAACTTACAGTTCAAACATTTTGTAAATATGTGTGTAGAGGAAAGCCAGTATATTAGATATTATAGTTTCAGAGATATAGCTCACAGTACTGTTAGGGAGAAGGGCTTTGCCCTGCAAAACCTAAATCACTAGTGCTTGTACTTCTGCAGATGTTTAATTCAAGCTATACAACATCAGGAGCGCAGAATTACCGAGCACACTTGTGCAGAAAGCATAAGGCACAGTCAGATTTCCTGCTACTGTAGATAAGGCAATGTTAAATGCAATGTAAAGCTATTTCCCACATCCTCCATAAAATACAGCTCCTGCTTAGTCTGTACTAACTGCTGTCAAGTTCAGCTCAGGGATTAGAGAGGACAGTCAACCATTTCACGTGAGGGCATGCATGGCAGATAGGAGCCATTCCTAGTGTAAAAGTAAAGCTCTGTACCAGCACTCATTATCTCCTGACTGATATTAGGCAAATAACTACCCTAAGCCATATATCACATTCAGCAAGGAAAGGACTTTTTTTTTGTTTGTTTGTTTTACCAGCTTAACTTGCTCAAAGGCATAAGAGAGCAGCCACCTTTGACACCCTCCTACTTTCTGCCACTCAGGAAAACATCCCATCTCTCCACCAGATAAGCAACAGCTTGGAAGCCACCTTTCTGCTACACAGTTCCTGCTGAGAGAGAGTTACAACAGCAAAATCTGAATATATTTCTCTGCAGAGCTCCTACACTGTATTTGCTTTGGAGTGTGGAAGAACTGGTAATTTGACATGTCAAAGCCACTTCTATTACTCTGACGCTTCCAAATATTTTTCTCTGCAATTCTTTTCCATTTTTTGTGTCCTCCTGCACTGTGAAATATTCTAATCCACAGTGACAGGACTTGGGGCTGATTAAAGTGTTTGCAATTGACGAGAAAAATATGCTCCACTGGTACACAGTTTGTAAGAACACATCTGTAACAGAGAAGGAAAATAATTTATGACCATAACCTGCTTTAAATTTGCAGTAAAATCATTACCTTCACCATCCTCAATGCATCACGAAAGCAAATAATTGTAATTTCAAATGGGACATAGCACTTGCATATTTAAAATACTCGATAATTAATGAAGTCAAGTCAAATGCAGTATTTTTTTTCTTCCACAGAAATGAAAGATTTAATCTTACTTTTGTCAAAAATTCATCCAAGTCCTTACATCAATATTTGCTTAAATTATATTAGTCCTTAAAAAAAAAATCTGACTCCTACATTTTAAAAACCAGATGCTTTAAAGAGATTTAGTGAACTCTTACTATGTAATTTTTATTTCCCCTTTTCTTTAATGTGAGATTGATAGCACTTTTTCAATCTAGGCACTGTGCCTGTGGCAGTGTGCTGGCTTCAACAATTTTCCAGCTACTACAGCCCTCTGTTAGGCACTGTGCCAGAGAATGCCTTATCCAGAAGAATTAAAAATGGGCTATTCACTTCACTGGCAATCTTGCCCAAGCTAGGCCACAGTACTGATATCAACAAAATCCTGTGGCACAGCACAGTTCCTGCAAAGGACAGGCTCTCTGCAATGAAAAGCAAACAAGGCATGCTTCAGGAGGGTTCTTCTGGGAAGTGGGACTAAACTCAGCTGGCCCACTTCTTTTGTTGATTCAAAACTGGATTTCACCATTTCTGCTCTCACCTTCCCAGGACCACTAAAGCAGTGCAACACAGACTCTGCTCAGTATTTCAGACTGAAGGGCGAACAGGCCAGACACTACTGGAAAGGGTCAGGTATTAGTCACCAGCAGTAGAAAAGGTGGCAGTAAGGAACTAACGGCAGAGAGTTTTATTGATTTGCTTCCTTTACTAACTCGCATCTCCTGCAGCACTAAAATCAAAAGAACAGAACAGCACTGAGCTCTCCATAACCTAGTCTGCCCATCACTATCTGCTTGGAGCCAATTCCCCTCTGGTTTGGCATTCCTCTTACAGTACATTTTTCTACATCAACTCCACCATGCATTCTCATCAGTAGCTGTGTGAAAAGGCTTAGCACAGGGAAGACAAGGGAGAAAGAAGAGATACTCCCTGTGGAGAAGCAGCAGACATTAGCCAAGAACTAACAGCCCAATTCATTGTTACTCTCTCTGCTATTCCATGATTTGTCCCAGGATCTTCTGAGAATATTTCTAAGAAAACCAGTATGTAATCCAGCCTTTTCAGAGTTAGGCAGTAAGTTCAGCTCTTATATATGTGTATGTGTTTTTATATATATATGTATACACACATACACAAATAAATAATAACAAAAAATTTATATATATGTAAAAATTCTTGAAATGGGAGACTTTGTAGTACACTTTCTACTGCCTTTTCCATTTTTGTCCGAAAACCAGGGAGGCATCAGAGCAGATTACCTATTTTTTTTTTTTTTGTTCTTTTAGGTAGACCTTGAAAATCAGACTACGCAAAAAGACCATCCTGTCCACCCCAAAACCGAATTGATGAGGGAAAAAGATCCCTAATATGTAGGGTTTACCAAAAACTTTTCACTATCTACTTTCGTTATCTACTTTGCAACCTAGTGAGGCTCAAAACAACCAAGCCACAACTCTATCAACAAAGGAAAAGAAGGGAAACATCCAGCTGAAGAGTATCCCTTAGGAAAGCACTAATTCCAGTGAAGTCAACCCTAACACTGAGCAATGGAGGAAGCAACACACAAACTTGAAAATCCTAATTAAACAAAGGGGAAGAAGAAAAATGATGAGCATGCAAGTTTTCCAGCCCTTTGTTTTCGGTATCAGTGAATCACAGCCAGTATTGAAATTAAACTCAAGCTATGACTTCAGGAAAACTAGTACCTTATTGTAGCACTGCCTGTTTTCTAGGAGTTTTTTCTATATACTTCATGTGTTCTGATCTCTACTGATGTTCTTTCTTTCATCAGTGAAATCTGGAAAACCCAGTGATGAATCACTTATGAATTTACCTACTCTATGGTTTATGTAAAGGCATAGGCACTTTTGACATTTAAAAATGCATTTTAAGCCTTAATTTGACAATAAATGCTTTGAACCACTAATATTAACAATGCCATAAAGACAAAGCTAACAGATAAAATAACATTGAGCTGGTAAGGAATGGGACTCTCTCTCCTAGTACAAAAAAAACCCAACAGCCCAACAAAAAAAATCCCATAATGTGTGGGAATGACCGAACCCCTCCGACTAGAAAGACAAAGTTGACATGCCTAAAGTACCTGTTTAGGATCCTAGACTTGGCTTAACTCAAACAGCTTTGATTGGATGGGGTCCCTCAACAGTATTAAAACTGCTCTAATTGCATTCTTCAAGCCAGCTGAAGGCTAACAGCTTCCGCTCTCCCACCCGCTATCAGAGCACATCAAGGACTTCTGTTATGAGAAGAGCACCTGGTCCAAATTTATTTCAACGGCCCAGAGCAAAAAAGGGAAGGTGCTTAATGTTCAGCCACAATGGTGACATTTTTACGACACGACTAAAGTTCAGAAACAAACAAATGAAGGATTTGAAAGGCGCACAAACAGAAAGGGTGACAATAAAAATTCAACATTAATATATCAATTTCAAAACATATACCACCCATATACTTGAGGGCAAGGCCAAAAGTTGGAAGCAGAGAAAAGAAGAAATCTGTGTAGCTAGCTTGGAAGAAAAAAAAAATAAATTCTCTGTAACTGTTTGAAAGAAATTCTGACCTTTTACTGAAAATGACATATTTTATTCTACCCTATTTTAGATAACTTCAAGTAGCACCACTCATTCCACCCAAAAGTGGTGGCACATTTCACCTTTAGCACAATAAGAAGTGATATGAATGGAAATTTTTTCTACATTTTATGTTAAATTGTCTGTTTTGTGCCTCTCCTGCTGCCTCATGGTTAAAAATCAAATTAATTGGAGGGGCAGAGGGAGATGCACGCAGGCTGATACTGTAAAAATCCTCAGATCAGTAAGAGATGAATGAATAATTATTGAAAAAATTATTACAGTGTCACAGAGACTTTAATAATGCTTCTCAATTTCTTTGAAAAATACCACTGCTATTTTTAATTGAACCTTTATGAACATGACACTCTTATTCTAGTCAAAATTAGGCCAACTTTATTTCTGCAGCTACAACAAAACTAAAATTGCAGTCATTAAGTACATTTGTAGAAGATTTCTCATGTACAGAATGACTGAAGATTAGACAATTTTAGAAATTGAAACACTGAAATTGCTTCACAGTAACTGATGCATATCCAGACAGTAAAGCAAAGATGACAGAAAACCTCACAACTGTGCAAGGACATAAGAAGCATCAATTAACTCTTTATAAATAACAACATTTAGTAACAATTTTAAATGTGTGTTACAAAATCAGGAAACAGATTATTCCACATTAAGCAGTTCTGTAGTATATATAATAGAGATCCAAGTTCTATGCTTTGAAAATTTCTATTCAGGTATAAGAAAAACCTGAAAAAGAGAAAGCAAATTCTTTAATTGGTATACTGACTTTTTTGTGGCAGTAGAAAGCATATATTCCCTCCTACTTAGCAATTACTTGGCTTACTTTCCAGTAAATACGCATAGCCAAAATTGCAGCCACAGATGAAGTTACTAGCATGCCCACATGTGGTATTTTTCTTTACTAAATAAAGTGTAATTTGGTAACTGCCTGAGAAAATCTGCAACACAATCTAAAGTACTAAAAAAAGACCTCTTTCAAGAAAGACTAGATTACCTAACTACACAGGCAAAACTCCACCATCTTTAAAAATTAATTCCAAGTAACTTATGGAACTGTTAATACTGTATTTTTGTGCAATCTTATGCTGCAACTCTACCTTCTCATGCAATTTCCCCTCCATTCTGCATGGTGAGTTAGAGAACAATGTCCAAGCACAGACTTTTCTTGATGGCATCTGCTGATACTAATCATTAGTATGGTGCTTGATCAGCAGCATACTTCTCAGAAATACTCTCCTTCTGCCCGCTTCCTATTATCTGGGACAAGCTTCCTTAAGGTCTTTCTCAAGAACAGCCTGATTTTAAGAAATGTTCACATTTCCTTAATTTACTTATGTAACACTTACAGTGTTATTTTCCAGATAGACATTTTTAGTGTCCTAACAAACATTTTCACTAAGCACACAATGTTCGTTACTAAAAAGTTGTCTGTAACAGCATTTAATAATCTTTAAAAAATTCCATCCACAATTTTCCCCAAATCCTCTAATGAAATAAACAGTTTTTAAAAGAAAAAAAAAATCTCATGAGGAAAGAGGGAAGATATGCCAGAAGGAATACATGCACAGTGGGAGAAAGGGTTAACAAAATCTGCAGTACACCTCAAAATGGGCTATAAAAGTTCCATAATGAACCTTCTAGTTCTGAACTATCTCTCAGGCGCATTCACTTATATTTCTTTATGCTGCCATCTCTCATTGCAAGTATAACAAGAGAGTTAAAGTGTAATTTTACATGTAGGTATATCACCTCAAATTAGCAACATAAAATTACTGACATTTATTCCAAAGAAAGCCCTACTGGCTAGAGGTAAAATGCTGAACTAGCATCTGTCAGTACTGCTAATTGAGGTAAGGTTGGGAACTATAAAGTACTATTAAAGGAGTAAAATAATACCAAATGGAAACGCTGAAAAGGTACACTACCCTTCTGACACTCTAAATTATTATCCTGATTAAAGAAGCTACTATGTTTGACTCCTAAAAGTGCCATGGACAGTAATGTGCTTTAGAATTGCAAGGAACATTCTTATGGGCAACAGTACCTGAAAAAGCACATTAACAAATTCTTGCAATATAGTACCTATATGTTCAATGTGTTTTTAATGAAGTGTTCTATCTTCTATATTTTTAAAAAGCATCTGTCTTTTTTACAAAGTGCCACTTTTTCACCTCCAGCTTGAACAGTTCCACCTGGTTCTCTTCTTCAGCCTAAGCTTTGAGCAGATCTTTGGAGCACAAGCTACTTGCAAGGTTCTTGCCATCATCTTGTGAATGATGACAACAGGATAAAATCCAACACCAAACTGAAAGGTAAAACAATTCAATCTAGAGGACTATTAATACAACTTATCCAACTTTACCTTTTTTTCCTTGTTTGGCATATTGACTCCTTTAACACCGCAGTGTAAAGCTCTGTGTATTCATCTGAGAACACACAGCAAATTTTACTATGGCATCTAGAAGTCTTTAAATAAATTGTTTGTCAAACAGACTTTCCTTCTCTTTCAGTAGGAATAGCAAGGGAAGAGAATCAAATTTGTTGACAGTCACTGCTTTGACAAAATTCAGAGATTTACGAAACACCAGTAGCTATGGAACAAAACAAAGGTAATATGGAGAACATTCAAAGATGAGAAGGACTGTTTTTCATTTATTTCTCTGTGAATAAGTGTGATAGGCAAATTTATTAGAAGTTACTTGCTCTTTGAGAAAAATGCTGAAACCTTAGGGAAACACAGTCACAATAGTTTGTCCACTCTGCTTGAAAACTATTAAACTCTAACAGGTTAAAAGCAAACATTCATGGCCAGGTCCTATGAGATTTATTTTTGTACAGACTGCTCCCACAAGGAACAAAATAGAGAATTCACTTCTGACTGTCTAAAAATTTTCATAATAGCACTAGTTACCAAAGGAAAAGTTCATGCCTTCCCCTCCCACTCCCCATCTCCACACAAAACCTGAAAAATTTCAGCTGGTTTAACATTTGGACATACTAAAATGAAGCCAAATAGAGCATACTTTAAGCTGAAAATAATTTCCAGGCTCAGCTGTATGAAACTTATGTAGGTCATTCACAGAATCCTTGACCTCACAAAGTTCAACAACAAGAAGTGCCAAGTCCTACACTTGGGGAAGAACAACCCTACGGACCAATATGTGCTGGGTGTCACTCAGCTGGAAAGCACCTTGGCAGATAATGACCTGCAGGTCCTGGTGGACAATCTCAACATGAGCCAGCAGTGTGCCCTTGTGGCAAAGAAGGCCAGTGGTACCCTGGGCTGCAGGAGACTTGCCAGAAATTTTGAACAGAAGAGGTCCTTCTCCTCTACTCCGTGCTGGTGAGGCTGGAGTACTGCAGTACTGTGTCCAGTTCTGGGCTCTCCAGTACAAGGGAGACATGGACATACTGGGGAGAGTTCCAAAAAGGTCCACTAAGATGACAAATGAACTGGAACATGTTTCCTGTGAGGAAAGGCTGAGATCTGGGACTGTTCAGCCTGGAGAATGTTCAGGAGGGTCTAAACAACATATACAAATGTCAGAAAGGAGGGTGCCAAAAGGACAGAGCCAGGCTCTTCAGTGGTGCCCAGTGACAGTACTAGAGCTACAAAAAAATGAAGGAGACACTGTTTGAACATCAGGAAACACCTTTTGGTTGTGAGGGTGGACTGAGCACAGGCACAGGTTGCCATAGGAGGTTGTGGAGTCTCCATCTTCACAAATATTCAGACGCCATCCAGACAGGGGCTTGAGCAGCCTCACTCAGGTGATCATGTTTGAACAGGGGAATTGGACTAGATGACCTGCAGAGGTCCCTTCCAACCTCAACCATTCTGTGATTCTGGAAAAGAAGCTTCAAAAGTTTTATGCACATTTTATAGTCTCCAAAGAGGTATTTTCCATATTCTAAATGATATGAAAGTCAGGTTTTATATGGGAGACTGCATGTAAGTACACATGCATCTGTGTAGAGACACAAACATCCTTACTCCTTTTAAAGGACAGATAATCAGTATTTAAATCTTTCACTACCTCAAGAACTCCACATCCCAAGACCTTGGAAAAAACACCCAGCTTGAAAAGTCATGGTGAATCTACTACATATGAACAGTTTTTGAGAGGGGAAAAGGACACAGTTCTTCTTGAGCTGAGAATGTCAGAATAGTCCATCCAGCTAATTAAGGTGTTACCTGCTGCAAAAAGTTCCCCGATTTCACAAAGAGTAAAGAAAAGCCTTAGAAGCCACCAAGGTTCTCCTCTGTATTTTGTCAGCATTCAAGTGACATCCATACTTTAGAATTAACTGAAATGCACCAGTTAACTGGGGCATTAAAGCAAACTCTGCAGAGCTGGACAGTTTGTAAAGTTCATTAGCGCCCAGACTACTTTCCCACAGACTCTTTAAACCCCTCACAATCATCTGAAAGATCATTAGATTCTGACACGCTGTTCTTATATATCTAAATGACCTTTCAGATACAATTTTCAGGTTCTCACTGTTAACACTGCATGCCAAATGTCACCAAATTTTTTTTGAAATTAAGTGTCATCAGAAGACATTTTGACAGGCCATTTTGTTGCTAGATAAAGCAACAGTAGTATCCTATGCTGGGGGTGAGGGACTGAAAGGGAGAAAAAGCATTAGATCCCTAGTCAGGTACACCATTACTTCACAGTTGTCTGTATATACAGAGATGTCTTATACAGGAAGGAGAGGCCACTACACCAAGTAGCTCAAGGCTTCCGGCATCCTTAATTACATGGGGCATTTTAAAGAGATCAAGGTAGCCGGAGAAAACAGGCAGCATGGGCAAAAAAATTGGGCACCCACCACACTGTGCACCAAGATAGCTCACATTGCCAGAATGATACACCACTCCTTCCTGCAAGCCTGCTCTACCTCTAGGTGCAAAGAAAGCATACACACTAATGCTTTAGGAGGATTAGGGAAGAGTGGAGGCAGGGTCAGGGGACTCATTTTTGCAGGAGAAGGGGAAAGATGCATTGCTCCATCTGTACCAGTCTGAGTGTCCTTTAGACTTGCTAGTCTTTCCCTTCCAAAGAACTTCATGGCAATAAGATGTTCCAGTTCAAACAAACACCAGAAAAATTCTGCCACATTTTCTGAGTTAATCAGTACAAGTGAAAACTATGAGAAACTGCCTGTGAATGAGTAAACAAGCATGAAAAGACAGGAGCTTGTGCAGCTTCAACTTCACAAGGAACAGCCAAGAACAATTTTCAATAAACAGAGTACCTAGTAACTTCTAGAAACTGAAAAATTTCTGTGAATTACTCAGCAACTGAAAGAATAGAAGACCTTGGGTCAGAACTGCTTTCTAACGCGTGTCCCTCTTCTCTTCAAAACTTTTTTCCAGTATTATATGATGCACCATGAGCACTCAGGACCATGGCATTTCCCTGCACAAAAGGAAGATGTTTCCCTATCCTTAAAAGCATGGCTGCACCTTCCAAAATTCTTCAGCGACATTTAAAAACAGTTCATCTGACTATCACCAACATTACAGGAAGACCACTCCACTAAAACAGTGTTGAAAAAACATGAAATTCCAGACATGTCAGACTACTCAGAGACATACAATTCACAATGTTAATTTGTTACTAGACAAAGAGCTTACCAATGGAATTTTAACAAACAAGTAAAGAACAATCATGACCAACCTGCTGGACAAATGATATATAATAATCTTTTTTTCTGCAAATAAACAAAACAAAACATCATAGGACTTGCAGGAAATTTCACATCACACACACTGAACACATGAACTAGACATCAGGGTGTTTGTGTGTGTGCGTGCCTGCTCTGCACGCTACGTGTCAAAGCAGACCGCCTACAGCTTAGTCAGGAGGAGACTTTGAAAATACAGATGATAAAAGGAACTGAGAGGGTGGTACAAAGTAACCGCTTCTCCAAATAAATACTCTCTGCAGCCGTAAACTAGATGTCGAGTTCCTGGGGAAGCAGGAACAAATCCTCAGATAAAACCCCCCACACCTACTTAATGAATAGATATGTGGGAGCAAAGAAAGGCTGACATTTCTACAGCAACAGAGTTAATGGTGTGTGGAAGTATTTAATTCCACATTTTCAATTAAATTTTCTGGCTTTCACTGTTTGGAGGGTGGGGGGTTGTTGGTTTTTTGGGGGTGGGGTTTTTTTGTTGCTGGGGTTTTTTGTCACAATGCAAACTATTCAGGATGTTTGTCAGGGTTTGAGAGTACACAGATTTGAGAACTCAAGGAATAATGTAAGTGTAAGTCAGCAAAACCAGCTTGACTTCATTCCATATACAAGCTTTCCCCAACCAGAAAAGTTTCCAGAAACATGAGCTGAACCTTGAAGTTTGTTAGATGCTCTTTCCCAGGCCTTTATAAACCAAAAGTAATAAAACACTGTAGGCAAAGCATTCTAATCTTAGACACCATGTACAGTACTTACAGCAACCACCCTATGGAAGTCTTGTTATTGCTGCCTATTAAAGAAAGAAATCTGAAAACCAGAAAGTTAAAGCCTTGCTGCTGTGGAGTAAAAGAATGGTCTTTTTATGGTGTGCTACTGCTGCCTTAAGGGGTAAATCCTGTTTTGAGCAAACCCTAGAAACAAAAAAGCCCAGCATCACTGTTGTATTAAACAGATCCCTCTTTTTGCTGATTTTATGGCACACATAGAGCCAAAAACCTCCTTATCAGAACAAATGCTCAACTACTTACTTTGGAGCCAATTAAAAAGAATTGTTAGATGACTTTTAAATTAAGGCTTTTAAGATATCCAACCAGCCAAGTAAACTGTGAGAGCCGGATGCCCACCCTCAAAAGGTTTAGCACTAGCATCCCACCACCCACTCCCTCTTCTTTCCATAAATAAAGTTATTTAAGATTCCAGGTTCCTTCTTTGATATATGTAAGCTGCTTTTTGGGAGGATTGGTCTTTTTATTTGCAGATAGGGCAGGGGTAAAAGGGAGGAGGAAGGGAGAGAAAGAAGAGAAAGCTACACAGCTTCAATTTGTATTGCAAACAGATAAATTGTAGACTCCTAAAAATCTCAGTCATGCTAGAAATTATATGCCAAAAACCTAACAACAAAGTGGAGAGGTAGTATCAGTAAACCAAATGGAGGCATGCATCTGAGGCTAACGTGTACCTTTAAAACAAAAAGAAGCTTAGCTCAACTCTATCAAAAGCTGTGATTTTGAAGCAGCAGGACTTCTACTTAGTAATGGAAACACCCATCATTTCAGTCTCTTCTAGATTTTTTTTAGAGGTACTTAGAGAAAGAAATTAATTCCTCCTCAGCTATCTCTATGTATAATTCATAAAAATGATAGCTAGCTAGACATCTTAATTTTGTTTTAACCAGCAATGGGAAAGAACTGAAGAAAGAAGTCATGAAGCTTTCCTTCTCTTTTTCATTATTTGAAAAGCAGTTACATGCAGTAAAAAAAGATTAATAAAACCTAAGACACATTAACAAATTAAATGGTAGAGAGACAGTTTTACACTACTTGTAAAGACATCGCCATTGGGAAGATGTGTCACATTAAGGTACAATCATTATCTACTGTATCACCAGGCTGGAACACAGAAACACACTTACACAGTGTTTTCAGTTTTCTTCGATATCCAAACACTAGCTTTACAATGTGTAGAAGCCAGGAACAAAGCCCAAACAAAACAAAACCACAATGTGTATTAATGACTAAGAAAAATCATTTAAGAGCATTCAAAACTCTACTGTAATTTAAGAAAATTCACATAGTGCTGTTTACCACCATCTGCACAGAAACCTCTCTAGGACTGTTCTACTGCAGTAGACAAATGAAACACAAAACACAACTGAAGTAAAACCTCTAGCAGACAAAATATTTAAAAAATACTCTGTTTTTAAGATAATACATCAGAGCCTGTTTCGATCAAGCTTTAGACAATTAATCCTTTTAAAAAAGATCACAAATGGGTCAGTCATATTTTTGCTCAGAGAAGTATATATTTACTGAAGTTAACTTAGCCCAGGTGAGGATCACACCAAATCCCTGTATTTAACTGAATATGTTTTTAATGCTTTTCTCCTTGATGTTCATGCTCCATTGCAGCAATTGTATTTTATATATAAATTGGTGTTTAGTGTTGGTTTATGTTGTGGATAAAAACTTCAAGGTTATAATACTGAAAGAATTGTTTTTAAGTTATTGCACACATACTGTGTTTTAAAAATATTTATGGCAAAAGTATATCCACGTATGTATGTGCCTACTTACAGACACCCACACACAGCCTAACTTCCACTAGCGAGCAAGGAGTAGCAACCTTTCATCTCAAAAGTGAAGTAATTTCTCAGCTACAGAAATAACACATACAGATGAAAAAATTAGCAAGTCCAGGGGTTTTGCCTTTCTTCAACTATTTTTTTTAGTATATCTGTATTTTCAGTGACTTGCTTACAGTCTAGAAGCCTATGATATAAATTTCATCCTAGAGTGATTTTTTATGATGGAGTTATAAACCCCTAAAGAAACAGGGTTTACAATGGAAGTGCTGACATAACTAACTATAGCAGCACTAGCAGTGCCTCTGTAATCAAGGCACATTATATTTATGAGGTAGGTAAAAGTCTGTAACCATCAATCACTGGAATCATATTGACAGATTCTAAGTTTGAGGTCCAACAGAATTAATGTATTCAGTTTGTCACACCATTCATATGGAGGGGAGAATTTGCAGGCACTTTTATGGGCTCAGGCTTTGACATCTTTACAGAAAGCAGTGAGGGGCTGTCTTGCTGAAACCTTTCATTAAACTGTGGCCTCGGCATTTCTAGGTTTTGCACCAAGTTTTCGCAAAATGCTGGAGAAGTAGATTGTCCAGAAACCAAATGGGACCTTATTCACATAAGCATGCTTCATGAGCTGGTCATTACAAACATTAATTCCACATATATCCACCAGACACTTAGAATCATGCTTAAGAATGATTAATCACCGAAAGAATATCCAACTCCTAAATTATAATTCAACATCCCTATATAAAACAATCTAAAATGTCAGCACCTCAGTCTTTATGATATCACACCGTTCCAATAATTCTGTTTTACAAGTAAATTCCTATTATACATTAATAAGTGCTGTTGGTGGCTAAACTTTATGCCTTTGAGTAATGACCAGGTTGAAGGCAATTAGGCTGGCCAGGTGCAGCTGGGTTAGGCACTAATAAAAAGTTTTTAAATTTTACTATTTCCGTTTGGATTTTGGGGATGCATTCCAATCTGCCCAAATTAGGGAGGAAATTGTTTCCATGTTTTCAGCTATTCCATGGTCTCACTATTACTGACCGATAACCCACACAGATTTGATTTTTTAATTACACACACACACACACACACTCATAGGACCCAATGTCTTTATTTTTCAACTTGTCAGAACAGTACAACTGCTAAGGAAAACTAAGAAACTATTAAAAGTTTGCAGAAAGGCTTTTCAATCCAGTCACAAGCTGGGCTTGAGTGAAACTTGTCTGAAAACAGAAAATCTGAGTTGGTTTTCAAAGTCTTTATCCATATATAAATGTAGGAACAAGAACTGAAATGCAGCCATGCCATCCTCTATTCATCCAAATGGAGTCTGGAAAGTCCAGACTGTTGTGAATGCATTTTTCATAACATATTCTTTTTAATTGCCTGAAAATATTTTTGGGGTTTTTTTGGTTTGTTGTGTTTTTTTTTTTTTTTAAATCAAGCTGACTTAACACCATTTGTACTGATTTTAAATGCTGTGTTTTTATTGAAATGATGTAGAATGTGCAAAGTGCTGCTAATGCCTGTGGTTTAGGTCACAGTAGGAAGGTTTTCTGAAGTGACATCACTGCAGTCAGTGTGCAAGAGCCTTCTGTGTGTGTACACACACGTACTTGCCTGCACTGACTTGTCCTCTTCCCCCCATACATGTGTGAATCTTACTTCAACTCAGCCTGAAGTCGAGCATGAAGAGCATCACATAGTCCATCGCCAGAGGCATCAGGAAACTTCCACACCTTCCTTTCACCAGTATTTTCTCAGAAGGCAATGCTATCACCAGGGTCCTGAAAAACTCATGCACAAAAGAACTTTCCTATTTCCCACAGAAAAGTCCTGAGGCCTTGTATGGCTCTGAGCTTCTCCACCACATTACAAACTCATTCTTTCCCACGAGGCTTTACTTCAGGAAAATGGAAGCCGAGGACATATAACCCTTTTACATTCTCACAGCAACATTTGTTAATTTCCATTTTCTATTTCTAAACCATACAGAGATGCCACTTGGTTCAGGGAAGGGCCTGAACCACAACTTGCAGGTGACTGTGAGAATATTCTCCAGCAGGATCACCTCAATTCCTATTGCCTTCCTCAATTCCTATTGCCCAGAAAGGCATCCTCAATGACGCCTGTGCCAAAACGCTGTTTAGCAAGGACCTTGGGTCTCAGCGACTCCAGCTACTTCTGCGTGAAAGCTCACAGCAAAGCAGCCATGCCGACAGCACGTCACATCAGCGGGTGGGTGACTGCAGAGACATTTTTCTCCTTCCCAATACCCCCAGATCAGCATAACAGGCTCTTTGATCAACAGATTTGTATTCTGAACTCTTTTTTAAGCCCCAGCCAGAAATTTAACTTCAGCAACCTATGAAGGTCCGACAGCATTAACAGGAAGGACTGAGACACAACTAAGTTAAGCAACCTCTGCCTGTTCTCAAGCTTTTCCACAGATTTGAGCGTAGGGGAAAAAAAACCCATGGATTTTTGAAAACAGACCAAATGCATAATTCTACGTGCCAATTAAAAAAGCCATAGTTAATTCCTAGGACTCTATAATCAGAAATTCAATATGGCATAAACATACTTTTTTGATGGCATTACTTTGCAGGCAAAATGGAACAGTATTGCAGCATGCAGATAGGGGCACAAAGCGAGCTCAAAATTATCTGCTTTGTTTCCCACAAGTGAGCAGTGCCCTGAGGAAGGGAACATGTAGGCACGTATTTAAATATGCAGAAAACTGTTCTGATTCACATGCTTTGCTACAGCTGCCTTGCCTTTCAAGGGATTAATGAAGTACCACACACACACTCAAACTCCATCCTAAAATGTACATAGAAACAGAGCAGGATATTAAACCAAACCCTACTAAAAAATGCCAAAGCCCTTGCTTTCATTAGTATCAACAGGAACATATTCTTAAGTATCTGTAATATCTCAGAATTTCTTAACTCTAAAGTGTTGCTATGTAATTTAAAATATTCTTAAATTAATCAAGATATTCAAGAAACAAATCATCTAATACTGATTACACAAGTAAAATGGGAACAATTATCAAAATCCGAAAAAACCCCCTGTATCTATTTTTAAATAGGATCCTATTTTTAAATTATTATATTTGGTTTTCCAGTAAATCAGTTTGACATCACAAGTGGTAATACATGTGATTCCCAAAGCCCTCCCCAATAACTGCACATTTTAAAACTCAACTGCTTAGTCAGATTTGGTCAGTAAATTTCATGAAAATAAATCATGTTTAAAACAATTAAAAAAAAACCCTAAATAAATAAAAGGTATCAGACTAGAGATAACTAGCTCAATTACTTAAGTAAATCTCAAAATCAGTCATGTTGTCTTTAAACATTACAGGAAGGAAGATGGTTTCCAGTTATAAAGATTCTCAAAGGTAGTTACAATGCTTAGAGAAAGCAAGGTTACAGACAAACATGCCATAAGTTTGCTCTGAACGAACTGGAGGGCATTTTAAGGCTTTTCATATGACATCATCCCAACTGCCCAGTCTGCCTCTTCCTACTAGTTCTATTTTTGCCAGAGACCTTAAGATGATATCTTTAAGGTGAAAAACAAAACTGGACTGTAAAAAGAGTTGGGGCGGAGGGGGGCTGTATTAATGATTAATTAAAAATTATTGTTAGAAGCTTCACAGAAATTGGAATCCAGGTAGTATCCATATGTAAGAAAAAGCTGCAGTTTCCAAGAGAGAGCTGACGTGTTTAAGGAACAAAGTAACTAGAAGCTAATATATAATACTATAATATTTAATTCTTATAAAACATATAAAATTTAAAAATACGTAGCACATGATGATAATAATAATCCAACCGCGGCCGGCAGAGCCGCAGGGAGCGGAGGCGCCTCCCGTGCCGTGCCGTGCCGTGCCATGCCCTGCCCTGCAGCGCCCTCTGCTGCTCTGCCCGCGCCACTGCGGCCGCTCCCGGCGGGAAAGCTGACACGAGAGTCGGGAACGCCTCGGCCAAACCCCTGCACATCACCTGTGCCATCACACCAGCGCATATTCAATGCAAAGCGCGTTAACTGTGGGAAAAGTACTAAATCGCATAAGGCGCCGCTCGAACGAAATCCCACAGGGAAATATAAACCTGCAAAACAACTGGTTCCCTGAAAAAGGAGCATCTAGCAAATTATCCCCAAATACAAAAATATACAAGTCAGAATTACATTTCCACCTGTTCACAAAACTCCAGGTCTCATATTTCTTTCCATTTTTGGAAGCTACAAAGAGTACTAACACCCACAACTTGATCCAAAGAAATTGAGGAATGCCGTTCTTTTAATGCCAGTCATGTTGTGATTCCCTTCCTCCCTCAACAAAAAACCCCAAATAAACAATACAGACAGATCCATGCATTCAACAGGATACTCTCACAAGGTCAAGAGATGCTTTTGAAACAACACAAAATTACAATAAAAAACTGCACTTGGCTCCAAATTAAAAATATCATCAAACTCCTCCTCCTGAAGATCCCTCAGAGTAGTTCACAAAGAATTATAAGTAGTCGACATGCAGCACACTTCCTTCACCCACACCCCAGGGCTATCTCAGTTTGGTTTGCTTTGTCTTTTTACTCCTCAGGCACATGCCATATCTCAAGGAAAAACCCAGACGTGGCTCTGCAACCCCAGGTGCCTATTACACCACCTGAGTGCTGCTGTGGACAGGGCTGCTTACGCTCAGCTCAGCACCTTCATGCTGAAACTTGGGAGCAACCAGCACTGCTGTTTCAGCCACTGAATTACAGACTAATATTGTGGCTAGCATAAGGATGCAGACTTGTACAATTCCCAGATTGTACAGACAATCTGCAGGAAAGATGAAGTTAGCCCCATTGCTCATGACAACACATCCAGCCAGATAAAGTTTTGTCTCAGGATTGCTATTTGGAACCTCCTCCAACCTCCTCAACAAACGGAGTGTCAGGAGTACTTTGTGTCCCTCACTACAAGAAAGACATTGAGGTGCTGGTGTATGTCCAAAGAAAAGGGCAGCAAGGCTCGTGAAAGGTCTGGAGCACAAGTCCTGCAAAGAGTGGCTGAGGGAACTGGGGTTGTTCAGCCTGGACAAAAGGAGGCTCAGGGGGGATCTTCTCGCTCTCTTCAACTATCTGAAAGGAGCTTGTAGTGAAGTTGGAGTTCATATCTTCTCCCAAGTAACAAGTCATGGGATGAGAGGAAATGGCATCAAGTTACCAGGAGAAGTTCAGATTGGATGTTAGGAAAGGTTTCTTCACCAAAAGGCTTGTCAAGCATTGGAACAGACTGCCCAGGCCAGTGGTGGAGTCACCATACCTGCAGGTATCTAAAAGACACACACATGTTGCACTTAGGGACATGGTTTAGTGGTGCACTTGGCAGTGCAGGATTAAGAGCTGGAGTCAATCTTAAGCATCTTTTCCAATCTAAATGATTCTATCAAAATTCAAAAGAAACATTTAAAAAAAAAGGTCTAAC
>JAOXXN010000395.1:33450664-33468036 GCA_026770055.1 Myrmophylax atrothorax
GGGTAAGTCTTCCCATCCCATGACAAGGGCAAAGTTTTGCCTTTGGAAATTAAACTCTTCAAAACTAACTGGAAGCATCCAGAGAGAACTTCAAAGTGTGAACATGGTATAATTTTGTCTAAGACATTTTTTTCTACACTGCTCAGGAGGAAAATTGAAATATTTGTTTCCACATGCTGCCCTAAAGAGCAAACACACAAGTTGAAGAGACAGAGCACTCATTCTTCACCTGCTTTTAAACATCTGAACTATCTGCAGAGATTCTCCTTCCTAGACAGGGCACATTTCTAAAATGATCTACCTGAGCTTCCTGTCCTAAGCTATAAGGACAGGACTCCATGTACTCTACATACTTCATTGAGACTGACTCGGAATCCACCATGATCAGACTGCAGTTTATGCTGTTGAAAAAGAAAGAAGGAAAGGCTTTTCATTACATTCAAAACTCCAACTGAAAATCACTCTTTATTTTCTAGTTTAATTGCAAATTCAGGAGCTGGATGTACTTGCAATTATAATAGGCCTATTAGCAGTTTATATGTATCTGCCAGACCAACTGCAGCTGAGCATCTGCTTTGACAGCACTTAAGAGCAAAATGATAGAAAAAAAATATCCCAAGCAAGTCATAGAAAATGGGGACAGGAAGTTGGGAGAAAGGTAGTGTGACAATTCAAAAAAGCTTATTCCATTTAAAATATATCATGACCCTTTCACAATACTTCATAATTATCAAAACAGTAGCAACTAATTGTGTTCTGAAAGTAGGAGAAACAGAACTAAAAAAAAGAAAAAAGGAAAAAAAGAAATCCCACTACCTTTTAACTCTTACAATCTTTCTTTTATTTTGCTGCTGAATTAAAAGAACATGTCCAATAACTGTTCACATGAGGGTTTTTTTATGAGTCACAAATCACTCAAACAAAAGGTTAAAAAGAAATCAGTATAATTTTTTTTTAAAATCTTCAAATGGCAATTAGGTAAAACCTGAAACAGAAAAAAAAAAACCTTCATACAAATCCCTTAACAAAATATCTGTTGGTCTTTTGGGACAAAGTTATTTGATATTTGTTTTGGTTTTCTGTTTTAAAGAAGCATGTGAGTTTCTTAAGGATTAAGAAAATTAAACAGTGACACAGAAATCAGTTTTACTAATTCCATTGGGGGTGGTATTTGGAAGTTTCTTTTTTAAACATAATGTCAGGACTAGCCAAGCCATTTCACATGACATCCATTAGTAGAAATAAATTAAAAAGACATTCATCCTAATTTAGTTGAAAAATAAATAATCTTCAAACATTTTTCAGAAAGTTATGGGTACATGTCTGTCTGGGGCTACAGAAGGGAGCTGTGCCAGTGTAAAGACGACTTATTGCCCCAGGAGGTCATGGAGAAAGTTTGTCACCTCCTTAATTTTCACAGCTACCATAATGTATTGCCAAAAGGGCACACAGCTGCTCTTAACTCTGGATTTATAAGCATGCACAAATTTTAAAACCGTACCTTCTTAAAGCTGACAAATACACAAACAGTTTTCTTTGGTTTCTAACTCTGCACAGGAAACACTCCAAAGCATTCATGCTTTTCAACACTGATAAGAAGTGAGAAAGCAGGATTTCATTCGCGATAAGACAGAAAGCAGTGAGGACAGAGAGGAGCACACAGGCCACAAGAGTGACTGCCAATTCCTGTTCAAACCAGCATGCCACACTGTATCAGGCATTAAACGTGAAGACAGGGAGCAGTGTGACCACCCCATGTGACCCAATACAACTGAGAGCCTTCTCCTGCATCAATATGCATGGGGGTGGTGTGGTGCAAACTCTTTTGAAAGCTATTTCATTTCAGAAATACTCTTCTCCAAAGTAGCATTCAGGAAATTTCTTTTGGAAACTCCTATTTGCTACAGATCCAGCAACTCAATGCATTGGAGACATGGAAGGAATCAGCCAGCAGCAGCATCTCGGGCCTTGTTTCAATGTTGGCTTATGAAACTACTTTTCAACAAGTCAAAGAACATAGAAGTTTCAAAAAATCTCAAAGAAAACATTCAAAGAAAGGTAAGGTAAGGTCATAACCTGACACTGCCCAAAGCAGCATTCTAAACATAAAGATATAAAGAAAGAGAATATAATTAATGCCAGTCACTGTGGACTTACAAGATCAAGTCTGACTACCAAATGGCTTTCTTATTGCTTTGACAAAGTTAAATTTCCTGTAGATAAAGTCAGTAACATTTAAGTCACAAATGAAACTCCACAGTAGGTTCTTCTGCTGATATCCAGCAATGTAGAACAGGAAGGACAAAAAGAAAGCCAGCAACTCCCAAAAAGTATCCTTCAACAGCAAGCAGCCTTATCCTAAAGGCTGTAAGACTGAAAAGAGGAGCACATCCTTGACTTGTAATAACCAAGCCAGGTACAGACATCTCATATAGCCAGGAGCTTCTGGCCATCACCAGGGCAGGACACAGCCACTGAGGGCTCTGAGCCATGCACTAGCACAGACGGAAGGGCAACAAAGCTCTTCCTCGTGAAGAAAATGAAACCATGTTATTTCTCTGTCAAAGAGAAATAAGGTGCCAAGACCCACTTGTCTCACCCATGCTGCTATCAGCCTGCAATTCTTCATTCTCTCTCACACACACCTTTGGCTTCCCTTGGAAAAAATTAACTGCCCGTCATGAAATCTTAGTCTTCTCCCCTAACATTTGGCAATGTTATCACAGTATATATAAATTTTTAAATAGAGTTTTAAATTCAAATATTCACTTCACTAACTGAACAAATGGAAGAAGGGTTGCAAGTCTGAAATGGTTCTTGTAAGCGAGGAATCATCACAAGCAGATGGGCTTCTGGCAGTACCAGCGCTACACTGAACCTTAGACATGAATTATGCAACTTTTAATAGTTTATGTTACTAAGCCAGTTACTACTGACATGTTTGCCAAGGATACAAATCCTGAGATAGAGAGAGAAACTGCAGAATGTTGCCGATGGGAATCAGCATGAAAGAAACCAAAACTGGTCTGTGTGTCAGAAGTCACCTTTAGAATGCCTGCAACATTAACAACATTATGGAGAGGGAAACGTTTGTTTTGGAAAGACTAAGGAATCAAGGTGGATAGCTACTGGGTGGTGGAGGTGGGAAAGTTATAATAGAAAAAATAATCTTTTAATTCAAAAGAGTTCAAATTCTTAATAAAGCACAGTTTTAATAGTGAGAATAAACCACAGAAAGATTTTAGCAAGTATTAAGATGACTGGTCACTAGAAGTGTCAAGCTCAAGATGAGAACATACATGCCTTCAGAAAAATATTAGGCCAAGAAATCCGGCTGTGCAAGATGCTCAGAGAAGATCAACACAATGACGTTCTCTAGTCTGCAAATCAAATTTTGCTATCAGCATGGTTAGGTTTTTTAGAAATAAAAGTTTAAAACTTGAAACAGTCACTATATTCAAGGGAAGAAGAGAGGGGTGGCTAACACTAGTCTCAAAATCCAAACATCAATCACAGTTGTACACAGTCACTTTTATCTGTGCCTCTAAATTGGAATCATCTATAGAAGCACACCAAACAGAGCTGAAACTCCTCCTGCTCAAACACACTATCAAGCCCAGGAAATTCTTACCCCACAACTCATTTCTCTGGAGCACAGGGTCAGCCTTGGAAGAGCTGAGACTTCCCTTATGCAACAGGAATCCAAAACCAATAAATAAATGAATGAACTGAAAACAAAAGTTGCCATTTTAAAGCAAGCCTGACAGATGAGGGAATCCCACTGAATGGCACAGTATTGTCAACCAGTTGCAATATGCAATGTTTTCTCTCAATGTGAGCTAGCACCACAACAAAAAGAGTCAGAAGAACCCACATCACACAGACATCAACCTCTTCCTCTCTCTAACCAGGCAAAACCCACCCAACCACACCACACTTTTGAACCCTTTCCATGTAATTGATGACACAGAAATCTCTGCACATGAGAAAGCAAGTACGTGATTGGGACTAAAATCCATCTCAAATGCCACACATACCCAGGCTCTCTGCACATTGTTTACATTTCTCTTTCTCTTCCCCAGAAGTCATCTCACTCCCATGAAGTTGAGAGCGAGTGAAGCTAAAGCTCTACACAGATTGCACAGATTTTGCTTCTTGACACTCACATAAAGACATTCCAGTCTATCATTTGCTGAAAATCAGGCAGGGTTGGTTTTTTAGTTTTTTTTTTAATTGTTGTTGTGGGTTTTTTTTCTGGTTGGTCGGTTTTCGTAACATGCTGTAAAGCTTTGCTTATCTGCATTACGGGCATGGTTTAGTGGTAGACTTGGCAGTGCCAGCCCAACAGTTAGATTCAATGATCTCAAAGGTCTTTTTCAACCTAAATGATTCTAGGTGGGGGAGAAAGATTGCTGCATTTCTAGAGGCTAAGTTTCGCCACAGCAAAAACCCTTAACCATTAAAAAGGAGAAATCCACCAGAGATGCAACTTTTTCATTTTGATGGCTGTCATTTACAACAGCATTCAACAGTGTAGACACTGGGGCTGGGAACCTTCCTGATTTCCATGCCAGGATGCACACAGGAAGAAAGGCCCAAAGCAGCACCTAACCCACAGCGAAGTTTGAGGTCTAGCTAACGTTTGTATCGAAGACCACTTCAAGACAGAACATGGCAAACCTGGAGTCTTTACACACACTACAACCACATCCAGGGGTCTTCTGGGCACTGAATCTTGCTGTAATCCTGTGTGGAGCAGAGTTACCACCCACTTCTCTTGCCCCAACCCAGTAACAAACTTATCTTGGTAGCTTCTGCAATCTTACCTATACAAGAAACTCAGAAGCAGCAAGCTGTTCTCAAATCTCTAGCCAAAGACAGAGTAAAAGAAAACAAGGCATTAACTTGGCCTCTGAAACAAGGCTCCAAGTTCAGAACATTATTATTCTTGCCTGGACCTACTGAATAAACTAAGAATACCACCAAGGTCTGCTTTAATCTTGGGACTTCCACCAATATTCCTTTAAAGTTACATTACTGCCAGCTACATTCATCCTATCAACATCAGTTCAGGTAATCCAAATGAGCACAAGTACCTAGATCAGCACTTTTTTCAAAACTGTATGTGAATTTGTTTTTTCCCAATGAAGTGGCTATGAAGTTCTAAGAGCATGTATTTAAAATATCACAACTGACATAAAACAATCATTCAAAGATAAGAGTAATGTGCTAAGTGCAACACCAAGAACAACTTCGCACTTTCTGCCAAATGAAGGCTGATCTTGAAGAGAAGGTGCTTTTCTGTGTGCATGAACTGAAAATGCTCCTAGTATCCACAGTCCCGACACTTCCCACCCTGGGCTTCCAAGGAAGCGCTCATTGGCAGCATTCCATCAGGTATATAAGACATGGATGCCAACCAAACATCCTCAGAGTAAACTGAAACTTTTGACAGCTACACTTCAGCAGGAGCCTCGCACATGTCTGAATGCGCAAGGAAACACAGTCTGTGGGTATACCTGAGTATGCACAGACAGCCCAAATGCAAAGCAAGGAGGCAAATAAGAAATGAGAGACCCCACTTCATTAACAGAAAACAGAAACACTTAAAAAGACTATGTGGCTTACCAAGTACCAATCTGAGAAAGGTTTGCTGCTTCAACAACCAATGGTCATCAACAGTCTCATAAATATACCCAGATAGCTCTTTGGTAATGGTGTTGATAAACAACAGAGCTAAGCACGGGAAAAGCTGAAATATAGGCATGCCCACTCCAGCAGTATGAAAAAATCTTCACCGTAATCAGCAACCCTTTAAGGTGAGAAGGCTACTGAAAAACAAAGAGACTTTTCTACATAGCAAAAGACCTCAAAAGACACAAAGTTCAAAGAGGTGAAACTTGTAATGGGCAGAAAAGGAAGCAGAAATTAAGGCAAGTGAAGTCAGGTGTAATATAGGCTTGCATGCACAGCAGATCACCTCATTGCAATAGAGGGAGCCTTGCAAATTGTACCAAAATTCCAGGTAGCTGCTTCCTCTGTAACCAAGCAAGAACAAGAAACAGCAGCTGCTAAGAAGGAAAAAAAATAAAGTAGAAAGGAAGAGAAACTTTTAACCCACACCTGGGGGAATAGAGTCTAAGAATCTTAATTGACTCAATTAAATCTGCAGAGAACAGCGTTACTGTAAATATTAGAACTAGCTTGGAAAATGGAATGAAAAAACCCTCCAAGGCAAAACATTCTTTTATTCTATGATCTCCATTGTGCCATGCAATTCAGAAGACAGAGGTTTGCCCCAGGGCTATATTAGGGGTTATGCTTTGTGGTTTACAATTTTGATATGCCATTTCTGAGGTTTCTCAGGATATCTCATGAGAGACCAGGATTATGGAGTATGACAGAAACACTTGTTCTATTACAGAAGTTCAAATCGGGAGAAGAACCCATTATAATATATTGAACTGTCATTTCATCTGCCTACTTTTTTCCTGTAAAGGGGGCACAGGAAAGCAGACAATATTTCTTTTTTTAAGCTATTAAACAGATAAACTGCATGATGTTTTTCCCTTAGGATGTTATCAGTGTAACTAAAAAACAGGGGAGTGGTGGTGTCAGTTTTTATGGTGATACCAGAGCTACATAAACCCTATCACAATGCTGGTACATGGCCCTCTGACCAAGTGTCCAAGACAGAAGCATCTCACGAAACCTTATCACAGACCCAAGAGACAGAAAGCAGTAAGGGACCAAGCAATCCCACTCTGAAGTGTATCTTCACAGCATGCATTGGCCAGGAAATTTTAACATTTCAGCTCCAAAACCATACACTAAAGCCGTGACAGAGCATATGAATACTCACATAAATATTGCAAGTGTCAACCCAGTCAACAACAGAAGGAATGACCAGAGTATAAAGAAGGGGATTTAAGACCTATGTGTAGTTTATGAACTGTGCAGTGAAAGTTGAGCCTCAAAAAAAAATCACTTAAACCAGATGCTGCCTTTGCAACGCTTAATTTATGATAAATTGTTTTAATATTTATACCTCACAGGCACTGCAATAAATCAGACAAAGGCAAAATATAAAGAGCATTCCATAATAAAGAAATTGCACTCACACTCTGTGAGACCGTTTGTTTGGAAAGCATTGGGAATAAATCTCATCGTGCCTTAACGGTGTTTACCTGCCGACTCACGGACTACAAAGCCAGGACGCGAGGAGCAAGTGCCTGTCAGGCACAGGTAAGCGCCGTTACCGCGCCCGCTGGGCAGCGCTGTCCCGGCTGCGGGGCTGGCCCTGCGCTGCCCGCGGCCGCCACGCGGGGGCGCCCCCCGCCCCGCCAAAGCGGTGGGAGAGGGAAATACAGGCACGGGGAGCGACAGAGCTGGGCACGATAATCGCGACATGTGGTTTGAAAGGCGCGTTACGGCAAATTACTGAAGAGTCACGCGTGGATTTCTCTGCTGAGGACACTAAGCTGGGAGGAGCTGTTGCCCCTGCAGACGCAGTTTGGGAATGAGTGGGCTGGGCAGTCACCCACCACCTCAAGTTCAGTAAGGGCAAGAGTGTTTTGCTGTATAGAGGTTTCACCTCCATCCCCTTTCCCACCTCCCCAGAAAAGTTCACATGCTGCCAACGAAGTGTCAAGCTTCGGCACCATGTGCTGCAAGGAGAGAATACAGCTATGGATCAGCACAGATTTAAATAATGTAAACTGCAAAAGAAGTTCACTATATTGTATGCAAAAGATGTAAACTACTGTTTTCTGCCCGAAACATCTTGCTAATAGAGAGGGTAGGTACCCAAGCAGGAAGGCAGAGCCTTTACCTCCCCAAATCACAGGGACCTGCACTATTTCATGTCTAGAAACAAAGGGTGCCACAACTGCACTGAAATACTGTTTCTAGCACAGCTGGACTCTGGATAAGAAAGCTGGTAGCTTTCCATGCTACCCACAGGGCACAGAAGGTTAGAAAAAACAACAGAAAGTAATGAGAACAAAGAAAACAGCCTGAGAGGGCTTCAGATCCCACCAGTAATTTAAGTAGTTCCTCACTTTCCAGTAGTCATCACAACCATGGAGAGGGCCAAACCAGCTCTGCTTTTGGTTCACAGGGGACACCTCACTCTTACTTTACTGGGCATTTGCAAGAGGACTTACAGTCCAGGCAGACAGGGAGTCACAGCAAGCAGCAGTAGGATCTACTAGCTTTTAAATGTAGAAATTTTTTTTGTGTTGATTTAACAATTCCTTTTCTCTTAACAGATTTCCACTGGTAATATTCTGCAATTAGCTTTGGAAAAAATTAAGAAACCCAGGCCCAAACAGAATAACATCACCATCATCTCCCAACAAAAAAAGGCTTACATGCTGTTGGAAGCCACACTGAAAGGCAGGGATTTTTGATGTTCTAGGTGCAATTTGCAGTGGCCTCTCAATGACAACCCCACTGAGTAGAAAGATCAGAATAAGAGCAGCAATGAAGTCAGAGTTCTGATGAATCCCCCTGCAACTCCATTTGCTCCAGTCCACTTGCATGGTTTTGCAACTCTTCTCATCGTCCCTACTCTTGTTACAAGAGTTGCAGCAACACCAATCCACCAGTTGGTTTTGTGTGTTACTGGCTATTTGAATGAACCACAGCACTAATGTGGGCTCATATAAAAAATCCAAAATCGAAGTCTATATTCAATTTCTTATCTTTGAAATTTAATGACTGAATATACCCCACCACAGGGCAGTGTTTTATTGACAAGCCTGTGCTACAGGTAACATTTGCTGCAGAGCAACTCGGTTGAATACATGAGCAGCACAACTGAGGAAGCAGAGATACCACAGAGAGTATGTCCCCTTGATAACCCACTGTCTGCCAGTGCAATGGAGACTGGAGAGGACACTGTGCTTCTGGTTGCTTTTGGGACTGCCCCAGGTACAACCAACACTAACAAAACTTTGGTCCACTTGCAAAAACTGAAACAGACACCAGGCATAAGAGAGTACTGCCAGAATGAAGTCACAAAAAAATCTCTTGGTGTAAATGTGAAACGTGTTCAAGTAAGTTATCCTCATGAAACTGCAGGTACTGCTGTATTACACTATTTGCTAGAGCAAGCAGGCAATATATTTTGTGCCAGGTCACCACCAGTTTGAAGAACATTGCAGTTTACGAAAACAAGAGCTGACAAAGCAGGTTTCAAAGCTTGGCAACTCCTTGAGACTGGTATTTTGCTTTTTCATTTGGAACTAGCAGCAAAAGGCATTCCCAGGTGCAGACACTGAGACGTCTGAAAGATACATTTTAAGGCAAGAGGTGCAATACACTAAAATATTATCTCAGCCAATTTAGACAGCTACTCACATTTGGATACAACCCTAATGACCTCACTTGAACTCAGTATTCCCTTTGAGGCTGGACCTACATGAGTTCCCAAGGTCCCCTCCAATCCAAAGGACTGAATGATCTTAATAGCCTATGATGATCCAGGGGGGACAGCTTAAAGGAGAGGCCCGTGGACATACTTCCTCAACACCAGACAATAGGGCACACAGCCAATCCTCACAGGTTCCCAATCTCCCAAGTGCCCTCGGGTTTGCTGTCTCTTTCCAGGCACTGAACAGGTCAGGAAGCCATACCAGCTTAACAAATATTTTTTTGCCTTCACAAGATCCAAAAGTTGGTTCCCAAAAGCAGCAAGCAACCTAGGGAGGGAGATGTCATCCTGGCTCTTAAACCTTAAATACAATCAGCCTTGAAAGGGCTAGAAGTGGTATCTGTGACAAAGACTTGGAGGTTACAGAGGTCTGGCACAGAGAAGGTACAGAAACTTGGGTCGGGAAAGAGGAGGCAGAATAACAAGCTCCACCACCAGCTTCCTGAAGTACTCTTTTGGCAGACAACAAGCTTTAACTAGTGCTCTGGGGAGGGTTTTTTCCAGGCTGAAGCAGAGTTTTTGGAGAGTTAATCCAGAAGTAAACACCATCAAGTACAAGTGGAGATGCTATGACAGGACTGTTATTCTCTTTAAGGCTCGAAACCCCAGCTAGTTCTGCTTGACAGGGAGTTCATACACGTGGCACAGCTGGCAGTTTAGCAGATTCTCTCCTTAAACATCTGAAAAACAGCCCAAGGAGAGATGAGTTTATGTGGCTAGTTGACAGCCAGAAAGTGGTGGTGCCAACTCAGAAGACTCCTACATGTCTGAGATCAGGGTCTCCTACATGTTCTTATACATAAGGACCATCCATAAAACTTCAGAGTAAGGATTGTTTGCATTTTTTTCTGCTGGGCTGGAGATGGAAGGAGTGTGGACTACTGAGTAGTTGCAATTTCATTGACACTAGAGTTGTGCCAGATCTAACACAAAACTATTTCAGTTATCCTCTTTTTTCCAGTTCATGCAGGAGCACACAACACAAGCAGTTGGTTCTAGAGGGAACAAATAAATCTGACTCATCATCACACTAACCAAGCATTAGAAACATGAGGCAGTACAGTCATGAGATGATGTCAGACACAGTGCTGGGGTTCAGTTCATTTCCACAGCCAAGAACAGAAGAGAAAACACTGAACAGTCTTCATCTCATAGCATAGTGGTATGCATCAAAACACAGAGAGCAGCCAGTCCAGAATCCAGAAGGATATACAGGAGACAAGCTGTTGGACTATGCTTACTCCTGCTTCAGGTCCTCAAGTGATCATCATCACTTGAACTGGACACCATGTCAGGGTCTCAGCCATGGAGTCATAAAGCACAAGTCTCTCCCCTCAAAGCCTGGACAGTAACTATTGCATTTGTAGGGACACATTCTGTGAATTAGTTGTGGTTTGCCATTCACTTTCATGCTTCATATTTCTGCCATCCTTTCACACTTCAGGACCAACAGCAACTCAAGTGCATCAGCGAGGTAGGAAGGACAAGGAACTCTCCCTCTCCACTGATGCAGACAAAGAGCCAGCAGCCCTCTGCATGAAGGAGCACCCAGAGCTCCCAAAACAGCAGGTAATTGAAAAGGCTGCCTTTTCTGTTACATGGGTATGAAAGTACCATTCTGTCTCCCTGACACACATGCTATGGAGTGTTTCACCTTTACAGTCTGCCTTCAGACAGCCTCATACAGGAATTGGATATAAAAATCTGTTAAATAATCATTTTCATAGCAGGGTGCCCCAAATCATTCTCTTGGCAATACAGCAAGAGAATGACAAATACGATTTAGCAAGATCAAGTTCAGCAACCAGCTCAACCTCCTCATTCCTCTAATAAAAGAAGTTCAGGTTATATTTAGAGTTTCTACAAAGGAACAAATATTATGATGTTGACTTAACAACATTATGTCATAACACACATGCATCTATGCATTAAAATATAAATTGGCAAAACATACTTTTGAATGAAGCTGGAAAAACTAAATTTTGAATCATTTCTAAGGGAACCAAAATCAAATACACATCAATGTTTGAATACAGGAAATACACAGTGAATATTGTTTTGCAATGTTTTTAAAAGAGCAAAGACAGAACAAAAAAAGTCCTATCTCTGTCCTCTCCTATTCTCTCCTTTTTCGAGCCTATTCTCGGTCCTTGATAACAGATTATCAATCATTTTCAAGAACTTGTGTGGCCTTCTGAGGAAGAAGCTGCCGCGTCACAAGACAATCTTCACAGCAAAGTCCTCAATACTTTGTTCGGATTTGCTCAGTTAGTTTTCTTTCTGGAGTCAGAGGCCTTGAAAACTGCTGAAGAACCACATGTTCAAGGCCACCAATACATAAAAATTAGGAGGATGCAAATGAGAATTAGCTGCATGAGCTCTCTTTCCAAACACACTGCATCCCAGCAGCCAGTATTTTATTATTTTTTTTAAGACATAAAAAAAGTTGTGAGAAAAAGGTTTTTTTTTAATCAGTATTTTCCAGTAAGGAATGCAACAGGTGACAAGAACTGAAGGAAACTCACATCTGCTCCACTGCAATTATAGGCCCTGCCTGATCAGATTTTATAATACATATTTTGCACACGCATGGATTACTTGGAATTTGAGGAATGCAGCCCATACCGCTGGGGGACCATAAAAATATAAGGAATCTGTGGTCTTTCCTGTAGCACGGATCTGGAATGCCTGCACTGTTTAAGCAGCATTACAATAATAGTAACCCCGAAACTACTGTCAATATGATTAAAGTCAGTAGCACTCTTATCCCCGCCAGAAAGCTGCGAGGTTTACACGTCATGCTGACACTTTTATTTCTGTGTCCATCATAGAAGCCCACCTGCCTACTTCACTTGACCATTAAGGTGGAAAGATTAGAATAACCACTGCTTTTGAAAGGGATTGAAAAGGGATACTCAGGCCAGCCCCCTTCTTGGGTCTGCAGAAGTTTGGGTGCCCAGTGATGCTCTGAACTACTAATGGTGGGGTAACAGCTGCTACCTCCTTTTGTCTAGAGAGCTCACCAGTCTCTGACAGCTTTGCGAAAAGCTTTGGGGTACATGAAGCAAGGACAGCGTATCTACAGCAAAATTGTATTCTAGCTGGTTCAGCAGGGTGTGGATGCAAGAGAGTCTCTATTTGACCTTGTAAGGAGCTACATTCCGTTAACTGCTTTGTAGCAAGTTTCAGGGGATAGCCACATTTATATGCACCACACAGATAATGCACTTGAAATGCTTTGGGACTGATATGAATAGGAACTATTCTTCCCTTTAATTAGCATTTTTGCCAGATGAACACTGCTGTGAAGTGCCAAGCTGCAGAGTCCTCCTACAAGTTCCAAGAGATACACAACCAACAGCCTGAGTGTATCCAAAATCAGAAGATTTCCTTTTGCAGCTACAATTCCTTTTGCCCACTTTAATGAAAACAACACAATTATCAAAATGATGACCCAAGATAAAGACAAAACCAGTGTACTACAGAAACCCTGAGAAGTCACACATAAAACTCTGCTGAATTGTTGGGCAGCTGCATGATGTTCTTTGAATGGTGACTAACTTCATAAACATTGACCACAAAAAAGGAAATGCATTAGTGTACTTCTAAGGAGACAGCTTATCATAAAAAGATCCAGAATTTATGGGGTTTTTAAAGAAGTCGAACAGCTGATCCTACCTCTGATCACACACACACACAAAAAAAGTAGCCATGGATGACTGTTAAGACTATTTACGAGCGTATTTCTTCAAAGCTTCACCTTAAGTTCTGACAAGTAGGAAGACTATAAATGTAGAAATATAGTAAAGACATAAGTTACACTGTTTGAGTGTTGCTGTATTACCAGATGAATTCCCAATTAAATAGAAAGACAGTATGGATTAGGTAAAAAAATAAAATACAAAAACATTGGCTTGTTTCCTAGCAACAGCTCAGCTAAAATTACTTAACATTTCTACTCAATCAAATGTAAATTTGACTATGTTATCCCTTAAATGTTGATTATAACAGGCCTTTTCAAATGCAAATTCAGTGTGTAAAGTGAATGTAAACGTTGACAAAGCTGACACCAAAATCTCCTGATTAACATCATTTGCATGTACACAGCAACATTATTACAAGCCTTCTAAAGACAGAAAGAAAAGAAAATTGCATAGAGAACCACCTTCTGCATCATCTCCTTCTTTCCTGCTTTGTTTAAGAGCAAAAGAGACAAAAATATATAGCCTTTTGGACTGCGTGCAAAATTCCAACAGTTTAAAAGCGCAACACAATAAGCTGTACCTGAACACTATTCCTCATGTTGCTAGTAAATACAATGGAGTGAAAAACTATTTTATTTCTTAGCCGTAGAACTTGAGAATTATAGGGAATATATACAGCAGGGACAGACTGTAAAGATTATAATACATGTAGCCATTGACAGCTTGCAAGTCTTCTTGCCTCTTTTAGCTGCAATTGTTAAATTGAAAAACAACAGGAGGTAGTGGAGAAAATTCATAAATGTTACTCCCAAAGTCTAGAAGTTTGTTCTTTGCTCTGTTAATCAACTCTGGGATTCAAACACCTTAGTCAGGAGTGCATTCACACAGGGCCACATTATTTTTGCCTAAAACACATAGAAGATGCTTTAGAAGGAATGTTAACACTTCTTGTTGCAGCATTTCACAACAAAGGCCATAAAGTACAATTGTTTTATAGTAACTTGCATTACATCAGGCTGATTTACTACTAGTTCACCAAAAGTCAATGGGAAGCTGAGAATAGATGCAATGTACCTTCAGCACAAAGCAAGGAACCAGAATTGACCTCTTAAACACTTAAATACTTAAAGTATTTTCTAGTAAAAAACAACACCCTTCCTTCTTAATCATCTCAAGAAGGATGCTGGGCTCAAACACAAGATTTGCATCTACAGACATTAGACTTGTCTTTGGCAATAGGGTGATATTTTATTTTCCACACTGATGCAGGCAAGTGCCTTGATAGCTGGCTGTGATACGCACATGCTAGTCCAGCACATTTACATGATGAGAATTTGCACAGCATCAGCTTCATCAGTGCAAAATGGATAATTTAGCATTCACCAGCCACCTTCTAATCTATTATGGTGCTATGTTTTTAAAGAAAAGCAGAAGCACTTTCTTCCTCCACTGCACAGCTTCTTAATAGAGTTATTACAGGCCTGTTGAGGATTATCTTTTCTACCCCAGATTAGAGTTGCTACATAAAGTATTTCAGACAGGACATAATCCCCTCCCCTTTACAGCCCCAGGCTGCAAATTCTAGCCATGTCAGATCCTAAAAGCTGAAGAAGCTGAAGACTTTCTAAGAAATCAGTGAGTACAATAGATGAGTATTGAGAAGGCACAATCAGTCAAATGTTTACATCCATATTAGGAACAAATCATACCCTTCTCAAAAAGCCAGTCCCATCTCAAAATTATGGTTCCGGGACAGAGCCGAAAGTGAGTTTTGGACTTGACTAAGAGGTGGAAAGGGAGAGAAACCCAGCATGACACATGCAAGAATACTTCATTCTCCTGTGCCAAATCCTGCCTGCTACCTGCCTGCTTACAAACTTCTATGTGCCAGACAAGGATTAGCCAGAGTCCAGTTTCAAAGACAGAGCTCATGTCTGGAGATGCATCCTGATAACATACAAACTGGTCTTCTTCAGCAAAGCCTAAAGCAGCAGAAGCTCTAGACCTTACCTCACTGATCCTACGCTGTACGACATTTGCTGCTGCATTCAAATCCAGCTTCTGGCAGGAGAAACAAGGACAGTAATGCAGACCTTTTTGAAAATACTAAGAAATTCTATTTTATTTTTGTTTGAAAATTTTCCAGAGGCACTTTTAGTATAGTATATACATATGAAAGTTAATCCTGTTCTTTCCTTATTAATACATTTTTTTCAAGTGACTTTTACAGTCTGGAAGCAAAGGTCGGTTACACTGAGGTCCAAAAATCCACTGCAGTAAACTTCACTTTATTTGACCATATGGTACTACAATTAAACACACAGGCAAATACTCTAACAACCCCATTTTTACAAACTATGAATTTAGTTGGAACCTTAAAAAAAACCCTGAAATACCTACATCATAGACTGCATGATTTACCATTAAATATACCACTAGGGTGTGTGATATGGCAGCTTATGCATTGAAAGATCATTACCTAACTGGACTCTCACCTCAGGACCATGAAATAAGAGGTCAGGAGCTCGTAGCCATGATGGTGACTGAAAGAGGTGAAGCAGTAGTTGTTGAACCATCAGGACCATTTGCAGTTGGAAACTAAAAGGCTCATGGACATGAGAAACATTTGCTACAGAACAAAACTATGTAAACAAAACAAAAGCAAGACCTGAGTTATCCATTATCCTACATCACATGGATTATCGCTGCCTATAAGGTTCCACAGACAAAGATTTTAAACAACCGAAACTTAAAAATCAGCTAAAATTGGGTGAAGGCATATAAAAAACCAACAACCAACCTTTACTTCTGTGCAGAGACCTTAATAGAAAGGAATAGCCTCATAGAAATAGTCCCAAAGGAATTGTTCAGCCTTAAGTGAGGTGCTATGGGGACTCCTAAAAGTTGAGAGTACACTTATTCAAACTGCATGATGCACTAGGGTACCCAGGCTTAAGAAAAACTAAAATGCCTTAAATTAATCAGAGGCACAACTTTTATAGAAAAAAAAGATTATTCTGAATAAAACACACCTGAAGTCCATAGCTGTACATGTAACTGCCTCTCACATATGCTTTGTGGCAGCATTCAATTCAGCAGACCTCCAACAACAACAGGTGTCAAATTAAATATAAAAAGGTTTTATTACCACTCATCCCACCCTTAAAGACCATAGCAGGTGAAGTTTAATGTTCCTCCTTGAGTTTCATATGCAGCAGAGAAGTGCAAAAAACATGGTAAGCGTGATGCTGAAAATAGGAAAAACTATAAAAAGAAATATGAGAAGAATTAACCCAGATTCAAACAGGATAGCTGAATGAGATTTGAAAATATCACAGAAAATTAGTTTCTAAACAACTTGTATTCTTAATGGGAGGCCACTTCAGCTCTTTCATTTTGTAGGCAAACCTCTTTAAATTTAAAATAAATAAATAGATCCCACACAGCCCTGACTGTATTTGCTGCTCAAGAACAGAACCGTGACACAGAAGCATCACCCTGCTTCATGATGGAGATGACCTCAGAGCGTCACCATTCATGCTCTCAACAGAAGGTGGGAGTCAGGGGGGTTGGGAGGAGCAGAACTGAAAATAAATACAAGCAGTCATGACAGTTTCGGACTCTGCAAGGTGGCCTTAGGCCAGATCACACTATAAGTTTGATTCATAGAAAGAGAAACTACAGTACAGCCATAGCATGTGATTTCTGCCATAGCTTCTTTTATAAACAGAAGAAAAACCGTCTGATTTAAAACTAAGTAGCTTCAATAAGCCTCTTTCAATTAATCAAATACCACCAATATACTCCTTTCCAGCTACCCCATCTAAGAAAAGCAAATGCTTATCCTGTATTTATCTTACCGTGCAAAAGCACAAGCACACTTCAAGAGTGCAAGAATGAGGAAAATGGCAGTCATTACGGGACAAGCTGCTCAGCAGCACCCACTTTGATCCTTGGTAATGGGACAACTGAACATAACACTACTTTCTAGGTGAAAAAGCAATCATTCAGCAATCATAGAATGGTTTGGGTTGGGAGGGACCTTAAAGATCTACGTGTCCCACCACAGGCAAGGACACTTTTCACTAGAACAGGTTGCTCAAAGCCCCATCCAACCCGGCCTTCAACACTTCTAGGGACAAGGCATCCTCAACTTCTCTAGGAAACTTCTACCAGTGCCTAACCACCCTCAGAGTAAAGAATTTCTTCCTAATATCTAATCTAAACGTATC
>JAOXXN010000395.1:33472199-33486249 GCA_026770055.1 Myrmophylax atrothorax
GCACTGCTGATTTCTAGAACTCATTTTTGATACCTTCACTTTTTGGGAACACTACATATATGGTGAAAAGGAAAACCTAACCCCATAACCTTGTATTCACAGCTAGCTTTGGAGTGCAGTGCTGGTAATAGACACTCAGGAAACATGGAACACTGCTTTCATTTTCCTACAGCCAGTTCAAAATAGCACCATTACGCTGACGCCGCAAGTGTACAGCACCAGGAAAAGATTGTATTTATCTGAAAACTTTTACTTCTCATCAGGAGACCTCTAGATATGCTGCTCCCTCAAAACTGGAATTGACAAAAATCAGCCAACCACATACACACACACAATTAGCATGAGACTTGCGGATCACAAAACATGTAAAAACGTGTTCCCTCTCAGGAAATGCCCGCAACTGATCCCCAGATTCAAGCTCAAATGTTAAAATACTGCAAAATACCACTGTGCCATTTATCGAATTCTTTAAATTGTGTCGACCATCAGTGCGGTTATCCGAGAACTTGAACACGACTGATGAACACGCACTTAACAGCATATATCATTATTACTACATTTTTGTGGCAGACATACAGATGTTTCTCTGTTCTCCTCCAACCAAGATATCTGCTAAAGTCTGCATCTGTCCAAGCCAGCCAATGTGTTATTCAAGCCCTTCTCAGAAGGTCACATCACCGTTACAACACATCCTAAGCAACAGAAATAAAATTACATCTGAGTAAGTTCCTACCATATTAACAAGTCCATCAAATCACTAGAAATGCAATGTTCTTAAATATGTGCTCCAGCACAGAAAGAGCTCTGTGTTCTCCTCTGTGTCATCTCCAGAAACAGCACTCAAGAAAGAAGGATAAAGCTGCCTCTACTCAGATTTACGTTTTGCTACCATGTCTTCTCTTTCCTCAGTCCATCAGGTGGGAAGAGCTGCCAAGATCAGTTTAGAGTCTGTAAAAGGACTACAGGTTAGTACCACCAGTTTTGTTTAACTAAACCATGTATGTCAATTTTAAAAAGAACACAGGACTAAAATGAGATGCCACAAAAGACTATCAGTTTTCAGAAGATGAAGAGCTCAGAACTTCCTAAATAATAACCGCCTTACAAAAGAATTTTATGCTGATTATGCAAAACCTAGGATCCATGTCATCTCCCAAACCACTAGTTCTTCCCTCTCAAAGTAAACTGTGTATTTAGAGGCATGCGACAGTCAAAGTGTTACAAACAGAGCAATGTAACAGTTGCGCTTTGCTTTGGGATGGACAGCCCTGCACAACTAGAGGCATCAAACAGTGCCTGTGTCTCCACATCAGCTGGTATCTCTTGCACATATGATGTCTCATCCTGACGTACTATACAGGCAAGCTCTGGAACTCACATGGATATATGCTCAATCAGAAGTATGTTCTGCCCAGGTAAACTAACTCATACCGCTTAGGACACAATTACTCACTAGCTCTCTTGTTTGTAGAAATCCTTTTCCACATCCTACTGCACAGCCATGACACCACATCAACTAGTAGACAGCAAGGCTCACAGTAAGGACATGAGCAACAAGTCAGGAATGGAGGTCCACAAAAACAGATTGCCTCCCAGATACACTCTCATTAAAAGGTCCATTCTACTAAGCCACCTACCCATGAAAAAACAGGCAGAAAGCAACCAAAGGTTACCCAGAAGGAAAGGCTTTTATTATCTTGAAAAGAAATCTGTTCTACTGTGGAGCCACTGGAAAGAGAAAAAGGAAAAAAAGAAAAAGGAAAAAATCAGTTCTGTTACAACAGCAACAAAACAATATTTGTTTGGGATGGATGGCCACTAGCCCAACATTTAATGAATCCAAGGACTCCAAACAGGATGGCTTTAGAACTGACCTTGATAGAAAGTCTACTGTATTCTTGGAAGAACAGAAGAGGATATGTCATGTTTGAGAAGGAGATTGCTTATTTCTTCTTCAGGAGTGCTTCAGCACACACATTCAGTAACAGAACCAGTGCTTTGAACCCAGCCCTTTGGATTGAGCATTCAGTTCTCAGTATTCTCAGCAGCAAAGCTAAGCAGAAAAATTCAAGTGTCAGATATGTAAAGTTCTGCTTCAAAATGAAAATATGGAGGAGAGTTATCCACAGCCAGATCATTAATGCTGCTATTAAGGAGCACAATCCACATAAAATGAGTTAAAAATTAGCACTATGACAGGTCACCTGCAGAGGAGGGAAATTCAAAAGAGGTACTGAGGCAGCTTGAAAAGGTAGCCACAATAACCTATAGAAAAGATCTGATATGAGGATGTGTTTAGTTGTATGAACAAGACAGGTTTTCAGGATAAATTAGATAAGGATTTTGCAGGCAGTGAACTAAGCATACCTATGACACCCATTAAGAGCTCTGAATCTCATCAAGTACGTGCCTCAAGCAGACTGCCTGAACAACCCCAAGCATCCAACCCCTAAGCGAGTCAGGAAACGAGTGGCTGTATACTTGCTCCAGAATTAGAGATGTGCCTGACTAGCAAGAAAAGCCACTGTTTCTGTTCAGGCAGGTAATTGTCCAGCTTGTGAGACTCAAAAACCCCAACCAAGACCTCATTAAGAAAGCAAGCTCCTTTGTTTTTCACAAACTCCTTTTTTTCCTTGCTTCAATTTCACATTTCTTCATCTTTACTTCTTGCTATACTCTGTTTTGTTTTGTCAGAAAGGCACCTTCTGTATTAATACACTTAATGTACTAACATAGAGGCATGAACAATACAAGTACAGTATATCCTACTATTACATATGTGTTCAGTGTCCTGTTCCTAAGCCACACATGCTCTACAGAGCAGCAAAAATAAATTTGAACAATCAGCATTCACAAGAAACGAAGGCTTCAAGACTTTACAGGATGAAGCAGTTCAGTGGTTCCAGGACAGAAAAGCAGCAGCAGCAGCCGCCACGATAGAAAGGCTCCAAACAACCACTCATCTGTGGAGCAACAGGAGAAGAGAACAGAATGAACAGTCAGAAGGGTCAGCAGCAGGTGAGCACAGACACCTGATGCAGATTTAAAAATTTTTTTTAAAGCAGTAACAGAACAGTAGGCAATTTCTGATTTCCCTAAAAAACCTAAACCAGGTACCCACCAACTACTACAGAATGCATGTGTAACATCTTTCTAGGTGAGTACTTACTATGCAAAGGGTAAACCACTCTGGGACACCAAGACACACAGACTGTGGTCTACGTTCATGTATAGCAGAATGCTCTGCTAAGCATAACTGCTTATCAAAAGCTAAACATTGCTGGAGCAGTTTTCTCCATGGACAGCAACACATACGTATGGAATTTATAAAGCCTTTCCTTCAACCACCAGTCAGGGCTTGGCTGATTAAAAAAAAAAAAGCTGGCAGGTGATGAGGTGATGAGAGGGGGTTGAATGTTCCTCATTTAGTAAGCAAAGCTAGGACAGAACGGAAGAAAGACGTAAAGGTCCAACTTTATTCCACAGGTCAACACAGACAAGAAAAAAATTTTAATTTCACCTGCTGGTTTGTATGATGTTTTTTGAGTCATGAAAGGATAACTAATCCCACACAAATATCCTCCCAAACTACAGACAGTGGAAGGTTTGGGTTTTTCTTCTTACCTCTGCAGTTTACTATCTTGGCTCAATTTGCCAAAACTGCACTAGTATATGGGCTCTTTCTAATCGCCTCTCTTCAGTTCTCACTTATCCTAACCACCTCCAGCTCTGTAGGCTTCTGAAAGAAACACTGACTTGGTCTTCAACTACAATTAGTATTTTAAAATTACACAAGCAGAAAATCAGCATGAATTACTGTTTCTAATTATCGATATAACAAGTCTAATGGCATATATTAGCCGCACAAAAAAATTTAAATTATTACACCACCAAGTTAACAATACTTTCTAGAAAACTGTATACTCAGTTCTGTGCCATAGTTCTAGCCATGCAACACCACTAGAGATTATAAGCAAATACTAACATGTGTTCAATAATTATGCACACCTGCTACTATAGAACATGCATTCTTTCATTTTCAGAATGCTTGGTGGTAGTAAGCAATCCTGTGGCTGGAATACTGTGCCATTAACAAGAACAGAAGGGTTCACGAACTGTACACCCACCACATTTCTGAGGTAAGTGGGATAACACAGAATTAGGGTGACAGTGCTACAGGAACTACATTTTCTATTTAAAAAGGAAGAAAGAAAAAAGTCAGGTTGCAGTTGAGAAAAAAAATCAGCTATCAACAGTGCTACAGGAACTACATTTTCTATTTATAAAAGGAAGAAAGGAAAAAGGCAGGTTGCAGTTGCGAAAAAAAATCAGCTATCAATTAACCCAGTATATCTCCAGAACACTGATTAAGCTTATAAATGAATGCTCATTTTTATTGTATTTGTTTCAATATCTGAAATGCCATTTGAAGCCATACATACAGCTTAGGTATAGCAAGAGCAGATATAGCATTTCTTGCCCATCTCTTTCAGGATGATTTCTAACTCAGAGATACGAAAATTGCTGCAGAAGTAAAATTCACCCTGTAAAACCTGCTCAAAGGCATTTTTTTTTTCAAATTTCATTAAAATCCAACCACTTAATATTAAAACACAAGAATGCAACCAAAAATATCCACAGAAGGTAACAGCCACAAATACCTTTTCCCCATCCTGTGCATCCAATTACTGTTGCATACCTGAACAAGCTCTCGGTATTTATCCTGGCTCTGGAAGCAGGTTGAGCAAGCCATTAAAACTCCCTGGCATATAAGCATGCTCCAGCTCATGGTGTCCAACACAGACTATCTCCCCGCTCAGTCTGGTCTAAAGAGAGCCCTGGGTAACTGCCCCAAGGTAACTGTCAGCAGACTGGGTATTTGCTTTATTCTGATGGCAGACTGTTCACAATCACGTAAAAAACCTGCCAGCAAGAAAGAGTTTATTCTGGACAGATGAAATGAGAACAAGACATTAGGTACAGGTAGCTAACTCTCTGGACAGCTCTTCTAGGGCAGAGATAAAAATTTGGAACCCCTGCCGAGCACGGCTGCTGAAGATAAAGCATGAGGACTGCTACAGCTACAGTGTCAGCATTCCATCTATAAGAGAGTATTTAGTCAATTTATGAGATTTTCTGAGGTGTAAGGAAAATATAGTTACTACCAACAGTAGGACTGTGTGGAAAGAACCCTACAGCACAGCTAAAAAGTCCCTCTAAAGTACAGCAAGTGCTTACAATGAGCCTGGGAAAATGAAGACTCCCCAGCATAGTCCCTTGAAATGAAAGTACATACAAAAAACTTCCAGCAACATTATCTTCCCACCCTCCACACTTACCACACCACTACCTTGCCTCATGAAGCATAGAGCACTTATAACTACAGTAGAGGACCACGGATCAACCTGGTTCCTCCCTTGAAGGCTGTGCAACCATGAGATTTTATTTTAAACATATTATAGCTTTCCTTTTCCCTACAAATATCGTAGTAGTACTGAGCAATTTTTAGTTAATTTTTACTGTCAACTGCCTGGTCTATCCTGTCACATCCATGGTACTCTGCATCATGAATACCCTCAGCCTGAGTGCACAAAGCAGCATACTCCCGAGCCTCTTCCCCTTTCTGCGCTGCCACTGCTGTGGAGATTTTTCACCTTCCACATATCCATCTATTTCACATTAGCATATTTATTAAGTGAGCAGGAAGCTCTCGCAATATGACCCAAGCAAATTTATTAGGAAAAGCAGTAATTTGGGGTTTTCCTTAGTGGATTTTCCACCTATCTTGCCCTACCATCTACTCTATGCAGAAAAGAAAAAAAAAAATCAAGACAGTGAAAACCTGGTGCCTCAGGAGGAAGGCTCTGCAGGCAACCCCCCGAGCTTAACAGGATAAACAGGAAGAAAAGCTCCCTGGTCCCAAACTGAAATAGACACGAGTATGTGAGTGGTTCACTTATTTTCTGCATCAAAACTGAAATCTTAACAACTCTCACATCACCCAGCAGTTAACAGAGTACTACCATCAACAATACTGCAAGACAGCATACACTCCTGAACTCAACAGCAAGTTACAGAAGCTGCCATACTTCTTCCACAGCTTGCTACAAAAACATGTTAACTTCCCAGGTTTCCCTAAAAGTTTGTCACCAGATTTACTTGTATTTGTACTGGTTTAGAGGTAAACCAGTAGGAGAAAGGAACTCCACACAAAAGAGATTATGAGTCAGAGTTACAATTTTAATAACAATATTACAATAAATACAACAACACAAGGAGAAATTGGTTTTAACCCACAAAGAAACCAGTATGCCCCACCACCCTGGGGTACAAACCCCACGTGGTTCCCCCAAGTCCCCAAATAGAGAGGAGCGAGAAACCTGTTGGTGCAAATGATGGTCCCAGTCTGGTCAAGAGTGGTGGTTGCAAGCTGGTTGAAAGTGATGATCTCCTTCTGTTGAGGTCCTGCTGCTCTGCTGGATCCCACGAATGGTTCCCGAGGTCTTCTCAGTCCCTGCTTATGTTCCCTCAGGGAGCAACCAGTCCCTCCCCCAGGGCGGGGACTCACACAACGGGTGCCTAACTCTGTGAGTCATGGGGTATTGTTGGAGCGTTGATGACCCATTAGCAGCCACACCCCCCCAGGCTGGGTGTGAAGGAGCTAACGACTCTCTGGGCAGCTGCTGCAAATGGTCCATTGTTCTCAGGAATGAATAGAGGGGGTAGAATACATGGCACCCATACACAGAGATAACTGGTCCCATCTGCTGAACTAGGACAAGATGATATAGATAGATATAGATGATATAGATATAGATATAGATATAGATGATATAGATATAGATATAGATGGATGATATAGATGATATAGATATAGATATAGATGATATATAGATATAGATATACATATACATATAGATAGATATAGATGAGAGAGAGAGAGAGAGAGAGATACAGCGATAAAGAGAGAGAGAGAGAAAGAGAGGGAGAGAGAGAGAGATTTGTAGTTAAGAACTGCTATTCTTTGTTCTTATACATTTTTCTGATTAAAACTCCTAAATTTCGAAGCTGTGGTGATTTTGGGGGGGAGGCCCTTCTCTTGTGGCCCATATAAATGTCTTAGTTGTCTTCTAAACTGAGACAGATATCACATTGTTCAGGACCACATCCAATCAGATTTTGAACATTTCCAAGGTTGGAGACCAAAGCCAACATCTCTTCCAATGTTTGGCCCCACCATCTTTTGTCTATATGCATTTTCATGTGTTTGACTTCGTGCCCATTGTCTCCTGTCCTATCTATACTCCCCTTAGAAGGGTCTAATTTGCCCTTCTCTTCCATTCTACTAGGAATTTATACACACTGTTAGGATTTACTGGGCATTCTCTTTGCCAGACTAAACACTGAGATCTGTCTGTCCCTATTATGGCAGATGCTCCAACCTTCAAGCTCTTTTTCTTGGCCCTCCACTGGACTTATCCCAGTATGTCTATGTCTCTTTTCTACTGGTGGGCACGGAATGGGACAGAGCATTTCAAGTGTGTCTCATCAATACTGAGTACAGGGAAAGAGTAACATCCCTTAATTTGCAATGCCTTTCCTGAAGCAGTCCATGATGCCGTTGGCTGTCTCTGTCTAAAAGGCACACTGCAGGCTTCTGTTCACCTTCATGTCTACCAAGACCAGCAAGTCCTTCTCTGTAGAGCTAATTGATAAAATCAAATGACAAAATCAAAGCAGATATTGTGTTTCCCAGGGTTATCTCACATATAACTCTATAAAAATGACCATTGCTGCAAATACTAAAGTACATGTGTGTAAACAGCCCCAAATTGCTATATAGTTAACTGTAAAATTCAGGCAATTTTGTTCTCCCATGTTCATTATTACATTTTCAGGTGTTGACAGTTGCCAAAACAGCTGCCATTTCCAAACATATAATAGGAAAATACACAACCCAAATAGTTTTAACTACAAGGATACTGGGATGCAGAATAACTTAAATTGTCAAATATGCTTTGCCACAAACATTGTAATTTGTCTTATGAGTTTATATGTAGTTATGGCCAACCAATTTTTTCAGTTGAATCTTATTACCTTTAAATCTAAAAATCTAAATATATATTATTGTTACTTGTATATTAGGGGTGACTTTCCAGCCTGACTTCTACTTAGCCACCATCTAGGCATTTCATATGAAAATAGGAACAGTAAGTGGGGAAAAAATAAATCTTCAAGAAATGCCGACATGATGTGTTATGCTGTTTAAAGCATATAAAAAGAGTGGAGACCAAAAGCAATTCACAACCACTCCACCCACAGTTTAACAAAGGACTAAGAAATATATATTAAAATGTGTTACGTTTTCAAAAAGAAGAGCTATGTAAGTCTACTGCTTCTACATGGTAGGGCAGAAGGGATGATACCAGCAACCAGGTGAGCACCACTGATCCTCAACACAGGTCTGCCCCAAACACATAGTCATCCTGCTGCCAAGAGACTTCCACCAACTTGTTGGTTTTAGTTGTCTTTATATATTATAAACAGAAATAGAAAGAGCAAACCCACATGATTTGTGTAGGGAACACAGGCAGATGGATAAGGGTTGAACTTCAGCCTCCTAAGCTTGGTAGCTGAAGCTCGTGGTGCAATCTGTTCTGTGAAACATCCTTTATCATGTTATTTCAGGCTGTTTCTGCAATGTGTCATCAAATGCTATTCATACTATGAAGCACAATGATTACATTGCTTTTTAATTCCCCTTAATGTTTCCAAGTCTGTTGATTAAATAGTGTGCGGGCTACAATTAACTTCAACGTAGAATGCAAAATTGACTCCTACCTGCACAGGGGAATCACCATAGCAAAAAATGCTTTATTGTTTTTCTCTTAAAATATGTTCTGAGTTCTAGGACCATTAACGCAATAGTCATGCAAACGTAAATATGAACTGACCATACAGAATTTGTCTGCTCCTTGGTAAGAACAATAAATTATTAAAAAAATTCAGACTTTACTTCAAATTTCAAAATTATTTAAGCTTTACAAATGCTGCTATTAGAGTGATGCTTTTCTCCTCCATTCAGCACTTCCCTGCTCTTCTCTTTCCTCCCCAGAGAAGTACCAGACAGGTACAGCTAAACAAGTTCTGTTGTGACTTTCTGGCTTCCAATAGCCTTGGCCTATGAATATTTTTGATATCTACTGACAATTCAGGTCATACTGGGTATTTTTCTAATAGTATCTGTCTCATAGTTTTTTGCAATTGAGTGGTCCGTTCCATGGATAAGGAAATGATGGGACAGTTGCATCCAGAAGGTAGTGCAAAATGGTCCAGTGTCCTGACAGACATCAGCGGCAAGTGGTGTTCACAGGGGCCAATATTGGGCCCAGTGTTATTTAATGTCTTCATCAATAACATAGATAAAGGGATTGAGCAGACCCTCAGTAAGTTTGCCTATGACTTCAAGCTGAGTGGTGAGAGCAACACTCCTAAACACTCAGGATGCCATCCAGAGGGACCTGGACAAGCTCAAGAAGTGAGCCATGGAAGCCTCACGAGCTTTAACAAGACCAAGTACAGGTCAAGGCCACCCCTGGTATCAGTATAGGCAGGGGGATGAAGGGGTTGTGAATAGTTCTGCTGAGAAGGCCTTGGGAGTTCTGGTGGATGGGAGGCTAGACATGACCCAGCAATGTGCAGTCACCACCCAGAAAGACAAACTCGTTCTGGGCTGCGTCAAAATCAGCATTATTCTGTCCCTCTGGCCTGCTCTGGTGAGACTCTGCTTGGAGTGCTTCATTCAGCTCTGGGGTCCCCAGTATAGGAATGATACGGACTCTTGGACTGAGTCCAAAGGAGGGTCTTGGGTTGAGCTGGCAAAATGCCAACTGCCCAACACAGTGTCAGAGATTCCCTCCCCCACCGAGAAAAGGGAAGAAAGGAAAAAACCCCTCAAACTGGGTTTATGCTTAAACTACTTATACATATTTATACAGAAAAGAGAAAATTAAAAGCAAACTACAATATACACTTAAACAAGTTAGAAATAACAAGAAATAACTCCCCACTCCCCATCAAAAAACAACAAAATGTTTCTACTTCCCTGAATTCAAACAAAATGCAAGTAGTGGCAGCAGCAGCAGGGCCCAGACAGCAACACAGCAGCTGCGTGTCTTGCCTCTACTTTGGCCATGATGGAACTGAGAGAACACCTGCCACTCCTGTATTCATATCTCAAGTTTGCATCATCTGGTATGAAATATTTCTTTAGTTACTTAATCAGGTGATACCTGTCTCTCTCAATCTACACAGATTCTCTGAGCCTGCTAATTTGAGGCCTAGCTAAAACTACCACAGTCATCTCAAAGACAATTAGAGGAATAGAAAACCTCTCCTATGTAGACAGACAGAGAGCTGTGATTGTTCAGCCGGAAGATGAGAAGGCTTCAGGGATACCTTATAGCAACCTTCCAGTGCCTAAAGGGAACCTAAAAGAAGGCTTAAGAGAGATAACTGAAAGAAAGTATGTTTGGATTAGATATTAGGAAGAAATTCTTTATTGTGAGGGTGCTGAGACACTGGAACAGGTTGGAAGAGTAGCAGATGCCCCATTCCTGGAAGTGTTCAAGTTTAGGTTGGATGTGGCTTTGAGCAACCTGGTCTAGCATAAAATGCCCTGGTCCATGGCAGAGCATTGGAACTAAATAATCTATGAGATTGCTTCCAAGCAAACCCATTCTACGATTCTAAACTAGTCTGTCAGGACCACATCTGTATCATAAGTTCAGTCTCCTACTGCTTCATCCTTTTATTATTACATTTATAGCACTATCAGACATGCTAAACGCACATCACCTGTGGTGTCTAACAGTACCCGTGACCAACAAGATGGCTGTGACCTACAGGAGTTTATAAACTAAACATTAGAGTGCATGTAACTCAGATAAATAAAAATGTTTATTGAAGAAAAATTGCTGAGCAAGTAGACAAAGGAAGAATTGGCATGACTATTATGGCAGTTTAATATATATTTTTACAGTAGTATCTCTGAATAAATATTTACACTAGAGTAATGTACTAGAGCTTGTAGCAGGGAAACATGGTTTGCTTTGGATTTGGTTTATTTTTCCCTTTTTTTCCATGAGAAAGACTGATACAGATGGTGTTATGTAAATGTCCCCCACAAAAAGAATCTAGCAGTTTTAGGAAATGTAACAATGTACACCTTACATTTGGGGTTGAGGAGGAGGAAGCTTTGTGTTTTAATTTAAGTGGATAGATTTTTTCACAGTGTCTCTGAGTTTCTGGCAAAATCTTTATGAGAAGGTATCAGAATAAGGCTGAGAATTTTAGTCAGAGGAGAGAGTGACATTTATTTGATGCATATTTGATCTTTCCTTGCAATGACCTTGTGGATAGTGAAACTTTTGAATCACAGGCATGTTGGTTGGAACATTCTTCAGTTAAATCAAAATTGTCATCAGCTGTGGCTCTATCTAGATGTGATGGCAATTCCAGGCAAACCAAATTCAGTGCTGCATCAATGACCAACAAAGCCAGGAGAACAGCATAAGACATACCAGTGGCCAGGAGGTGAACCCACATAAACTGAAGACAGACACAATTTTAAACATTAGACTCATATTTTTAACAGCGAGAAGGTTTAATCATTGGAGCAAAGTTTCAACTGAAGTAATAAATTATTCATTTCTTGTTATCTTCAAACACAGACCACTTTCCTGCCATGTATATTAACATGTACACGCTATATATCAGTAAAGTTTAAGTTATCCTTTGCTCTGAGCAAGGATAAGGGAGAGAAGTTTAATGTGTGATATAGTGAAGATCAGGGAAAATTATGCTCATTCTTTTTTTTGTCCTGTCTGCAAATTAATACAAAACGTGAGAGTTGTGTGCAAGAAAATGAGCGCACAATATCTGACTTGGTCATCTTATGCTGACTGTCTCATTTGTGGGTACATATTCTGAACATCTGTATTTTTTCATTGCTTCAATATAGTCACAAAGCAGCTTTACAGTGCCCCCACTCCCCTAGACTCCAAGAGAGAACTTCAGAACAAAGCACACTGTCTGCAAAGATCAATAAGAATTTCTGTCTCCTTTTAAAAAATCTCCTGAATTGTAAGGTCATCCTAGTTCTGGAAATTCATCATGGATTCCTTATTTAGCATAATGACTCGGTGCCTTTCTCATCACTAAAAAAGTTCCTTCCAAAGTAATACAGTTTTGTTGGCTGCATGCTATGGAGCATTTCTGTCCTATTTACTATGCCAATTTTTAAACATGCCTTCTTAGATTCTAAAATGTGCCAGAATGGAAGTATCTGCCCAGTGATGGTTAGTGGCAACTTGCACTGGCAAGAAGGTATTGTAAAATACAAGATTGATTCTAATTATTGTCTGCAGCATTTCCCACTCTAGAATCTTAAATTTTCTAGACAGGATAATAACATGTGGTAGAACAGAAATAAATCTTTAGGTTTCTAATTCCCAATAGTGGACAATCTTGCTATTTTCTTTCATCTTTCCTGTTAAGTTGGAAGAAAATCAAGCCTAAGAAACAGCAATTTTAATTTTTAGGACAGAGTCCTGTTTTCTGAAAAATGAAGTCAAATATCTAGATATCATTAGAAAAAGACACTCACTGAGATCAACTGAACCAGCTGTTTTGCATTGTAATATTACTGAAACCAGAAAACAAAGCTCTGAAAAATCTTAAAAAAAACGCCATGAAAATTAGAATTTTCAAAGTGTTTCTATAAACATATTAACCAGGTTTACATTGTTCTCTTCTGGTAATTTTACTAAAAATGAATTAGTTTCCTTCAGCTAAAATTACCTTTGTTCAGACAAAAGAGAAAATAGCAATAAACTAGATTTTAATCCAGTGCAAATGGATTTAGTTCTTTTGAAGTTGAAGGTTTTATCCCAATTTCTCTTATCCAAGTGTGAAGTGCAACTATTCATTACTAAAAATTGCCCAATTTTCCCACTTTTAAATGGCAGAAGATTCTTGGAAAGTACCATATTTTATTACTTTTTGAACGGCTTCTATTTCTATGTTTTGCCTCAGCAGGATTTCTACCAATGGTATGGGCTGTGTGTGTAGCATTCAAGTGTGGCACTTTCTTTTGCTTACTTCTAAGTCACTCTTTACCATCTCTTCTCTTAGCCTTTAAAGGAGATGTTTGAGCAAACAAGGCACTTGTGTGCTTCAAAAACTCCCCATAAGAGATGAAAGCAGTCCTTAAATCTTGGTAACTGAGAGAAGCTACAAAGCAAGTATAGTATTTCTCTGAATCTTGAACTATATTTTATCTCAGGATGTGTATATGCAATGGGCTGAGCAAATCACTTCTCTGTCTGGCTTCTGATGATTTAAAGTTTAAGGTTTTCTTAGCTTTCCCCTTTGTCTTTAATATGTTTCTATGTATTTCATGAAGTTCACATTTCTGAAGGTTTTTATCTCCTAAGGCATGTTAACTATTCAACAGCAACTGCTTGGAAAGCAAAAAAGAGAATAATTTTTCAGACCCCCTTTGGCAGGTGCTAGTAGAGGGGAGCAGTTGAGTTGAAGGGTTTAATTCTCCACATTTTCTAATTACCAAAAAGGTGCCGCGGTTTCTTTGATGGAGTTTCCTTAAATAGTTGTCAGTTTCCAATGCAGAAGAAAAGGGTTGACTGGGAAAACAAACAAACAAACAAATAAACAAACAGAAACTGGGAAATTCTCTATTACGAGTTTAGTGCAATTTCTCTGTGATAAGTTCTTTGGTTACACCTCAAATCCTGTATTCAGTTGTCTTGGGTTGAGCTGGCAAAATGCCAACTGCCCAAGAACAGAGAAAAAGTGTTCCTCTCCCCCCCCTCCAACCAGCCAAGAGAAAAGGAAGGAGAGAGAGGGGAAAAAAACCTTCCAAAACTAGGTTTATGCTGAAACTAACTATATACTTATACAGAAAAGAGAAAACTAAAAGAAAACTACAATATAACACACACTTACACAAGTTATATATATAACAAGAAAT
>JAOXXN010000395.1:33496798-33517674 GCA_026770055.1 Myrmophylax atrothorax
AGCCTATTGAGGAGGGTGGCTGGGCTGGGGGCTGCTCCTGTGGCCGGCGAGGCGAGGGGAGATGCTCCGGGGTAGGTGCTGTGGCCGGAAAGGTGGCGCTCGCCCCAAGGGGCTCTCCTGGCCGGCGGGATTGGCTCCTAACGCGGCTGTCACCTCCACCGTCCCGGAGGGGAACGACAGCCCTGCCGAGGTCACTGAGCTGGGGGGCAGTCGCTCCTTCCCTGAGGGGGGCCGAGGCCGCCAAACCCAATCTTCACCTGCCCGGCGACGAGCCGCAGGCCCTGGGCACCTGCTTAGGGTAGCGGGGTCTCCCCGCCATCGGATGGGCCACGGCCCCCCTTTCCCCTGAGATGCCGGTCATGGATCCCCGACTGGATCCTTCCCACCTTCGCCGCCCGCTGAGACGGGTCAGGGATGTGAGGCTGCGGCCCTGGGAGGGGGATGTTAAGCAGAAGTTGCGTACAACTCGCTCCCAAATCCTATTTTGACTTTTTGTCTTCAGAAAGCTATTCAGCAGAGAGACTGTCTGATTAATTGATTTTAATGAAGGTCTCCCTAGGCTCAAATTTGCAGACAGCTTTATTTAAAATTAAAGGGAAAAAAATTGCTCATCAGGAAGGCTCTCTCTTTTTCTCCCCCAGTTCTGCTTTATAATATTTTTTCTATATTTATACAATTCTACAATATTATTAATATTTTTGAGCAAAAGTATGGCTCAAAAAAAAAAGCCTCAGAATCTGCATAAGACTCAGAATTGTACAGACATAAGAGGTTCCACTGATCCCACTGACAGGTAACAGTCCCAGGCTGTTCTCATCTCTAAGAAATCATGCATGTGCACAAGAGCAAGCCTAGCCTTTGCCTGTCTTGTTACCTGTGTTGTAGGTGGGGATGTTCCTAGCATTGCTAAGGGAGCCAAAGAACAACAAATCCTAAAAATGTAATAGAATGGTTAGTGAGTGGAAAGATGAGTATTTGCCCGTTTGCTTAAAGCATGAAAAATCTTGGAAATAGTTCCCAGTTTCCTGCACATCAAAGAACCCATCATCTGTGCTGAGAAAACAAGCTTTATCTCACAGTTCATTTTAGTAATTTTCTTACATGTTCATTTTAATATTTTTCTAATGTTTTGCCTTCGTCCAGTTCTGTTTTTCTTGATGTATGAATCCACTTCTTCTAGTTTACATCAAAGAAAACAAAGCAAGAAGAAAACCTACTTTCCAGAAAAAGACCATATAAAGAAGCCTTGTCTTACTTCAACACCCAGAGCTGGAGTTTGTAAATAGAGTTTGCATAGCCATGAGATGTTGAAACGCAGAACTATAACAATATTATAAATTTCCATCATGGCTAGGCTTCGCGAACAGAGATTTTTGGGAAGGGCTCTACCCACATGGGTCTATCCTTTAAGCCTGTGCAGTGGACTTTTTTAAGGTGAGGCACAGCGTGCGCGGAACTGACTCCATTGTAGATTTTACACTTCGAAAAAAGAATGTTAACATGGATACATAATAGTCTGCAGTGTGTTTTCAAGGTTCATGTGACCTCTAGCCTAGGGGGCTCAGGAACTGCTGCTGTTAGGCATTTCATGGAAATGTCTAGTTCTTTTGAATAATACAGAGGTACATCTGTCATTTGGTCCACCTGTTTCAAGCACAGCTACTCCACAGATTGCTATTCTAATTTCTTCACTGCATTTCTGATGTTATCAAAGAAACTTGTTCACTTGGGAATTGTCTCAGCAAAGGAGGAGTTGTTCCTACTTAGGACCATAATTCTGGAAACTCATGCCACAGAAGCTGCTGTCATGAATAATACCACAAAATCAGGTATTTGCAAGTGCCCATGTGATCAAGACATAAAGGAACAAATAGTGAGTGTGGAAGAGAAGTAAAATGCTAAGATAGGCATTTTCCCTAATAAATTGTAGTTTTAAGACTAATTTGTGGAGTCAAATGCATAGGCCTTTTTAAACCTATAGAAGTTTTGGTAAGCATGAATCCTCAACACCATTAACAAAACTGGGATTGTAGATTTTACATTTTTGTTTGATTATGAGTAGCAATTGTCTTAGTGTTGATCACCGGCATAATTCAACAGAAAGTTTCTAAGGCAGGAAGTCAAGCTTAATCAGAATGAATATCAAAGTAAGGAATTTCATGTGATTTATTGGTATCCCATAGGATAAGGATTTAGGTCAGTATCTTTCAATGAAATTACACCTCCTACTCTATAGAGCCTGGTTTTGTACTTATTCAACTTTGATGGCTTCAGTAGAAGTTAGGATAGTTGAAGCACTTCATATTTTTTTCCCTATGATTTAAGCACTTGGAACACTCTCCCCATTCTACCATAGAGAAAGAGAGTTTTCTTCCCAGAGTGGTTAAAAGATTTCTGCCTCTGGTTTTGTTGTACAGGCTCATAAGAGGCAGGTGTGAGCAGACCCAGTGAAGAATGCCCCAATGTTAACTCTTTCCATCCATGATTCACTGTTGTTGTCATGTTACCATCTGTGTTACAGACAAAATGCATTATATTCTGATAATAAGTGGTGTTTGTAGAAAGAACATACACTCTTCCTCATCTACTTGTTGTTCTTTAGCATCTGGGAGACAGAGTAATTTTATCAACCTTCTTATCAGTATTTTATCCAATTCAATTTATTTTGAATATATTAATTTATTATGAATGATCATAATGTGGAACATGTTCTTTGAAGGTCAGTATTGGGACCAGCACCTGTTTAACAGCTTTATCAGCAATGTGGACAGTGGGACTGGCAGCACCTTAAGCAAGTTTGCCAATGACATGCTGGAGGGAAGGGACACCATCCAGAGAGACCTTGACAGGCTTGAGAGGTAGACTTGTGCAAACCTCATGAAGTTCAACAAGGCCAAGTGCAAGGTCCTGCATGTACGTCAGGGAAATCCCAAGCACAAATACAGACTGGGGAGATATTAGATTGTGAACAGCCCTGCAGAGAAGGACTTGAGGGTGTTAGTGGATGAGAAGCTTGACATGACCCGGCAATGTGCACTTGTGGTCCAGAAGGCCAACTGTATCCTGGACTGCATCCTGCATGGCCAGCAGGTCAAGGGAGGTGATTCTCCACTCTCCTGAGACCTCATCCAGAATATTGCATTCACCTCAGAAGTCCCCAAGATAAGAAGGATGTGGACCTGCTGGAGAGTCCAGAAGAGGGCCACAAAGTTGATCAGAGGGCTGGAACAACTATCCCATGAAGACAGGCTAAGACAGCTGGGGCTATTCAGCCTGGAGAAGAGAAGCCTCAGGGAATACCCTATAGCACCTTCCAGTGCCTGAAGGGGAGTCCTGTAAGAAGGCTGGAGAGGGACTTCGGGCCAGGGCATGTAGTGATAGGACAAGGGGTCATGGCTTTACACTGAAAGAGGATAGGTTTAGATTAGATATTAGGAAGAAATGCTTTGCTGTAAGAGTGGTGAGACACTGGTACAGGTTGCTCAGAGAAGTTGAGGATGCCCCATCCTTCAAAGTGTTGAAGGCCAGATTGGATGAGGCTTTGAGCAACCTGGTCTAGTGGACAGTGTCCCTGCCTGTAGCAGGGAGGATTGGAATTAGGTGATCTTAAAGGTCCCTTCCAACGCAAACCATTCTGTGACTCTAGGAGCATTTTCTTACTCAGACTTTACTAGGATAGAGAACTAGACAACTATGACAAACTGCCAAAGTGCTCAGAAGTCGCCCTGTCATTTTGCTCAGTGGGAGAAATACATGGAAATTAGACCCAAGTAATTTGTCGAGCCAGGGCTAATTGCTGACTAGATCCATTTTAGAGGTGATAATAACTACTGTAAAGGATACTTCATATAAATGGAGCTCAGAAAAAGCTCAAATGACTGGTGGGCCTTATTTGATTTGTTTTTGAATAAGTTATTTAGAAGACCACTAAGATCCTAAGTTTAACAATCATTCCATCTTAGACAGACTCTTAGGCACAACTGAAAGCAGGACTGCATGTGAGAAGGATGTTCAGCTATTCAGACCTCCTGTACAAGGCTGACAGCTGATTACCTGAGTAATTTCTAGATCATCTGATTACCTGCTTAAAAATGCATGTTAGGACTACATCTTTTCTTCACTACATAATAGCTTTGTCCCTCATCTTAAGTCCATTTTGATAAAGTAAGAAATGTGTTTAGAATAATTTTAATTCAGTTCTACCTTAAACTGATGTTTTATTTTCTTGGATCCCTTATCTCCTTTTATAGTCTGGCTCTTGGACCTTTTTCAGTGCCTTTTCTCTGCTGGTATTTCTAATAACCAATTTTTAGTAATAACACAGTAGTTAGACTGTGATAATTAACTATGGTAACTGCAGGGCCTTATCTGTGGATAGGTTGCTACCAGCCATTCATACTGTTCTGGATTCCCAAAAGCTGATTATTCTGTCTTAATGCTCTCTGGAAGGCTAGAGGTCTGAATCTGTAAATTTGGTAGTTGCTACCTTTGGTGCTTTGAGGGTGATAAGGCTCTTACTGAAGACACCACAACTCTGTCAAGTACTAAGGAAAAGCCAATACTTTCTTCAGTCTTATTTAAAGCACAGGTTAAGCACTGGTTTTAGCTGCATTTATAATAGTGGAGCATTACTGAGGAGATTGTTATGACTCTTGCACAAAGGTAACACAAATCTGTGAAACTTTTAAAAATTATACTCTTTTAAAATTACATGTTCTGGTTTTTACTCTAATGAAATTATACTTGACAATATCTACTGAAAGAAAAAATAAATCAAGGATAATCAGATATTACAAAGAAATATTTGACCTCGTGTTACCCTGAAAATTACTGATTCATTCTTTAGTAACAATTTTAATAATTTAGTTTCTGCTTGCTTCTGCATACTGGCTGTATCAGAAATGTCACATAATTTGGAGAGATTTTATAACAGAGACATATCACTGCTACAAAATAATTGCACAAGTAAAACATATTTATGCAGTTTGTGTCACGAGAACCCTATTTTTAATTTATACTGCTGAATTAGTTTTCTCTTGGCAGTGCACTGTATAGCTTCAGGGTGCAATGGAAAAACAAAATGTTAAGCTGGGAAAAACAAAATGTTAAGCTGTATTCCCCACTAGTTCCAGATGCCCCAAAACAATAGATAGAAATCCGGCTTAGTTGAACTTTCTGAGAGACTTTGAATTTTCAGAGGACAAAGCTTCAGATAAAGAGGAGTTCAAAGCTACCTCTGTATTTCCAGTTGCCTGTAGTCCACAAAAAAGAAAATGTTCTTGTTTTGTTTTGACTACTTAAGGAAGTTTGGAGCTAACACGATGTTATAGCATAAAGCACTATTATGGTATTAGTCTGCCCTGGAATTAAAAAATGCAATCTATTTAAGTGGTCTTATGTAAGAACCCACAATTGCATAGGTATTGAATAACCTACTCTGTTCTTACTATGGATTGTAGTGGAATACTTTGCTGAAAAGTTTTATGGCTTTTCACTCAGATGATGGGGAATAATTAGCACACGCATTTTAATGTAACTGACTACAAAGGTAACACAATTTTGTAAGTTTATCTCAGTGAAAGGCAGATTTGTTCTTTGATCAGTGTTAATGGTATAGAGTGAAACTTTCATTTTAGTAGCTTCTACTGCACCTCAAAAATACAGAAATTTCTAATTTTAAAATTATTGCCTTTTCCACTTCTACTTCCTAAATTGAGTTCCCAGCTTGCAACCAGATTTTATGGCATATGCTGACATAATAATTTGTGAAGTCAAATAAAAAAAAGTTCCTAATTAAGAATGAGCATCAGTGTTCTTTGCTATAGAAGTGTCATCACAAATGACAGTGTCAAACTCTCTTATCCTTTGATGCTGTAGTTACAGGGTGATTTAAAGCAATTATAAGGCAACTCTAACTTACATCACTGATCTGGAGTGCAAAGACATGGGACACATCCCACGTGGTTTCAGTCCATCTCATGTCTTCCTTCCTATTCACCTATTCCTCTGCCCTAAATCAAAATTTACTTAGGAAAATCCAGATCTTTCATTTCTGGATTTCCCAATCACAGGGAGCTGTGTATCTCATAGCCTGCAAATTAGAACAGACTCTCTTCTGTTTAGCCTGAGACTTCCCCATTTAAAAATTCTTCACTGAGCCAAGAATACCAGTGACAGGGAGAATTCTGCACTGAGGGATAGATGCCAGCAAAAATCCACTTGCTAAATCATATATAGGGTCAGAGAACCCTCAATTTCAAACAGGCAATGCTCCCTGTTCTTTCAAGATGTACCTTTTTCTCATTCTTAAGTTAGATGAGGGAAAAGAAGGCTTGGACATACAGTTAACTTACAGCACTGTAGTTAACTCTCAGTCTCTGAGAAGGAAATCAGGTAACTTTAACAGGAGACTTGGCAATCAGTGACTGTGGAGCCTGATATAATTGAAAAGGAGATCCAGAGTTCAGAATAAGCCTCATTTGCAAAGGGAAGAAACCCCCATCTTAGGAATTTCTCAAATGATCTTCAGTCGAGAACTGAGAAGCTGAGCTGCAAGAATATTGCAAATCAGTTTCTATCACCACTGAGGGTGGTTTGTGTAATAAACATGTGCTTATTGTGATGGCTTAAATCAGAGATACAAATAACATACCTGTCATCATCACATGGATCGTGAGAACTGAATATGGCGACTACAGTTCTGAACAAAAGAACAGGAGAACATCAACTAGTGAAAATTTAGGTAGTTCTCTAATAAGAGCTGAGGACATATGAAGATTCTCTGCCCTTCCCTGAGCAGATTGCTACGTATAGTTTACATAGAATTACCTGTTCAAATCAACAAATACATTGTATCATTGGAAGTAACTATTGAACAGGAATAATAGAAGCAAAATCTCAGGATCATTAAAATGGAATATTACAATTGTGCTGTGCAAAAAAATCCAAAATTAGGAAAGTTGCAGGTAAATAGCACAGTAATTAGAAAAAATTAAAAGAAATCAGGAGAAAATATGTGAACAGTTACCTGAAAGAAACATAGGAAAGACAGACAGGGATGGAAATCTAACATTCACAAAGATAGTATTTGCTGTCTACCATCCTAGACAAGGGATAGGCGATTCCATATCATGTAAAATATGAATGCTCACCAAAGAAAAGTGTCAAGCAGACCCAAAGCCTCTATTTTTTCTCTCAAAAAGGAAGGCTTTTCTGCCCAACTGCATAGTTGGGAAGACTTCAAGGACTTTTCTGATACCTTTCAATATGTATTAAATCATAAATACTACATTTAAAAAAATTCAAAAGAAAAAATTCAAAATAAAAAAAATCAGCATGTTTCTACAACATTTATCCTTTCCCTCATCTGGATAACAATTTATAAGTGTTGGAATCTGTGAGATACATAATTACTTGAAACCCACACTGATCTTGTGTATATTTTGTCACTAACTTCAGTGTGATTTTAGGTATCCATTGCTTTGGAGAATTTTGTCTGTAAACAGCTGCAGAAGCTCCTGCTTTACATAAACAAAAAACTAGTCATCATAGTGCAGAAAGTCATGGGTCTTTTTCTAAATAAACAAACAAAAGTGCCTGTGCATAGTGCAGTATTTGGAAACAAACTTGGACATTACTCATTCTTCAGAACATTTTCTGATTTAGATATTTCATATGGAACAAAAGAAGCTAACATGCCTCTATGTTAGATGCCAGAAACATCTTGTGAGGAAAGATGTGAGATAAAAAAAGATAGATTTGAGGGATTTTTGAAAAGATATTATAAAGCACTGGTAGCATGCTGAAACATCTTACTTACTTCCAGCTTTTATATCTGCATCTGCCCATTCACCATATTTCAACCTAAACAAATTGCTGACTGTCCAGAACCAATTTTTTCAAACTACACTTTATAAAAGACAAAAGCAATATTCCATGGGCATAGAGATACTTGATCTTACAGAAGAAGGAAGAAAAAAAAAAAACAAACAAAAAAATCCCAATATCCTAAGCCCTACTCATTTTTCAGTTTCCTTCCTAGAAAACTCTTAAAGAAAATTTATCTTTGTAATAGTGTCTATATATCCCTACAGATAAGAATCCCAATGTTTTCAGCTATTTTTCCCGCTTCTATGTTTATATTGTAACTAGACCATGGACAGCCCTCCTAAAAGTTCTCAAAGGGCATAGTGAAACAAGAATCCTTATCCCTGCTTTTCTCCTGTACATGAACCCAACAGAACAGATAATATTTGCAGAAGTTCACTCATTTCTTAGTGCTCTAATTTGGAGTTCAGATTGCTTGTGCTTAGTTCATTGTCTGTACAAATCCATCTTCCACTGTGGAATTTGAACACCTAAAATTGTTCCAGAAAGAAAAGACTTGGAGAACTTAATGAGCAGAAAACTTGCCTAGCTTTTTTCTGAAAGAGGACCATCAATGCATACATGTGATGAATTTTTTTCTTCTACATCTATTTTTAATACTTTGTTTTATATAGTTTTGGGATTACAGATGTGTGACTAAAGAGTAGAATTAGAGGCTTCATATATGTTTGACAGTTGTGACTCCTTTTTACTGCGATGGTAGTAAAAATGTATTCAAGCACTGGCAGGTTCTCACTTTGTCTTCAACTGGGTTGTGTAGCACATTTCCAGCTTAGCTGTAGCTTGAGAAGCTGTATTTTCACAGTGTTCTCTTGGAAGTACACAGAAATATCATCTCTTAAATGGTAAACGTGAAATGATTCTTTGATATACAAACATAGAAAAATATAATTAAATTTAGAGCTTTTGGTACGTAACAATATTTTATTTCCATCTCCTCACTGGATTAGTAGTCAGATGTTTCTGGTTAGCCTTTTTTTGGTAATTGCTTTGTCCTTTGAGCATCATCACAGTAAATTTTTACACACAGAAAAGAATAATTATGTCTTTAAGCTTAGTGTATTATGTAGATTAGAAGGACTCTTTCAGCTGAAGTAAACTATAACAGAGCCACAAAAGTTGTTGGAGCTTTCATTTGGGGTAGGATTTCAGAGAAAAGACTAGGTCAGACTATGCATTGTGAAACTCTGTCCATATCCTAACCTCCACTCCACAGATTTTCCACTAGTGATTTAGACACTGATAATAGAAATCAGATGGATCCCTTTCCCATATCCCTTAACTAACCCCAGCTGAAGTCAGGGGGGTGCCACACCTATGTGGATTTACATGAAGTTCACAGCTACTTTGCAGCACCAATGTTTTCTGAATACAGTTCTGTTGGATCTGCAGTGTCAATAAGGTTGGCTGTGAGGAATTTATGATTCACTTTATTTTGGTTTTGTTCTGATTTTCTTTTGTTTCTGCTGTCTGAGAAATCAGGAGCCATATCCTTTTTCCTCCTTCCTCTGGGATGTTGGTGTGTTTGATAAACATACTCAAAGGACTATTAGTACTTAGGCAATATCCTCAATTCTGCAGTGTGTGTCTTGTGCACCTTTGTTGTTACACAACAGCAACGGTGATGGCTCAGCTTGACCCTTGAAAGCATGATTTCCTTGGTGAAGTGTGCTGCTGAACCCTGAGAAAGGTGTGCATGCCATATCCCTCCATCTCCCAGCAACATATCTGGGAGGAAAAAGAATGACCCCTGGAGAAGTGCAGGAGGCTAGTGTAGGTGATAGTATTTCTCTAGCTGCTGTAAATGAGTTATCTTAATAGGCCAGAACAAGTAAAACCCAGAAAGAATGGGGTTGGTGTATGAGATATACAGACAGTTTGATCAAGTGGAAGAAATTGGTTTTTATTTTATTCACCACTGTTGAAGTTTCAGGGGGGAGCATTTGACATGATGCTGAGTTTTAAGGAACTTAGTGAATCTACAGATTATTTACCCCTGAAAACAACTGTTATTACTAATTTAAGCATGTTTCCAGAACCCCTCCATTTTAAAAAGCAGATTTTTGCTTGTGCAGGCTATTTTCAGGTGAGAGGTCTATTTTACAGAAAGCTCCAGGCTAAATCTGTTTCTGGAGTCATCAGGCCAGAGTTCTCATGCTTAACTTTATGCTCTCACCACAGTATCTGCATAATCATAGTCAGCAGATTTAACTTTACTGGACAGGTTAAGTAAATCCAGACCAGCACTGCTCATCCAAATGGTTTGAATATCCCTCACTGCTAGGAAGCTGTCTCTTACTTTGTGAGTGATGCTGCTCAACTCTGTCACAACTGTTCATTTGTAGGGGAGGAGTAGACATGCAAAGAAGTCACATTCCCATTGGCAGCATTTGTCACTGGAATAATAGAAGTTTTGAAGAGTTCCCTCTTATTTTTGAATCTTGTCTCCTTTTTACTTCTGGCAGTTTGGGAAGTGTTGGATCCCACAGGCATGGTAGTTGTCAGTGCTTCTTTAAGGACCATAAACTATCAGCCTGATTTGAAGATTTCCTTACTGCCTAGTGGTAATCTATTGTTCATTAATACTCAATACTCTTCTTATTACCAGGTGTTGCCTAGTGTTTTTTCATTTCAGTTTTGAGGTTGTATGGAAACAGATAACATACTGTCTTTTGGTCACAGTGCTGCCTGACCCAGGCAATTTTGTTTATTGAATTGTGGATAGAATAGAAACACTCCAGTATCATCTCTTGGGGGTGGATTAAGATCTATGCTAATGGTATTAAGCCTCTCAGTGTTTCCAATGATAAAATAATTTTGTCTCATTTGTTACTAAAAATGGAGGAGGTACCCTTTGGATGGTAGTATTGTCACCTGGCTGAGCATTTCCAATGGTTGAAGATTGTCGCTTTACTGAGTTCCATACAGTACCTGGTTGTTTCCCCCTTTTAGTGCATATAAGTGGTCATTTGAGAGTACATTATCAGTGTAATTTTTACCCCTTTTCCACACTCAGGCACCAAGCTGGCTCTATTAGTAGCAGGAGAAAGTGGTGGCAATGGATAAAGACCAGCAGTTGTGAGCCAGTCAAGGCAAGAGCAAAGTGGTACAACTGGAAGAGATACTGATGATTTCTGTCTCATTGATTTCACGAGGTCTTAGACTACCCTGTTAGACACCTAGCTCTCATTCTTTCCTCTCTTGTCAGCAGCAATAGAAGTTGCCTGAAGGATGGCAAGGCTGCACTTTCCTTTGGGTGATCAATCTTACTCTATCATGAGACATGAGCCCACATGGCAGAGAGCACAGTGCAAAGGGGAGCAGACAATAGTACAAAGAAGATTGTGAAGGTGCCATAAATCAAAAGGACAGTGCACTTCTGTAATCTGTTATACACGCTGGTCATTTTGTGTAGACTAAAAGTTGGTAAACTTAAGTTCTAACAAACTGGAGCCACTGCAGAAAAAAATCAGTTGTTTTGCTTATTAAGCAGCATCTCTTTCCCAGCTACACTGTCAGTCTTCCTCATGGTCAGCATTGTCTACCTTCTGGTTTCTGAACTAATTTTGAGCTCTTGGTTGTGATCTGTAAAACCATCAATGACTGGAATTCTACTTAGCTGAGATGTTTACTCCAGCTCCATGATACACTAATGCACCTGAGTCCAGCTGAGGTGCCTGGCTGGAAAACCGTCATTTTTTTCGTGTTTGCAAATCCATTTTTTAATAGAGGCACAGACAAAGGCCTTGTTTTTTCTTGGAACTCATTGGAAGAAACACAAGGATTTACTGGCATACCTAAATTTAAAGCAGGTTGAGAGGGAATTGTCTAAGAAGTGAGTTGTGACAAGCCAGTATTCTGGAGGGCCCTGGGCCATTGGATCTTCTTTCTTTAGCAAGTAGAAAATATTACAGAGCTTATTACATTTCAGAACTGCCTTTTTTCCCTTGCTTGTAGAAACTGAGTGTTGCTTGCACAGGAATTTGAGGTTTGGCATTCTGGAAACTGTTCATTTAGTCATATTTTTTGTATTGCTTTTATACACACACATTCATGTATATATACAAATACACATATGCCTATACCTATATATGTATAAAAATACGCACATAATATACACACGCACACACATGCTTGCTTTATTTGTGATAGGGTTTTGATAGTTCTGCTTATTGGTTTAGTGGAGTGCCTGTGTTTTCTGACAGCATGGTGTTCTAAGAATGAACCTGCCATTTCACCTAACAGGGAGAGAGTATCATAGTTCATAATTCTGTACTGCAGAGCAGTGCTTTGTTCCATCTCATAGTGCTAACTGGAGAGTCCTACTAGAAGCCTTCAATAATGCCAGAAACTAGGAGAACCTGAGAACAAAATACAGTGTTTCTATAGAGCAAAAAGTTGAAGGGCAGGGTAGAACTTTTAAAAGATGTAATTATTAACAAATCTGTACAAAATATACAAATGTATTTTGTTGAACTAGGTGTATATGTTGTCTAATACAGATGAAACACATCTTAGTCACTGTCTCTCTGAGAACCTATTTTTTTCTTTTTTAATTATCAAATTCCTTCATCAAGGTCTCAAACTCTAAAACAAGAAGGAAAAATAACTACATCTCTGCAAACAGGAATTTAGTTCACCTACAGCTGAAGCTGTTCCTTTTCAATGCCATCCTAAACACAAGAAAAACAATCAGGTTGCATGCTCATGAAGCAATTCGTTACAGCTGCACAACTTTATTAGTGGGAAGAGGTTCTTCCTTCCAAATAGGATGCTTCCTTCTCTGAATATAAAAATGGAGGGTGATGGGGAACTTATCAGGCCTGATTTATTCAGAAATGCAACTGAGTTTCTTAAAACCAACTTTAGTGGTTTTAGCACCAGTTTTTCTGTTGATACTGTTGTTTGTTTTTTTTTTTTCAGTAAACTACTTAAAGTTTGTATAGTTAAAGATTTAAGATTATCTAGAAGTTTCCAGCCAGGAATTTGCACTGACCTAAATACATTGTGGGTTGTTATTTTTTTTGAAACCCATTTAACTCAAGCCAATGCAACTTCTTTATACAAACTTTGTATAATCACTGAACAAGAACAGGCATTAATAAGTACCCAGGCAAGGTGCAATATCCTTTAGAAGTCTTTTCCTTCTAAAATGAATGGAGGCTAGATTACTAGTGTAATCAGAAAGAGAAAAAGACAGCAGACAAGTAAAATAATGAACACATGCAGAGGCCAGAATTCTGCCTATAGAAAATATTTATAGTACTGTTTCAATCACCTCTGCAAATACCTGCAATATTATTCTGGCACCATTTAAATTGCTGGGAGTGATGCACAGATCATAATCAAAAGAACAAAGAGGTCTCTTCAAATAAAGTCTTGAAGCTGCATCAGGGGAGGTTTAGGTTATATATTAGAAAAAGTTTCTTCACCCAGAGGGTGGTTGGCCACTGTAACAGGCTCCCTGGGGAAGTGCTAACACCACCAAGCCTGAAGATGTTCAAGAAGCATGTGGACAATGCTCTCAGGCACATGGCATGATTCAGAGCCAGAAGCTGGACTCAGTGGTCCTTGTGGGTCCATTCCAACTCAGGATAATGTCTGATTCCATGAAAATCTCCTGAAGCTTCTTCACTTTTTTCAAAAAGGCACTGTTGAGAGGGTCCTAATACATTGCCAAGCTGAATGATAGCAAACACGTAAAATAAAAATAAAATTAGTGATTTCTTCCAAAATGCAACACCAGTACCACCACCAACCATTTCTGGTTTTACTCCCCTACATGAAGTTTTGTAGAAGTGTACCCTCCTATATTGTATCCACCCCTAAGTGCTCTGCAACTGCAGAACTCTACAAAGACACTTTATCAGGCTTAGAAATTATTTGGTCTTCATTTAATTAAAGCAGCTGAGGTAACACACACTGAAATAAGCCCGGCCTGAAACAGAATAAGACTGTCCTCACCACTGTTTGCCCAAAGTAATTTATATCGCTTAAGGAAAGTGTTCCACTTCATACTTTGGATAATAATTCTTGGAAGTATATTAACCACAGAATTGAAGGCAAGCTCTTTGGACAGACCTCTTCTGTAGAAGTGAGAAGCCATCCTATCATAGAAGGAAGGAGACTTCAGAAAGGGCCTCCTCTCCACAGGAGAATGCTCTGCTGTGTCGCTGCCAGCCCGCATTACTAAACATTGGTGGTTTTTTGCTTTGTTTGTTATATGTGGTGACTGTATGAACATTCACTCTGTGTGTTCTGGAGTAGTGGTGTGGATAATGCTGATTTCCCAAACACTTACTGTTTTTTTAAATAATTTGAGCATTTTCAGAGTTTGGCATCTAGTTTCTGCCTGGAACAGGGAAAAGCCACTACAGTGTGCATGATTTTTCACCCAGAATTACATATGCCAGCACTTCGAGAGCCACAAATATATACTAATTTTTCCCCCTCACATACAATCAATTATTTAAATTAATACTAAATGTAATTAAATGTAAATTTTCAGTGAAAACAATTGAGTAGAATTAATGAGGGCCTAAAAATTGAAGTCTAATCAAGACAATACTACTTTAAAATGCAAAGTATTTTTGTTTTTCCTCTCTATCTGCTTATATATGGATGCATATGTAGTACATGTATGGTATAGAGAATGTAATAGCTTTTACATTTTACTTATGAGTTTTGGGCTCTGGTACAAGAATGCTGACATGCTGTAGTGGGCCCAGTGGAAGGCAACAACGATGATCAGTGACTGCTGCTCATAATGTATAGAGAGAGACTTACTTTAACCTGCAGAAGAGAAAGTTATGAGAGTATCTTGCTACTTTCCCAGCCCACCTAATGTGAGGGTGTAGAAGAGATAGAGACAGACTCTTCTCTGTTGTATATAGTGACAGAAAAAGTGAAACACACAGATCAAATAATGTAAAATGTTGATTGGATACTAGGATAATCTTTCTCACCACAAGGGTGGTCAAACTTTGGAACAGGTGCCCAGAGACAGTGAACAATCTCTGTCCTTCTGAGAGAGCCCGAACAAGGCTGGACAAGGCTCCAAGAAACCTGCTTTTGGGTGAGTACTGGTCTAAGCAGAGACCCCTTCCAATCTCAATTTTTCTGTGGTTTTGTGGTTCATATTGCCCTAAGCAAATTCTAAGCCTGAATAATTAGGAAATTCTACCCACCCCTCTTTCTGAAAAGTTTTTTAAAATCCCCAAAACTGAAAAAAAATTATTGTGATTCTTCACTATAGAGTAAAGCTGACCCAGGAAAAATTATGAGCAATAGTTGCCAATGTACTGCATGCAGTTACTATTTTTAGAAGTCCAGTTATTAATTTTAAAACTCCTGTTATCAGTCATATCTATTAGAGTAACTTTTATCAGTCTGTTACTGAGACAAGTGATGTCATCATTTAAGTTATCTGTGCAAGTGTTCTTTCATGAAGGAACGTTTTCCTCCAGAAAAAATCTTTTTTTCCCCCATCCAATGGAAAAGCTGGTCTATGGAATTTTGAGATGTCTGTTGAAACAGTATGTTTGGTATACTGCACATTCCTTAAGTGTTGTTCATGCTTGTAGTCCCTGGAAACCATGGGAGTTTGGGTTGCACTATGGCCTAAGGAATATCTGTTTGGACACTTTGTAACCAAAGATTCTTGCCTTTTATATTTTCACTGCAAGTACCAGTTTAAACTAGAATAGAAGACTACTTCTTGTGGCGTATGTGTATTTGAATGGTCTTCTGTAATATGGAAACTGAACTACAAGTGTGTTGAATAAGGCCTTATTGATCTTCAGTATTTGCCAAATGGCTATGATGGATTTCCTAGACCAGTACCCTTTACCTCCCTCATATCTTCATCTAAGAATGACAATATAATTGAAGCAAATCCTGTAATTTACTAAAGGTAAGTTATATAACTTTTCCCAGAGCTTTCAAGGCTCATGGGATCTTTCAGCCTCTATTCTAGAATACATTTCAAATTCTTAGAGTCTTAAGTTTTTTACTTCACTTTGGTTTTTGCTGGGGCTTAAGTGTGGCTCCGTTTTTGTGCCTGAGGTTTTGCAGGTAGTGGGTGCTCCATAAATTTTTCTGTGAACCATTTTGTTGTTTTGTGGATTTGCAAATAAGTTGCGTATAGCAAACTTAAACTTCACTTAAAAAGACTGCAGTTTTATTGTTGATGAATACAGCCCAATTTTGCTGCAAAGTGTGTGAAAAGGATGCATCAGAAAAATGGACTGATGTTATCTATGCATGTGAGAAAACTTAACATATTCAGTGTCGGAGAGGCAACAGCAGATACTACAGGGGTTTTTCAAGGGCAGCAGGGGGTACTGCAAACCCAGGTTTGTCTGAGTGAATAAAAATACGTCGCTCAGAGCAAAAAACCCCTTCACTCTTACAGAGGACTAATTTTCTGTGGGTTTAAGTACATTTTGACAAGTGTTGGTGAAGATATCAAATCCCTGTAAAATATTGTCCTCTCTTTATTTACAGGACGGTTGTTGCACTAAACTTCCTATACTGGCTGCCCTGACAGCATGCCTGAACCTTTTATGGGAATAGTTTAATCTCTGCAGAACTTTGGCCTTTGTGCTGAATAGGTCAGAGGGTTCAAAACTTTGTATGTTAAATCTCTTTTTTGGCTCCTTCAACTTTCATATCTTCTAGACGGAACAGAAAGCACCAAATGAACAAAGTAAGCTTGTTGTTCTGGCTTGACTCACATTAGTAAATTATACTTCACTTGTAGTACTTAACACATAACACACAGAAGTAAATGCTAGCTTTATTCTTTCTGCAGTGCTTTCTGAAATACAGGTTTATTAGCTTGGACTTTATGTTTACAAATTTACCTCATGGTTACATAGCCAAGAACTTGCAAAATACATCTGTTTTCTGTAAAAGATTTGTACAATCAGGTGTCTCATCTTATTCTGAAAGGGAAGAATTGCATATATGTGGCATGAAATTACTTATAAAATATAAAATTATAAGCTCAAACAAATACTATATTCAGTATTCACTATATACTACATTTTTTATTCAGTATATACCTCACTGTAACTTCAAAACAGAATATTACATAAAAAATAAAAATCTAAACAGAAAGTTTCCTTGGAAAATTTGCTAACCTAAGTACACTCAAACAGTATAATTACAGAATTAAATTTAATTTGGTTCTGACTCTAGCTCTGCTGTAATCTCCTTTATAATCATAGGAAAGCACAGCATCATCTCGTTTTTCCTTTTACTCACACATCAAGAATATAAACTGTCTGACAGGAGAGATCATGCACTTCAATTCCAATTTTCACTTTGATTCAAAACTCACTGTAAGTAATAATTCATGAACATTTAAAAAAAGGTGTTTTGGTTTTTCTTTAAAATTCCTGAAGATGTTCTTTCATAAGTTACGTGATAGAAAAAGATTATTTTTAACACTTGGGTAAAATTGTTATAAATTATACTTTCAACCTGAGATAAATTAGTCTTCTGATAGGACACAGTAATTTTCCATAGCTTTGTGTGTTATATATAAGATTGGATTCCTATAGGCAAAATACTTGGCTTAACTCACAAGGGAATGAGGATTAAAATTCATGAATGATGAGGCAGAGGGTGGTGTGTCCCTTGACCATTACCTGAGGGCTTTTCTGTGTACATTGTAAGTTGTATGGAGCTCAAGAGGTGTAGGTGGATAAGTCGTTGCACTATAAATTGCATAACAATGATTTTCTCAGTGGGATCTTGCATGGAGGTTTCCTCTGTACTAAGAAAACTCTCTGAGATGGAAGGATTTTATGTGATCAGTGGATCAAGGGTTACAATCAACACCCTAGAGTAAGATTTCTTCACCTCGTGAATGAGGGATATCAAGGAGCCTGGAAGTCAAGAGACAATGCAGAAGCACAGTGATTCATTCTTATCACACCTCTCCTTGGGGAAAAAAAGAAATCTTTGGATGTATCAGATATGATAAAAGAAATCAAATTACAGGAATACAGGAAATTGTATTAAATCAGCAATACTAATTTTTTTTATTTTAATGTCTCTACAAATAGAGTAATTCTATCTATATGAGAAAGTATATATATTATATATAAATACATATAATTCTATTACCATCCCTAAAAGTGTTCAAGAAACAACTTGATGTGGCTCTTAGTGCTGTGGTTTAATTGATATGGTGTTCAGTCAAAGGTTGGACCCAATGATCTTGGAACTTTTCCAATCTTAACGGTTCTATACATAAGAATTTGGAGGAAATAGATGCCCTGATTGCTTCAGAGGTGAGACAGTATCATGGGTCAAGCCCAGCCATCTACAGACTTTGTAGGCAAAACCCCAGACAACATACAAAGAAACATTAAAATACAAAGCTTTCAAAATGAAGCTTGCCTCATTCAGTGAGTGTCAAAATTAAGGCTAGAACAAGCACAAGTCAGCCCTGAAGTAGCATGATTTTTAACCCATGGTCTGTAAAATACTGAGGGACTAAAATGCTTATTCCTGTACGTACCCCAAAACAACCAAAATCATCAAAACCAAAACGGTTTAGTTATTTTAACTTAGATAAAGCAATCATGGAAGCAAAAGTTGGTCCCAGGATTTTTTCAAGAAGCTTAGGTGGATTGTTGACTAAAACATAGAAAAGCACCTTTATGATGATATTTCACATAACATCTTTGTGGCACAATTAGGGAAAGAAATAGATCTCCTGGAACCAATCCAGTGCCTTAGAAAGTGTAGCTTACTGTCTGCCCAAAATGAATTACAGAAAAAATATTATGTGATACCCTGTTTTCTGCTCTACATAGGGGGTCAGAGTTAATTCTGACATTTTTAGTATTTATTACATAGGCAACTAAACTTAATTAACATTGTTTTGACTGCAGGAAACTTACAAAAAATTTGGAGCAGAAATTTGAAACAGAGTATTAGAGTTGTGTATAAACTTGTTTGTCACAGTCCTGTAGGAAACAAAAGAAAGAAAAAGGTACCCCATGTAGCTGTTCAGTGAATAAACTACATTTACAACCTGACTTATATCCCGTAACTTGGAATAGACCTAAATCTTAATTCATTTCTTGAACTAGATCATGTACAGTTGTGGTGGTTTAACCTTGACTAGGTGCTAGGTGCTTAGTAAAGCCACTCTATCACTTGCATCCTCAACTAGACAGAGGAGAGAAAATAAAATGAAAGCCTCATGAGTTGAGATAAGGTCAGGGAGAGATCACTCACTGATTAATGTCATGGGCAAAACAAACTCAGCTTGGGAAATTAATTGAATTTATTACCTATCAAATCAGAGTAGATAATACAAGAAAAACAAATCCTAAAACCACCTTTCCCCTACCTCTCCCTCCTTCCCAGGCTTAACTATACTCCTGATTCTCTACCTCCTCCTCCCCAGTGGTGCAGGGACACCGGGAATGGTAGTTACAATCAGTTCATCACATGTTGTTTGTGCCACTGCTTTCTCACCCTAAGGGACACAAATCCTTCTCCTGCTCCAGTGTGGGGTCCCTCCCATGGGAGACAGTCCTTCATGAGCTTCTCCAAAGTGAGTCCTTCCCACAAGCTACAGTGTTTCATGAACTGCCCCTGTGGGCCCCTTCCACAGCATGCTGTCCCTCAGGAACACACTGCTCCAACATGGGGTCCCTCCCAGGGGCTGTAGTCCTTCAGGAACAGACTGCTCTGGTGTGAGTTCTCTGTGAGGTTAAAAGTTCAGCCCAAAAAACCTGATCCAGTAAGGGCTCCTCTCTCCACAAGGCCACAGGTCCTGCCAAGAGCTTGCCCCAATTCCCAGGGGGTCACAGTCTTCTTTAGTGAATCCACCTGCTCCATCATGGGGGTCCTGCATGGGCTGCAGACCCTTCTCCACTGTGAACTTTTGTGGGCTGCAGGGGGACAACCTGTCTCACCATGGTCTTTACCATGGGCTGCAGGGGAATTTCATCTGTGATGCCTTGAGCACCTCTTTCCCCTCCTTCTTCATTGACCTTGGTGTCTGAAGAGTTATTTCTCTTGGATATTCTCACTCCTCTCTGATTTCAATTACTTCTGTGCAGTACTTTTTCCCTCTTCTTAAATATGTTATCATAGAGGTGTTATTACCATTGCCAATTGGCTCAGCTTTGGCCAGTGGCAGGTCCATCTTGGAGCCGGCTGCCATTGGCTCTGTTGGACTTGCTTCCAGGAGCTTCTCACAGAAGCCACCACTGTAGCCCCCTTGCTACCAAACCCTTGCTACACAAAACCAAATCAGCTAATAAGTGACCACATACGAATCTTCTACCCAGCTTTTCTTTTCTCTCAGCTTTGGGGGGAGGATCAGAAGTTATGCAAGTTTTTCTGTACTAGCTGGAGAGAGAGAGGTATTTCTGTGAATCCTTCCCACTCCAGGAAGAACTCTGTATGGGAGCAGAGCACGGTGGCTGGGTTGCCTGAAGGCTTCTCTACCTTATGGAAAAATTATGTGTTAGCAAGGTATGAGGAACAATATCCCCAGGAACTTTTGCTTTTATCCTGCTAGCATTTAGACGGGCTCAACTATCTCAGATTTCTTAGCACCTCCATTACCCTAGAATGTATACAATTATTTATCCTACCTTCTTTCATCAGTTCTATCAGACATACCACTGTGATAGTCCCTTAAATTTCAGATCCTCTAGAGTGGATCACGGAAATCAGCAGTCCATGGTTTTCTATATTGCCTGATGCATGTATCTCATATCTTATCTGAGGAGGCCATCTCTAACATTATCCATTTAGCAGTGCTCAACTGAAACTTAACAATGAAAACTTAAGGTGCAGTGGTATTTTTGTCAGATATCCATAAGCGGCTGGGCTAGCAAGCAGCTCATTTTACAGAGATCATGAGATAGTTGTGGACTAGTTAGTGGTGTGATCATACTTACCTGGGATAGATTGGAACGAGCAGCTGAGAGCTGAAGGGTGTCCAGTCCCAT
>JAOXXN010000395.1:33535373-33548745 GCA_026770055.1 Myrmophylax atrothorax
GAAACTTCTTTCTGCTTCTCAATAGAGAGAAGTTGTTTCAATTCAAATGTTTATTTTATTGGTGAGAAACTAGTGAGGAAGTGAAGCTATTGCTATGATGAAATAAGGATACAAGGCAGGTGAGATTGTGTAGAGCAGATGGTGTAATACAAATACCACTTTTCCCTGTTGTTTCCTTTTGTATCGCCAGCCAGTAAAAAAAAGGGGAAAATATCCTAATTCTTGAGTCTATTGACATATGTGAAGAGCCTGCACTACAACAGTAACAGCACAGCTCAAGACAGAGGGCTGAGCAATCTTGAGTCCAGCTACAGTAAAAGCCAGGCCAAAAATCTCATCATAATTAAAACCATTTTGGAAGCTGTTTCCAATTATGGATGCTGCTATTGGACCATGTTCCTCTCCATACCCACACCCTCTCCTGGTCGCAGAGGAGAAGGGTTGTCACTGTAGCACACCCACAAAACATTTCTGCTGCAGCCACCTTCTCACAGCATGGAAGGAAACTTTCTCCAGTGGGTGAAGAACAGAACCTGTAGTTGTTACTGGGACTCTCAACCAAAAGTTTACTTAGCAGGCAAGTGCTCCGGTTTCCCAAAAGCAGGCTTAAAAGGCTGTAGGGTATATTTTCAAAACAGGATTTCAGCCATGTGACTCATTAATGCCAATGGGAATCATGTTGTTAAAACTTTGCACAGTGCTTTGAAAATGTATCCCTATATGTCAGTTTTCTTTTCTAGTCAAAATTATCAAAAACAGACCTTGTGGGCCATTTTTTTAAAAGAAGCTTTTCAGTATTATATGCTAATAAATCAAAGGTTTAGCAGGCTCAATCTGCTCTCATTAAGTCCTCCTCCATCTCCACTTTCCATTTTATCACTGACTTTGATTTTATGCAGAGTTATAGTAACATATAGTTTTTGCAGGCATTGCCTGAAGGAAGACAACTGCAACATTTCAGGCACTGGATTGCAAATTGTGTGGAAAGCAACAATTGTGGTATAGAGGGATAATAATATTTGTTCCATAGTTTCAAATATAAAGCAGAATCAGTAAGGAAAACCCCACCTACTTAGGTTTTTTAAAATTACTGTTTTCATTAGCAAATTGCAACAAAAAACTCTTATGTATTTAAAAAAAAGTACTTTGTAGGATTCAGAGTTACCTTTTCAAAATAAATCTGGGATCTGCTAATAACAAAATATCAGATGACAGGACTGTGTGCTTAGCAAAAAACCCCAGCTAACATAAGGAAACCTCTAGTTTCCAAGAAAGAATTATACTTCCTTTGACTCCGTTGAATACAGATAGAATTACCCTGAAATCCTTGTAAACTCTGAACTATAAGAGAGAGATGATTTGCGTATTCCTGTTAGCAGTGTTTTGTATTTGGTCACTGCTATGTTTTTGGTCCTTCCTCCAGAAATCATAGACATCTCCAATGTACAGTTTATTACTTGTGCAGAAAAAAATTTCATCATTTCTATAAGCTTCAAAACTTTTCACCTTTAGATCAGCAGGCCATGTCTGTCCTGGGAACCATATCTTAATTTGAATTAATCTCTGAAATAAAGTGATTGTTGTCTGTATGGATTGTGTATCATATGCTTCTGTAGTTCTCAGTTGGCAACTGTTCCATTCAGTAATTGCTCTTTTACAAGTCTCAGTAAAGACAGAAGACTAGAATTGCACTCCCTTTTTCTCTTGGAAGTCACTGCTATGGAAAAGTTTAGGGTTAGTGCTGTTAAGAAAGCTTGTATGCTGCTGCTTTGTGACTGTACATGGTGACTTGCAGTCAGTCAGCAGGAATGTCTTTTAGATAATGTGAGTTGAAAATAACAGAGATCCGTCTTCATGATTACAAGATAAGAGAATAAGAAACTGCCAGAATTCTTTAGCTGCCTAGACAAAGGTAGATGGAAGTACTCCTAGAAAGCATAAAGAAAGTTCACCCATCTGCTTACCTGCTTACTTTTATCTTAATTCATCCTTTCCATAAAGAAATCACATTTTTGTCCAATCTGCCACGTTCCTTAGCTTTCTAACAATATTGGGTGTTAGCTTATGTTACGTCTTAACTTAAAAGAGTAGGATTATTTTATTCAATGATAATCCTGTATAATGACGGCCTCCTATGTTCCAAGAGCTTAAAACATGCCCCTTCTTATGACTTCACAGAATGTGGCATAATGCCACTGAAAAGTGGGTATCTGGGTTATAACACTGAATGTAAGGTTGCCACAAGGGTTACTTCGAGAGAGACATGTTCCAGCACATTTTCCAGTAGTCATATTTCCTCCTTCTTTTATGAATTTTTCTTTTTCCTGTCCTAGCCTGCAAAAGCTTTTTAATATGCTTCCCTTGAAGTGTTGCAGAAAGTCTACCTTCTGGACTCTCTTCCGTTATCGTATTGGTTTGGGGGAAGACAGAACTCTGTCCTGTACCCAGGACAGTCATCTGAAGTATAATGCTTAGGGAAAAACCTGCAATAAAACACTTGGTTTGATTTGTTGTTTTGTCTGATGACCATCAGCACTTATTTCTCCCATCACTGTTTCATTATTGTTAGGGAAATAATTTCGCTGTTTCTACAATAATTCTTCTCTAAAGCTCAAAGCACTCTAGAAACATTTTTGTGCTCTATTATCTCTTTACACAGGTGGAAAAACTGGCCCATGGAGACGTCTGTGTCCTCTCATGTTGCCCTGAAATCCCACCTTTCCCTGTTGCCATTGTGGTTCTTGTCCTTCCTTTACTTGTACGCCATCCATTTATTTCTCTGTAGAACACTGAAAGCTACTACAGAGAGATTTTAAAAGTATTTTTGTTTGGATACCATAATGAGAAATGTAATAAAAAACTTCAGTGAGGAAAAGAGTGCTAAGTTTCTAAAAGTTAGGATTTGGGTTTTTTTATAAGGTACCAACAAAAGAAACTGTAATAGATTTCTATACACAAGGGTGGTAAAGTCTTTTTAGACTAAGTTGATGCACTGTGAATCTCATTACAATCATTACTGTTATAATTGAGTAATCTTAATAAAACACTTTCCACATTGAGAATAGGATAATTTTATTTCTATGATGATACTTTCAATATGTGTTTTTGTGGAAACATGAAGAGGAAGCTCTAAAAATGATAATAATATGTATATTTTGTGACCATAGATGTAATTTTAAATCATGAACCCTGTTTTCCAGTAGATTTTCATTCTTTCACCAGTTGGACATGCTGCCTCATTGCCTCCTTTTTCAAAGATTCTTAGCCTGTAAAACTCAAGGTAAAGCAAAATCCATGAATCTGTAGTGAAATCCTAGACAAGCCATGTTTTGTCTAATTAAGCCTAGTTCATAAAATCAGCAAAACACATAGTTTCCTTAATCTTTCCAGGGGTTAATGGCCTGCTGCTTCTCATATACTCTCCCAGTGACATAACACAAAAGTATGTAACTTCTGATGTATTTATTATTTATGTAACTTTAGATTATATTTGAGTTTGTCCTCCACTTTTCTATCTGTTGAAGTAGCAAAACATCTTTTTTGTTTATCCTCTAAATTTAGAGACTTCTTTCCTACTAACATTTTAAAGCATGCTGACAACTCATTCTCTGATGATTATATTGTTTTCCCTTGAATCTAGGTATAATCAAATTACTCCAAATAACATATGACTTGCTGATACAGAAACTGAATAAAAGGGTTAAGGACCACCACAGATTGGTAATCCAAGGACTTACTGTATCATACCTGCACGGGTACTTAACCTGCCCCAGGCTCCTCTTTTCAGAGAGTAGTTGGAGTGTGAACACTGGGTCTGGGACCACTGTGTTGACAGAAGGAAATCTGTGCACTGGACCCAGCACATGGATTGCTTTGGAGGTTTCAGGGTTATTTTAGAAGAACTGAAATGCTCATGTAGCTGCAGTGGTTTGAACTGAAGATACCCACTAGACTATGAGTTTGATCAAGAGCATGACTGAACTAGAGTAGCAGGTGGAAAGACTGACACAAAACTACTTTTCAGTGATAATCCATTAATTCTGTATTCTAACCTGTTATGGAAAGAATTGTAGTAGATGCTGAGTTAAGTCAACTTGTTTATAGAGAAAATAACCAAAGGGGAAAAATAGCTCAAGATCAGTCACTCCTTTGGCAAATTTGGTTTAACTTAAATTAATGGAAAACATGGAAAAGCACGATGTGCTCTCACACCTTGAAACTTTGCACCCCACAGACCTGTGGGTCTGCCAAGGTCTGGCCCTTTGCCTGGACTAATAAACTCTGTGACAAGCATGAGCACTGGCAATCTGTGTACCGAGATACCCTTGTGGCTCATGTCTGGCAGAGCTTAATGAGTCAGGTTCAGCATCGTGTGAGAGCAGCTGCACTGCTGCTGGACCTGGTCCCAGAGCTGGCTCAAAGTTTCTTAGCAGCATAATGACTCAGTCTTGCAGTGGTGGGTGAGAAATTTTGGAGCAGGTAAAGAGGAATGGGGGAGGTAAGGGACGTTGGGAACAATTATTAGGGATTTTGTAGTGCTGTTCATGGAGGGGCTACAAAATTTTGCATGATGATTTTGCTGAGGAAATGGACTGAGTGGATGTAGCCATGTTTTGAGTGGGTATGTTCATTAGAGGTCTGACAGATCTGGGGGTTTACAAGAAGTTTTTCTTTCTATCTGTACTTCTGGAACCACCCTGTACTTTTTGTTTCACGAGCGTGGAGCCTCCTCCTCTTAGGGCCATCTTCTGCAAGGATCATGGACTCTCTCTTCTCCCCTTTAACGCAGTCACCTGCTCTGAGCCCACTCTCTGATTTGGGAGGAAGTTCAGGAAAGACACCAAGAGGAAGCAAGTCTTGATTTTGAAGCCATTGCTGAGGTCCTGAGAAAGCCCTGGGAAGCCTGCTGGGTCACAGTCTCTGCTGATCCTGGGTGGATATCCTGGTTTAGCCTCAGCCTATCACTGTTCCCAGGGAGGTGCCCCATGCCTGGGGCTGGGGCTTTCCCCACTGCCCCCCAGCTGCCCTGCTCCTGGCTGGGGCAGCGGGATGGGAGTAAAGAAGCTGCAGTAACTTACCACTTCTGCTGCTTATCCTTATCCCTCTGTAACTGCAAGGTAAATCAAGATTGTATGCTTTGAATTGGTTGAAAATATTTTTTAAATGACAAGGGGGAAAATTTATGGAGGCAAATTCAAAATAATCTCAAATTTTGATAGCTACAATATTTACAATATTTCCAGACACTCATGAAATCAGCCATGATTGTTTTATATTTTTTATTGAGTCACATTTTATTTTTCTTTTAGATTCCATAGAACTTTTTGTCTTTTACCCCATATTTTGCTTCCTATGCAAGACTTCTTTCATTCCCATATTCTTAATTTATTTCTGTTCACCTAGGTTTCATTGGCTGTGTGTATGTATATTCATTCTTCTGCAAATATTTTTGATATGTATTTTTAACAGTTTAGTCTGGTTATATGTTATTTTTTTCTCTCTAAATAGTAAGTCAGGAAAATAAATAAAGGTGGGGAACAAACCTTGCAGCAAAAATGTTTTCAGTACTTGCTGAAAAAATTTGCAAAGTAATTAGCATTGTTGCAAAAATTTGTTGAGCAAACTTCAGAGCTCTCATACTGTAGAGAGTATGGTAAATGAAACTAAGCCCTTTGGGAAAGGCGAGCCAAGACCATGGAAATCCCACTCTGACTTCACAAAGAATAGAGTTTAAGATGAAATGTCCCTTCACCTGTAGATACTGTATTAATCTATGTTTTAAAATGTTCTTTTTCTTTTTTTTTTTTTGCTGTCTCCTTTGTTTCTTCTCACTTTCTTTCATTTCCTATTTCTTGTGCCCTTAGTTTCTTTTGTCCATCTGCTGTCTTTCTCCACCTTGCTCTTCTGGCTGATCAGCACTAGAGATAAAGGCCCACATGATGCTTGCTACAACCACAAAGGAGCATTGATTTTGTTATTAGTCACTAAGGTACAAATAGATTCTAGTTCTCATGAAGACAGTTTTCACTCATTTGACTCACTGGGGAACAATGCTGGAAGTATTTGAAATAATGAAGGATTTGGTCCAGTTGCTGCATGAATTGAGCTGCATAATTTTATTTATTTTATTTTCTATTCCAGTTTTCCTTTGTGTGCATGTGTGTTTGTGTTAATTTTACCAATCTGTTTTTGTTTTAGGTGCCTGTGAGTACTGTTTTCACTAACGGTGTTATTACATTTAAGTTCTTTCCCCATATTTCACGAAAACTACCAGCCAAAAGATCAAAAGCTTTTCTGTGCAAAACAGATTGTTTAAACAGCTGAAATACTTACATGTGTCTGCATCTACTGTAGATTTCTATGAAGTACTAAGTATCACACATTTCGGCATCTGCCATCTTCGAAGTGATTTCTGAGTAATGGATGTGAACAAGTCAGCTCTTCAGATGGCAACTTTCCATAACTGTATTCAATTTTGGGAGTGCTGTTATTTGATACCGCTTCTTTTTCTGGTAAATTTTATTTCCAAATTTCATTTTCATTATGTTTCTTTTTATACCATTTCCATTATTTATCCCAAGGGGGAAACCAAGACAAGTACTTTTGAAATAAGAATAACACAGAAACTACATTTGTATTCTTTTAAAGCTGGAATTTATATCCTCTCTCACAAATCATGGAAATTCATAACAATAGGCTCATCTGAGTTCAAGATGAATGGAAAAACATTCCATTGACTTCAAAAAGTTCTGAATTTGGACTTGTACTCTTTTCTTTGGAGTATTGATGAAACATTTGTGTTTTAAAATATTTCTGCACATTTTCTTTCCTTACATTTGTCTTTCTATTTCCTTTCTGAATTTTTGGCTTCAGAAGGTTCTGCAGGTGAATTTTTTATAGAGAAAGTCCATTTACACAATTTTACATTTACTATCTTCTGTGGTTTTTTCACTGATTGACTACTAATGTATAATGTAAATTAATGTCTATATTATTTTTTTCCTGGATGTCTGGTATTTTCTTATGATGGCTTGTAGTTAGTTTTCTCTTCAAAGCAGAGGACTCCAACATTATCAATTTCTCTTTCTATGAGTTCTTTCAATGTTCTTTTTTGCTTCCTGTTCTAAATTCCATCCAATTTTGCAATACCTTATGGACATAACATTCATAGAACTGACTTATTTGCAAAAGAGCATGAACTCCATGAACTCTTGATATAAATAATGGCATCATTCATATGGCAACATTTCTCTCACTCTTTTTTTATGCCCTCTCACCTTTTGTTTCCTTTCTTGACCTCATCTGGGCATTGAAATGACTTGGCTGTCCAGGGCAATGTCTGGGTCCCTCTCTTCAAATAAAGCTGTCAATTTAGAACTCAGTAGTCTTTAGGGAATTATTTTTAAATCTGTCTACCCACGAATGGTGGGCCATCTTCCAAAATTCCTTGATGGTACTTTTATTTACTGCTTAAGAGGCTTCATAATAGTTTTAAAGTTTCTCACAAGAATTAGTCAATAAACCTCCTGAGCTGGTGGGAAGGACTGTCTGCAGAGAGGAAGAATGTTTTATTCTCTGTAGATTAAGAAGTTTTCTAACAGTATTATATATGAGGGTGGTAGTGCTATACTCTGCTCTAATTCAGTGTATTCTTCTCTCACATGTTAAAATAAAGGTTGTTTTAGGTCAGCAATAGCCCATTTTTTAAAGTTTGCTTACAGTGGGGCAGAGGAAAAAAAAAGATCCCTGGATTTGCATGTCTTCACGTGTGCACATATCTCTAATGAAAATAAAACAAAAGAAGTGTTCTTAATTTTTTCTTGTCCAAAATATTGGAGAAACAAATTCTGTCCAGCTGAAATCACGTTCCTGGAGGGAATTTCTATTTCCAATGCATAATATAGGGGTACACATCAATTCCCTCTCATAAGGCAGGAATTTTGTCATTGATACTTTTTGCTGGCAAAACCCCCAAGCTTCTTTGTCACGTATATATTTGCTTACTCAGGTCCTCTAAGGATTAATAACCCTCTTCAGAACTAGTGGCAAGACTTTTCTTGATACCATTGCATTTAGTGACTCCCTTCAAATTGTTCAACTTTATTGTACATTTCTTGAAGGAAAAGCAAATTGCCCAATCTTTACAACAGCATAGGATCAAACTGGGCTGATGAAGAGTTGTGCTTGCTTATTTTAGGGGCCAAATTCTCATCTCAGTGAAATGAGTTTAAATTTTCCCTGAAAGCAGGTCAGTAATTTCAGATTTACACCAATGTAGCAGAGCAGGTTTTGGCTGCTGGTCTGAATTGTTGAACTAGAAGCTGATGTGTTGTAATGTAATTAGTTACCAAAACTCTAAAAATAGTAACTAATGCTTTACCACATCTTTAACCAATAGATTTTGAGACACAGGTTTCTTTAAGAACAAAATATTTTCAAACTTCTTAGATACTCTCTTGTCTTATCTGACAGAAATAAAAATCTGTAGGATTTTAGCTTGGGTCTGCTATTAGGTGATGTGTCAGCTTCATTTAAAGACTAGGCTTGCCTGGCTTCTTATAACTTGGCCATAGGTTTTGGTGGACATCTGCAAATCATTGAATGAATCTGAAAAGCACAAATCCACAACAGTTCTACTCTCTTGAGTTGTGTTTGATATTTCCTGTTTTTAAGGTTTCCTTGGTATCTAACACATAGACTACCAAACACCAGCTGCTCCCAGTGACTCAGATCTGCAGACCTTTGATCAATTTATCTTGTCATGATTAACCAATTTCTATACTGGAAGGAGAATGGTCCCAATTTTTGTGAGTAAAACCATTGAGCAAGCATCCTCTATATTTATGTGCAATACAAACCCCAGTCTTTGGTGTCTCTTGTATTGTAATTGCAGGTCCCTTTCTCCTCATTAACTCAAATCCTATCAAGGACACGAGTTTTATTTGGAACCTAAGGTATTGTCAATAATGGATTGGAGTTGGAGTACTGTGACTAAACTGGGCTACTTCTTCCTTCTTTTTTTTTTTCTTTCAATTAGTTTTACATAAATATTTTGTTTTATTCTCTGGAAAGAACAACAAAGGGGAAAAGATAAAAATTAAACAGTTACACCATGGTGAATTCAGCCTCAGGGCTCTGTGGACCATAAACAAGGAACACTTCAGTGAAGCATCATATGTATGGGAGGTAGACTGATTGCTACATATCGATATATTAAATATAATTCCATATATATATATGCTTTAGTTTATGTTAAACATTTTCTTCTATACCAGGTAAATTCCAAGTGCATCCTGAAGTTTGAAACAGTTAGAAGTAATATCATGCATGTTAAACATGATCCTCCTCAATTCCTACACACATGTTCATTACAGTTTTTGAATCCATTTCTATGGCATAGTTCTAGTTAGGCTTGACAAAAGTGGCCAACTTACCCTGTTATATTTAAAGTCCCCTAATACCAGTATAGACCAGTGCATGCTTTCCTGTCTGTGCATATCCACCCAATGTCTTTCTCTTTCCAGTTGTTCCTATGGACCCTTACTTTACTCTTTTTGACTATGCTTGGTATGTAATAATTCAATAATCAGATTATGTGAAAAAAAAAATTAATCTTTCCTAAAACCAGCAATGCCCTAGTGCCCACATCACTCCAAATACCAAATTTAAAACATGACCTTTCCACACAGTCCTCTGATGAAACTTTTTTCCCCATGTTGGAAATTTTCATAGCCATTCTGCCTTTGGGGTTTTTTCAAATTATTATTTTAACATTTCTACTACCCAGAATGGGCACTAGTCCAAAATCCAAAGGTTTTAAAAAGTGACAAAAACACTGGATTACTCTGGAAATCCAGTCTATAGAAGATCCTACTGAATAACTGTGATAAGTTAGTGCCACTAAAACTTTAAAAACGCACAGGTCATATCTGGGTCACATGCTTAAATAAAAACGCATGCCTCAGTTATAGATTAGGCCTTTATTCCATTGGGAATTCATCTCCCAGGTAACAGGCTTGGTTTCCAGTGTGATGGAGGAACCTAGATTCCTTCCTTATCTCTACCCCAGGACAGAGAGACTGGATCACTGAGCAGCAACCTTTCTGCTTCCCAGTCATTACAACCATCTCACATGGGTATGACACAAGAAATCCTTTGTTTAGAAGCCTATGATCTAGGCTGCTAATGTGTTATCTGTTCACAACAAACTATGATTTATCCATCTATAGATGTCTTCAGAAAAAGTAGCCAAAATGAGCTGATTCTAAATAAATCTTATTTTTCATTGTGAAGGCTGGAGAATTTTCTTAGCTCATATGTGGTCCATTCTGTCTAGCAAGCACTGTCTCAGTAGTTGTTAGCTTTTCCTCCACATCCTTCTGTTTTTCTCTAGTTTTTTCTCTAGCCTTTTTTTTTTTTAAATTTTTTTTTTATTTTATTATAGTATTGTGTTAGGACTAAACCATGCTGATGGTATAAGGAGAGAGTGTTTTCCAAAATATATTTTTTCCTGTTGTTCCAAAGTATTGTTGCCTTTCTTACTGAACACACAATCTCTCAGCTATCCATTGCTTTGTCTCCTGTTTTCTTCTCATAGTGACAGTTTTTGATACCACTGTCTGCAGGCAAGTAGGTGAGTAATAAGGGATTGTTAGAATATTTATAATAAAGTAGTTGTGAGATTTTCTTTATTCCTCTATCCTCCTCTTTTTCTTCTTCCCTTTATCTTCCTGCAGAGAAAAGAAGAGAGCAGGCTTGGTTCTTTAGGGAATTCCTGGTTCTTCATCTCTACTTAGGGTATCTGGTGTTGTCTTCAAATTACTTTTTTTCATGAGAAAATGTTTCCCCAGGTTTAACAGGAGATTTTTCAGGGTTTCTTACAAAAGCCTTGCCACTTAGCAGGGTCCCCTTACTACATTTAAGTTTATTATTCTTGCATGGTTTTTTGCAAGGTGCAAGAAGTCAGAGAGATAACATATTAGTGCACATTTTATGATAATATCTGGACATATTGAAAGGACTTTTTACAATTTTTATTTCAGTTCATCATTCTATTATTGGGATAATAGGCTTCTGTTGTTTTAGTGTTCTTTATCCATTAGATCAGCACTGCATTTGGACACTTCTTCAGTATTAGGCCTTTTATTTTCCTGTGATTGATTAAAATGATCAATTACATGAATATATGCCAAGATGAATATCCCCACACCTCTCAAAAGGCCTACAGTACAGATGTTGAAAAGTAGGTGGAGAAACCTTGTGTTCAAAGCATAAAAGCAGGAAACTGGGAAGACCTACACATGTTCTGAATGCTGACAGCAGACTGGCTAGAGTGCCCAACAACCTCTTGGACTGTCATTTCTAGTCCCTGCCCAACAGCAGCATATGTTGCACATCAGCACTCTTCATGCTAATCCACTCAAAGGCTGATAATCTCAGCCACATGGGCATCCACAGTTTTGGTGATGTGCACTGACTCTTCTATTGTGAGTTGATCTGCAAATCCATCATCACTCTAATTCTTGTCTAATTAGCAGTAATCTGACAGTTCTTATTTGGCACAGAGGGTCCCATTTCCAGTCCATGAAAACTGACTCAGCAGGGCTGGTGTGCAGCTCTGAGGGTTTTGCCTGCTTTTCTCTCTCTCTCTCTCTCTTTTTTTTAAAATTATTTTTAGTTGCTTTTTGCATCCCTTTATGTTGAGAAAAGTTATTCTGAGTCAACTACACGACTCTGAAGAGATGTGAAATCGCTTTACCCTCTACCTTCTGCGTGAAAAAGTGATTTTTTGAAAGATGCCTATGTTTTGTGAGGTCCTCTTCCCCCTTCAGGAATACTTCCCTGACTTCTCATAGTAAAAGAACTGTCAGTTGTTTCTTCAGTTTTATGAATGACTACTGTTCAGCTCTTTCAGTTATTGCAAAATATCTATGTCTTTCCACAATAAAACAATTTCCAATGAAACACTGTCTGTTCTATCTTGAGCACAATATAGAGGTGGTACTGAACTTAATAATGTTATTTTTCGTAGTATCTGCACCAGAATTAGGAATTTTAGAAGAAACTAGAGGGAATGTCTTTGAAAACTCTAATGATTGACTTGCTTTTTCCTGTCAATGTCTTCTGATACTGTGAACTCATCATCCTTTTGTATTTATGATCATGTTGTTAGATCTGAATCAGATAACTTCTAGTGCAAATTCCTGATGAACTAGTACTCTTGGTGGCTTACTTTTGTCAGTGCTCCACTAAAATTGCATTCTTCATGGGGCAAAAAAAAGCAGCACAACAAAATGTCTTACAGTTGGTGGATATCAAACATACTACTTTGTATGATATTGAGCAAACTACTTGGTTTTTATCTGTGGTTTCTTAAGGTCTTTCTTCTTCTCTAAAAATATAAATCAGACTGCCCTGGTACTAAGACTTGTCAATAGCCAGAGACCAAAAGGCCATAAAACAGACTCTCATGAGAGCAGCACTTTCACAGAAACATAAGGCAGCCATGTGTGTGAGTCTTCATCCACATATATTAGGTATCTATTTTTCTCATACATTATCTTATTGAAAAAAACAAACTGTCAACTTCTACTTTTTGTCTATTTTTCTTACTTTCATTTTTAAAGCATTGCAAAGGTTCTTGGGGAAGCAAAACCTCTAAAAAGTGAATATCAAGGCTTTTGAATATCAATATAGGCTTTTTGTACTTCACTTTGCTGGATCATGTCAATTCACTTCAGATTTTGTTCCACTATAATAGTCTTCAGGAACTTTTCTAAAATTAGTCCTGGAAGAAATATTTGATGTGAAATTGCTTAGATTTGAATAAGAAAAGTGGCTGCAAATCAGCACATTTTGGACAATATTCTGCAAAGTCTATGGAAAAAGCTGTCAAAGCTGGGTATGAATATCATTTTGCATTGTCTGGAAGTCTGGAAGCATTTATAAGTAGATTATATGGATGCATTTGACTTTGAGTGTTTGGGCAGGGAGTGGACAAGTGAAAAGTATTGCAAGCCTTAAACTGTATGTTATCCATTTCAAATGTAGCCTGCTCTCAGAAATGGTGGCCGAATATTATTTGGTTTCTTTTCTCAATGGAATAACTGTCTCAGATTTTTGTGATCTAATCAACAAAAGTAAGCGAAGAATTTTTTTTTTCTAGGTGGGTGGTAGGGACTACCATACTTCTGAGAGTCACTCAAGTCGGTGTGTAGGATCTATCTATCATGTAGCTGCAAGGTACCCTGCACTGGTAAATTCAAGACAGTATTTTTTGCTTTCTACTGCATTGTATCTACCATTGAAGCTCAAAACCAGGGAGGAAGAGAGGGAGGGAGGGAGGGAAGGAAAGAGAGTATTGGCTTAGTCT
>JAOXXN010000395.1:33555259-33569763 GCA_026770055.1 Myrmophylax atrothorax
AGTTAGAAAAAACCCAATGCACAGCCATCCTTATGAAGAAAAGATTCTTCCTGCTGCTGTGAGCTAACTTAAATGCTCAGGGCAAATTCAGGCAAACTTTTTTTTTTAATGTACAACAGAGTCTGAAAGTGCTTTCAGTCAGGAGAAATGTAAATATCAGAAGCTGCTTAATTGCAAAGACTGAAAATAATGTAAATATTTAATGTCGAACATGACTTTGCAAGATATTTATAAGGTGAGCTGACCTCAAGAGTTTCCTTAACTACATGTAAGAAAAGTACCTTTTATCTCGTTGGAGTTTAAGGAGAGCTCATTGATTCAGAATATTTTTAAAGTGTACATAACCAGTTTTCAGGTATTAAATCTTGGCCTTAATGTAGGGTGTTATAAAATCAAATGTAACTTTAAGCAGGCCTATTTTTTTGTAATAAAAATATGTTTAAATAGGAAAAAATATTAGCTGCTATAAAGTAGCAAATTGTATCCATCCTGTTAGTTGTTTAAAAATACATCAGTTTTTTGGCTCATGTAAATTAAAATTTATCAGGCTAGCTGAGGCAGGCGGTGCCAACAACTGGTGTCATTCCATCCAAGGGACTAAAGATCTGGTAGTTAGACCATGAGTTTGGAATGGCCTTTTCAAGTTTGGATTCTGATTGAGTTGAAGGCCTTAGACAGAGAGACCATTTATTGCCTTATCCAGGAAAATAAGTAAGCGTTGTCGAAGCTGATGGACTGTCCATGAAAAGCAGAGGATATTTTCTTGACTCCAGGGGGGGATCAGAAACCCGTCTTCTCAGCAGTGAGTGACTGTCAAGGTTGAAAACCAAGCCACATTCTTCAGCTGAAGAATGATGAAATTCCCTGTGAGAGTCCTGATGGCTTGTGGAAGCAGGTAGGTGCAGAGCCTACCTGTGTGTTATTTCTGTGACTGTTGCTTATCTCCTCTCCATGTTCCCTCTGCCATCCAAACTCATCCTTGTCACCTTCTCCTTCAGCTGCAAGGAGCATCCTGGGCAGTGGGTGGTGCAGCAGCAGCAGCAGCCAGAGGCTTGCCAAGGTCTGTGTGAAGCATGGGGAAGAGGCATGTAGAATGGCAAAGAGGATGGGTGGGTCATAAGGAAATCTACCACCAGCTCCTATGTCCCTTATAAAGCAAAACTAGCATTGGTAACACATAATGCAGCTCAGTCACACTTGTCCTTGTGAAGTTTTATTCATCTCTTACACTGCTAATGCAACAGCAAGTGAGTAAATGACCAAAAGGAAGCAACTCAAACCAAGTAGTTCAATAGCCTCCCTGGTCTCCTCTTAGCTGCAGTATCAGCTGGGCCTTTGCCCTGGGGTCCATATTTCCTTGGGAAAAGCCAAGAAGGATTATATCTGGAGAAAATACTGACTTTCTTTGCTGATATTTCTCTTTAAGAAAGAGGTGTTTGAAAGAAAAGTTAAACTCAGCATATTAAACCTTCCTCAAATGGATGTGTCACTTTTATTGGAATTCTAATTAAACAGAAATTCATAAAAAAGTATACCTTCCTAGTTTAAATATGGCTAGCTCTCATGTCTGTGTGATTCCAAAACTTAGGACGACAGATTAATGACTAGACTGAAAGTCTGTCATAACCTGGTAGGATAAAGCTAATCCGAATCGACTATATGCCATGATTTTATGACACAAAGTTATTGAAAAGTGCAAGAATAATTAAGTGGAAATATAATGGAGGAAGCGTTTCTCTGAGCTCTGGCCTGTGGGCAGAGCCTGCTACCTGATAGGGTTGGTTAGAATAGCAGGTCTAGAGTAGTAACACATTTTTATGCTACTTTTTAAAGAAACCATGGCTCAAGTAGTCCATCACCAAAATTCCTTCTGAAAAAAATCATGACAGCTTTGGCAGTTATAAAACAGAGGTGATTTGTTTAACTGGGTGACACTAATTATAGGTAAGAGCTCTATAAACACACTTCTTTGTTCTGTGGAAGCTGGATAACATACAATAAAAATCTGGCATAACAGAAATGTCGTCTATAAATAAACAGAAAATAACTGCACTTTAATTGAAGACGGATAAGAAAATAAGTTAGGAGCACTTAAGCTTAATTTTGAGGCTTTGGGTTTTTTTCAGCAATGCTATTGAAAAAGGTCTTTGCAGTACCCCCATCTGGGTCTTTCAGTGGTGTTACTAATATCCAGGCTGAGCTGTGCACTCGTCCAAGCTGGTCAGCCTCATAAACTCAAGGTTACTATTTTGGTGCAAATCTCTATGTCTGCTTAAGACTGACTACAGGTATAGTGCAGGTGCTTGGTCTAATGATGACCAATCAGGGACATCAGGCATATCAGCATTATGTTCTGTTTGATCCAATCCATCCTAGTAAGAGGCTGAACCCACAGCTTACATTTGGTCTCACATAGATCCTGTACCCCTTCATGCAGACTTAGCAGCTTAGTTAACTATACCTGCATTTGCTTGCCTTATGCCTTTCCATTGCATAGATTGTGATGTATGCTAAGAGATGTCACTTTCTCAGGTTGAAGGGAGAGTGGCCAAGTATAGGTATCTATTGGTATAGAGAGATCAGACTATTAGGAACAGATTAGTTAATGCAAGTATTATATAAACTACAGGTGAGATTCATCTCCTCTATCCTTGTATGTCTGAAAACTACATGAAACTCAACTATGTTGTTTATCCAGACTTCTTTGTAGTTGGTAGAGGGAGGGATGTTATTCCAGAGGTGAATTACCAGAAGTAGTAGATGCCTATGCTCTGTTATTTAACTGTAACATAATAGTTTTTTAGTTATGTGAAAATGCCTCAAGTATTGTAGGTACAACATACTCTGTCATTACTTGACACGCGGTTTCTGACATCCGGCCTTCATATATTTCAGGTACTTCAGTACAAACAATACTTAAAATATTGTCATACTGAGTATGAAAGTAGAACAAAAGGAACAATATAAAATGTAGAGGTATTCTGATTTGTGAATAGAAATACGTGTTCTGTACCAAGTAAAGTATGTTTGGGATGGGTGAGAGAAATCCACGCGCTAGAGGTCAGAGTGGTGGATGCAGCTATCTTGGCAGGTGCTGAGGTATTACAGTGCTGAGCACAGCATGAGTGCCTGTAGAGGGGGCTGCACTTTGCCTGTGAGCCAATGTTTCGTCACCCAAACAGAGCGTGAGGGAACAGGTATGCTGTTCCCATTCATCCTTGAAAGCCTGAGCTTAAACCATTTCTTACCACTTCTGCAGAAGGGCTAATTCGAAGTCATTGTGAAACACATCCCTCCCTCAGACACACCTCTCATTTCCCTGTGTTTTGGAAATCCACCTGCTGGTCTCTGTGGTGTCGATGAAGAAGCAGGCAGTGGGCTCTTTGGATGCGATGGGGTTTAGGACTGTGAAGAAAGGTGCTGTGTTTATGGCTATGTTTACGGGATTTTTGCAGTCTCACTCAGGGCACAGTTTGTCAAGGTTGGTTTTTGTGTTCCCTTTTATTCCAAAACTCATCCTGTAGGCCAAGCTATATTTTAATTACTTGGGACAACTTACTGTAACTGTTCTTTTTTAAACAGCAAGAATTCCAGTGATCTGGATGTTTTCACAAGTTGTATTGGCCATTAGTCACAAATTCAGTAACAGCTTCGTTGTGTGCTGACACGGCTGTGGACAACGGCAGGAACTTGCTTTCCTTCAGCTTCTTCTTTCTGCCTCCCCATCAAACCTGCTACTGGTTCTTTCCCTGGCGTTGCACGGAGCAGCCAACCACGAGCGCGGCGGGAGCGGGTCGGGGCGGCGGTGCGGGAGCGGCGGGAGGCCGGCAGCAGAGGGAGCCCTCCGATGGGGAATGGCCCGGCAGACAGGGCAGAGCCGAAAGTGCTTTAACTCAGCTTCTCTCCCAGCCTTTTAGAAACTAAACGAGCCCGAGTCCTGTGGCCTGCCTACTCCTACCGAGCAGACATATAGAGCTTTACGGTCCTTTCTTTGCCGAGGAGTGATACTGACAGTGATCCTAACCACCCCCAAAATGGGATTATCAGCGTGACTTTAGTTCTTTATCGAAGTTTGACACCACAGCACATGCCACAAAAAGGCTGCCTGGATATGGCATTTGTGTGGAAATATTGATGGTGGGATTTCAGTGTCAGGGCAGATGAGCCATAGACAGTTAGCAAGGAAAACCGACGGGACATGCATTGTAGCTTGTACATCTCGCACATTCTGAGCATGAGATGTAAGGTGAAAGGTCAAGTGCCTGTAATTACAATTGCAGGAATACAATTGGAAGCCTGAGAGCTTTCCTGGGATCAGAAAATATGTTTCTATTATTTGGGATGAGGAAAAAACATAGAAAAATGTATTCAAAAAACAGATTTTAAAACCTAGGTGTATTCTGAACAGGTTTTCACGCCTTTGTAATTGCTGTGCTTAAATTACCAGGTATATCTCTCTTTTCAGCAGATGCTTTACTATGTTTTCAAATAATATTTAACTGATACTTTATTTCTTTTAAACTACTTGCTGCAGAGCAATAAAAAAAGTTTAGGATAACCTGTTTATAAAACAGAACCAAACTAGGTAGTTTACTCCTAGAAAAGCTGAAATAACAAATACTAGGAGCTAAGTAGCTTGCAAAAAGCATGGTAGTTAGAGCTTTCTAACATGGACAGAATCATGAAGTTTTATGTGTCTCTCATATAACTGCATACTATATTTTAAAATTCTACTTTGCCCTGGAGTTGTGAAGAACATTAAATATGTTGACAATTGGAAATACTACTGTTTACTTTAAGTGTCACCTGTAAATTAAAAATAAAATAGCAAATCAAACTTAAAAGAGAAAATCATTAAATTGAAATAAGCCCAGGTGAATAAATGCAATATCTCACTCAAGAGAAAAAGCTTATAGCAAGAGCTTGTTTGCTGAAGACTTTTTTGGCTGTCCTATGTAGTTTTTGTCCGGCATTTCTAAATGGTATAAATACTTACAAGTTCTGGGCATTTTCAATTACTATTGTTAGAAGAAAATGAGCTCCAGTTTCTTCAAACCTTATTTCATTGAATGTGTCTGAGTCATAGGAAAAGTCATTCCATCATGTCTAGAAACTGTTTTTACTCAGAGCACTTGTCAGGAAAGAAAATAAACAAGTATTAGTTCCTGCCACCATTCATTTCAGACCAGTTACAACCAATATAATTAGGCCTCAGATTAGGCCTGAATGAAAAGATATAAGATTATATATGTCAGTTGCTGAACATTTGGCATGAACAGCTTTTCCAACACTTGCTCTGGTTATTATAAGGCTTGAGTTGTAAATGACTGCATTCAGCAGCAAACCTGTCAGGTTGGGGAGCTTTTCATTAAATGTTTGATCTAGAAATTTTTAATCAGTGCACAAATAAAACAAATTATTAAAGCACTACATCAGCTTCAGTGCATGTAATTGGGATGAACTGGGTGATGTAACTGGTGGGGAACAGCACAAACATTCTTGACAGAAGGCCTGGAGCTACAGAACTTGTTACCACTGGAGATGAAACAGAGCCTGAGTCTTAACCTGTATCTTGACGATGGTAAGATGCACCTATTAAAGACATTCCCAAATAACCTGGTGATAAATCATGTACTTTGCAGAGCTTTATTGGAGAAGCTGGGGAGGGATCACCATCGAAAATACCTTGTCTTTGTGAAACAAGGCTGGGATGGAGTGTGTGCTGAAAGCACACTAAATTTTAATTATAAAAGGAAAAATTAGAATTTTATATTCTTAAGCTTTTTGTCGTTGTTTCCTGACAAAGGTCAGGGCAAGTCTGTAAGATCTACTTTAGGAAGTTATCTAACTAAAACTATTCTGTGATTTTAATACATTAATCAGAGATAGCAATTGTAACTGTGGTGAAAGCACCTACTCTGACTTTGGTAGCTGAGACTCTGATACAAGTAATACTAATTTTTAGTTTCAAAAAAGCTGTTCTTTTAACTGCTCTGGTTAGTGAAATTTTTTAAAATGTCAGCAATAAGGTGTTGCAACTAGGCTAACTATTAAAATGGGTGCTAATTTATATATACTACTTTAAAAAACAGAACCACATAACAATCAGATATAATGTTATTGTGCACTTTGAAGCAGAATTTCTAGGGTGGTTTTGTGTAATATTTATATCTATGCTAAGATACAAAATGTCTAAATTTTAAGTTTTGTTCCCTTTGTCTTTGAAGAGTTTAATTTAGGAAAGATAATACAGAAGTGGAGAGTTACATTTTGCTTGGAACTGTGCAATAAAGCTAATGTTTCATGGCTGAGAAGTCTGCCTTTTGTCACTGTCAGCAGAGACTGTTGCTGCAGGTTTGTGTGCTTGAAGTAAGCAGTTGAAGTGGGTCAGTGAGTATTCCCATTTTCAAACTCGGGGGTGAAATCTTACCCCCATCCAAATCACCAGAAATTTTACTGTGCTTTTCAGGGCAGCCCGAATTTTGCTTTAAAACATTAGATTTGGCAGCAAGCAAGGGGTCCCAAGCAATCTGTGTATCACGGGGGTTGCACACCAACCAAACGCCTGCTGGTTTTGTGGTGGGATACCCATGCAAATTTTTGAGTTCATCTTCAATCCCAGATACAGCAGAGGTAGAGAAACTTGAGCCCTGCTTCTGATCCAGAGCCTCACAAATCTGAAACAGCAGGAAGAGAAATATGTCTTGAAATTGCAGGATCTGTCAAGGTTAAACACAACTCTTGTGGCAAAAACTCAATACAACAACTAGCTCTGGCTCTTGGTCTTTAGACCCACATGTTAGCTAATGCTCACTGCACAGAAATGCACCAAAGATAAATTGATCAATTTTTGGTCAAAAAATCTTTCAGCTCCCAAATTTGAATTCTGTTATGGCCACCAGGCTTTGCTGATGCCTCCTAGAAGGGTGAGGGTCTTGGAGGTGTTGGAGTACCAGCCACAAGAGCAGGAATGGTGCTGAGGGGCTATTTTTAGGTGTTTTTAGCAAATATGTCTTTAGCACTCTGTAGGATAAGGGAATTAAGAGGTTTTATTGACTGATTTAGGATGAAAACTGGTTTAGCCATAGTTCCATAGGCCACAGGCAGCTCCATGTGTAGCTGTGCAGCCTCAGCTGGCTCTGTGGCTCCCAGCCCGATTAAGGTGGTGTGTCCCCCTCCCACCCTGTCCTTCTGGACCCCTCTGGGGACAGAAAATGTGACTAATATAATTTTCCCTCACCTTTAGTCTTTACTCCTGCTGTACCTTTAAAATAAAATGTTTCTTTTTTCCTTTCCTTGTATTTTTTTTTAATTTTACCTCTCCCCTTTCAAACAGCAATTTATATCCTGTGTGCCTTATCTCAGGTAAGATAAAAATAGTGGCTTCACTCCATCAGTGTAATCAGTTGTATTAATATCTCTGATTGTAGACTTGGCTCAGAGTTTGCATTACCCCATACGGGCTGTGTCTGTGCAGGCACAGTCTACAGATACTTTTAAAAACTACCACATGTTTGAAAAAAAAATCTACATGATGAGAGAATAGTTTTAAAGAGATATTTTAGAATAAAAAAAAAAAGTTTTCCTTCAGTTTACAAGTCTTTAAAACTTACCTCAAATTGAACAACTTAGTGTATTTTGTCTCATTTCCTTATTACTTTCTAAACACGCTCTGGCAAAGTACAAACCAGTGCTTAAATACACTGAAAAAAGTTCCCATTCATAGAGTGAGAAATTGACATGTGTTTCTCTATATATGGTAAACAAAAATATAGATGTTATAATTTGTTGCCTTTGAAGATGGATGAATTCAGTACAACCAAGTATCTAATAATATCCCCATTAGCTCTGATCAGTTAATTTCTTCTCTGAGTCCCTGAAGACCTCCCCACATACTACATAGCATGGTTTACCTGGCTATTTTCTGCTCCACCTGCAATACCAATGCTTCCAAAAGAAATTAGACTGCTTGGGAAATGCTCAGCTTCCTGTTCCAAAATTGCTCTTTCTCTTCTAAACACATTTAACAGCAGTAGTCTTATAGACAAACTTTCTCTTTGTGATTTCATTCCTGAGGCTTTGAGAGCCTCAGCATTTATCTGTGCATATATTTTAATATCTCACAGCACTTCTTCACTATCTCTGATCATCTTACCTTGAGTGTCCTACATGTCCTCCCCAGTGGGGCAAAAATGGGATGTAAACATTGAGTCAGCAATTCATAATAAAACTTGCATGAGAATCACCAAGTTCAGGATTTCTTTTTCCCTAGCAGTTCCTACAGGCTTTTTGTGGTCTCTCAGGCTTTCCACAAAAAAATTGATGTCTCAATCAGTCACAACTGTGTTCTTTTGTTCTACGTTTCTGCACACAAATAAGCTGTTACATTTCTGTATTTTCCTAGGTATTTCTGCTAAAGAAAACCGGCTCTATTGCTGTCTGACAATTTAATTTCCATTCTAAGCCTGTGATCTTTATAGTGCTGTTTATTTCATGCTACCTTGTGCTGGGTGTCATCAGATATTTTGGCAAGAGTTGTGTCATTTTTCTTTCCTGACATTTACTGTATTTCTTCACTACTAAAACAGTACTTGAAACCGTTTAGAAGTACAACTTCAGAAAAACAAGTTCTCCCTTCTTCCACGATGCAGCTTTATTTCCTAAAGGCATTTCTAGTCAGCTTTGCTATAGTTGAAAGATCTTTAGTGGTGCTGTTTGCTTAAAGAAACTAGGTAATCTATCCTGTATATTTCAGTGCATTCATCTTTTCTAGCAGCAGAGACTATAAAAAGCAGTCTTATTCCCCTTCTGATTATTCTACAAGCTTGGATATGTCCACTCCAGCTATACAAGTGGAGACAATGGGTACTCCATGCCTGGTTCATATGGTGATTTTTAAAGAAAAATTCCCTTAAATTTAAGGTGGGATCCTACTGAGCCAGAAGGATCAGATTTAATTTCTATGCTTCCTTGATATTTGCTCGTATAGACCCCTCCATCCACCCATGCTTCCTTGTAATTTATTGATGGGGCCTTGTGAGAGTTTATGCTGACAAATATTCTGGAAATTTACTTTTATTGTTGCTCTCACAAATGAGACACATAACTTTCAAAGAAAGGGGTAAATTTGCTGTCTCATTCTGTATCAGGGAAGTTTGAATTGCAATTTCTTGTTTATTTACATAACGTTATTTTGCGTCTTATTTGTGACTTTTTGCATGTGTAAGACAACCCACCTCTTGGAGATTTCACTACATTTTATGTACCTTGTATTTTAGAAATCTTCTTTAATTTGCTTGTCTTCAACATTATACTGTGAATCTGTTGCACAGACTGTGTGTTGCTTGATACATGAGGAGAGGGAGAGGAGAAGAATGTTTCCTGTGTCTTTTGCCCTGCTTCTCCATTTTCTATCACTTTCGTATGTCATTTCTTATTATGCTGAAGCTTGGAGGCAAACTCAGTGCATTATAAAATAAATGACCTGCAAATATTTATTTGTCTCATTTTCTTGCATTATCATCTAAGATTAATGAATATCTCAATTTCAAAAGTGAAGATATTTGAATGTTTTTCCTTTTCAACCAAAGAACAAAATGTGCAAAAGCAACTTTTATAATTAATAAGAGAAACATTGAGAAAGAGACCAAGTTAAAACTGATGTATTTTTTTAACTCAGGTATCACACATGCATTGAAAATCCAGTCTGAAACTCACCTACATACAAGTACAATTTTTGTAAATATTTTTCTAGGAGTAACTGGGAGAGGCATCAATGCCTGTGTCTCCAAAATATTTGCAAACTACTCCAAGTATTTTGCTGTAATTTTTTTTCCAATGTAGTCACTCATTGAACCCTACTACATTTTAATAATTGATTACAGACACGGGATGAAATGTTGGCCCCACTGAATCCATGGGAGTTTCCATATTGACTTCAGTGAAGCCAGGGTTTTACCTGTGGGTTTACAGCACCAAAACACAACAAACCTGGTTCTGTACTTCAGCTAAAATAAAACCCAGGACATAGTCTCTGCTGCAAGAATGAAAGCAAAGCTGTAGCTTTTCTAAAAATGGATTTGTGTATTTACACGCTTTTCATTAAATGAGAGTTTTTGCACCTGTTGGGCTAAAAGAAGTAAAAAAGTCAAAACTCTGTCATTGTTTTGGTATGTGTATCTGATTTTATAACAACTATTACAGCAGTTCATCCTAAATTAAAAAACTGGAAGTTTAATTTTTTTTTTCATAGACTAGTAATACAATCTCTAAGTCACATGTGAAAGTACCAGGTAATTTATATACTCATGATGTCAGCAGTATATTATGTAAGTTCTTAGAAGCACATGAAGTTTACTAGTGCAGACTGATTTTTGTTTTACTGAATATGATTTTAGAAGTTTTCTCCTGAAAAAAGAAGTTTTTTAGCCCTTGGGTCCCTGTGGCTTTTTATTTCTTACTGATAAGTCTATTCTTTACATGTATCTATACCAAATCACACTAAATGGGCATTATTGACTTTCTTTACTGATGTCTGTGTGAAATGCTGGAAGTGCTGTATGGCATCAAACACTTCCCCTGCTGCAATATCACAATTACGAACTTTGCAATTATGTCGGAACTGCTGGAGTTATTCCTCGTCATCTCCTTGCCAGCTTTTCGGCTAGAAAAAAGTGCAGAAATTTGACTCTCTCTGAACAAAGCCTATCTGTGCAGACCCTGCAGAGAACTCTAAGCGGATCCACAAACTGTGGGGAGGCTCCAATACAACCCCTCTGCAGCCCTCACCTGTGGGCTAGAAAATGAGCCCCTGGCAGCCTGCACCATGACAATAGAGTACCTGTAGATTCTTATGCAAAGTATTTTCCCCCCTTCTGTTTTGAGCAGCAAAACCCATGAAGTGAGTCATATGAAAGTGTGAATAAGCCATCTTTATAGCACAGAGAAAGAACGACCTTTGTGTCTCTGATATTCATGACATCCCCAAGAAGAGAACCAGTAAGAGAGAGTATGTTAAAAAAAACTCCAACAAATTAATTGCACTTAAAATAGCTATAAGACCTTTTTGCCTCATGACCCCATGATTTCCATCCACAAATACAGCTGTAATGTTATTCTAGTCCATCAATAATCAGAGATGTAACCAAATGAGACAAATTAGAATTTATAGAATTTATATTTTTTCTTCTTACTTAAATATGGTTTCTAAATTAGATTCTCAGAAGCATAAAAAAGATGTTATGTCTTTCACCTTTTTTTTAATCTTCATTCTGTTCCTAAGACTAAAAAAACAACAACCCACCAACTAAAATCAGATCCCAAAGCCTGAAGTCAGAGGTCAAAAATCTCTGTAAACCTCATATGGGTCTAATTGGAGTTATAGTACTCAATTATTGTTTATCAAATCAGTCTTCCATCTCATGCACTAGGCAATGAAATTATAACTAGTGGAATTCCAACAAACATAACATTAAAAATGGTAAAATAAGTACAAAAGAAGTCAGCAGGATCTCTATGGAGGAAAAATAATGTGAATAATTTTGTTACCTCATCTGAAAAACACACGAAATAATGGTGTCTGAGTAGGGAGGAAGCAAACCATTCTATGAATTGTTGTGAACGTAGAAGGAAATATGAAGTCTCTCTTTTTGATCTCCTGGAACAGAAAACATGGCACACAGCTATGATGAAGAGATCATTCAGGTATCTTGGAGCAGAACCTGCTTGGAGAACCATTGTGTATCTGTTCAGAAGAAGTGAGGAGTTAAATGGCATCGTGTAGCAGAGATGAGAGAATATGTGTGCTTTGCAGAGGCATCAAGAACAAACTTATTCTGAGATCTGAAGGAGAGGAGGTTGGTCAAACAAAAGCGTGCCTCCTGACAATCTGCGATCACTCACAAATAGAGTAAGAGAAATTAGGAAAAAAAGAAGAGAGACAACCCTTGGTCTTGGGTGCATCCTGGCTATTATTATCAGGTTGAGGAGGCCAGCACACATGTTTTGGGATGAATTAGCTGCCTGTAGGTCTTTTCTGTGTGAAGGGGCTGTGCTCCTCCAGTATCCTGCACATTCTTGTCATCTGGCTCAAGTGTAACCCGTGACTTCTCTTAAGTTTACCAAGAGTAAGGAGAAACATGGAATAAAACTGATTTGGGGTAACTTAAGAAGAGTGAAAAGCCATAATTTTAAGTGCTATTTAAACCTAAGTTAGATGTACTCAATCATTACATCTTAAAGATTTGTTAAAAGCCTGCAAGTCTAGAGAGCGCCTCCTTCCACCAGCTAGCTGTGTTGCTTCTCAGTACTACACATTGGTTTTGTCCTACAGACACTCAACAGTTTAGTTCAGACAGGGGAGTTCGGTGTTAAGTGATTTGATACTTCACAGGCGGCCCTCCAGGAAATGGAAAAGAAATGGCAACATTTCTGGGCTGTGGCTTCTGCAGCACAGATGAGGTGAAACACAAAGAGCTCCTGCTTGGCTCACCCAACCTCAAGTCACTTTGCCTTTGCAGATAAACTCTGTCATAGAGAACATGAATCGCCTATTAAATCCATTTTCAGTACACATGTAATCTGTAGGAGTGCCAGAGTTTAGGACACCATTCAGAAATAGGAGAGAACTAAGACTTCAGTTTGCTGTTGTAAAAACCAGGAGGTACTGCTAGGGTTCTTTATTTCCAGAAAGCATGGAACTGTGGCAATTAGTACTGTCATGGGACTAAATATTCTCCCATGTAAATCCATATTATAGATGGATGTAAAAGCTTTCTCTTGCAAAACACTGTTTGCTTTGCATGTGCTCCTCCTGAGACTTGGCTCCCTTTATTTTATGCCACCTGCTTAAGTCATTAAGAAAAGGTGAGACCATCAGATGAGTGGGTGAACAGATGTATGTAGGGCAAAGAAATGCAGATATGACTTGCCTGGTATCCCACAGGACAGTTTCACATCCCTGTGGTGGACAGCACTTCCTTTCCTCTCCAGCCCAACGATTCAGTTGAACAGGAACATTGCTTACCATTTACATTTCAGCTAATAGAAAGGGGTTTCAAAATGTTTAATACTACTTAACTTCTAATTAACACCACTTATTCTCCAGTTTGTATCTCAGCTTTAAGACTAATCTGGTACTTCCTAGTGAGCTCCTGAAACAACAGAGAATACTTGGTTTACTTTGCTCATATTTCATTAAGTCTGTTACTAAAATAAGGAGAGATGGGATCTGAACAAAAGCGTAACAATTAAGAAATTGAGCATTTCATAAAAACACCAGAATTACATTTGTTCAGGATATCACTAAGATTATTGTACATTAAATAGCATAATTTGTATTCCCTTTTAAAATGCATTTTACTGTCACCATGGATAAAAGCATATGTTAAGATCTAGAAATCAATTTTTCCACTTACCATTTTATTTCTAAGGCTTCACTTCTCTGTGACTAGTACAGATCTTTACTGAAGAGAAAAGTGCTGAACTACTTTTTTTTTCCTTTTTTTTTTTTGTGGGTAGTTTCACATGATAAATTGGGAGATCTAAAGTCTTAGTAGTATGTAAGGAGGTGAATAAATTATGGTTTGATTAGACTAAAAGATATTGCTGAAAAGTACTTGTAACAAGATAATTGCAAGTGCCAAAGCTGAGAGTAACACTGAACACTGGCAGCAGCTTAGTTAAACATGTGGTTAATGATGTTAGAGGAAGAATGGGTATGTAAAATATTCAACTGTACCAGCAGTAAATATTCATTTTATGTGACAGCAATAGTGGCTTGCTGAGACTGATATTTGACATGCAAAACTCCTATAATTATTTTAATATCTTTACTTCCCAATGATTTTAATGATGTGACAAAGATTTTAGGTGTTTGCTGAAACAGCACTACTGTCATTTACTATCAGTCAAACAAAATGTCATTCTGACTCATTTCACTTCAAATATCTGAGTAGTTTTCATACCAATTAAGCTACTGCTGTAAAGACTATGTTCTTCTTTTGAGGTTTTATACTTGCAGAATAAAACTGACAAAGACCTATCTGGAAAACATTTTTTAGAATATATAACACAGAAAAGCATTTAAGTAGGGATTTTGCCATCAGAAGAAAGCAGCTTTATAAAAGTTTGAGTATAAAAAGAGAAAAGCAGAATATGATTTTTTTACCTTTAAATTATCTCACAAAAAAAACAGGTAGTGCCTCATGTAGTCGATTGCTCAGTACTCTTCATTATAATTTCTTCAATCTCTTAAAAACATTGCCAAGTTTTGAACCATTCAAGGTAGAGTTTTCCATGCCAGGTGCCTGCCCTAGGCAGAACTATTTTGGAAAGCTGCTTTCAAAATTCAGTCATTCCAGAAGCAATATTCCAGAAAAAGGATGTCTCCTTGCCTAGCATTAACCCATATCTCACAAGCTTGTGTTGTTTCCTTTCTTTCTTTCTTTCTTTCTTTCTTTCTTTCTTTCTTTCTTTCTTTCTTTCTTTCTTTCTTTCTTTCTTTC
>JAOXXN010000395.1:33574391-33599821 GCA_026770055.1 Myrmophylax atrothorax
GTGGGCAGCTCCCGGCGGAGGGTCGCGGAATCCCCTCGCCCACGGCGGGCTGGACGGCTCCAGCCTCCGAGTGCTCCGGCGGCACCCGGCGGTGACAGCTCGGCGCGCGCTGCCCCGCCGTCCCCTCTCGCCGCCGCCCCTGAACTTCTGCACAAGTTTCGCGGCGGCGCTCGGGCTCCTCAGCGAGTCGGGACCTGCCGGCGGTGGCCGCGGAGCGGTGCGCGGGGCGGTGCGCGGCCGCCTTGCCCGTGAGACACCCCGGGTGCCGGGCTGCTGCCGGCCCTTACGTCATGCTGCGGGCCGGTGCGGGGCTGATGCTCCTTTTCTGATGCCGTCGGGTGCGGGGCGGGGGAGGAGTGCTGACAAGATCGCCTCTCTGCAGCCCCGCTCTCCGTTCTCAGCCCCTCTGCTCCGCTCATCATCCCCTTCCCCAGCTCCTCGTCCCCCTGCCACTGTCCTCTCTTACAGGGGTCTCTCTCTCCCCAGCGAAGTTTTCAGGACGCTAAGAGCTGCAGGAGTGTAAAGGGAATACTTGCTAAACTCTGCCTCCTCTATTATATATGTCCAAGCATGGTGAGTGATCTTTCATCTCCAGAGCTCAATATTAGCTTTACAGTCGGAAAGAGAGAGGTTATTTCAGAGATCAGGGTAGGAATAAAGGAAAGTGAAATGTCCCTATGTTTTTTTTTGTTTTTGTTTTTTAAAATCTGGAGCGATATGAGAAGTGACTTAGCCAGCAAGATTAGAAGATATCGATATATTATCAGTAAGAAACAGTGCTTAGCTAGATAAAATTGAAGCTGAAACAGAAGCATGATAATTATTGTGAAGCATCTTGTTTGGGCTTTCCATGAGACTCTGCAGTTTTCAGAGAGATACTCACCCACTGGTGTGCACCAGACTTTCCTTGTCTGGCCATTTGGACAAGCAGCAGTATGTCAAGTAACAGCAGTGTAGGAAAACTTTCTTGTAAGATACTGTCATGCAGAAATATTCTAGAAACTGGACTGAAAGGAAGTGAAAGAGTGGAAGATGAGAGCTGAATGCGAAAATGTAGCATAATTTGTAGGGATTTTGCTGAAGGAGGCATGCTGCCATAAATGTATGGTTTATTTTCAGTATAAAAGTGTACAGTGGTGAAAAGTCCTCACTCGGTATTTTGTAACTTTCCTGTGGTGAATAAGGTTGTACGTATCAAAAGCTCGAAATTCTTCATAAAAAATAGCTAGAATCCTTATTTGTGACTCCTTAATCCTAAAGCGAGCTGTACAGGTCGCAAAGCACTAGGGAAAAGCATGATTAATGATCAGTGATTAGTGATAAGTGATTAGTGGTTTTATTCAAACTGTTACCTCTGACCAGAAGCACCCATCAGAGGATTAACAGGCTCTTTAGATAAATGCTCATTAGTGGAAGGGGGAAAGCAAAGATAATAGGCATGCACACAGGGACAACTTTCTAGGAAAATCATTCCTGTCTCTGGCATAATAAGCTCTATTAGCAGAAAGGCTCTTTAATTTAAAAGTTGCTTTTATCTTGTAAATCAAAGATAGATGTAGAAGATCGCTGTGCTATTATAGCCTAAATTTTCCCATATCCACTAGATGTGGATTATCTCAGTAGTGATATTTTATAAAAAAACGCAAACCCACCACAATTGAATCTGTAAGAAACTAAACATTCCCAAATGCTAAAGCCCTGCATCTGCGAGGCATCTGCTCCCAACAGGCAGAGCAAAGTGTGCTGCAGCTAACTAGATGGCGCAGTCCTGTTCTGTGTGAATATATACTCCTGGATTATGAACTTAGCAAGTAACAGCTTGCTAGGTGTCCTTCAACACTTACAACAAAGTTGATTCTGTGCTGGGTTGGAGGCTAGACAGTGCTATGAGTTTGTAGTAATTTTTTCCACATTAGTTAATCTAGGATGTTAAAGGCTATTGGAAAAATTATTCTCGTTTACTGAAACAAACTGTGAGAGAAAGAAGAGAATGAGTGAGGGGCAAATAGCTACAGCCTGGGATATAACTCTCAATTGCACTGTTTTGTACTGCTTAAATGTACAGTTCTGATAGCCTTAATTAATGAAGCCTAAAAGCTCTTGGGAGTTTTTCCCCCAGCTATCACTGGTGAAGTGAGATTTCTTTTTTAAAAAAAGTCACTAAAAAGAACAGTTGGTGTGGTGGTTGAATGAAACAACTTGGACCTGACCGTACTCTGCAGATCATGGTAAGGAGTCTGTTTTTATGACAACTTACCAAGGACTTCTCATTACTCTCTATCATGCATGGATTGTGAAGAACTGATATCTACTGCTGTCAGTAGACTTGGGGATGTTTCTACTGTCACATTAGTTTACATTGGGTTTTGTTTGGTTTCATCTGTGAAGATCATCAAAGTTTCAAAACTTTAAATAAAACATTTGAATGAAACAGGAAATGGAAATAATGAACTTCTGGCACAAAAAAGAAACTGCTGTTATCTCCTATTGTTGCATCTTTAACTGGACACTCCTAGGAATAGTCAGGCTAATGCTTAAAATCAAAAAGTTTTGTAATAGCATATAAAAAGGGCAATAAATGCTGTCTGCCAGTCTTGAATGTTGGATGGCACTTTTCCAGGACTTAAAATTGCAATATTTTTAAAAGTTTACACATTTAGACCAAGCAGAAACCTTCCCCCTCACCAAAACATCCCTTTATAGTTCAATTTATCAAACTCTAACTCTGCTAATTTAACCTGGGGAATATAAAGGGGAAGAAACCATGTATATAGAATTGAAGAAAGGTAGAAGCGAGATTGCATATGTCATTTTATTTATATCACCATTTAGCAAAATGACTTACATAGATTAGAGTAATAGGTGTTTTTTTTTAATTTGATGTTCACTTTGGCACTTTGAGAATCTGAAATGTGCAGCAATCACTTACACTTATCCTGTGCATTGTCGAGGAGTCTTCTATAAAAGATTGTTGCAGTGAGAACGAGAGTTCACTCTGAAGTTGATAAGAGATAGGCACTCTCCTAGTGCCTTCAGAAGGCAGCTTTTACATACTAAACCCTTCAGCTCTGTGTGGGCAGAATCTCTCTGAGCTCAGTAAGTCTTGCAGGATGATTTGAAACTGGGTTATTAAGTTGTCTGCCTGTGGCTCCCTTTAAAAACTTGTCTCTGTGCCCCTAATCAAGGCATGAGTATCTTAAATACTAGAAGAGTTCTTGCAAGATTTTTGTTGGTTTTAAAACTATTTTATTCAGGACTTTTCCTCTACTCTTTGTCATTCTGTGTCTGTAATTTCTGCTGTTAGTTAACTTTCTGGATTTCCTATAAACCTGTTGCTTTGAGGACTTATACCTATGTTTATGTATAATTAGCTGTCTTTTGAGCTTAATTCTAGTTCTACTGAGTGTCTTTTTTTATGAACCTTTTATTATGAGAAAACTATTTCTGGACAAGGTTTTGCAAAAAAAAAAAGAGCAAACTGTTTCTACTTAAACATTCTTTACATTATTATTAAGGACCATATGATTTATTATTGGAACAAACTTGTATTTTTTCTCAAGGCCTGCAAATACTGATTTTTCTTGTAACTCATTACAGGAATATTGCAGTTGCTGGAAATACAGATGTATAAAGCAACAGGTCTTTCAATGCTGCTTCACAGGTCCAGGTGATTCCTTTGCTTTGATTTGGTTTTGGTTATGTCATAGTAACCAAATTAATAGGTAGGCATATATAAATAAGCTAGGCTATTTGGCTTAATCTTTCATATATAAACTTTCATTGATATGAATACATAGGAGTCTTGGTGGAAATAATTCAAAATGTTTTGAGATTCTGTCAGTTGTAAGCACTAACTCGAGGGCTGATCAGACAGTTTGGTAGGTCACTCTGCAGTATTGCAAAACAGTGCCTGTGGATTTGCCCTCTCTTCATGCTGCGTGCTATTTAACCCCTGAAGAAAACCCCTTATTTCTAGGCAACTGATATATTCTGCTCTGCAAATTATAATAGTCCAGAGCTTTTAGAGCTTTAGCCCTAAGAAAGGATTTTTAGGGCTTTTGCATTTCTCTACCTTGAGAAATTATCAAAGTTGATCACAAATTTAAAGCAACAGTTTTGAATAAGAACTATGAAAACATTATTTCCTCTTACCAAAACTCATATTAGTATGCTAATTTACAATTCTTAAGGTGTAGTATTCTCTGATACAGACGAAACAGTGATCTCAGACAATATGTTATCATGCTGTATTTTAACATCAGTCACATTATAGCAGTAAGTACAGAAATTAGCTTTTGTAGACTTGACATGTAAAAACAAAATCCTGTTGTGGAAATACTTTCTTTTGGTTACACATATAATCAAATAAATTATTTAAATTGTCTCAGGTGTACATAACAAGCACAACATAACATACATAAAATAACTGTTTTGATGATGCGATTAAAGAACTTGTTGAAGCAGATAAGCTGTTGTGTTTTTTTACATCCAAGGAGCTGTTGCGTTGGTTTGTGCACTGTTTGTTTTGCTCTTATTATGGCTCATGTTGAAGGACCAACCCTGAAACTTTAAAATAATAGTTCCTCTACTATTTTTCACTAAGGTGTTATTTTACTCTGTAATTAAAATTACTGGTAGTCGGCATTTTTTTTTACCAGCCATTGCATGGGAAATGCAACTGTTATTTGCCCTTACATAGTTTAGAAAGGGTTGGTTGCACTGGTTTGTAGGTTTCAAGATGGTGATATTGAATGATATTTTATAAACACAAAGAGATTTTCCAAGGATTTTGCTCAAGGCTGTAGGATTTTTGAAGTAAAACATTGAAAGCTTACAACTATTTCCTTAGCTTAAAAGATGTTTTGCTTTTTCTTGTTTCCGTCTTACATTTTTTTGAGAATTTGTTCAAGAAGTCAGCCCCACACACAGCTTCAAAATAAATGCCTCAAAACACTGTCATCATCAGTATTTGCCTAGGTGTACCATTTTAATGATCTCATCCTTTGAGCCAGCTCATGTCACTGCCATGCCACCCTGCCACATAAGGTGTGGGGTGCAGCCCTGCTTGGCCCCAGAGCTCTACTTTATGGATGATAAAAACAGCAATGTCTTTAGAACAAGCCAGAAGGAATGAGATTTGATTTTAACTGGGAAAAAGTACTACAAATCCTCTATTACCTTTGCCAGCTGGTTCTGCTTTCTCTGAATGTTTTCACTGCTCTTACCAGGGTAGTGAGCCTTCTGTTAGCTCAGAAGCTAGACATGGTTGATATCACCCTCAGATTTCTACCCCCCCCCACCTTCCTGCATAAACTCTACAAACAATTTCTATTACCTTTTTAACCTTTGCAGTGTTTTCTCAAACAGCTTCCTTTGCTCTGATCTCATCTTCTTTCCTGGTCTTTGGGTGCCACCACTCAATGAATATTTCATTGCAGTTAAAGTGCCTGGACCCAATCTCAGTATGTTTGTATGTTTTAAAATTTTTGTTTGGGGATGTATTGAGTTTAAACTAGTCATCCTTAAATACACTGCCTAAATTTATTACAGAGAAATGTATTTAATTAGGCTGCTCTTTTCTCATTTAGAGGAAGCTGCCTTTTTACCTATTTACTTTGTGGGCTTGTGCCTTAGATTACTCTTTCACTGCATGTAAGGCAGTGTTGTTCATCACCACCCTTTTCTGAGCTGTTTGCAAGTACTCAGAAATGAATTTGGCTTCTCTGGGAAATTAACCTGGACCAGTGGCTCCTAGATTTAACATCTGATTTTTTTGTCCCCCCTCCTGGCCAAATGTAATGAATGCTAATTAATATGTGATACTCAACTCGGGGGTACTGTAGCCCACTAAATAGAATCTGAGATTGGGTTCAGGATGTGTTGTATGGAGTGTCTTCAACAGTAAACACTAAATTGAAATGTTACCATATTGTATTCTGTTTCTTTTTTAATTTTAATGTCCTTTAAATCTTTCAGTTCTCGACTGCTGAAAATACTACCTGCAGAGTAGTATTCTGCCTAAGTAAACACTCAAAGATACGGATGATGATATTTGTAGGTCACTTGGTCATGCATCTATGCTGCAAACCAGCTGCCAGTAACTCAGTCAGAGGTGAACTAGTTTACTATCATTCACATCCAAATACACCTCTCACTTAACTTTTTAGAAAACTTTTATTCAACAGTAATAATGTGTTGCTAGGTGAGGATCTTCACATTGTGAATGGCCTCAAGTTGTGCCAGGAGGGATTTAGATTGGATATTAGGAAAAATGTCTTCATTGAAATGGTTGTTGTCAAGCACTGGAACAGGCTGCCCAGGGAAATGGTTGAGTCACCATCCCTGGAGGTAACTACGAGATGTATAGATGTGGCAGTTGGGAACATGATTTCGTAGTGGGTTTGTCAGTGCTGTGTTAATGGCTGAACTTGATGATCAAAGGGAATTTTCTAACCTGAACAATTCCATGATTCTCTAATAGTAAATCATACCTCCCCAGGTACTACTATGAATTAATTTTAGCCAGCTGGTTAATCTCAGCATAGTTTTGGTTCTGGTCAGGTCAGTGAATGAGTTTGTCAATAAATATTTTTAGATGCCACGCAGGAACTCCAAAGGTGACCTGAGTGTGTGATGGCAAAGAGCCTGGAATTGTGCTTGCCCAGAAATGGCACTGTCTGTATTAGAAATGTGGGCTTACCAGGACGTCACATATAGGAAACTTCTCTTGGAATGCTTGCAAAATGCAACCTCAAGAAACTAAAAGTGGAGCAGTGGAGTAGAAAAAAGATCATCAATTGCTATGGTCAGGAATATATTTTAATACCTATTAACTTCATTACTGAACGAATGCTTCAGGTAGAAGAAATCTTTATTAAGGGTTTGTGATGATTTCAACCACTACACCAGCTTCCTTCTTCATGACTTAAAAAAAAAAAAAAGCTCCTTTTGCTGGCAATGGTTGCAGGGAGAAGGGGCATTTGCATATTTTTTTTTCAACAGTTAAAGAGATCAGGATCAACATCTGTAGAGACTTCTATAATTGTCTATAGAGTACACAAAATGATGGAAGAGATTCTGTAGTTAAAAACAAGTTAAAGCATTTTTCTTCTTTCCTTACTTCCAAGTCCTTAAGTGTATCTGTGTAGCACTTAAAGGTTGTTTTATACCTGTTATTAAATAATGTTGGTGTAAATCTCTTTTGCTGGAGGTGCAATGGAAAAGTATTGCAAAAAGATAGTGGGGGGAAAAAAATCGAAGGGTGTAAAATTTAAATCACTTTCTACAATTCCCATACTGTTCTTTCATTCTTCACTGCTAATAAAGCAGCTCACAGACTCAAGCATGAAAGTAGGTTAAATTCAAGTAATTGATGATTTATCAGAAAAAGGGAGAGAAAGCAGTAATTTAACTATCTTCATGAGAATCTTCTAAAGACAAGTTTCTCTAAATAATTTGCTATGAAAGTAGGAAGGATCAAAAGACCCATGGGTTTTATGACTGGGTAAGGAGAATTACATTCTTGTGGATTTAAAAAATATCGCAGTAGAGCCTAGTTCTCCACTCACCCTGATACAAATCTGGAGCAACTCTATTGAAATCTGTGGAGTTACCAACTGCAGTAACACTCATTGAGAAGAAAATTAGATTCACGGGGTCTATTCTGAACATAGCCTATCAGTTGTGCGCTGTGCAAATCCCATTATTAAAGTAATAGCCTTACATGTCACGTTAAGGACGGCTGTTTCCCCAAGATGAACATGTCTGTAGCTCTCCTCATCTTGTGGCTACTTTTTAAGGAGGCAGGGGGATATTGAGAATACTTATTTTCTGCCCAATTAATATTCCTTCCGTGCACTCTCCTTCCTCTCACGCGCTTTATGTGTGGGTGCGCAGTCTGCACTCTCCATCATCTATCTGTCTGTGTCTCTTTGGCTGTGACAGTCACCACTCTGGCCTCAGGCTTGCACAACATAGATGAAAAGCCCACCAACATTTTCAGTTAAACATGGTAGGATGCAATTCTGCTCCTAAATATGATGTGCATTTTCACTCTTAACGACGCAGCTGTGAATTGGAAGTAACACCTTAGACTTCACTTAGGATTTATTTGTGGAGTTTTTGTGTCACCTTTTGGGTTTTGGAAAAAAATAGATAGAGGGGGAAAGAAGTGGGGAGGCAGTATAGCTCGGCAGTTTTAATAAATTGGAGTATTTGTTTGCAGCACTGGAAAGCAAGACCAAGGCCACTCCAGCATCTTGCACAGTTCCCTAGCAGACCTCAGAGTGTGAACAAAGTCTTTGAGAAATAGGGAAAAAATATCATCACTGCCTGAGCTACTCTGCTTTTTTAAAAAAAAATCAGCAATCAACAGGGAATTTCAGATAAAGAAAAACACTGTAAAGAGTGATGAATAGTCAGTGTCCAGTGTACAACTCTCACTTTCCCCAGCCCTAATCATGTACACTTGCTTCCAATTTTCTGCATTTGGCCCAGGGTATGTGGGGTTAGCTCTGTCGCTTTTGAAATTTGTATAAATCTGTTGACTTCCCTGAAACTGTGTGGAGTGAGGGTATGGCCCATGGTTGTTTAAAAATGGATATAACAAATATTTTTAGGCTTTATAACCACTCTGGTGAGCAAAGGTTCTCTGGACCCTTAACAATCCAGAGGTTAATTTAAAAAAAAAATGAAACAAACCCACAACTATTATTTCATTGTCAAACATTTTTAAAAAGCACTATTTATGTAGGCCCTATATAAGCACACATTGTTTTATGTTCCTTCTGCTGGCTTTGCGTTTGACTACACCATTATTCTCGGAGCGCTGCTGTGCTGAGATCATCAGTGATGGTGGTGTGAAAACAAACAAGTTTTAGCATGAGAAGTCACTATATAATTTGACAAGGAGGTTGTCAGCACCAAAACATCCACGCTAATTTCATCTCTGGTCAAAGCAAAATAAGGATCAGATGGCTAGTGGGAAAAAAATACATTCTTAGGAGGAGGGGAAGGGAACTGGGTCTAATTCTGCAAGGTGCTGTGTCAACTAAAAGGAGGACCAAATCTCAATTCCCATTGAAGTCAATGGGCATTGAGGGCACTCAGGACTACTGGCATTGTGTCCTTTTTCCTCCAAAGTTTAGTAAAACTGCTGAGATGAAACTTAATTCCTCATTAATTCAAATTGCTAGCTAGTTCATGGGAGAAAAGCTCTCGTTGTTAAACATTGAGATATGCTCCATCTCTTCAATAGAGAGCTAAAATGTACTTGTTCTAATTCTGTAGCCTCCAAGGAATTCTTTAACATGAACAGTTCTGCATATATCTTAAAGGTACAAAAATCATGCTTTGAAGGGAAACATTTCTGGCCCGTGTTACGTTACACAAAACAGGGAGACAGCTTCCTATTTTGTTCTGTTGGAAGTGATCTTTAATGTTATCAAGAATGATTTTGTATTCCCTAATGTTAAATTAGAAAAGCTTTGGACTAATGAATGCAGCTATGTGTAGTCAAATAGGTGCTGTGAAAAATAAGCTATCAGATATGTGCATGCCCCCAAACTTTTTTTTTTTTTTTTGTTCCTCAGTGAAAGATTATGGTGGGCAGTTTTTAACAGTAACAGTTAAAGTCAATGAATCCCAGATGAGTAAACCAACTGAATAATACTCTAAAATGTAGGAGTTACAGGTAGTTTATTTTTCTTCTATGCTGTGGCCTTACCTTTGAACTTCTTACTGGATTATCTAAGTTGATTGCACAAGGAAACACTCTGGAAAACATTCCTCCCTCTGTAGCAGTCAGAATGCTACATGTTGTATTTTCTCTCTCATGCTGTCTGATTCTATACGATTTTTCTTGCCAAGAAGTTCCTATTCCAAAATATTAAGACAGCTTATTTCTAGGCTGTCAGTCTTCCAGTTTTCAGTTCAGAGTTTTGAGTCAGAGCACTGTCAGCCAAAAGCTTTTCAGCAGATTGAAAGCTTTTAGGGGCAGAATGAGCTTAGAAGAAATATTGTCAGCATTGTAGTTAATTCTAAATTAATTTATAAAGAGGACAATAAGAGACATGATGATGACTGTTTCATCAAGCTAGTCATGAAAATAGATCTGATATTCTTTTTAAATTTGAATTTGCTATGTTGGTTTCAGATAGCTCAAAGGTACTGAGGATGTCTTGCAAGCTGAGTGTCAGTTTGACAGGCTGTGCATGCAGAGCTTCTTGTTGTATCTCTTCTTTTGAGGAAACACCCTTCTTTGGGCAGGGGAGGATGTGGCATTGGGAGTGCTGCTGAGCCATGTGGCATGTTGTGTGGTGTGGCAGCCTGCAGTGCGCAGCAGGTGTGACTGTGGCAGTGAGATCTCCCTTATGCCTTTCTCCACTAATAAAATCGCAGCCACCAGGGTTCAGGTGCTTTCAGAAAGCCCAAGTGAGATTTCAAACAGACCTCTCAACTTTTTCTAGTGTTTATATAGTAGTGGACAGGACAATGCCCGTTGATGCATTTATAGAGATGTTAGTGCTATGTAGCACCTGAAATGGGCAGGTATCGCATGGAGAACACATTTTGTAAAATACCAATCCTTTGTAGCCTCATCACAGAATTTTAAGAGCAAAACCAAGTCTTCAGTCTGGCAACTGGTTTGTACAGACAGACTCTTGAGTACATAGTAAATGATACACAGCAATAAACTGTGATACACAATAAACTGTGTAGCTTATTTCTGGACGAGTAAGAGGAAAAAGCAAGTTGTCCGTTCTATGGAAATAACAGATTTTTGATAGAAACTGATTGTGAAAGAGATAAATGAAAATAAAAATAGTATTATCAGCCTTTTATCATTCTGGGGATAGTACTATCCTCACATACCCAGTGCCTTAGTACTAACCGTCTTCAAAATGTATGCTAAAAAAGCATCATCCTTTTGGATGCCAGTTATTTCTCCACCTAATGGCCAACTCTGCAGCCGCCTGTGCTCTCAAGTATGGTGTATGTGAGATGGCCTCAAAAGTGGCAAGGTCCTGACAAAGCCTCTTGTCTTTTTCAAAGCCCCATATTTAGCACAGTGGGGATTTCCTTGCCGTTGTGTAGAGAAGACAGTTTGGCCACAGGGTTTTTCTCTGCACCCCATCCAATCCTGAGTTAAATAGCAGTTGCCAGGGGTAAGGTAGATGTCCTGTGCACAGCAGCTTTGGAGGGAAGTACATTTGGGCTGTGCAGCCAGGCCAGTGACATTTTTTGAGGCAAAAATTATTCACCAAAGACTTTGACACAAAGTACTTCACTGTAAAACACAGAGGCCTGAAAGTGTTCACAGTTACAGATCAAATTTTGTGAGTAGCTTCAGACAAAATAAAAGGAGAAGAAAACATGTGAAAAAGTTAAAATACTGTATTTCAACATTTTTTCAAGTTGAGATACATCTCCTTTGAAAATTGATTTATATTATAGAAGACATAAGGCACTACATTTTTCAGAGATGATTTTTTTCTTTTTTGGTGCTGGATTAAAGTCTTTCAGGTTGATGCAAACACTTGCATGTTATCTGGTTTTTTGCCTGCTCGTAGTTTAGGGGGCTTAGGTCTCTTTATCTTTCTTGTCTTAACAATATAATTCTGTTCATATAAGACAGGGACAAGCTCCTGGAAAGTTGTGTTTGTTGAGAACTTCAAATGTCTGGGTAGATGCCTTTTGTTGGCCACATCTCCCAGGTATTTCCTAAGACTTCATGGGATCCACTTTGATTGGACTGGAACAGAGGAGATTACTGTCTTCCCTGGACGGCAGTGCAAAATTGACTTAATCAACTGATGGGATCAGAAAAGGATGGGCTGAAAGAAACCAACTCTTTGTACAACAACTTTGCTGAGAATAAATTTAGTAGAGGCTGTCCTCTACTAAGAATGCTGTCAGAAATATCTTGGACTTTTTTTCAATTAAATAATTGCAGAATTGTTAAATTCATAAATTGGAGTAAAGGAAGAAATAGTCTTTTTTGGCTATGCTGCTGGCTTAGGGTTTTAGGGTCTTTTAAAATTTATTTCTTCTTTACGGGAAATGTGGGCGTCTTAAATGGAAATGTTTTATTGGGAATTATCTGATGTAAGTTCTGATAAAAGGCTAGATTAATTTGAATATTCAAGGATGGATTAAAAAGGAGCTGAAGGAACAATAAATGCTTCCTAGGTACAGCTTTTTTTTTTTTTTTTGCTTTGAGCATATTTTTCATTTTTTAAATCATGAGACATAATGGGTTTTGATGAGGAAGAAATTCTTGCTTGTTCTAGCTTTGTGGAATTGCTTTTCTTAAATCATGTGTGGTATTTAAACTCCATATGATGGCTCTTTAACTTGTCTTTTCAAGTGTGTGTTTTGGTGGCTTGATGGTATGTAGAACATTTCCTTCCTGTACTTCAGCATTTCTAACCAAAAATCTGAGTATGTTTGAAACCTTAGCTTATTCACACTTCCTAATCATAATCCCCTTGGTTTCCTTGTCAGCACCTTTGTGGTATTTCTCTGGACACCTCTATCTAATATCTCCAGAGGTTATTCTACAGAGTAACCTTTGACAAGATCTATTACTTACTACTTACTGCTTTTAACAAGGTGAAAAGAGGTCAGCCTCTGTAAAAGGCAGGCATTATTAGAAGACTGCTGTAGAGTCTCTTGGTGGCTTGTCCATCTCTTCTGGCAACACTGAAAATCAGTTCAGCTACCTCCTCTACAGCACACAGAAAATTATATTTATGGCTGGGTATGATTATATGTTGGTAACATGTTTCTGGGGAAGTGGTTACTATGTGCATTACGAAGCTCCAGGTTCTTCATCAAGGTTGAAGCATACTGATGCACCCACTGGCATCTGTGAGTTTTTTGCTGTCAGCTTCAAGGGTAACAGGATTTCAGGCTGTTAGTTTTTGTATGATCCATTTAATTGAACTTCATGGCCAATGATAATAACATTTGCTGCCGTTAAGAGTTGAATTGGTAATTTGGTTACACCTTCTGTCAGAATTCAGGATCTTCCAAATGAGAGCTGGTGTTGTCTGTTTCTTTAACCAAATTAAGATGCAAAAACTACCTTTTTCTGATTTGAAAAAAACAGATTGCAAAATCTCACTTTGTCAGAAGCGTAACTACAAGATCCTTTTGGCTAACATACAAAGTCTTAGAAATGAGACAAAACATATTTTCCTCCCAGATTAATTAAAAAGATGAGAAAATTTTCAGTAGAGTTTAGACAGATCCCAGAGGTATTGAAAATACAATTTACAATAAGTGTCTAGTCAATTTATCTGCATGCATCCTCTAAAAAATGACTGAAAAATCTTTCTAGAGAGCTTTGAAATATCTCAGTCTGGAGTTTTATCAATGAAGGATGTTGATGTTTTCAATCTGGTTCTATCAGTTATTTAACTCAACGTGTTCCTTCATGGTTCCTTTATATGTAAATCCTACAAAAACTGTTGGTGTACCTTTCATATGCAAATAGCTATAGTACAGGAAAAAAAACCCTACTATCTGAGGCTTAATAATAAATTATAAGGATTTTTCCTCTCATCCCCAGACACTAAAAACCAGGCTAACTTGTAGCTAACATGGCTTTCACTTTCTGTCCAGAGTCTATCAATTAACCATATGCAGCCAGTGACTGAAATGTTCTGTCTTGGAATAGAATTTACATTTGATTTACCTAATGAGGTTAAAATATAAACTGCTAAGGGAAAACAACTTTCTGCAAAATGAAAAAGAGATTTCCTTGAAGTGTTGTGGTTCCTGATGTTCTGCTTGTTTCCTGTGTCAGCAACATCCTAAAAATTCTTTCACTGAGAATTTACCTGTAGGAGTGTTCAGCATATTTCTTTTTGCCAAACCCTCTCTTTATTTTTCAGCATGCAGACAAGCTCATTTTTTTGGGGGTGAGGGGCGGAGGAGGTGATGGTGGTGTAATTTTATTTTTAATTGCATCTCCCCCTTTTGTTCAAACTCTTTGTAGCTGGAGATTTAGCAAATTGGCCTACAGCTTACATGTTAAAATTAAGAGCTGTATTCCATGGTTAAAGTTAAGGGCTCTGTTCTTGCTGAGATGAGCAAATGTTTCCAAAGATGAGCAAGTGTTTGCAAAATGTTTCTTTGAAACTGAACCCTGGAGAATGACACCAAAATGTTGTAAGGCAACTGAAAACATCAACATGGCAGAGCAGGAGAGGGACATACAAATCGTTACTATCAGAGAGATGGAAGAGCTGGCAGACATTTTTCTGGTCTGTGAGAAATGTAGTCTATCTAGTGGGGACTCTGGGGGCAAGAGGTGGTGTAGGACCAGGGTCAGAGTAGCCAACAGCAGGTGAAATCTGCTTATTTCCCAAAGCCTTCTGGTTTCGTGGAGGCTCTCAAAAAAGCCATGAAGTCATCCTCCATGGGTAGAATCCGTCCCTGCTAGAAACTGTTGACCTTTAACAGTAAACCTGTCTTAACATAAATTTAGTGCTTTGTGCAATTTTAGGTTCCAGCCACAAAAGTAAGGTGCTGCCAGAACAGAAAATAATTGCTACCCTATTTTGACTATGGTATGTTAACTCACAGTTGATGAATAACATCGGATTTATATTCTGTCTGAAAAACTTGTATATGTGCTTCTTTGTTTGCTTATTTTATTTTTCCTGCAGACCAGCCAGAAAACCCCTACTACTCATCAGTGTAAAACCTTGCACTGACTGAAGGTGGAATTTCATGCACAATTGCAAAAAAAAAAAAAAAAAAAAAGGAGATCCTGTAGTGAGGGATAAAAGAAAAAAAGGTGATGCTATCTCTTTATTTCTATTCCCGTCTGCTTTTATGTTTCCTTTTACTCAAGATTTTCAAGTATTATCAGTGTTAAGGCTGTAAGGTAGATTTTTGTGGGTTTTATAGTTTTCTTCAGACAAGACAAAAACCTCTTCACAATGGGCAAACTATCACTTTAAATCAAAATCCTGCTGAATTACCAAACCACTTACTAAGTGTAGAAGAGTGTGAAGCTGTAAATGCAGAGACAGTGAGTAGTTGCAGAGGAAGGTAAAGGCCAAAGAAATTTAGAGGAGTTCAAGGGAAAGAAGGAAAAGACTCGAGGAATCCTTGTGAGTGTGATGACTGAGAAAATGAATTCCTTTGACAGTTAGCATTAGTTTGTGCATAACTTGCTTGGGAAGATTTAGACCTATTTAAGTGCATTTTAGGTTTTCCATAAGGTGCCCGTGTGACGGTCAGCTTTAAGCAGATCAAATTCCAGCTACAGATCTGTTAACACTGCAGAAACTCAGAGCTTGCTGTCTCTCTTCCACATGTACCTATGGCGAGTCCAAAAAAAGGACTTTCTTTCCACAATGTTTGCTTTCATTGTAAGTTTCACAGACTTGGAAATGGGAGGTCTGCTTGGCCTTACTGGGTGCTTGCTTGGCGCCATGGGTATGGCTTTTTCAAGTGATGGTTGACAATGTGCTTGGTTTGAATCAGCTGGAGCAGAAACCTCGAACCTGCAGGGAGCTGAGGCTCTTCATCAAGCATTTGGGCTGTGTTAGCTCTTGCCACTCATTTGTCTCCTGATGAGGAGGATGCATCTGTCCTCCCTTCACTGGTTTCTGCTGGATAAGGAGAAGGCACATCCCTTGCCCTGCCTTTTCTTGTAACTTTTTCTGCCTGGGCTCCCTGTGTGAGCACAAGCTGTGGCACATATATCAGGGAATGCCCCCAGCTCTAAGGTCATCAAAATTATGTCTAAACATGGTGTGCTACAGTTTTTTTAATAGGAAACACCAGCGAATCAGAGCAGAATGGGTGTTTGCAGAGGAGGTATTCAGTGGTAGTAGGACTTACGGTAGGTGGGTGAATATGCCTTCCTCATAAGCTGGTCCCAGTTTGGAAGGTGGGATTTTCCTTTCTGGCAGACCATGCTCAAGTGAAGAGCAGGTCTGTGCTCCTAAAGCAGTGTCTTCTGGTGACCTCCTGTGCTGTTTCTTAAGGCTGCTGAAAAAAAATTGGAGGAAACCGCCCCAGGTGAATTGGAAGTGCGGAAATGTAGTATTTCCCAATCATGATGTTCTCAGCCCCTCCCATGTCTCCAGGATAAAGTTCATTTGCCATAGGATAAGGTTGGTTTTCTTCTCATGAAAGAATACTCCAGAACGACTTTGGCTTTAATTTCAAAGCAAAGGGAAAATGCGAGTTCAGATCAATCAGAAAGTCAGTGAAGGTATTTTGCATCAAAAGACAAGTTCTTTTTTAGCTGTAAACATTGTTACACTATTTACAATATAATACTGTTGTTTATACATCTAAATTTTGCCCATTAGAACAAATTTACTTTCAAGATGATTAAATGCTTTTAATTTTTTAACATTCTCTTTACCTGGTTGTGTAGTGATTGTGATTTCTTATGGAATAAGTTATTCAGGTTAAGTGATTCTGCTGTGCCAGCTGGATGAAGGATCTTGCAGTAAATTGGTATGGTATTAAATCAGATTGCTGCTGTTTCTGCTGTTGTGCTGGGACTCTGCTCTAAGACGCTTGTAATTTCTGCATTTCCAAAGGGTTGGAAAAATACTCTCATGAAAATCTAAACAGAGTGGGTAATGAAGGCTAAAATTGTTTATACTAATCACATCAATTGGAAAATGATCTTCACTCAGCAACTCTTCTACAAGCAAATTAAGACAGCAAGTGAGTATGTTGGTGTTAGGGATTGGCTTTAGCTTTCAGCAACTTCTAGCAGGCTCCTGCCCTGTATTCTGCCTCAAAACAGTGAGGGCATCTTCTCTTCCTCTGTGTGAGGGCTTTTATTCTCAGTTAGATGGTTTGTGTAACAAACTATTAGTATGTATATGCTGTAATTTGTTGCAGCCTATACAGCAGAAGTCCGAGTTTATGGTCTGTGCTGTCTGGGTTTTGACTGCAGGCTGTGCACACCTGCCTGCACTTCAGGGGTGCGACTCCACATCGCTAAACGTAGGGTTTGGTTACCTTTTACAGGCTTCCTTAGATGAAAGTTCGAAAACCTGGAGGAACTTTTTGCATACTTTTCTAAATAGTCGGAAAGAAGAAAATCACAGCGCTTCCAAGGAAAATTCGAGAGCACTTTTGCCAAAATTGCGAGCGGGCTTTTTCCCGTGCTTAATGCTGTGTAAGGCCCCCTCCCAGACCAAGAGACGCTCAGCTGCGCCTGGCGTAGCGCGGCTCGGCGTTACCCGCCGGTCGGATGCCCGGGGGCGGACTCCCGGGCCCTCCTCCTGCTCCCGCTCGCCAGCAGAGGCTGCTGCCAGCCCGCGCCTCCGGCGGGAAGGGGCGGCGCTCCGGCGGCCCCGCCACAGCCCCGCCCGGGCAGCGGCTCTGGCGGCGCCGTACCCGCTCCCGAGGGCAGGGAGCTCGTGCGATGAGTGGATGCTTGGATGGATGGATAGATGGATGGATGCATGGATGTACGGGCTCCCCCACGGTGCCACGGGGTGCATATGCAGTAACACGCACAAAAACTGACCCACGCAGTTGCAGAGGCGAATGTTTCCAGTTCATCTAAAAAAACCCCGATGAAATGGCTTTTATAAAGAGAGATGTTGACTTGACGTTAAGAACTCGAGGCATTTTTCTCCTATGCACATCTTCAATCCATTTTGTCAATGCTTTCTGCAGCGATGTTTGGTCTAACACAAGGTCTCATCTGTCAGTTTATTTCATGTGTTCGAACACGCAGTAACCCAGGGGACTCAACGTCAAGACGTACATAAATCTCTCTGAAGAGCAGGGGGCTATGCAGAAAACCGAGTGTTTGCAAGATCTAGATTAAAAGGCAATGAATGAATGTGTTTCTGGTATGGGACATTAAAAATGCTGTTTACATTAACAGGGATCTCAGTATTTTTGTGATAATATGCTACTCTTAAAAAACCCTGAGCATCATGGGCATCAGTTATGGTTTTGTATAGGCAAACAAAATCTCTGGTTTTCCCCCCAGGAGTGCATGGAGTTTAATCAGCAAGATTCAGATCCTGGGCTTGTTCTCTCAGAATAGTTGTAAATCATTCCTAAATCTTAAGGAGATGTTCCACAAATTCCACTGACTTTCAGTGTAAAACTTCACATCCAACAACATTGATTTATTTAAGTACAAGTCTCGTGCCTTTTGAGAACATACCATCTGTTTAAATTGTGTTTACTGTATGGAAGAAATCAGCATTTTCCTCGTGAATTACAGAAAAATGATAGCCTGACTTATACTATAAGTGACACCTGTTTAGGAATAATTTGTTAATTGCTACTTTGAGGCTGGTTCTTGTGTTCTTGAACTGAATAGATTTAGTTAATATCACGTACTAATTTACTGAATAGCTACTCAGTCTAATGCAACACTAATAACATGTAATTACCTGCTGCAGTTACTCCAGTCTGTTTGCAGGGTTCATTTGTGGAGAAGAGGGAGGGAGAAATATGTGGGATAGAGAGGAGATCATATTCTTCACCGGTGTAAAGTCAGGTTACTCATTCATGTCAAGAGATTGCAGTTTGTAAATCTGCCAACCACTTGCTCAGTGTTGGAAGCCTTTCTCTGAAGGAGCTCTGGTGAGGTACAGTCCAGGCTTCCTGCAAAGAGGGCTCCCTGGAATCAACCTACAACTACAGTGCTGGCATTTGCGTAACTGCTCTCCTGAAGCATGTAACATCTTCATTTGAGTGTAATTACAATCCTAACAGCTGGCCCATGAAATTCATTGAAAATAATTGAAAATTTTTGCCTAGTGACACCAGGGGAGTTTAATATTTTTTGTGAAGTAATTCTTCATATCTTCTTCCTGTGCCCAGTTTGAACATGAAATATGTATATGACATTATAGCAGACTATGTATATGCATGAATGTACTTTTGGTAATGTTATTTACTTAGTAAATATGCAAAATGGTTAACTTTGAATGTAAGGCTTCAAAGTGAAGCTGGACACATGAATGAATATTGGAGGTACTGTGGGTGTACAGCACTCTCACTATTGTCAACTGGAGCTGTAAGTGCTCAGTGAAAAGAAATTTGCTTCAGACCTACATACTGCTGCAGGCCAGATTTCAGTCTATGAAAAGCTTTACGCAATTGTAGTAAGCGCTTTTATTGCTGAATATTTTCTTTGCAAAGTATTTTTTCACAGCATGTACTACCATACCTACAACAGTAATACAGGCATTGCACAGTGATACCTCTGGTTTAGTGCAGGACCTATAAATTATATTCTAGCAATGCACAAGAAAAGGTATAATTAGTCACTTTAATATAGAAAATAGATTTATTTACATACAAAGTTGTGTAAGCAAATGTATACCAACAAGTACAATATGCACAGTACCCACAGGAGGAGTAACAATTGCAGTGTTTGTAATTGATTTTCCAGTTGCTAGTAGGTCTGTGATGGTAATGCATTTGGCTACCACATGGACAGCTGTGAGAGAAAACCTTTTGTTTTTTAGCTTTCCCCTGCTATAGAAAACATACTACTGGGAAACTGGAGAGGGACTCCTTCTGAGAAGGGGCAGCGGCCACTACTGAGTATGTGGGTATTTCATGTACAATACTATGGGTATTAACATGAGTGGACACCATGTTGCCAAGAGAAGCTACTTTTAGTGTGATAACTATTTACAGGAGTACTGCAGCTTTGGCTGTCACTAAGTCCAGGTGCACATGAAGCATATGGATGAGCTGTTGTCCCTTGGGTGATCTCACAAGTGAGTTTTGGTTATTTTGTTATCTGGGAGAGGCTGGGTTGTTGCTCACTTATGGCTGGTGAGTGGGCTTGGGAGTGAACTGCTGGGATTGTTCTAGTCTGTTTTAGTCACTAGATCCTTCTCAATTTGACATACCCTTTTTTCTGGTTTTTTTTTCTTTTTTTTTTCATCCACCTTTGCCTGTACTTTGACTTCCAGGCTCCCTGCCACCCCGACTCCCTATGCAAGGCTGGATTTTAACTGAGTACAAGCATCACATATCAAATCTGGAATGATGGTGAAACACTCTACCCACTTGTGTCTGGCTGTTTCTTGGGGGTCTTGGATTTCTTAGGATTTAGCATTGAGTCCCCAAGTCCAAAGCAGTAAGTTGTATTGCTTTTCTATTTCAGCTTACCAGTTTTCAGCCTCCTACTCTGTTGTGTTTAGGAATAACTGAAACTGGTTCTTACAGCCCTGAAATGCCTCTTCTTTAACATCTTCTACAGTGGCAGCAACACTAATACACGAGTCTCTTCTCATCTCTGGTCCAGTTTACAGTACACAAAGCCGGTGCCCTTGGTGCTTATATTTGATAGCCGATAGATGTGGTGGTGTGCCAAACCTACTTTTATCACCAAAAACTAAGATGCCCTGGATATATCTTGATAGTATTGTCACAGCTGGTTCTAGTGTGTTTTGACCTCTTTGCTGTGCCTTTTTTCTCAGCAATTTTGAATTGGTGTACATACTCTTATTTATTTTTTCTCCTTTTCGCTAAGGTGGCTGATCTAGTCTTTGCTAGTTTCTGCAGGTACAGTTCTTTTTTGCAGCATTACAGGATTCAACAGCTCTCCTAAAGCATAAATCCCCCTGCATTTTAGCATGGGTTTTTTTTGCTTGGCTGTACCTTGTTTTCTAGGTGTTCTTGTCTTTGAAACTTAACCTATGTGTTCAGCCAGAGCACTACATGACCCACAGTGACTATTCATTCTCAAGGTATTAGATGAAGGGGTTGTGGTGTTGTATTGCATTCAAATCAGTGTCTTGCTCTGCCCCGTTGCCCAGCGGTGGGTGGTACTCTTATGAGTCATCTCCTATAAATGCCAAATGATAGCATCTTTTGCTTCATGATGTTCTTATTGGCAGGGCTGTGCATCACCAGCACTCGGTCACATTTCTCCAGTCTGATACTGCTGCTCATCACAATTGCAGGGATCATGTTGCAGCTGCAATCTAGGTAGTTGTTTGATCTAGTGGCACAGTTGCAGATACAGCTGATAGTTTTGTATAATATTTGTACAGAGAAGTCTTTGCCTAAGTTAGGTGTCATGTATTCACTCTTATAGTGAATTCTTCTGTATTCAATCACTGCACCTACAGCCTACTCACCCCCTGCACCAGGATTAGTATATAAAGCAATTCTGTTTCCCACAGTTGTCCATGGTCTGTGTATATTTTTTTCTTTCAGCCTTTCCTGATGCTTTCCAGATCCTATGCACAGGAACAGGGTGCCAGCAATCTCAGTCGGTCTTTGTTCTGCCCTCTAAATTCTTCAAACATGTCTCTATGTACCTAATCTTCACTAGAACTTATCACTGTTTTGATCCTTTTTCTGTGTAATTTAGAAGCCCGTGTTGTCTGCAGATACTTACCCATAATTAAATTTGTTTTCTTCTGTAGATAGTTCTACAAATGCTCTTGGCCTAAATAATGATTTTGTGTCTAAACTTGAAGTGGATGGCTGCATTCTTAGTTCTCTAAGGCAAGCATCTATTTCTTCTTAATGTCTCATGACAGGAGGCTGAATTTTTTTTCTAAAGTATTTTATTTGAGGTCACAGAACTCACTACACCTGATTTATTTTTTCCTCAATATTTCTAGCATTTTAACCATAATCTTCTTATTCGCTTTTTATCTATTTTTTCCCTATACTCTTCACTGTTAGACTGGGGCAATGATGGAATGATGTAGTAAAGCTTTTAAAAGTTGATAGAAATTCAGGTTCTTCTCCTTAGACTGTGCAATATGTTTTGTATGAAAGTCTTAACTTTTTTGGTTAGTCTGAAACTTTCTATTTAATCTGAACTTTTTTGAAAGTCTGAGTCCCTACAAGTTTTTACTTTCTGTTTTTAACTCTCTTCCTTGCAGCTGTCCCACTAGGCTCATTGCTACCATATTTTTGGGTACTGGTTATTGATGCTAGAGGATTTTGTTTCTAAGGTGAAACTTTTAAAAACTGAAAGTTAGCTTGCCACTTTTGTCAATGCAAAATGCTACAGAATGCCACTTTAACCTTCTGAACTTGTGGGCAGTTTTGGTAAAGTCAGTGGGAATCAACTGCTCTTCGTCACTGTTAGTCAGAACTTGCTTGGAAAGGGAATTTCTTCCGTATTGGCCTACCCTTCATCATGGTATCAAACTTGGAAGGTCCTTGCCCCTTTTCTGAGCATTGTTTTAAATATATTCACACCATAGGAGAAAAAGTAATTGGCCAAAAACAAGTGATCGTAGTACTGTTTTAAAAAGCCATTATGTTGATTTTCCTTGAGGGACTTCCCTTTGGATTGTTCTGTAATTTAATTAAAAAAAGTAGTCTTGGTTCAAAAGCTCTCTCACTGGTTATGGAGAATTTGGTATTGCACTTATAATGAATTTAAACTTGGTTCTTTGTTTTTTTTTTTTTATGTATGAGAAGACAATCACTAATTTTTTTTAATTAAAGAAAACTGAGAAAAATGCAAATATTCCCTTGTGCTGGAGAGATGTATTTCTGGGGAGAAACCAGGCCAGGAGGGGCTTTCAAACTTCTAAAACTGTTTTATGTGGTGTATAAGAGATTGCTGTCATCACCCAGATGCAGGAAATACCAGTGCTGGGCTTAAGGGGGACAAAGTAAACTCGACAATGGACTGAAAAGAAAAATAAACAATCGACCAACCGTTTTTATAGCTTGTTTTTTCTCTTGCTTTAGCAGTAACATTCACCTTCATTTACCAGACTTCTGCGAAACATCTGTATCAACCCTTAAACTTGCTTGACCTTAGTTTAGGTTCAAGGTTCAATATATTCCATGTGCATGGATGATTGTACAAATCCACAAGAGCTCTGTCTCTAAGCAAACCTTTTTCCCTGTCCCAGATTTGGCCTCTTTCTCGCTAAATAAATCCAAGGACAACTTTCTCTCTCTGTCTTTCTTTCTCCAAAGATTGCTGCAGGGGTGCCCTTGGGGCTTGCAGGGTGTTATGTTATGGGACTTAGGAATAGAGAGGGAAAGTTGCTTTAAAGGATGAGGTCAACCTGCCTTAACAACTGCCCCTGATGGAGTTTTGTAACTCGAAGAATTGAATTTAAAGGCTTAATTTTGCTAAATCTTCTAAAACAAATGGTTCAACATTTGTATAATTCTTAAATCTTTATTCTTCTCTCATTTGTAAAATCAGAACAGATCTCTAAATGGCTTCAAGCAAGTCTCCAAGATGAACAATTTCTCTCTTCCAGCTGCCTAGCTATATTTCTTCCTGGGGATTCTGTGGGTTACTTTAAAACTATATAACAAATAGCTGCCTGTGTAGGATACAAAATTTGGGTCTTAAGAAGAACCTGTTGGCAGCCAAACCATGAGACTGCAAACAGAAATTAAGTGTCAAGTTTGTTACTGCTCCCAGCACAGGTTATATTGATAAAATTATAATTTAAATCTGTTTCTAACTTCTGTGTGCAATAGTATACGAGTTCAGTCAATATCTAAAGGTGATATCATTTACACCTATTAGTTGAACACAGATGTAGTTTGGGGAAAGAGGGATGAGAAAACATCACTTGTTTTCAGTGGCTTAGACACTCCTTGTGCTGGATTGGTTCCGTAACGCGAGATGCCACACCTTGCTCATGGTCCTGCATCACAGTGGTTTTCCCTCTAAGAAAGGTCTGCATGTACTCAGCTGGAGGGGTGTCTGGTGTGATCAGGCAGGTCTCCATGCACAGGGTGTGCAGCGTAAAGCACTCCTTTCCCCTGGGATGATGTGGGATATTTCATCTTCCTAATTCCAGCCAGGCCAGTGGCTGGGCGGTGCTACATGAATGGAAGTGAACAGGTGGAGCCAGCCTTCTGCTCTGGTGGCAGCAAAACTCAATCTGATTGCAAAAAAAGTGACCTGTCTTGAACAGTTTGTGAACCTATCACTTTCTCAGTGCTTGAAGAATATGAATAACACCCTTCAGCCAGGCAGCCATTATCCTACCTCAGACAGGTGTGGCAACTTTGATTGTGGAGGAATCATTTTTTTCTGACTGCATACAGGCATCTACATAGTGTCTGAGCTAATCCTCCAGTCTTCTTTCAAAGCCAGAAATTGGCAGTTCTAGGTCGGGATTCTTCTCTTCCCAGCAGAGATGTCTATGTCAAGTGAACAGTGTTCATGTGCCTGTTTCTCTCCATTGATTATGGAGGCAGTCTGGAATGGTTGATTGAGATGGAGATGCTGAGGATGTTGAAAATCAAGTTGCTTATGTGTATGTCATAGAAAACAGAAACCTCTCAGATAAGCAGGGGTGGGGGCAGATTTCTATCTGGAAGGCAAGGGGTCTATCCCCATCAACATAGTTTTGTGTGTGGATTAGTTAGCTTCACTGAAAGACATGGCTGATTAGTTCAAGGGCAACATTGTGTGGATATTACTTGCATGACTTGAACTAGTTATCTCTGCCCAGCTCTGCACTGTGCTGTGTGAACAGACATGTTCCCTCAGAATGAGCTTGAGTATTTTGTGTGGCACAGCAATAGCCCAGGCATAATTTTTAAATACAGAGTTAGAAGTTAGTTTGTGATTTTACATACCTATAGGCATGTTATGAAATTGAAGGCTTTGCTTTCCAGAGGGCATGAGTTTTGCTGAAACAGGACACAAGGCACTAGTATTTGTTTTTATCCCCAAGTGGAAAATGCCTCATTGCAGGCTGGCAGGAGATGATTCTTCTCCTCTAATGACTTTGATGTCATGAGATGCAGGCCTTATTTATCAACACACCTCTGGGAAACTATAGATCCCTCCTTCCCTTTCATCCCCACACAATCAGTTCAAGTTTTGCCTTGAAGTAAATGAAGTTTTAAAAAAACTAGGGTTTATGGAAGAGAGTTCATGGAGCTGTGATAAAGCACTTCAGGCTGTAACTTACACTTGTTTCTGAGGCTTCACTTTTATTGCTTTAAAAAATTCTCATATGATCTCATTTTAGAATTGGATACTTCAAAGGTTGTTCAATCCATGTTCCTTCGAGGCTGCCTATGCAGCCCTATAATTTTTTCCCATGTTCTGTTCTCTTTTTTTTTGTTGTTTTTCTTTCTCCTTTCATCCTTATTAACTGGAAAACACCAAAGGGATTTTCACACACCAAAATGAGTAGTCTTGCAATATTTTAGCCACGCTGCTTTGAAAGTTGCTGTAAAAATCACAGTCCATGATGGATATGCATTTTCATGTTCATGATCTATCAGCAAGTGCCTGAACTAGTCTTGCTATGCAGACTCACTTATGGTAGATCTACAGGCAGAAGTGTTCTGGTAAAGCCTTCCAAAAGGGATTTGATTTAAATTGGAAATAATTGTTTCACCAAATGTGATTTATCACACAGTTAAAGCCTCCCATCAAAAAGCACAAGCTATACAGGCTTTGTGAAAAGGGATGAAGGCAAGAAAGGAACTTT
>JAOXXN010000395.1:33614087-33627842 GCA_026770055.1 Myrmophylax atrothorax
TTATTTCAGTTCTAGCCTTCTGTGGATACATAGGTAGTCCTGAGTTAAGGTCTTTCTTGACACGTGATTGTTTTTGGTGCAATAAATCACTTGTCTCAGGACAGATGTTGGTAGAGATGACCACATCAGGAAGATCAGTTGATGCTTATTGTCACCTTTAGGGAGTAATGTCCTTGTGGAGGTGAAAGGGCAAATTAAAGTAGAAATTCTTCATTTATGGATGCTGCTTCTAGGAGTCAGTGGAGTCAGATAAAGAGTGGGTTTTTTTATGGCACAAGTAGGAAAATATCCTGTCAAGCTAATGCTGTCCACCAGAATGAATTTTAATTAAAAGAAAATGTTATTGTCCAAAGATTTTCTTTCTTTTGTGTTTGTTTGGTTTTTTCTTTGAGAACTTAGGGTAGCAAAAATAATTTTTGCAAGTACAGATCTGGCTGATGTTCAGGTTGGTTACGTATTTATTGTTTGCAAGGGAACTCTTCTGAAAATAGAACTTTTCTATCAAGTGTAAGCTTGGTAAAGACTCCTGATAACAGGAAGCAATGAATTGTAGTATTAAAAAATTACAGTGGGGTTGAGTAACTTTAGCACCTGTCCTTCTGCAGATCTTTGTAGTTTTAAAATCACAATCTTTTTCTCCATAAAGATATTTCTCTTTGGTTCATGAAAAAAATTACACAAGGAAACTTGGGTATTTTTCCAAGTGGAATTATGTTGAGGCTGAATTTTAAGAGGTTTCAGGTAATCTGTAAGCAAGTCATATGTAGTGCTTTAAGGCAGTCAGCCACTACATTCTAGCTGGTAATAACAGTTGTATCAACAGGGTTAAAACATTTCTGAATTAAGTGGCTAGAATGTTACTAAAAAAATTATTAGTGATTTTTTTCTTGTCAGGCACACTGCTCTAATACTGACCCAAATTCAGCTATGTGTTCTGAAGGTGAATGTTTCATCCTTTGGTTTTATTCGAGGCTCAGGAGCTTTCACCCAGGGTTTAGTTCAAAGTTTCAGGACTGGGGAAGTGCAGTTTTAGACAAAACTTCACTTCTCAAGCTGACCTTTTGAAGGATGGGGATGCACAGTTACTTTGTGTGTATAGAGAGCATGTATGTAATGTATTTAAGTTATTAATATCAGACAGTATGGATGCAGAACTTCAAAAAGTGGGCTCTTTCTCAGAAGTAACCTAGACGTCTGGTTTTAATGTTGCTCGGCAGGAACTGAAGGAGGAAAGGTAAAAACCTTTAATTCAAGATATTTCTGAGCAGACACGGTCTTATCTAATAACAACACTGAACATATGCTATTTTCTGAAGCAGATTTCTGCCGTGAAAGCTAAATTTTTTTTTCTTTCTTCAAAGTAAATATGTGCTCAAGAAAGAGTAATAAGAATTTAGATTGTAGGGAACCTGCTGAATATTAGCAAAATTAGTACTCCAAGGATGAAAACTCTTTCTGTTCTGTTTGTGGAGTTTGAAATAAAAGTACAAACCTTGATGACTGTATGTTGCATGCATGTGTGAAGTTTAGAACGTATATATTCATAGGTTCCCTTTCTTTCCCCCTCCCCCTTTTAACATGTAGATTTATGAGGAATCAAAGATGAACTTGGAGCAGGAGAGGCCTTTTGTCTGCACTGCCCCAGGCTGCTCACAGGTGAGTGGAGTCAGCAATGATATTAATTGAGTCCTCAGCACTAGCTCTGGCTTGTATAATTCCTCCTGATATATTAACAGATGTCTAATAATAATAATATGCGTGTCAGGTTTTTGGTTTCGTTTTTTATTTTTATTTTTTAAGTTTTCCCCCTTCTCAATTCTCTCCTATCCCACAAGACATTATTACAAAATACTTCGAGCAGATACAACAGCCAGTCAAAAATGAGTTGGTACAAGTGCTTCTCAAGCTGCTTGAGTGCCTTCTCTCGTCCCGAAGCCTAATGTTTCAAGCCAGGTATTGCAAATTCCTTTAGTGACTAGCAGGAGAGAACACACTAGGCAGGACACATTTGTCTGTCTTCTGCTTAGGTTATGATGGAATATATTATGCTTGTTATTGGATGTAGTAACACTCCTGACTTTTTCTGTTTTAAATACTTAAATACAAGGATATCTTATTAGCTGCTTCTTATCTATCTATTTATCTATCTATCTATCTATCTATCTATCTATCTATCTGTAATTTATTTATTTATTTATTTATTTTTGCTCTCTAAGACATCTTTCCACTAAATATTTTCTATAGAAAATACAGCCAGTAGATAAACTTTGTCCCAGGATGTAAATTTGGGATTCCTGTCCTTTTGACTGGTGGCCTGCCCTATGTCTCTGAGGGTATAATCTGACCTGTAACATTAGATGCTTAATAAGATTAAAAAGCCTGAAGTGATAAGGATTTTACCTGCTGAGATTTGAATTGGGGTTTATGTGGGTTTTTTGGTGATTTTGCAGCGGTGAGGAAGGTTGCCCCTTATGCAGCAATGAGGGAAGATCCAGGTGTGACACTTTGTATCCTAATTGAGTTTAGTGACAAGAGTTTGTGAGTAATATCTTCAGGCAAGGGCATATTTGGGCTTTTGCCAAGGCTTCCTGTATGCATCTGTTTTGAGCGATTTAGCATACGCATTTCCTAGAGTCCTCCTCTCTTAAATAGTGCAATCCTTCCCTGCTTCAACTGTATGTTGAGAGTTTTCAGGTGGCTAATATTTTTACAGCCCTTTAGGTCTTTCTGGCAGAGTGATGGGTGACTGTTACAGGACTGTAGGTATTAATTTTGCCAAGAGCCGAAATATGAAAAGAGAGAAGCCTGTGGTCCAGTTAATGACTAGCTGAGCAGGTCTGCTGCTTCACTTAGTGGGAACTTTTCTATGGAGGTCAGAATGCATCTCCTGGATTGCCCCTTTGGTCAAGTATGTGTTCCTTGGGATCTCCACATGCAGAGTTAAACTTTCACCATTCTGTCACATAGGTAGAATAAAAGTATGTGAGTTTTATAGTCAAGTTTTATTTACCTTTTTGATGAAACTTGAAACTAAATTCTACTGAAATCAATCAATGTCAGTGTTTTCATGTCAAGTATTAATTAATTTCCTCAGTGGAGGAGAGTCTGATTCAAAAAAGCTTTTTAGGTGTTCAGATAGTGAGTTTGGTTGCATGCTGCTATAATTTGGAAAGATGAACAATGTAGGTGTGACTTCATCTTAAAAAACATTTAATTTCCCATTTTCAAACATGACCTCTGTTTACTGGAAATGAGGACTTCACATAAGTGCATAGTGCAAGGCTACAATCCAGCTAAGCTGATTGGGGACTGGCTTCTCTCTTGGCCAGGGTGGTTACATGTACTGAGGGAGCTGACCTTCTGCACAAGGAAGAAAGTAGAAAACAGAGAAGTCTGGGCTGGAGGAATAGTTTCTCTTCTATTGCCTCATGCCCTCTTTAAGTTGACTGATTTCATCCTGAAGATAAAGCATGACTTCCATGAAGGAAAATCCATTTCCAAGAGAAATAAATACGGGGATTTTTTCCCCTCACAATTTCATTGAGCAAAGTCTTTCTCACTATTGCCTTTGTTCTTAGCATAAATTTCTAGTGCTGCATTTCTTCCAGATGAGTAAGCAATGAACCAGGATTTCAGTGAGGAAAAGGTCTTCAGGATTTCTCTATTTTTCTATTTATTTCCCCCAGAGAATTCATTCCCATTATTTATGTTTCTTTGATTATAGGCTTAGAGAGATTCTCAGAAGGCGTAACATGGCAAATATTTATGCTATAGTCACAAGCAAAGTCACTTAGCCCAGTGTATACTGTGTTGAAAACTTTAGGTACCTTTAACTCCATTGTTGCTGGGGTTTTTTTTTACAGTCTCCTATGTTCTGTTGATTTAGAAAGTTGCTTTTAATTTTTTATTCCCTCAAGCCTTGGTAATACAGTTTTTTGCCTTTGCTAGTCCTGAAATAACTGTGTTAAAACTATTACCGTAGCAAAGATCTGTGGATGCACATTGTGATAAATGAAACTTCACAGAACTGGTCTGCTTTTTGAGCCCAACTGTGCAAGTGCTTGAGCATTTATTCAAGCTTATCTCTTCTTTGTCATGTTCAAAAAAAGCTATTTGTTGTACAAGTCTGTTACTGGACTATAAAACAAGCTTAGCACACTGATTAGTTTCTTACAAAGAACTTCTCTTCACGCTTTCTGCTTGACAAAGGAAAACAATTTAATTTAGTGCCATAAAGGGTCATAATGAGTTGCTATAAAACTGAGCACCGTTGCATTGCCACTTTGAATAAACTCGAAGTATCAGACATTTCCAAAATTAAAAACAAATTTTGCCTGAATACTTTTGGATAGAGAAAAGCTGGCTTATTTGGTTATTTTTATTGCTGTTCATCAGATATAGGTTGCAGAAAGACACGAAAGCAGAAAAATCCAGTAGTGATTTAAGATTTGTCTTATTACTTAGCATTTGCCGTGGGCTAAGAGCACACACTACAGCAACTATCACAAATCCTCAGACAAGTGGTGACTTGTGAGGCTGTGGTAGCTGGAGACCCTTATAATCCAAAACTTGGTCTGCAATTTTTTTCAAGCAAATGCATGACACCTTATGGTTTGCCATTGCGGACAGCACAACAGCAAATATGTTTGTAAATCCAGTACAGCTATTTGTTACTCATACTCACTTGCATTTTGAAATATTCTGTTTCCTGTGCCATTTGGACATGTTTCTAGCTGGATACATTTCTTTCTTTCTATTATTTTTGAAATTCTGTCCAATGCCAAAAGTTTATTAGAGTATTAAATTCTTCTTCTTTTTTTTTCTTTTTTTTCCCTCTCTTCCTCTTTCTCTCTCTGTGTTTGCCTGACAGCGTTTTCCAACAGAGGATCATCTGATGATTCACAGGCACAAACATGAAATGACTTTGAAGTTTCCTTCAATAAAAACAGATAATATGTTATCAGGTAAGAAGACATGAATTCAAGAGACAAAATAACTCTTCAGATGATGTTGAAAGCATGACTCCTATCAGAAAGCTACTGGCAAATTGCCTCCAAGATTGGTTTTAAAAAGCCCCAACTCCAATTAAATAACAAGTAGAGATGTTATAGGCTAGAATGCATATCTCTGAACAAAATGTTGCTATTCTTATGCCTTCATGCACGTTTGGCTTGAGAGGGAAAGAAATTACTGAACCCCAGTCATGCTGGAAGCTCTATTATTGATTCTTGTGTCAACATGCCAGTGAAATACAGGCACTTAAGTGCATGTCACCTGGGTGCGCAGCAGCGAGTGTGTTAATGAAGTGAATTTGTGCTGTTCCTGCAAGACTCACTATTTAAGCTGGACAGGCTCACTTCAGCAACTGCAACAGGCCACATCATAGGAGCCACCTTTATGGTGACTCCAGAACTGCCTGCTGTAAATAGCCATAACCAGAAAGGTAAACCAGTAAGTAATATGCAGTACTCTTTCTGCTGAAGGTAACTATCTCTCTCTGCACCTCCCCAATATCCAGTACTCTTTCTCCTGAAGGTAACTATCTCTCTCTGCACCTCCCCCATCATACACAGAGGTGATTTGGTATAAGGTGCAATTACACCCTTTAGTTTCTTATGTAGTAATTTTCTTGCATAATCTTTTTGTACTCTTGTCTGCAAAAGCACACTTCGATGACTTGCTGGTCTTCAGCAAGTGCTGGGTAAGGTCGAGATAGCCTTCATTTTACCTCTTCTCTTCTTTTTCCTGTTGTTTATTCTATGGGCTATAGGAATGGATTGTTTAGAATAATATCACTAGGATTTTTCAGGCTTGAAAGTAATTGCAGAAAAAAACCCCTGTGATGGAAATGTGTGTGTGAATGCTCACAAGTGTTTCATATTTACATTTTGCAATCGGTTTCTTCAAGGTCAAGACCCTGAAATCATCATATATTTGCACCTATATTTGCCATTTTAGGTGCAAATATATAATGATTTCATGGTCTCCAGCAGACTAACTCTTTTATGGATAAAGTGTTTCCATTTTTATGAAAATCATAATTAGGTAACAATAGTCTGCAAATATTTGATTTAGGATTGTTTTTTGTTGTGACTTTAGGCACCAATGAGAAGTTAGGCAGACTTTATCCCAAAGACAGTTTATTTTTCTTTTACATTTGAAAATGCCATAATGGACTAAGTTTAGAAAGAAATGGTACACAGCATGTTGAAGAATAGAGCTTGTAAAGTGCCTGCATGCCAGCTATGCCTGCAGAATCCTGTGTTTGCAAGCACAAGTGAGAAAACGCTGCTTTTGCATTTGGCTGTGTCCTTTGGCAGAGAAACTTCTTGAAGACATCTGTGTTATGGGCACATTCACCCTGTGCAAGTGCTGGCTTTTGTTTAAACTTTCTGTTTGGCAAGTCTTCTGTTTGAGTGCAGTTTCTAAGAAGTCTGTTCTGTCATCAGGAGTCCCCTGATTAGAGTAGCTCCATTACTGTTTGGTAACTTCTATGATTCAGCTGTCCTGCTCCTTCTAATGGCTTGTTTTCTCAGGCAAAATGACCAGCACTGCCACTGGTACTGGGCCCACTAAACCTGCAGTTAGCCAACAGTATGTACAAAGCAGAATTTTCTTACCAGAAAGACTCCAAGACTGCTTTTAAGAGATGTATTCTTGTAGCTTTGTGTATGAGAATCCTCTGTAGTAGTGGAAGAGCACATGTATTCTCAAAGACTGGGCCTATGTGCTTGACCATAATGGCCTGACAACTTGGTGCTGCTGTGTATTGATTTCTCTTTTTGTGTTTGTTTTCTGGTTTTGTTTGGTATTTTGCAATCCTTACTCTGGAAGTATCATAGATCATCTACTCTCTTCAGGGAGACATTGAAAAATAGTTGTTTCGTTACCCACCAAAACCCTGGGGAAATCTAAATACCTTAAAGTTTAAGATGTTTTATTCTTAGATTTCATAATGAAAAATTAATGATATATGGGGAGAAGAGACAGGATTTTCTCTTAGACATTTGTCTTCATGTCTTCCTTGTTTTATGCATTTTTGCTGATTTGACTTTTTTTTTAAAGGTTTTTAAAGGTTCAAAGAAATTGCAGCAGCAATTGCCCTGTAATAAGCTGGGTGCTGTGCTAGTTGATTTTTTCCCTCTTTTTGCTAAGCTGCCTGAAAGTCAGATTTTTCCATTTTTCCCCAGTATATTGTATACTATCTTTTAATTTGTTGAATTTGATCCATTCATTATTAGCAATTAGTTGTGAAAAATAATGGACTGTATGCTTTCAGTTAGACATTAGAATGATCTACTTCGTTTCCAGAGATAGCTTCAGTCCCAGTCTGGGATCAGTATAATACCAGTAATGCATCCTAAACATGCTTTCTATAAACTGTTTCTGGAAGTAGGCACTAAAACTGAGGGGCTGTTGATCTTGTACCAACATGGCATCTTAGAAATACAGCAAAATATGGCTTGGGAAGAAGGAACTTGTTTTTTGTGTGAACTCTGTGTTGAAGTCTGGATTTCTAAGGCAGAGGTAAAATTATGTTACAGGTAGTTATATGTTGTTATGTAGATGGGGTCAGTGTTTAATAAACAATGTTTCATGACCTGATCAAAATTACTGGTGCTATGTTGGTTTATCAGGTGTGTCTGTCAAGGAGCTTCCTTGTTATCAACTAGCTCCATTACGTTTTCTACCATTTTGTTCATGCTGGTTTAAGAGCAAGTTGTATTAAATCTGGTGACTCTGGAACCAGTTCAGAAACTCCAGATACATACATACACTAAACAGCTTTCTGTTCTGTGACTCTGTAAGTGGAAGAGAAGTCTGCCAGAGGCATTTCATTAAAATGCAAGTGGAACTTTCGTTGAACAACTTGATATTACAATTCTGTCTTTTTAAATTAATGTTATTTGTTCCTTTTTGTGTATGCATTTTATTTTTGTTTTTTAGAAAGTCTTGTTATGAGTATGGCCAGGGAGTCATTGATGTTTTCCATTTCCATCTTTCCAGCCAAAAAAAGCTGTTTGAGATAACACTTGTGTTAAGTTTTTCATACTAGTCATCATTGCAGACAATTCTGTAGTTAGATTGACTGAAATAGATGTCATCTCTTGGTTGTGTGCTAACTGAACCTTGATTGCATTGCCTTGAAGCTCTGTAGTTTCTTGTGTGTCAAAGCTTTAGTGTTTAAACACTGAAATATTAATGTCTGTGGAATAGATTGTTCCCTCCAGGTAAATACTAAAACCCCCATGGAACTGAACTTTGGGAGCAGGGGATTACGTACATAGGAAATTTTTTCTTCCTCATTCTGTTACTGAAATCCAATCCTCCAGAGTTTTGGTGATAAAACCTACTGTGGAGATAGAAACAGTCTTCTTTAGATGAAAAAAGGGCAAATATGTTCCTTTTCCCAGGCAATGCCTGTGTTAGTGAAGTAGCTTCTTTCATTCTTGGTTGGCTTAATTTTTTTCTCCTTGTAGTTTACGTGGAGAGGTTTATCTAGGCATGAATTTTGTGGAGTGCAAGATTATTTGGCATTAGGACTAATACTGTTTGCTTTCTTGTTTGCTTCTGTGTCTCTTGCTTTACCAGATAATGAAATGAAAAGTTTTCTAACTTCTACTGATCAGATTCAGTGACCAGAAGACTTTAAAAATTTGTTGTACCCAGTATGTATACCCCCACAGAAAGGCCAACCAATACTTTAAACAATAGGTATTTAAGCAGTAAAATTCTTGGTAGCTTCATCTGGGTGGGGGCAGTTTCACCACATATGACTAGGTGCACCTCTTCTTCCTCTCCTTTTTCCTCATCTCTTTGAGGTGTTATAATCTTGAGCTTTCCAGTACACTTGGGTGGAAACCTGCCAAAACAATGAGGAAACGTTTTTTAATTTCTAAGGATATTCCTCTTTCCTTTTGGGTGCTTGATGGGCAGACCTTCAATTTTCTGTGCTAGCCCTATTACTCTGATTTTGTTATCATTGTATGAAAGTACAACATGGGTAAGTACACAACTTTGGAGCTGGGCTGTTAGATACATTTTACTGAATCAGAATTTTATTTTTTTTTTAAATGAAAGCTTTTTTCATGTAACTGTGCTTTAGTTCTCCAGGAGTTTTAAAAACTGGTATCGTGCTTCAAAGTTTCCTTCTGTGTTTTGAGGAATGAATTCAAGAATTCAAGGTAGTTTTACAAAACACATTCTGGGTGAATCAAGTAAACTTTCTACATAGCAAACTAATGTTTTGTTTCCTGAGCTGTTGTTTTGAAAAAAATATATTGAGACTGTGTCCTTTCTGAGGTTATTATTTAAACTCCCACACCCTCAAACAAACCAAAACAAAGAAACCCCCATGTATTGCCAAACATAATGTGTATATAATGGAATCTTTTGAATTTACCAAAGATTTCAAATTCCCCATTGCGGTACAGCATATATTTTTTAATGAGTCTGGAAAATCAGGTATCATTTCAGGCATTGAGGACAGGTTTTCAAAATGGTCAGCAACCAAAATACACACAGCATGATGTCAGGTTCTGCTCAGAATCTGATTGCTGAGTGCTTCTGAAATCCCCTCCTGTAAGAAACGGTAAACTAACTTGGGATCTGCACAGGTAAATCCACACATTTGGACTTGCTCTGGGCCTTATATATTGTCCATTTACATTTTTGAAGTTTATTTAAATGTAATGTTTCTTGCAGCCTTTCTGGTCAGGACTATGCCATCAAAGAGGCTGATTTTTCACCTGAGTAACAGGCTGAACAAAGTATTTATTTCTCAGTCTAAAGCTTGACAAGTTCTGTGTTCAAGCTAGTGTTAAAGGTGAGATAGAAATAACTTCTTAAGTAATTATGAGATGATGGATTCACCTACAAAGTGGGAGTTGGCTAGAGGTAGATGGCTCAAAATGTTCTGGAGGGTGGAACTAATTGAGGATCGAAACATTTTTACATGTTGAGCAAAGGGACTGGGTTGGGATGGCTGATCAGTGTAACACGCAGACATCTAGGATTAACCTAGATAAACCTGTAAACCAAGCTTCCCAATTCAAAATACAGCTTGGGATGTTAAAGTCCTGGGTTCTGTGGGTAGCAGCATGCCTGCAGGATGGCTTCCTATATAATGTGTGTTCTCAGAAGGAATGATGAGAGTGATACTGGTTCTGTCTAAGTTTGGGTCCAGACGGGTCTGGCCTATCCAGTTGTTGAAGTAGAACAAACTGGAGCCCTGTTCTCAGTGAGCCTGCAATAGTTGTGGATGCTGGTGATAGCAACAAAAGCTTTGTTTGTACCAACAGTGAACAGTGAGGTCAGGCACAAGCTGTTGGAACTCTTAATGCATTTTTAAGTGCTGAGAATTAGGAATATTTTATTACTTCTGACCTGACTATATAGCTTATGTTAGGGTCTTCTTTGTGATATTGTTCCCAGTTAAAAACAAAAAAACTTGCCTAGTTTAAGTAGAAGAATTACTGTAGTGTTGAGAGTAATTTTTTTCTGCTAACTTGCCCACCTCCTAAGGGAGAACTGGTGTTTTGCAGAGGCAAAATAGTTGGTTGCTCCAAAGCAAAGCAAGCCCACTGGACTTGGTAGCCCAGAAGTCCTGCAACCAGTGAGTCCAGCGTTTGTGCAGTGTAACTACTATACTGTGTAAAGTCTCAGCATTTTAAAGTCTGGATCTGTATCAGTTCTGCTCTCACACAAACACAGTTTTGTGGAGTTCTGGTTTCTGTGAATGTTGAAGAATGAAGTATTTTAAGGTAAAAAGGCTGCTCTTGTTTTATATTTGTCTGAGCTGGCTTCCAGAAGGTCTGTGGATAGAGTTTAGGCTCTGTGCTTAGTAGTGCTCCTGCCCCATTTGGGAGGAGAGAAGGGCTGTCTGCTTTAACAAAATCTTGGTATGAATTCCTGTCAGTCTGATTGTTGGATAATGGGAACCACAGGAACCATATGGGGAGGCTGAGGTAGTAAATTAAGATCACTGTGTCAATATGTTGGTGATGTAAATAGTGTCATCAATCTATCAGGTTTGATACTTTGAGATAATAAAGTAGTTACCTGGAAAGTTCAACTGTAGGCAACATTTGTTTATTTTGTGATGTAGAATGCACACTTTCAGCATGTGAAGAGAAAAGCCATTGAGGTCTTTGTGCATTTGAAGTCACATTCTTGCTCTCAGTTGTTTGTTTTCACTGTTAAAATGGATTTACTACACTGAGATAACCTTTTTTCTGTCAGTCCACCATTCATTGAATAGATGCTGAACAGATCGGGAACTTGAGCTGCATGTATCTCATCACCACCTTTTTATCCATTAAGTTGCCTCTGACCTGTTGTACTGATGCCTGATTTTTGGACCAGTTGCATGCCTTGATGGAAAATAACAAGACTATGTTAGCATATTCTCTTCTGCCCTGCCCCCCAAATTCTGGGCTCAGGCAACTCTGAAAAAACCCAGGATTTTTGATTCTAGTGAAAGTGGTGCCATGAGCTTCTTTATGAAACCATTATTCTCAGTGTGGTTACCCTAGACATTTATTTGGCACTGCTTATTTAGGATATGGACCTGTAAAGTGCTGAGTGTCCTCAGCTCCCATCACTGTCAGCACCTCGTTGACTCCTTTCCTTATTCTGACTTCTTGCAAGATTTTTGGAAAGTCTTATGTTTCTTATGGTAGTTAGCTGTGAAAACTAATAGATAAATATGTGTGCATTCCTAAACACTTGAGTTTTGTTTCCTTTAAGCTTACAAGTAGGATGCTCAAGCCAAAAGAAATATAGCAGAATTTTAACATTAAGGACTTGCTTTTTGTGTTACATCAAGATGCTCCATCAGAAATATAAATGCAAATGAGTGTCTTTGCCTTCGGATTACCTGAGATGGTCAGATCTGGATGACCACACCTGATACAGGTGGAAATTGGCTTCAGGTGTTTATAATGGAGGAGGCTGATCCTCCCCCTTAGTTTCTCAGTGAAAACTTCAGTTTCTTTTGTATGCCTTGCTTTTGTGCTGGGCTTTTGTTTAATGGTTGCTGTGTCTTTCTATGCTGATCATGCCAGGTAACTTTGCTGTAAGGGGGTAATATTAGAACTTAACCCAGCTTATCCAGGTGCAGGAAACCATTTTTTATTTCCAGAACTCACTGAAGTGGGAAGTTAATTTCTGAGGTCAGAATTCACCAAATATAGGCAATGGGGTTTAATATGACAGTTTTCATTCTTTACAAAATGAATTACAAACAACAGGGTAGTTGTCAATGACTGTGGAGAAGCTGTCTGAAAACCTTCTAGTTTCTTCAGTCCTGCCTGCCTGTGACATTAAAGAGAATCCTGTCCTTCCTCTTATTAATTCTGAGAGGGTAAAAAATTCCTAGAGATGAAGGCATAAAAGATCTTTTGACTCCAAATTTCTTGGTTTGTATGTATTATCAACACTTTTAGGTACAAAACACAAAAGGATGCTTCTTTGTGGCCAAAGTTTACCGTTTCATAGCTTTTATAAATGTCGTTTCACTCCTTCAAAAGTTGTGGTAGAAGCAGAACTTCTCGCCATGGCTACCTTCATGTATTTTGCTAAGTACATGTATGTTTGAGGTGGTTTTCAAGCACTTGAAGGCGTTAATTAGTGCACAGCAACAGCAGTTACATGCTTGCTGTGGTGTAAATGTGCATTATGGTATGCACTGTGCTTTGTTTTGCATGTACCTATTTTTGAGGTTTAGAGACATATCTAACGACCGCTTACACACATTGGGGATATGCTCTTGTGTTATGTGCCATGTGAAAAGCCGTCCTGTTGTTTTTCTGGTTCAATGATGCTACCTGGTTTCACACACTGATGGCAAGCACTGGCTGCCTGCAGTGTATAGTGTTGAAATTCAGCACTGTGTGGGGTTTTTTTAGTGATCGTGTGGTAGGGGTGGGAAGACAAGGAGAAGTTTATTAGAAGCTCTCTTTTCCTGGAAGATTATTTAATTGTCTCCCTCTCCTTTTAATATTAAATACCAGCAATCATTTCTTGTCACATCCTTAGATCAGACTCCTACACCAACACGCTTCCTGAAGAACTGTGAGGAAGTGGGCCTCTTCAACGACATCGACTGCTCCCTAGAGCACGAGTTTAGGAAGGCACAAGAAGAAGAGAACAACAAAAGGGTGAGTGTGAGCACACTGAACCCTTCTGCCCCTTTTGATTCCTTGAAATGTTAAAGGAAATGTGCTTTAATCTGTGTGAAAGCAGATTGAGCTCTCCTACCTGGTAGTAACCTTTTGGTTAGAAACTAGGTGGCACTATACATTGTGACATGCTTTTTAAACTATTTAAGCAGTTGACAGAAATAAAAACCCCAAACCAACCAAAAAACAGTGTTAAATTTCCCAAAGTGTGTAACTGTGTTTGCCAGGGTTTGATTCCAAGTCTCTGCTTCTAAGTAAACTCTAACAGAAACCACACACCTCTTGAGGGAGAGGCTGGGGAAAATTATATCATCTTTGAAGTAAGCATTGCAAACCTGCTCAAATACATTACAGAGAAATGTGGATTATGAAGGGGCATTTACTTAAAAGCAACTTTTTTGTTTTCTTTTGTTTGTTATTCCTCCACTACATGATGGGCCCACGAATTTATTTGTCATTGCTACCGGCTTTACCATGTTTCTGTATTTCTCATAAAGTATTCGTGTTGTGTAGGGAAAATTTGACTTCAAATACCTAGTAGATAATGTATCCCATTTCTTCTTAGTGTTCTTTG
>JAOXXN010000395.1:33627942-33654978 GCA_026770055.1 Myrmophylax atrothorax
TTCCTAAGTTTCAGTTGAATTACATAGGCCACTTTGTATGGGGTTAAGTATACTCCTGTACCCAAAGCTTGTTACAGTGCTTTGAGGCATCCTAAAGCCCTGTTAAAACTTTCAAGGAATTGTGAAAGAGCTTAATGCTCTACAGAGACCAGCAAGAAGTAATGCATATAATTTCAACTTTTCTAATAATATCTAAAGTTCTGGTTGCTTGGAAGAACAAAAATGTGGTCAGTCCAGTGCTTCCTACAGGAGCATATTGCATGCTGCAGCCTTCCAACAATCAGCCCAATGCCTCCCCTTCACAATGTTCCCTTTTGTGGCTCTGTTTTCCCTTCTTCCTTTTCAGCAGCTCTTGGAAATTCTTGTGTTATCTGTCCCCTGCCATAGGAGTTCCCCAGTTATTAGGCACTTGGCTTAGTTCTTGTAGTAATCTCTATTTGTCCAGTTTGAACCTTAACCGGACAGCAGACTAAAAGCAGGAAAAGGTGGCCATGAAGCAACTATGGTGCTTTACCCAGAGGATGCTTCTTCTTAGCTTGCCTCAGCATTCATTTGTCTTTCAGAGCATGTGTTCCTCCAATTGCAAAGGTGTCCTCTATAGGTGCACCCTCTTATAGCTGCTGTATCATCTCATTTGCTCTGTCAGTGATTGCTGTCCAACTCAAAATTCATACCTGCAAAGTATGTGTGCCCTGCTGGGGCTCATCAAATCTGGAGGCAGCAGCATTTAGGGATCTTGAGGTTTGCAAAGTAAAGGCCAAAGAGGGATTTGTGGTAGAAAAGAGTATAAAGCTACTTGCTGAAGTGCAGAACAGAAGAGGAGGCTTGTAGAAATAAGATGAGAAGGGAGGCTAGGAGTGTTTTGGGTTTAGCTTATAGGGAAGGGATTCTAGGGATGGTTTCTTTGTGGTTTATAAGGAAAGAGAATGGGACAGATAGCGGAGGAGAGAGGCTGTGTCATGGTATGTGGAGCAAGGAAAAAGAGTGTCCAAATGTGTGAGAGTTCAAATTTTGGTCAAGTATTGGGAAAAGAGCCCAGACTGACCCTCACAGCTTTGTGTGTGGGAGGAACATTAGGAAACAGCCTGCATTGAGATAAATGTGTCTAATTTTAGATTTAGCTTGTTAAAACTTTGTGGTTTAGGTGTTGCAGGGGGGAGTCTTAGAATCAAGGAGAACATTTCTGTACATTCCTATTCTTTTGTGCTTCAGAGGATTCCTGAGCAGCTCTTTCTGCATGGTGTTTATTTTGCAGGAGTAGGAGATGAGGAAAAATCTGCAGAGGTGGACCTGTGTGCACTTAGCCACAGATTGCAATGCTTGATGTTGCAGAGCCCATTTCAGTTTACAAGGGGTAGTTGCACAATCTGATTTAAACCTAGACAAAGGAATCGAGTTACCTGATAATTCCAGCTGTTTAGCGATCTCTGGGAGTCTTACTCTGCCCTCCTTTTACCAACCCCTACAACTGCCATTGACGATGGTGAGGAAGCAAATAATTGATTTTGGGGGTGAGAAATAAATAAAAAAAAAAAGAGAGGGGAAAAAGAGGGGGAAAAAAAAGGAAAGGAAGAAAAAGGGGTGTAAGTCCCACTAGCTGGCTAACCTGTAACCTTTGCTCTGTGTTTCCAGTTAGTCTGCTGTATGTTCATTCTTACTTTACTGACTGACTGTCAGATAGGAATCTGAAGCGGGTTCCAGTAGGGCTTTACGCAAATGCAAGAGAGAGAGGCTGAGATAGAAGGGGGGACTCCTCAAGCTGTAGTTATTCCTAAGGAAATGCTTCTAACAGCCTGGAATATGAGTGTGATGTAGCATTGGCCTAATGGACCTACTGACTCATGGAGAGTGAGGTCAACTGCATGGAAATCCTACTCATGGCTCAGAAAAGTCTTCCAAAAATATTTTTGGTCGTATTAATTTCTCTGGATTCTGAAAGAAACAGTTTTGTTTATTTTAGCATATCACTGTGGCATAGCACACAGTTTGACACTGAAATCTTGTAAGAGAAAAACACTTTCATTTTTGGTTGGGCTTTTTTGCTCCTTGATAGTTATAAATTGAAAACTCAGAGAATAAAGTTCAATTAGCTACAATTTCTTTTATTTTATTTTTTTGATCTTCTGGGTGTGAATAAACCACTTGACATCTTCCTGCCATAGTTGCTCATATGTAAAGTGGGTGTAGTGTCTCTTTTTGCCTCCCATATTTGATATATTTTGTCATTGTAAGCTTATCTGGCAAGAACTATCTCTGAAAATGTACATGGATTTGCCTTTGCTCAGGGAGTGGACTCAGGTAATAATAATGATGACCTTAAGGATCTGAACTGAAATGAGAAAAGTAAAACTTTAAATGGAAGGGAGATTGTAATTTTGTTTCTGCTCCTCTGTTGTCTATACCATCCAATATTAGCTGGAAGTCTCTGCTTGAGAAAGGCTTTCTCTCTAAATGCAGGGGATGCTATGGGTCAGTGATATGCATATGAGAAAGAGGCTTTTTGCATCCTCTTGATGGCACACTTCCTGGCATAAGCGTCCTACCTGCCAAATTCACCAGAAAAATTAGCACAAGTAAAAGCATACCTATACTGTATTTTTTCTTGCAGAGGTGTAAATATGAAAGCTCTTAGGAGCTTGAGGTGGACATCAATTGACAGCTGAGCCCCAGATAAAACTTGCAACCTAACTCAAGAAGGCAGATATTGCTGGCAGAGCAGATGACCATCTTAGCCCACTAGCTGAAGGTTTTAGGTTTACACTGCTCAGAACAGTTCAGTATCCAAAGCATTTGAAATGGGTTATACTCACAAACACATGACCTTTGCTGCTACTGGACAGGCCCTGCTTTCACAGCTTGTTTTGAGCATTGAGCTGGGGCTGAGAAGATAATGCCAAAGATAGGAAGAGTCAGGATCTGTTTCTGAATAACTAATTGGATCTACTTCATTAAAATGCAACTAGCCTGACCTCCCTGCATGAAATAAGAAAGAGTGGAAATATGCTGAGAGTGGCAAGTAGAGTACTGCATCAAGTAGTATTTACAAATATTGAATGTTTTCAACATGAGAGCGTTTTTAAAATCACATTCTGCTTGTGCTAGAATTTGGATGCATCACTTCCTGAAGCTTGTCCTGCAACTTTCAAATCTTCTAATCAGTGTTCAGTGCTGCAACATAATATGTAAATTATGCAAATAATGCAGGGAAACAGCTATTCTCAATTAGAGCTTGGTTTCAATGTGGGTTGTTCAGTGTCATTTTAGGAACCTCATGGCTAGCAAGTACTCTGTGTGGATTAATATTCCTATTTTAAGTATACTATCCCACTGTAGGCACCTCGCTGCTAGAAAAGCATCAGCAAATTTAAATAGTCCAGTAAAGAAAAAGAACAGAACCAAATACAGAGTCTTTGGTGGTTAAATAAGTTCAGTCTACAGAAGGACTAAAAAGCCTGAATATCCAATTTAATTGCGTTAAGCAAGGGAAGGTAAATGCTTTGTCTTTTACTTTCTAAGGAGAAGCAGATTGCTTTCCAAAGTTCCTTCATGGTGTGACACCAAGCTCTTGAAAGAAACACAGACATGGAGTGAGAATTGCAGGGGATCTGGGTCCTCTCTACTGTTTTGCCAAGGAAGCAGCTTTCTGTCTCTTGGTTCCTAAATATCTTTAGCAGCATGGCCCCAAAAGATTGATAGACACCCTCAAATGCATTTTGGTGCCTTGCTCTTGCTGAAACAAAGCAGGATTAAATCAGAGAGCTACCATAAATGATCTGGGTTGAGGTGACATGCTGAAAGTTGCAGAGGAAGTCTGTGGCAGAGCCTCGTATTGATTCCATATCTCCTCGGTCTCAGCCCATGGCATCCCATAGACCATGTGTGTTAAAGATTTATCAGCTGTTGTTCAGTGTTGCTAAAGACAGGAAGAATGCTCTCCTCCTCTCTCCAGATGGGTAGGGTTGCTGGATTTTAACTGCTTTTCTTAACGTGCAGAGATTTCATGGTAGACATGTGGTGGTACATTGTATTTTATATGGCAGCTCTGCAGTTGGCCCTTCAGTCCCCCAGCTTTATGAGTCCTGTTTTGAGCTTGTATCTATCTCCAGGCACTTAGCTGCCACACTGAACTGTGTTACAAAAGGGATAATTTCTGCATAATGGTGCAGGAAAGCTTTGTCTTGCAGGAAAACTGTCAAGACAAAACAGTCTTGCAGAAATGTTCACAGGAATAGGCTTTAACTGAGGCTCCTTGCTGCCAGTACAGCATCTTATCTTCTGCTGGCAGGCAGCTCTATCTTATCTTCTGTAGAAATGAACTGCTTGAATGGGTTTATGAATTTAGATGCTCATACTCCAAGAGAAGACCTGAATGTTTTTCCAGCAGTAAGTGCCTATATTGTGCAGAAAGGCAATTCTTGCGGGCATGCATTTTTGATTGAGTTAAACCTCCATAATCCTTCCATGTTCTTCTGAATTTCAGCTGATGACTCATCCTGCAGAGCTCAGTGAGGACAGTCCACTTTCCTTCTGTTTCTCATTGTCTCTGTCCCAAAGAAGTTGTGTCACCCGCTTGTAATGTTTGGGGGTATCTTGTGTTTTGTATATTTTGGCTACCCCAAAAAAAGGAGGCCTGCCCAATTTCATTGACATTTCTTTCACAACAACAGGATGTAGTGGTGCCTTTTGTCTTGGTTCTCCTAGGAATGTTTTTAATGGTGCAGCTCTCTTGTTACCAGTTCAGATTTCAGCAGGATGGCACATGAAGAAAGGATAAACCTTCCCTGTAGTGGCATTTTTATAAGTCTATCTGTTAGGTAAAACCCCTAAATCTCAGCAGTCTCTTTAGAGTGTGCGCTGTGCTATTAAACACGAGCTCTTTGCTCCCCAGAGTGGACTGCAGCCTCTATGGTTGGGTGGGTAATAAGATACTGCTGATATATTTCAGAGCAAGGTGCACTTTTACTTTATTTATGAAGATAGACATGCTGGTCGAGGGCTTAATCACAGCTGATAAATCATTTTAAGAAAGCCTATTAGAACCATATGCTGATTCTTTATATTAACATGGTGTGTCTGCTTCTAGTCTAATAAGGCAAAGGCTCTTCCCCCTCTCCCTCCTGCCTGCCTCAAGTGCAAATTATTTATCTGTTTAAGTGATATTGCTTGCTTGGGGGCATTTCCCTCTATAAGAGGTATCATTAATAAAGCAAGGTGAACAGAGGAAAGAGGGTTTCTTGCTCTCCAGAGCAAATGAAGCTGAGTGTTTTCAGTCACCTTTGTCGAGAGGGAATTGCAGAGCAAAGGTCCAAAAGCTGAGGCAAGGAAATAAATTGGCTAAAGACTGGAACATCATGGCATGGCCTTCATGGCTGCATAAGGTTGTCATTTTGCCCAGGTGGTTACAATCCTGGAGCCCAAGAACTGTGAGGGGTTGGGTGTGCTGACATTTCAGTTACCTCACCTTTCCCTCACTCAGAAAGTGCTGCTGCAGAAACAGGTTCCACGGCCATCTAATGAGATCCATATTGGTGAAGTTATTCTGTGCCAAGTCCTATTTATCATTAATTGGTGGGTTTGCTTGCAGATCTTTCCTACTATTTGCGATTATACCCCTACACATTTTATTATCTTGCCAAAATTCAAATGGTAAATATTTCTTGATTTATTGTTTGTTTATAACTCTGTCTGCTGCCTAAATGGATGTAGTTAGAAAATTTCAAAACAGCAACAGCTTTTTTGCTGACTGGGTTTCTTTCACATTTTGCACATGGCTGTTGACTATTTATAAACCTCCGTAGGGACTCCTAAACCTTTACAGTTGGGTTCCTCCCACAGCTTCAGCCCCTTTTCTCCCTTGCTCCCCCAGGGCAAGTCTTGTTTTTTGGCATAAAGACAATGATGGTGATTGTTAGGCAGAGAAAATGTCCACAAGCTATGAACCATGGGTAAGGATTTTTAATTTCTACCTCAACCAGAATAAACTGGAAAGCAGAGACATCCAGGAGAGTATGGGTATTTTCACCATAAGATCCACACCTGAGTTGCTGGTGTTCTTTAGGCTTTTAAAAAATGTGAAACAAAAAAAAAAAACCCTGAAAACTTGCTTTACACCAGTTGTGTGCACACTGTATAATGTCCCATTTTCAGTACTGTACAAAATTACTGTCTTTCTAGAAGTCCCCAAACTTAACTTTTAAATCTGCCGTACTTCAGAGTAACAAAATGAATAGTGGAGAGAAGAAAGAAGCCAGAAAAACTGATCACATGTGATGGCAGTTAAAGAAGCTACAGTTGGATGTATAGCCTCATACATCTCTGGGGCAGTTTCACTGACTTTAAAGGAATTTAAAATTCTAGCATATTACAACTAGGCAAAGATCTGAAGGGACAAAAGCCTTTGCTCAGAGACTAGAAAAAAAATGAAGTCTGGTCATGAAGTGATGTGAAGTATCTGGATAGTTGTTGATGTTCTGTTAATATTTAAAGTAGGGCCTTTTAAAAACTGTACTAGGGAGGTAAAAACATGTACATTTTAACTGTTTCCTTATTCTGGTTTCTCTCTCATGTGCTTCTCTACAGAAGTTGCCAAGTCCACTCTTATCAAATAAATATCAGCTTTTTATTCTTCCCTGAAATGTGCACAAACTGTGTGTGGCTAATTCTGGTCCCTGGGAAGGGAACAGACTTCGTTTTGCCATGTGAACGTACATGTCAAAGTGCGGCTCTACCAGCCAATCTGGGGCTGGGTGGGGAGAGACATGGGGAGAATGAACTCAGTGTTACAAACTGTCTCTTTTGAATTTCTATAACCTATTAGTCACAGCAAGCTGCCCTTATTGATTTTGGTAAGAGAGGTCACTTTTAATCCTCTAAAGTGGAGAGAGCTACATGCACTCTCCATAGCATGACATTAAAATTGACACAGCTCTGCGTCAGTTCTATGAAAAAGCCCTAAACCTAGATGGATTATTACCTCGCCTTTCAATGGATACAAGCTGCTAACCAGAGCATGCTAACCTAAATTAGGTGTAAAAGCTTTAAAATACTTGATAAGGAAAGCACAGCCAAAAGAAGCTAGAAAATATGTGAGCACGCTAAAAGAGCTGCCCCTGCATAAATAGGCCATTAGTCTTCAGAATCTTTATTTTCTCCTTTTTCAAAAAATTTAAAAGTCAACACAGAGGAGTTGAGATTATCATATAAAAGAATAAACAAAAGCTGACCTTACTCTATGATTATGAAGAAAGCTTTATTCTGGCTGATAGCCCTTGCTAGTTTTGTTTATGTTCTTTAGAGAACTAAATCTTTGAATACAATTAGAATCGTCGGACTTGAATCTTAAGTGTGCCTCAAAATAAACAGCAGAGGTGAACTGTCAGCAGTTTTCTTTTCATCTTTGTTATCCTTGCCCTGACCCATTTTTCCTGCTTAATGATACTTTGTGGCATACTATTATTAACAGAAATCTTCTTGATGGAAAAATATGCTTAATGGGAATAAGAAAACTGTGAGCTTGGAGAAGTTCTTTTCTTCTTCCTTTGGAATTCCAGAAAACGACTTGTGCCCCTTTTGATTTTATGATGGTTTTTATTTGGAAATTTATTTTCTGAAAGTCTTAGTGATCTTTTTTTTTTTCTGTGAGTCTTAGTAAATATTTACAATGTAGCATTGGCTTGTAAGCCCAGTGTTATCCCTTTTCATTAGTTGTAGCTTGCTTCAGTGTTTCTTATTAAATGCTAGAAATTTCCTTTTAAATATAAGACACCTGCAAAAGAAATGGTGGTAAAAAACCATTAAGGTACAATCTTAATCTATATAGCCTGTAAATGTAATTCATGTGAAGAGGGAGGTGCCACAGCACCTTTCAGGAAATGCTAAAAGTTCTCCACAGTGGTTAGTTGAATAGATCTCTGAGCTTCTTCTCAACAGAGGTTAAAGTATGTGTGTCTGTCTGTGTGGGTAATGTGGTTTCCCCTCCTACATGCAGAGATATTTACTCTTTCTCCCCTTCCTCCTCATTTGAGGGGTTTGTGCATGTGGTATGATGGTATTTTCCCCCTGTTTGTGGACTTAGCAAGGCCTAAGGAAATTCAAAGCAGGCACAGGAAGGGAGCAGGCTTTTGGCTTCGTCTCTGGCACTGAGACATGGCACCTAGAAGAAAAAGTGGAAGCTCCCCATTCTGCAGATTGGGCTTCTATATGACAGGTTATTTTTGTCACAGCTCTACATTTTCTTCTCCTATCAAGGAGGAAAGAAAAGTAAGATATGTTGCCAGTCTCTCCTTTTTTGTGTTGGAAGAGTCTTCCTCAATGCCCCAGAGGAGGAAGATAACAGGCAATTATGGGTTGATGAAGACCAACAAGAAGTGAATGGAAGAAAAGTACATTTATCTTTTACTTAGATAAAAACTTATTCCTAACCCAGGTCAGACTTGGTGGGAAAAAGGGAAAGGAAAATTCACACAGAAGAAGAGGAAAAGTAATAGTACTCAGACTTGAAGAAAGCTGAGGGAGGCTACCATGAGACTGTGCAAGTGAGAGAGGAGGAGTGAAAAAACAGCACTCACATGAGGTAGACCTTACAGTTCTTTGTTTTCTGAGAAGCGGGGTAATAAAATATTCCTGTACTGTACTTGTTAGCAGAATTGGAGGAGCAGAGATACCGTGTGAAAAGCATAATTTCCTTTCCTCCCCTCCCTCTGTACTCCCTGCCAACCCAAGGAAGAGGATTTAGTTTCTCTACTTAAAGTTGAATTGAGATGTCAAGAGGTGTGGCTGTGCAAGAGAAGAGGAGACATGAAGGCGCTCAGTTGATGTCAGGTATTAGGATAGTTTTCCCCTGAAAAAGTGGAAAGGAGAGCCAGTCTGGACACTGCTGTTTCTGCTTTCTCTATAGTCTTTTTAAAATACTCCTTCTGTCATCAACTCCTGTCTTATCTCTGAGATCTCTGTGCATGTCCCTTGGGATGTATACATCTGTGCAAGGCCTGTTTCTGTAATGACAAAGTTACCATAGTTCTCCCATTTATGCAGGTTTTTTCCAATACAATAAACTCATGCACGTGTAAATGCCACCATATATGTTTCAGGAAAACCAGGAAAACTATTACACATATTACACCTCTGCACATAAGTTCTTATTTTGTGGAATATTGTTTGGCTGCAATCTTTTTCAGGTGCACCTCTCATATCCCAATTTCTTTTCTTTGCTTCATCCATCTCAGCCAGTTAAATGTGTATATAACTGATTTTTTGAAATGGGGCCAAAATCCATGTACTTCAATAGCTTTTAAACATATGGTTAACTTTAAGCATGTGTGCAGGGGTTTGCTGAAGAGAGATAGTTTGCTGAATCAGGACTTCCTAACACCAAGATTTTAAATTGCAAACAATCCTCTGTTTTAATGTATTTTAACTACTGCCTCCCATGGACTATAGGTAGCTATTGTTACTTGAACCCTGCAGGTGATGAAAATGGCAGTTGGATAAATTGAAATTTAAAAGTAAACCAAATCTTTTTTGGTACTCTTTTGTGACAACTAGTTTTTTTACTTCCTCCTAATAAATAGTTACGTTACATGATGAAAGGGTATAATTATTAGAATTTCATGTTATGGTCAAAACCCTATTTTTCTGGGGGAATAGAAAAGGTCTGCTATTTAAAAACAAAAAAGTTGTTACACCTTTTTTGTTGCTGTTGTTAGGAGATTTCTGTATTTTCTATCAAAATGTGGTACTGAGGTTATAGTATATGTATGCCATTATTGACTAAATAAACATGAGTTAGCTGTCCAGTCTTCTGGATACATAAATTTGTGTGATTTCTTGAGAAAATTCTTTGAAGAATAATAAGTGTGTATATATGTAAAAAACGGAACAAACTAAAAAGTCCCAAACAAAACAAAAACAAACAACCCACAACCCCCTCCCCAAAACAAACAAAAAACCCCAAACAACAAAAGACCCCCACCCCACAACAAAAAATTCAGTTGCCTTTCTCTTTCACTTGCATTCTTCTGTGTGCAGCGATAAATGGGATAGGGCTGCCTGCCCTGTGTTGTTCTAATTTTCTTCATTCTGGATCACAGGTAGGGTGGGGTAGAAAGTAGATTCCATAGAACAAATGCATGTGTCAGAAGGTGCAGGCAAGGGGAAAGAGTCAATGAGGCAAATGTTCCTTTCAAAATACTTCTTAATATGCTGTTAGTGATGGAGTGCTCAAATTGCCTTCTTGATGACAGTCAAGGAAAAAACCCACCATATTTTACTATTGCAATTGATGCACAATACAGTGTTTTAAAACAAAGTGTTCTTTCCTTGTTTTTATGTAAGGTGGTAAGACTTAAAAAATATAATTGGGCTTTCTCCTTCATTTCTTACTACTTTTCAATATTTGTTTCCTCACATTCCATCTTCAAACCAGCTAATCTGTATCCCCTTCTTGAATAGCATTATCCTGACAACAGAGCAGTGAAAAGAGCCGAGACTGCAGGACTTCTAACAATGCCAGAGGGCCCCAGGAATAGGAATGCCCTGAAAAAATGTGCTTCCATCCAGCTGCCCTTCATATTGTTGTCTCACTATCCAATTTACTAGAGAATTTCCCACTGGCTCTTGGCTCATTCCCAAATGAGAATGTAATCTTCTAAAGATTACACTGCATAATGGAGGGACAAGGAGCTCTTTATTAACTGGGATGGGGAGTCACTTGCTATTAGGCAAGGGAGAGGGATGGGATGTAGTAGTGTTTTGTGAGCTCTGCTTTCTGCCCCTTCTTGTCTCGTCAGGGATAGGATGGCAGGTTGGGAGTGGGAAACCACTGCAGCTGCACTGTAGAAAAACAAATAATTGAATGTAGCTTATGATTATAGCAATTACTTTTATAACATGAGGGATTATACCATAACTATTATATTGCCAACAAGATTAAATTACTAACCTAATACCACAACATGTTTCCCAGGAAAATAAAAAAAGCTCTGCTTGTTCCAGAGTTGAGGCATTCGAAGTGTAAAAGAGCTGAGCAACTAAGGAACCTGGAGTGCTGTCTGTACAGACATTGTCTGGATCAGATCCCTGCCACTTCCATGAGCTCTGATATCTAGACACACTTACCCTTTTTGGGATGAAAAGCAACGTTGTGCTCTGGTAATCATAAATGCTTCTTCTCTCTCCTATCAAGCAGACAAGCTTCTGCCAGTAACAGCTAATAAAGTGATAATCAGAAGCTATAATTGCAATGGAGAAATTCTTAAAACTTGACAAAGGGACCAATTTTGCTGATGTAAACCCACTGAATTGATTAGAAAGCTTAAGCTTCAACATATTATCATACTGGGTTTTTCTTTTACTACATCTTTTGGAAATACTGCTTAATGCAGTGGATATCTGTATGCATAATGAGGTAATCTTAGATCACTTCTAGTGTGAGGTCCGTTTTGCTGAAGTTTCTGGAGTCTGCAGTTTGATTTTTCATGGGTTTTTTGTATTGTTTTCTCCTACATGCATAGCAAGGTCATAGATGAGACTGCCACATAGCTAGTACAGATATAGCCTTGTATATATAGACTGTTCATGGTAGAAGTATAGGCTAATTTAATTATGCAGGAAGAGAAGTTGCCTTTTGTTCATCAACTGGAAAATGAGTAGAAAATTAAATTTTGGGGGCTTCAGAAATATATCATGCATTGATCATTATGAACAAATTAACAGGCTTCATGGAAAAGCGTGTTCTGATTCTGAAGAGAAATTTAGGTAAACAATATAATTCTATAAATATTTTTATTAATTTTTATATGCTATGTGCTGAATGGTACCTGGAGCAGTTGGTTTCATTTTTGTTGGATGTAAATTTAAGTCTTACACTATTGTCCTTTATGAAAATACTTATTATCACTTGTTATCACTTTCAGAAAGGTAAGACATGCATTTGTGAACAGACCTTTTCTTTTTCTGGTGAAGAACTGGTGTTATGGATGTCAAACAGGAGCACGTTACTGTTGTTTCTAATCTTGACAATCAAGATTAGAAACCTCTGAATGGCAGGCTATTCCTGATTTTATTCTTTTTTCCCCCATCCTTCCTTCTAAGTCTGTGAACAGAAGAAGAAGTGAATCTGATTTCATGGTGGATCTTTCTGTCCTGTAGTTTGCAGATCTGACCATTGCTACATATAAACTGTTTGTTTCAATGATACAAACTCCTGGCTTTTTGACCTTCCTATTCACTGGAGCTTGAAAGAGTCATTTTAGGCAAAAGGTGCTCTCAGTTACCTTCTGGGATTGAGAGCCCTGGGCTCTATTAACACAGTAATATTGAAAGTTGGTTTCATAATTTCCTTGAGGTGTCTAACCAGCCTAATGAGATTATAATTCTATTTGATAACTGTAAAGCATCATTTTGCCAGGCAAGGATATATTTCCATTCCCTCCCCTGGCTTTTATCACTTTCAGACACAGACTCTGTGTGACCCTGAGATTAGCTCAGTTGGTTAAAAAGCTTGGTTGTAGTAATGCCAGGGTCATGGGTTCAATCCCCTATGTGGGCCATTGACTTGAATTGGACTCAATGATCTTTGTGGGTCCCTTCCAACTCAGACTAGTCTGTGATTCCCAGTGAAACATCCTGTATTCATCTTCTTTGGGGGCTTTTCAGTTTTGTCCCCAATGCATTAGTTCCTTGCTGATACAAACAGTTGCACAAGCAATCAACTTGTTTTTGTACATCTCCTACGTCCAGGCCATCTTACTAAGTTTTTGGTTGCTGCTTGGTTTTACAAAGAAGGTCAGCATGGGTTTATTGCAAGCAGCAGTGCAATCTGATCAGCTGGAAATTGTAAAGTCAGTGTGGTGATTTGTGTGGACTTCTGTGTGTGCCCTCTCACTGTTAATAGGTAATAAAACACCAACATTTCAGTGTGGCGGCGGATTTTTTGGTGTGACCAAGACACATGTGTAAAATTTTTCAAGTGAAATGAGAAGTACTGGAATAGCACCTAGAGATAGTGGTGTGTTTAGAAGGTCTTGCAGGAATGTTTGTATGATTTTGTTGATTATGTTAATGCTAGAGCATAAACTGCCTTGAATGTAATTTTTTCTTTCATTTCTACAAGCATTCCAATGGAATTATTTTTAAAGCCAGTGGGAAATTTCTGTAAGACCTTGTTGTAAGCCATGTCTTTGCATTTGTCTTGTTTTCCTGCTGATCTGTAACTTCCCTGTCTTTATAACACTTTGAAAACTTTTTGCATTTTTACATCAGTTTCTATGTCAGTTGATGTTGAAATCAGTTTCAAAACTGCAGCCAGAACTTTTATTTACCCAAATATTTAGCTTTCAGTTTAACCTGACCCTAGATTGAGCACATTTGAATTAAAGCAGCCCAACAAATCAGCTACTTTTTATCTCCTCTGACATGAGACTGGCTGTGTGAATACTCTTAGCTTGCCTTAAATATTACAAAGGGAGGGAGAGAAGCATGTAAAGGTCAGTACAGTGGTTTATTTGATGGACAGTAGTTTATTATAAACTGCTGTGACTCAATTGTTTGTGATAGTCTGTTTATCATATCTCAACTGAAAATGCTAGGGAAGCTTCTAATCTTTCCAGCAGTTAGAAGAGCCACATCTCATGAGCTTTTATTTTCATGAAGCAATATGGACTATAAACTGCTTGCATAAAGCATGCTGTTTGCTAAATGTCTGTAGAAGACCAATGTTTTGATCCCATCCTCAAATAATACTGTAGCGCATATAACTCCTAACTTACGATCCTTATTTTTACATTGAATCTTTTCTGCTGGATGAACTTTTTTGCTTTAAAACAATAAGTATCTTTGCAATACGTGAATATAATACAGAAAGCTATTGCAGTTCCTTTTGATGATTTTGTTGCTTGATGTAGTGACATGGCACTAGCATCTAGTAAGCAAATACATTCCTGTGGTGTTTTCAAAAGCATATGAGAAACCATATGTTTTCATAGGAAAACAGCTGTTACCAAGCATATGCTTTGAGAGAGACTGACAGTTATTAGAAGGGCAAAGTAAGACCACAACCTGTCTTTTAAGTTGAATAAAGCTGGCAATAACTGTCGCTTTGAATATGCAGTGGCACTGCATGTAGATATTGCCATGTAGAGTTTTAACTGCAAGGAGGGAGAGAGATTAAAGTCCATAGTCTGCAGCTTGGAAGAGATAATATAAATCTGTGTCCTGCTTTGAGCTCTGAATGCCTCTGTAGGAGTTATAGTAACAGACAAATTAGCATAATGTAATTGGCTGGCAAGGTCAGCCCCTCTCCAGGAGCATTAGCAATGTTTACTGTAAGGAGAGACAGACATAGTATTGTAGGGTAGTACGTTGTCTGTCCTTTTTGAAGGAAGAATAATCATATTGGACTTCCTGCTTCACAGGCTTTACCATATCTTATTAACATGCAGACTATCATATTTCTGCCTTAAAGCAAATTATCTAAAAGAACAACAAAGAATATTCTTTATTATCACGCAAATCTATATTCATCTCTTTCCTTTGAACCTCATTGAGTTTGCTTTTTTTCTTTTTTTTTCTTTATTTCTCTCTTGAATAGCTTTTCTCTGGATGCTATTCTTATGTATGCATCCTTGCCAATACCTAATAAATCTTGTTGGGAGAATTAAAATTTCTGATCTTACTGAATTTACTACAAGTAGCAAATCCAGACAAAGTTATCAGCTCTGTTGTTTGGATCTTTTTAAAGTGTGAAACCATGGGCAAAATTCTGGGCCAGCTCTAGGAATCCAGGCTTACTGGATTCAAGTTTGCAAACCGTTTCACAGGTGTAGGTCAGATATGTGAGATGATGCCCTATATTTTGAAGGAGGCCTGGCACTGAGTCAGTCACAAACAGCACTTTTTTGCCTTTGGTCTCAAATATGACAATTTGCACCAAGTATTTGAAATGAATTCAAGCATTCAGTTATGAAATATTTGTGAAACTGCTTTCAGAATATCATACAGGGATTGCATTGCCTTTTCCTATATACTAATCAGCAAGAATGCTGAAGGTTACATTATTTAGCAGTTATCTTCATCTTAAGACTTTGAAATACTGTCTGTGCCCAGGAATTGCCACTCTAATTTTCCTAGAGAAGTGGCAGAAAGGGTAAAACATACATGGGGAATCACCTTCAGAGCACTATCTTACAGGAAAACCTGTTTCCTTGTGCTTAGCCAGTGTGATCCAATGGATTTCCACAGCAGAGTCCATTCCATGGTCTTCTGATGATGAAGAAAACCACATGGCAATGCCTAGCCTCCATGGCAGCTGTGTTTTGAGTCTTGTATAATAAAAACTTCCAGCCTAACTGTAAGTTAGGGGGGTTTAAAATGGGTAGTGTTGTTACTGTGTTCGAGGGTAATATGCTCTTCTTTAATGCTAATACCCAAGAGCTAGCTGCTCTTGAGAACAGGATCATGGTGCTACTTGTACCAGGTTGGTATTCCTGACCCTCTCCTCAGTCCCTCAACTTTCAGGTATCAAGTTGTTTTGGTTGTAAATATCCCTCTGACATCCACTTAGTAGGCAAAAGCTTCTGTGTGGAGGAGAGCACTCTGAATTAACAGTTCTCCACGCACAGCTAGGTTGTTCCTCAAGGATGCCTGCCTGCACTGTTTCGTTCATGGCTCAGCTGAAACTCCTGCTTTCCATTGTCTGAGTTATGTTTTGCCTCCTTGAATGAAGTTATCTATCTGGCTGAGCCACACCATTGTGGGAGGACCAATTGTTTATTACTTAGGAAAAGGAGTGTAGTGGCTCCTCAGATGGAGTGAGGCTTCACCAAGGCATTTCAGAAGCATGTGGTACTCTAAAAGAATGGTATGTAATTTCCCCAGGATGGCTCCACACCTCATTTAATTAGTGTGACTGGAAGCGTGTGTGTCTGGATGATTGTCTGATAGGATTATCAAATACAGTGCAGTTTGTTTTTCTCTCCATTTACTCCAGTCAGAAAAGAAGATGAACCAAACATATCCTGCCTTTACAATTGAGAATTCAGATCCTCTACCACCACCACCATATAACCTCAGTAAGACTTTTAGCCTGACTCTCCTGAAGTAACTTTTAGGGACCATATTTGGATGTACAGCCAGCAATGCTTTAATTGGATCCAATTTTCTGCAGATGAGGAGTTCCACTTCTCTGAAGAATAGATCCTGCAATGCTATCTGGACTTTCTGGGTTTGAGTATGCAATCATTACTCTCTTTTACTGATTTACACATCCTTCTCTGCTCTTCTGTTTCCCGTCACCAAAGAACTCTTCTTTTGTCTTTCAATCTCTCTAATGATATTCATCATATAATTGTTTTCTGTATTGGTTAAAGACTTTTGATTATGATCTCTTGTCATTTCTGTGAGGTTGAAATGCATGCTGTTCTAAAGTTCTGTGGAGTTCTCTTACCAAAAAACCCCTTCTGCTCTACTATCACTACTCTGTTATATTGCCTTCCTAGGTATACTGTATTGTCTCTAGAAGTTATTCCCATCTTGTCACTTCCAAGCACTCTGTAGCTATTGAAGGTGTTTGCCCTGTTTTACGTGTAAGGCAGAAGAATGTGAAATTTGCTCAAAGTCATGCAGTAAATCTGTGGCAGTGTGAGGGAAAGGGTGGCTGTGCAGTTCCCAGTGCATCTGATCTGCAGAACACCTTTGAAGTCTGAGGAGCTATATTTTTGACCTCTTCTGCTGTCCCAGTCCAGGAAAGTTGTAGGCAGTCTGTTTGCCTTTCTAAACTCTTAACTTTTTAAACTCTTATGGCTACAAAGATTATTAATTTTTGTCTGAATGCTTACCTAATTCTATTTAAGTTCTTTCAGTCCAAGATCTAAGCTAAACTAGCTCTGCTCTCACAAAATATCAACGTAAAATCAATTGAAACGATTTTCAATGCTGCAAAACTGCATGCTTGCCTTTGTGATCACTTCCCAGGAGGCCTGGTGAATTAGCTTGATCCCGACTTGATGTTTTGGTGTTCCTTATATGATTTTCACTGATCAAAACTATTTTCCTTTCAGCTCACTTGTCAACCCACTCCACTGCTTAGACCTATGATCTCATGTGTAGCAAATTATTTGTGTGGGTGCTTTTTGAGACCACTGTTGGCCTTGACTCCTGGACTCCTCCCAGCCTTTTGTTTTAGTCCCCATGTAGTACCAGCCAGCCTGGCCCAATACAGCTGCCACAGTGGGTTAGGGTTAAAAGAATATTTAGGAGATTCATTTTATTACCAAGGTAGCAGCATTTCCACTTGACTTCTTAGCAGAAAAGTTAAGCCTGCTGGTTTTCTGCTTGAAACTGCCTGAATGGAAAATCACTGGCTGTTTTGTTGCTACCATCCTTGCTCTCCTTTACCAACTGCTCTGTCTAAAAAATGTTCTGGTCACTGAATGCAGTCAACAGCCACTGCCGTAACTCATGCATGATACCAATAACTTATGCCAGTGAAATCAATCATGAGAATTTAAAAGAAGCTTTAAATAAAATATAGCAAATTTAAATGCCAGAGTGCTGTCTCTGTGAATTTGCTATTAACAGATTATAAGTAGTTTGCATAATGTTGAAAAGCCTACTGCCTTCAGTTAGCAGTATCAAAGGCTTGTTTAAAGCAATTCCTGGAGGATTGCCGCCCTTCCTCCCCCTGCCCCAGCTTTCTGTTTCACGATGGATAAAAACAAAACTCCTTACAATAAAGAAAGGAAAGCCAGGTTTTCAACTACCCTCTGACTGGCCTCCAAAACTGGCAGCTGCTTTTGGATGTCTAATTGCTTGTCCTGCAAAAGTTGATGTGCACCTACTTTGAGAAGGTTCTCTGAGTACCCACTTTATTGCACTCTGATTTACAGAAATGAAATGATAGTGCTGGAAAAAAATCAAGTAGAGCTTATAATTATGTTTCTTAGAGTTTTCATTTAATTATCTATTTATTTAAAGTTTTTTGGTTTTCTGAATTCATAAGTAAGTATCAGATGCAGAGAAACAGTGCAAAATAATGGATAAGACTGGACTGGGAGAAAAGAGCTCTTGCACTGAGTCCTGGTATTTGGCTGAACAAATCACTTTCCCTCTTTCTTATTTCCTCTGTTATTGTTTTGTCTCTTGACTCTTAAGGCTTGTGGGCAAGTGTAGTCCATCAATGTGTCTATACAGACTTTAGCACAATAAGGTCTTGATTTCAAATGAAGCCTTAGGAATTACACCTACTAAGTATCCTGGCAAATTCATTTTCCTTTCAAGTTTCTTACCAGCCCTTCTCCATTAGAAACTCATGGCAAGGTCCCTTGTTTACAGCAATCTAATGGGACCATAATTCAGTCCCCAAGATAATATTGAAGATACAAGCCAGTATAGCTTTAGACAAAATTCTGTGGAGAATGTATTTTCTTACAAACAGGCCTTTTATAAAAGGGCTTGTTGTTTTGTGTTTATTGGTGTTCCATCTGCTCTAGAGAATACATTTGAGAAAACCTAGGTCCAGCATGGCATATAATGTTTCATTAGCAGGCATAACCTTGTTTATTTGCCTTTTAAAATTGTATTTAGAAAAGGAAATCAATTTGCACCCTTGACATACTGCCAGGTTCCTGTTTATAAATGTCACAATAGGCAACTTAGAAGAAATGATATAGTCAGTTTATGGCTGACATGAAGAATGACAGAGCTGGGTAGAGTGGGATAGCCAGTTGTGCTCCCCCTGTTTTTCAGCTTCCCAATTACCAGGAAGTAGTGTGGTGTTAGCAGTGCAAAACACCCTGAGTAACCCAAACTGGGCTTTGCACACTTAGTATTACTGATGTTTACTTGAACAGAAGAAGGTCTTTGTGCTATGTTACTTTAATGGCTATCTTGGGCAAATAATTGTCTATGAAACCAGCAACCCTGAAGAAAAATGGGAGATATCTTTAGGAAACTTCAAGACTTCATGCAATCTGATGTCATCTTTTCCCACAGAGAAGTTATTTCCTCTCAAACTCTGGTGAGACCAGTCTTCCAAAATTTCCTTCTCCTTTAAAAAATATTCCTTTATACAACTTTTTTGTCTTTCCTCTAGTAAATGGTGTAAAATGGGTACATCTGGTGTACACCATATATTACTTATTGTGTATGTAAAGAGGGCTTCATGTGTCAAAAGCATAGTCTGGATAGACATGCTGAAAAGGGCATGAGGAGGGTAGTGGGGGAAGAGGGGAGGGAATCCTGAAAGACAAGGGTCATCTTTCAGTATTCATTTCTACTGGTAATTAGAGGCCACCACTGAATGACTGTAATTAGATCATGTCACAAAAATTAAGATAAAAGACCAAGAATTCTAAGTATCCTGCATTTTATTCATAGTATCAGAGAAGTCAGAGCATTTGCTTAAACCAGCAGACAAAGTGGAGGACAGGCAGGGAAGCTTAACTTGCCCATGGAAGAAATTCATGTGCATTTTCCTGTGAAGGTGAAAGGAAGGGACCAGAGGAGGTGCATGTGCTCTCTGGGTACCCAGGGGGCAGAGGCCAGGTGGAGGCACACCAGAGGTTGGCCTGCAGCACAAGCTGCATCATGGAGATTTTGTGCAGGGCTGTCACCCTCCAGGCAGTGGCCTTAAGAGGATTAGTAGTGCTTAAATGGGCCCTTTGGACTTTGAGTTATGGTGGTGACTGCTAGAGCCTTGAGATGGCTTATTCCTGGCTTAGCACTTCATATGTCTGTCCTGTGTCTTGTGCCTTGCTTCCTAGCAGCACCACATAGTTTGCTGGAGATTAGCAGATGAGGTTTGCATCACTGTGTATCTCAGAAAGTCTTTCTGATAACAGAGTAACAGCTATTGAAAGAAAACAAGCTAAAAAGATTATTTATGAGGGTTGTGTTGTTGTTTGTGTCTTTTCAGGAGTATCCAGCATGTCTATATTTAAGAATAATTTATCCTGACTTAAAACAATACAGAGGTTTCCTTGCATGTTGCAGCATAGATATTTAAGACAAAATTTTGCAAAGCTCCAGCCACTCCCTGATCTATTAATGGTAGTTGTTCACTGAGGCTCCAAAAGCCTGCAGACATTTTGAAAAAAGGACAGGGGCTACTGAAGTTCATAGATAGCTTTAGAAACGCAATCTTTTTTTATCAAGAAATTTTAATCATGGTGCTTCAAACCAGTATTTGGGTGGCAGTTAAAGTCTGGTCTGTGAACTGCTGGTGGTCGCAAAGCTGTGGTAAGTCATCTGCATCTGGTCTGTGGAACCATCTTGTCTTAATTACACAACTTACGATAAGAGCACAGAGTGCTCTGTGTGAAATTCAGAGGGTTGACAGAGGTCTGTGATCCAAAAAATTGGAAACCAGTGGCCGAGACTGATAAGTACAGATTCAAAGCTTTATGATTTCAGTGAGAGCAATGTTTTCCTTTTTTCCCCATCTGCCTATCATTACTTCTTGTTTTTGAATAATTTTTCTTTACATTTTTACCCCTAAGGAGATCAGGTTGATAACATTTGACTGAGCAGTGGTGCCTGGGGTTCAAGAAGGCAGATATACCCATACTGCTCCTGGCCTTTCAGTCTCCGACATGGTGTGGATAGCTGGTTGGGTCCAGTTCAGGGCTGTAGATGTTGGATGGGGCCTGGGGGCAGGGAAGAGTCCTTCCCTATTCTGGGATATATCATGCCTGCTGTTTTTTGTAATGTGCCATTTTTATCAGGTATCTGTTAAGTGAGCATTTGCCTTTCTTTGAAATGTTTTGAGGAGTAGATCCCTTGGCAACAGTTCTGTATTTTTATGTGTCAGCCTCATTCAGTGACTTCATACCTCTTGCTAAGAGGGGAGTTATATGGATTTTAGTGGTCTGCAATAAGATCTTCCTGGTCCTTATGCTAAATGTTACTACACAGCATTTTCCAGTGGTTCTTTTCTGTGTCCTTTTTTTATCTGCTTTAGTGCTTTTCCTCATTCAAGCTCTGCAGAGGTTACTGTTTTAAAAAAAAAAAAAGAGGAAGAAGTATTGCATTTCAGTCTCCACCAAGTTTACACGCTCCCATCTCTTGTATAATGGAACTTTTTCCTTTTTTTCTTTTTTTTTTTAAATTTAAATCTTGATAATAGACTTTCTTTTTCCAGTAAACCGTCAATTACATTAGTAAGGTGATTAGTTTTTTATCTTAGTTTTCTTCCCTAGTTCCTCTGCTGTATTTGATGGCCTTGAGTGGACAGCAGTCTCCCTTCTGTGCCTGTGGCAGTTTAGATTTTGCACACTAGTTACAGATGAAACAATTGTGATGGGCTTAATTGTGATTGATCTGAATAATAAGAAAATAAATGAGTTGGTGCTGTTTCTGGGGAGACTTGCCAACATTTGTTTTGAGATTATCTTTCTCCTCTCTCAGGAGAGAACTCATAAAGGCTCAATAATTTTGATGGAGATTGTATTTGATTAAAATAATTTTGAAGGCTGACATTACTTGCCACATTTAGTCTGTAATTTTCCTTACAACAATGTCTTCCAGGTTTTTAAGCCATCAGGTTCTTTGGTTGTGTGCATAGCATGTGCAGTGGGTGAATGTGTTACTGGTGGCTTCCACTCACATGTATTACATATACTATGATTTCATCAATCAGCCAAGATGTTACTGTACACTTCTTAAAAGTCCGTATGTAACTGCCATTTAAATGTGTACCATCTTAGAATATTTTTCCCTGTTAAAATATATTCACTGAGAGGACAGGCTATATGAACTCTAAAATACTGTTGCATATGTGATTTTCTCATTTTTTTTTAAGTTGATGCCTTTTCTCTTGAACTATGTGAAAAATATTTTAAGTTGCTTTGTAGAAAAATATAGTTAAATTATTTTTTGCAGGAAACAGAGAAAAGTACAAAAAGTGCTTTTATGTTTGTTTAAATTAATTGCATTTTTATTTCCTTTTTTCATACAAATGCCTTCTGACATTAGAGTTCATGAAATAGTCTGCAAAATACCTTTATGTACAACTGGTTGTAAGTGAAAGATCTGTTGATCTAAACGTTTACACAGAATAATCCTGAATCATCTGCAGTTTGTATAAAACTGGTGCTTGCAATTTTTACTAAACCTCAGAGTTAAAAAAGAATAGTATGAAAATAAAAACTGACTTTGGTTCAGAAGCTAGCTCTTACAGTTTAAAACCATGAACAAACTCTGATACTCAGAGCATTACAAAGATCCTAAAGGATGTATCAGTCGTCTTCATCCTTGGACTTCAGTACATGAAGATGGGTCACACAGGTGGTGCTGTGTGACATGGATGGGTGTTTCTCTGGAACAACCAGGGTTTAGGGGAAATGGTGACTGACTGGAGTCATGGGGTGTATAATGCCTGTGTCTGTGGATCCGTCATTTCTCTGCTGTGTTTGCCAACAGGGTGTGTGTTCTTGTGAAGTGATGTGTAATCCTCTCCACCAGAACATGGAAGCATGACTTCAAGAAGTTTTAAGCCTTTAGGAAAAAGAAGTGTGTTGCTTATCCGAAGTTAAATGGTTGCATGTGGGAGAAAAATGCTCAAATGTTTTCTTCAAAGTCTGAAGCTAAAATGGGGACTAAAGTGTAACTGGGGAGAAGTTAAGCTGACGATGATCTATTCTCTTTCCTTGTGAAGCTGGAAAGGTTGAGAATGAGCACATTGATTTAAAAGTGGTTTGTGGATATGACTTGTTGCTTTTTGGTTTATTTATTTGAATGTTAAATAGTGATGGAAAGTACTGCATGAGCACATGGGCAAGGGGAGCATTTCTATAAAAGCTCTTCAGTGTTATAATCCTAGTTTCTGCTTCAGTCGGAGTGACTGGGAACTTCAGTAAGGATGAAACTTACTCCTAAAAGACATAAATTCCTCTTAGTATAGTGGATCTTAATTAAGACTCACTAAATTAATCTTAAGGGCAGGGTATGTCTTTTGTGTCTCTACAGCTCCTGGTATATGGGTGACCTATTTCCTGTGTGAACTCTTAGGTTCAGTGTAATATAATAGATAATAATAATAATAAGCTCATATGCCCTCCTCTAATGCTGAAGCAGAATTGTGAGGATATTTCAGAAAACTCTGAATGTGTGTTTGTTTGGATGGGTCTTGGGAATGTTAAAAGCAGAGGGAGAGCTCAGTCTATGTCATTGCTTCTGTAGAATTCTCTGAGCTAGAATGATGGAAGCTCCATACCTAGTATCAAATAATCTTAACCAATGACTTACGAGCTGAAGGATAATGAAAAGGGGAGTCAAATGAGATGTCATTCACATACCCCTGGTGGAAGAGCATGCAGAGTTCCTTAAAAGTACAGCTGAAAGCAGCCTAACCAAACGACAATTCAACTATAAGGTAGAGGTCTTGGTTTCAGCCAATGTTGCTGAATTTTTCCTGTTTCTACAAGGCCCCAAAGTTCAGACTGCAAGGAACTCACTGATATCCTATCCAGACTGAGTCAGAATCAAATGCAGAGCTCAACACGGCAAGGCCATTTTGGAAATTCTGAAGATTGCCTGCATCACACACACAATGAGCCTGGTCATGCTACGCTGGTGATACAGTCACTCTGCATGTCATGATGCCTACATGGAGATCAGATAGTCTTAGTGTCAGATATATGGTACATTACCTTCCTGCTGTTTTTCAAAGCACAAGCATTGTCATTAAAGTGTGCACTTTTGCTTGAAATTCTCTGTAAATTCACCAGCATCTCACTAAAGTAAATCACTCTGAGATTGCCAAATCCTTTCCTTATGAATGTCAGAGTCATGCTGAGTTTGACATTTTGTTGGGAAATCTTGGGCTTTTACTTGGCAGTGTAGTGTAAAGGTATAGTTCCTGCCCAACAACAGCTCTTGCATTACTGAGAAGAATGGATCTCTGCATTGACAAATTTTCATTCTGCTTTTGCTTTCCATGCATCACATACTCAGCCTACTTTCTGAAAAGGTGCAGCTTATTGAAAATTGTTAAAACTTTGAAACAGTGTTGTAAGTTTACGCATGTAAGATAACAATTACGATGTCTTATGGGGCAAATAAAATTTTCCATACCCATCAAAATTCATACTGTTTGTACCTTAGAGAGCTCTGGAATTATACGAGAAAAGGAAAAGAAAAAGAAAGTATCAAATCTAGGAGCACAGGCATCTGATATTAAATCTTCAAGTTCTGCCCTGCCATGGTACAACAAAGTCCAGTAAAAATCTGGGCAAATGCCAAGGTAGCACTTATCTAAAGCTTGTGATGGATTTCCATCCTGTCCCTTCCCAGGCCTCACAGACACATGGTACCATGCGTGTTTCCTTTAAAGATCCTCCCACGTAGCCAATCAGTGTTCTGGAGCTCTTGGAAATCTGTGGTCTGGAGTCTGTAATCTAGAGAAAGTCTTTCTGAATCCTGGGGATTTTTATGGTGATGCCCTGGCCTCATGTAGACAGCCTTCTTTGGAAGCAAGGCAGGTGTGTGTGCTGGCAATGGCAAGGGACGCTTGTGCAGCACTGCAGAGCAAATTCATTGGGGCGACTGATGCTTTTCTTTGTTGCTCCCATATGGATGCAGAGGTACAAGTACTGTATGCCTCTCCTCAATTTGGTCTATTAAACATACAACTGAAAGCAAACATGCTTTTATAATTGGAATAATTGGAAGCATTCAGAAACTGTGGAGGCAGTGTAAAGGGGAAATTAAATGAGGGTGAACTTTGAAACAAGTAAATATCACATATGGATGGGGTTTAATTGAAGCACATGCACCTAATAGAAAAAGGTGAAGCTTTAGGAAGTGATAGTATTCAAATATTTACTTACATGTGGATAGATATTAGACCTGATTTTGTAAAATCTTATAATGATAAAAAATGTCAGTGGATTTTTTTTTTTAAACTGAACAGGTTTGTCATCAGAAAACAGTAATCTGTTGAAGAGGTGACATTTTAATAGGAATGTGTTAGATGAGGGAGAACTTCTTTTGGAAAAGTTTCCATGTATCTAAGGTTATTGCCTGATGGTCATGACATGCTACTGTGCCATGATAAATTATAACTGAGGTCCTTGATCTGGCTTCTTCTTGCAATTCATGCTCCTTAAGTGAATACTTAAGAGAATAAGGAGTTTCTAGACCTGTTTCATAATGTGTAAATTATTTACTGTAAGAGGAATGCAGAGCTGGGTTTTCTTCATTCTGAGTGAGTGGTCTAACCATGTGACTGTAGGCAGCACCTCTGCCTCTTTATGTGTTAATGAAGACTGGGAACATTCCCTTAAAAGAAACAGAGATCCCTGTGTCCACACTATCCTGGGAAATCACATGAAATATATAAATTTGGGGGGTAGGAGGATGACACATTATGCTTTCAATGTGGGTTCTCTAATTATTGGCTCTCCTTTTCCATGAGGAATGCCATCTAAAGGGTTTATTCTTGGTTTGGTTCAGAATACAATCTTTCTTTTAGGTCTAGGATTCAACATGTTGTCTGCCTCTTCTGTCTTCCACATTTGATCAGAGCTTTGAGTTTCCTTTCTCACCAGCTTTATTTATTGATATTTTCCAGAGGTATTGAATGAAATGCAATTTTTTTTCTTAATCCTGAGTATTGCAGTGATCAGGAAGATGCTTCGCATGAGCCTTTGTGGCAGTGTTTATATGAAGGTGGGTTTTTTTCCCCCTTTTCCTCAGCCTAGCATGAGGTGGCAATGGAAAGTTTCTTTTCCTCTTGCAGCTGACAATCCGCATGTTGATGACTGATAGGAAAAATAATGCTCTCAAGGATACCATATTTTTCATATGTATACGCTGTGGGTTATCCCTGGCTTGAGAGTTTTGTTTGTTTTTTTAACACAGGCCAAGTCAAACCCTGCGGTTTAGCTGCAGTGTGTGTTGAGTGTACAGTCATAACAGGAGGGAAACCTTATTCCATAGTTTCTTCTTTAGTAGTATCCTGGTCCCTCGTGGCTTGTTTGCTCAGTGGATATGAGTTATCTGTGAACATTTTTTTTGTAAGAACTTTTTAAGAGCTCCAAGTTACCTGAAGCAAAGGTTATATATGTGCAAATACAGTGTTATTATTCTAAGCTGCTGGGATATTACTGCTCTACAAAATATATGGAGGCTAAGAGAAATGGCTGTTTCATGAAATACCATGTACTGTTGGTTACTTTATGACTGTAAAACTTGATTTGCTTGTCAGTCCAAGCAGACCTAGAAGACAGTAAACAACCCACACAGTAAATCAAGGTGTCCTGCACTCATATTGTGTTCAGTTATGAGAATATGTGCTGAATATCCCCATTATAAATCACAAGACAGAATCATGGAAGAGTGATTAGTCAGCTTCAGGGTATTTTTCTATTTATATTGCCCTGTGAAAGTAAATAGTTATTTTCTGTTTATTTATCATTGTAGGTTATAACATGATCTTATGACTTGGGATTTGCCAGGAACGAGCAACTTTTCATGTGCTGATACTTTCAGATTTCTAATTGTATTCCTGTAGAACGAAAACCCAAGATAAGTAATTTATTTATTTTCATTTTCTTCTACCATCTCCCTTTTTCCTTCTTTTCACAGAATATCTCCATGCATAACACAGTTGGAGGATCAATGGCAGGACCTGGATCTCACCAGCTGACAAACACAAGGATGCCAAACCACGACACCAGTGTTGTGATTCAACAAGCCATGCCATCTCCACAGTCCAGTTCTGTCATTACACAAGCACCTTCCACAAACCGCCAGATTGGGTGAGTCCATTTCCATTTTCTCATTTTTCTAGTTCTCTGTCTGCATGCAGGTCCAGATGTTGTCATCATGGTTCTTGTGGCTCAGCTGCATGCAGGACCAGATGTTGTTCTTGTGGTTTTTGAGGTTACAGAGTTTGCACTTGACCCTGACAGCATGCAGCAAGGACCTCTGCAATATGTGTTGCAGCCTGTGGTGGAATGGCCAGGTTATTCCAGACCTGACACTGGTTCAAAAAGGGTAGAGTGCTGTACTTACTGGGAAGTCCTGCTTTCTTAATTTTTC
>JAOXXN010000395.1:33657987-33687069 GCA_026770055.1 Myrmophylax atrothorax
AACATCACCATTACAGCAAACTGGCAGGTTGGTATAAAGGTCCCAGATAGTATTTATTTGATAAGGCAGTCTCTAACCTCCTTGCCATCCCTCCTCCCACCCCACCAAGCCTTCAGCATGTGGGAGTAATGCTGTAACTAGTAACTACTTGTGCTGATGAAAACTCAGTTGAGGAACACTTAGCAGTGAAGGGTGTCTTTGGCTGATTAATAGCACATAATTTTGAGATAAGATACATGGAGGGAAAGCAGTAAGGCATATGGAGGAAAGCAAGAAAAAGTTATGCAAGACATACATTTGTCAAGGGTATAGAAAAGCAAATAAGCTGAATTAGCTTAATATATGGGACTCTGAACTAGGCTGTAAAATAGAAGTTCTTGTCTTCTTTTTAAAAATAACTCATTTTATTCTGTGCCTGAGTATACCGCAATGTGTGAAAATTCTGGTCAGGTAAATTGGTGACAACACACTATGCTGGTTGCTTTATCTGGACACATCTTTTGCTAGAAAAGATGTAGTTTTCAGACTATCAAATAATGTAGGTAGCTGCAATCTAACAGCTGAGCATTTCTGGAGTAGGTAACCTCCTTTCAGTCTAGTTTTTCAAGCTAGTATTGGACATAACTAGTAATTATTCCAGCTTGAAACTCACTGGTACAGCTCTGCAGCTGATAGAGAACATGGGAGGATTGAGGGTTGTCACAGACCCAGCAAGCTGTTAATACTGTACTAAATAGAGAGGAAGAGTGAGTCCAGTTTCAGTGAACTCAGGCTCCAAAGTGGACATAGAGCACTAACCATATGATGTGGATTACCTGTTTTTAAAGTGCTGTAGAGCGTTTTTAATGAGATAAGATGATCTTCTGGCACAGCATCAAAAGGGAAAAATTGTAACCACATTTGGTGAAATGCAAGCAGGTAGGAGAAGGCAAAAAAAGGGGTTTGGAAGATGCCTCTGGTGCCTTGATGTACTGAAGAATCATGGTACCAGTGGAAGAAGGGCCGTTCAGTCCCCACATGCAGCATTCATTTTAACACCTATGCATTGCCTTCCTGTTTCTCTCTCTTCCCTCTCATGATGCCACATGTCTCTCTCTGGTTCCAGTTTATCATCTTTTCATGGGATTTAATACTTTTCAAACAGAGGGGCATGGGAAATTGAGTAGTCAGGAAAACTGCATGTAATGGGACTAACAGGGGTTTGGGGACACAATGAAGAGCAGACTCATTATGACTGGCATTGTCAATTTGAAAGATGAAAACTTCTCAATCTTAAACTCCTCAGTCTTAATCTGAGGGATCTGAGATGGCAGAAGGATAGATTATCTCTGTGGCAAGCACAGGAGTTTACCATAGCACAAGTTATCTGAGACTGCAACTGCTTGTTGAGTTCTCAGAGTATGCTGCTATTGTCCTTTATAGCTTGAGGAAACAGAGAAGACTCCTGTAAGACACAATTGTGGGCAGAAACCCTTCCATAACGAAGCTAGTTTTGGAAGGCACTTGGAATAGGCTGGTAACTGAGAAGGGTCTTTGTACATACAAGAGAAAGTCTCTTTTTAAGATCCTAGTAAGTTGGTGGAGTGTGTTGCATCAAAGAGGCCATGGAATTAATTACATATTATTAAATTCAAAGACTAGTTCCCTTTCCAGGAAATCTGGGATAAAAGCCTCTGTTCCAACTCATTTATTTGAACTGAAGCACCACAGTATGTTGTGAGACGAGAAGAAATGTGCAGTGAGAGATAAAGTATCAAATGACCACTCAGTCACTTGATCAAGTCCATTCCGTACCCTTGGTTGAACTGGATGTAAGAACGTCACTGGAATGGGAAGAAAAGAGAGAAGTGGGAAGAGAGAGCATCTGACAGTGTCATTCTGTCAAACTTATTTTTTTCTGACTTTATACTCAGAGTTGGACTTTAATCCCTGTTTAAAGTTTCTGCTTCTTTTTCTTCTGTTTATGCTAAGACATGTTATCTGTAGTCCCTTCTACTACACTGACCTTGGCCAACCTTAATGTGGAATTGCATCAAGCCACTTGTGTGTAGCCACAAGTCTCTGGGAAGCTCAGGTGAATTACTTAGGAAATTATTACAAGTGAGCCATTCACAGAAACAAGTTGTCCCATAGCTTACACTTAATAGAGGGTGATGGAAGGGGAAAATGAGATGGATCCTCTCAAGCTGTTAATCCCTTTTAGCAAGCTGCTGCCCAGGTCCACACACTGACCTGCAGACTGAGCTGTGCTGCACTGTCTGTGATGTTTAGAAGTTCTGTCTCTGCTCCTCAGCCTTCTCTGTTATTTACATCGGCATGTCCAGGAGCTGCTGACTCAATCTCTCCTGACACTGCTGAGTCAGGAAGAAAAAGAGCAAACAGCTCCAGTCTATGTGTCAGGCTCAGCAAAAAGGGGGGATTGTTCACGACGTCTCTTCTATCCCCAGCCACATACTCCCATGCCTTCTAAACACTCTTTCTTGCTGTAAGGTCTAGTTTGGGGCTGGAAAGAACTGACCTATATCAAAGTGACTTTCAGGGGACTGAAAGGAAGATCATTAGCCAGGTAATAGATAGCCTGCCAAGCTGGAATGGAGAGAGTTTAGTGAGTTTCTTGTCTGACTTGAACTCAACTGTTATCCTGAAATTTATGTGCATGTTATACATGTTGGTTAAATTTATTAATGAGCACAGTGTTTTATGCTTCATACTTTCTACTTGACAAAAGTCCTAAGCTTGTTAGAAATGTTACTTTCTCACAGCAAGAACACACACAAAAAAAGTGTCAGGGATATTGTGTGACCTACTGGCCGCTGACTCTTACTAGGATTATTGTCTTCCGTTATGAAGAGAAACCAGCCCTCTCCATCTCCTGAAGGTTGTTTGAGATAGGCAGAGACAGCACACTCATGCCAATCCTCATGCAAATGGTTCCTAAGAAATGGATCATGATGTTTCATCCTGAAAAGCTTGTCCTACCCAAGAACTACAGGAAAGCAGAGTCAGAATAGTGTATACTCTACCCATAACTGTAACTGAACAGAAATACTGAGCTTTCATAGGTATTGATTGGCTCTCACCTCAGAGAGAGTCATAAATAGGACTTAAATATGATATAGAGAACTTGAAGAATCTAGCATTGATTCCTTAATTTTAGTGGTTGGTATCTCTTACATACCTCCCATATATATATATGATACACACTTTAAAGGTGTCATCAAAATTTATAGGCAGAGCTTCTGATTTATATGACTCTTTGAACTAAAACAGATGTAAAATCATTTTCGGATGGAAAAGGATCTCAGAGTTGCAGTGGATTTGATACAACAGATCAAGCTTTCCTAGACCAGGGAAAGCTCATTAGAGCTCTGCACAGCTGAATCACATAGCTCTGCTCTTTGTCACGGGTTTGCACTTAACATGCCCTGATGCGTGATTCCAGCATGTGTTTTATCCAAGTGTCAGCCTGTTTGACAGGTAACTGAGCCACAGTAAAATAATAACTCAAACAATATAGATTTTGTTTGGTGTAAGGCTTTCTTTTTTAAAAAAATTCTTTTAATTTAAGAGAGTAATTCATAGGTTCCAGAGAAACAGCAAGCTTTGGGATGCTGCCTTACACCTTGTCAGTTCAGAAAAGGGCTTAAAGGTTTGTTGGGCATGGCACAATGGCCATAATGAGTAAGTAAAATGTGAACACCTTTATGTGCAGACAACTCTGATAAAGGTTTAGCTGCTCATTAAGAAGTTATGTTTGTATCTGTTTCAGTAAGGGAATTGGCACTGATGTGCTGAATAGACAACACCTCAATTTTACATGGTTTGTCTTGCCAGTGGTTTGGTGTTGTTTTTTTTTCAATGCTTTCAAAGGGATATAAAAACATATATAAGGTAATAAAGTGTTAATGTTTTGGGTTCGTGGTGGATTTTTTGGTTTTGTTTGCATTTGGGGTTTTTTTGTTTGTTTTTAAGCTGGTACCTGGCTGAAAACCAATTACCACAGTTCAGAGAAAAAATGCCAGGGGGAAGTTACAGGCTATGTGTAAAGTGTATGGATCCTATTTTACTACCTGTGAAAGTAGGCCTCCTTATTAATTGATGAGTTGACTTTTCAAAAACAATGGTACAGCCCTGTTTAGGTTATACATATCGTTATATTTGTACTTATGGACAGGCCAAATATGCATTTGGAAAACCAAAACCAACCAACCAACCAAAACAATTTAAATCAAAAGCATAGATAAATCCAAGATGACAACATTATCAAAATCAGTTCTCTTAAAAAAAATGAAATTATGCTTCACTTAGAAGGAAAAAATAATTTAAATGAATCTGTCATTTTGGAGACATTCTAACAAAGTTCCATGTGGTAAATCATAAGTTTAAATTCTTTCAGCAATGTTTAGAAAAAAATTGCTGAGTTGAACAAGGAACTGATGGCTAGACAGAACCTGCAGGTAGATTGAGAGTGCAGGAAGAGTGTTCCTTGGAAGAAGGAACAAATTAGAGAGTATGTTTTAGAAACATTTGCTGCTATGAGCATCTGTATTCTGCCAACAGAGACGTTTATTCTGAGTTCACATAAATGAAGTGGAATTTTGCCAGTAAAAGAAGGGGTTGTGTTACTCCAGTTGCAGGATCCAGGTCCTAATTGGTTTATGAAATGAAAGGGGCAATCTTTCAGCTATTACCAGCTTCCTCTGCTGCAAGTGAAGTGAATCGCAGCTGTTCTGATAGGGTTCATAAAACCTGTTGAGGTAATAAAATGTTTGCAGTGAACAGTTCTCGAAATGAGTGGAATCCAAATCCCTAGTTTATTTGACAGTATTAACAGAATTGAATCTACTTCCTGGGGAATTCTGAATATTATGTTACTTTTATCTAGTTCTTTAATGATGGGATGCAGGCTCACCAATGTGTAATTGTAAGGGCTCAAAGCAGCATTTTTACTTGTTTTTAACTCCACAGATTGAAATGCAGTGTGTATATATAAACACGTGATACAGGAAAAAGTTGTGCTGCTGTTAATTTTCTAATCTTTCTTGATTGTCTTTGTCTTTATAATTTGCTGTCCTCCTATAATTTGTTCTCTTTTTAGTGAGATTTTTTAAAAAAACCCAAAATGCATGGATTTTTCCCCTCTTATAGATATGTCTGTGATTTCTCAGGCAAAGACAGGATGATCACACCTTTGACAGTAAGATGACCTAAAAAAATACAAATAGATACACAGAATGAGAAGTTTCTTAGACTAATGAATTGGATTTCCGGCACGTTAAATCTCAGCTGATTGGGCTTGCATCCTCTTTCATACCTGTAGCTGGACATTTAGACAACATTTAGTCCTTGTAATGCAGATGGTGCTTGTCATCTCTTAGGCTGCTGCCTCAGGCGTCTAAAAAGTGATCAGCCACTGCAATTAAGCAGCAAGGTGCTGCCTGGAGGGGCCTCTGATCCTTTAAGCACTTTGGAAGCAAGTGCTAGTTACACTTGAATATCTGGCTTCCTTTTCTGACAGGTGGTTTCTCATGCCATTTGCCCCTGGCTTGTAACATGCAGTAGGGTTGTCTTAGGTATTGCATAGGAAGATGTGTAAGAGATTTACAGATCTGAACAGTGATGCTGTCCTGGAGTATCTGGGCAAAGCTGCATGCAGAAAGCTTTCCTGACATATTCATGGCTAAAGCCTGTGTTCTCAGCAAGTGTTTTTGAGCTGTTACTGGAAGCTGTCCCTGGTGAGATGAACTGCTGACTTAGTGCACGTGAAGGAATCTTTCTTTGGATATGCTGGACTTCATTAATTCATTATTCCTGTGAGTTGCTGATGGAGGTTTTTTTGTGCAGCAAAATGAACAGAATATAACTGGGCAAAAGGCAGCAGTAGTTTTTAAATATTCAAAAAAGAAAGTCTGTTAAATTCGACAGGCTGTTATGGATGACTGATTCTGGTTGAAATACAGCTACAACATTTGAAGATATGAACTATAGCTGATAACCAAAGGAGACCAAATTTGAACAGATTTCATATTATTTCTCTCAATTTGTGCTTGTTTCAAGTGGTTTTGCTTGTCTGAGGTTACATGGCACAGGTAGTAAACTAAGTCCAGACTGAAGATATGTAGCTAGTAGATTATACAATCAGCGCCTGCTAATACAGACACCAAATGGAAGAGTCGTGTGAAAAAATTCACCTCCTTTACAATTAAATTCCTTTTTATTCTGCTTTAATTGCTTCTTTCTCTGCAGTCTGTTTCAGGCCCACAGAGGAAAGAGACCTAGAGTGTTGTTGAGTTATTTCTGATCATAGGGAAATAAAATAGGAAGCAGTGTAATATTTCTATTGTGAAGTAGCAAAGAAAGTTGGAAGAAAGCAATCAGAGAGTTCTTTTTGTGCCACACTAAATGGATTTGGAGAAAGATATGGATTCTGGGCTCCATGACAGGGAAGAAAATCCATACTTTCTTCCAAATTTTCCCCTGGCCTCTATTTAGTCCTATTGTTCCAATAAGAAATTTGTGACTCAGAGGATTTATTCTAAATCTATATAAAACATAATAGGCAAAGTTCATTCCAGAAGCCATCAAGTGAAACTGTATTTCTCTGTGGGGAAAACTGGGGTCCCTTCCAGTCTGGTCTTTTTGTGTATGGAGTCTAGTAGCATGGAGTTTTTTGTTGCACATTAATGCAACATCAAGGGTTGTGGGGCCCTAACTCCTGTAAAGTAAATGCTAGAAACAATATTGGACCCAAGGAGAACCCATAAATGCAGAGGGAAGCAATCCCCCATATATAAAAGAAAACAGGGGTTGAGAACAAAAGCAGAAAACCACATTTCAAGCCTCAAGGGAAAGAAAAAATCAATTTTTGTTTTGGACGAGGCATCCTTGGAAATGTTCAATTTTCCTTATGACCAAGTTGGGAAGCTGTAAGCTCTGTCCTTGAAAACAGTGTAAATGACTCCAAGAAAAAAAACAGAAAACTATTCTGTGTTGAAAATAAAAAACCCACCACTGAGATACACATTTCCTTCTTACTCCTCCTCCTTGCCCATCAGATGAACAGGAAAATAGAGAATCCCCTGCCATGTTTACAGGCTCTGCCTTGTTATTTGCATGATGAACAGAATGCTAAGAGCTGTATTGTCAGCACTGCTTATTGGAAAAACCTGGAAATAATTAAGGGACCTCATTTGTTATTGCTTGTATGTTCACTGGTGAAAATTACTTGGGAGGACAGTTCTACTGGTACAGAACAATGCTCAGTAACAGAACCATAGAAAAAAATTACAAAAACAACAGCTTTGGGGAATGGGATGTAAAATATTAACCTTACAAATTTGCTACATTTACTTTAAAAGTTTGTGTGTGTGTGTCTGTGTGTGTGTGTGTTACAGTAAGAAAAACAGAATGTAATTTGCTAGAACTAGATGACTTGTAAGTTTTTACTTATTACTGATTTACTTACTTGAATGAAATGTATGAATTACAGTGGAAGTTTCAGTTGAGTAACGTTCAATATTGGCTTATGCTATTTTATTACTGGATCTGCTGAGTGTTCATTTCTGTAGTGTTTTCTTCCAAGAGCTATGGGCACTGTGAATCTTTCTCATGTTACTTTTTCAAAATCAAGGCTGTGCATTGCAAAACCAAGAAAAGCAGCTACCCAGACAAAGGGACTTGTAGTATGTCAGCACACTACTCCTTTTGTACCTGCATTTTTCCTGAGCTGTCAGCTTGATTCCAGACCTGCTCCCACAAGCTGATACAGGTCTATGTTTACAAGTCGAGTCAGAGGATATGAGGTGAGTGTACCTGTTGTACAGTGCCTACCGTATTGATGCGGAGATAGGATGTGCTTTTCTGGGTGGGAAGTGACAGTACTGTTGTTTCACTTGAGCAAGGCATATGGCACAAACACAGTGCAACAGAGAGTCGATGAGTGAATGATGAGTCATTAAGGCAATGCAGTGTAGGAAAAAAGGAAAAAAAATCAATCTGAAATCAGCTTAAGATCAGTATCTGAAGATTTCAGGCTTTGTTGGAATTTCTGTTTGCAGTTGCTTCTCTGTTACCTAGTGTGTGTTGGATGCATTCTCTGTTGTGACACGTGCTGTGACAGTGCAAGGCATACCTATTGCAGGCATGCTCATGCTGGTTTTCTGGGAGACATGATGATGTAGAATTCCACCTAGGTGCTCTTGTTGTTTTGCAGAGTTCCAAGGGAACAACAGTCTTTTATTATTAAGTTGTGACATTTCTACTCCTAGTTCAGTGGTGACTCCAGGGTTCAAACTTGCAGCCTCAAAATGAACCAGGCTAAAGGGCCGTTACTGTCAAGAATAAAGCCACGTACTGTAACTGAGGGTAATCAGTTTGGATCACATTCGCAGATTCTTTGTATTAGCTTTATCAGGTCAGGCCATCAGAGAGCAGATAGACAGGTAAGACTAAAAGACCTCTGAACCCAATTAAAGTTGTACCACAAAGAAATCAAATTCATGTGGTTTACATTTCAGAAAGTTACATTTGGTGAGCTGTACTTACTTTTATTCTGTAACCTAATGCAGACCATGTGAACATTTGAGACGCTTTTAACAGTTAAACCAGCTCAAATAACACAGAACCAGAGCAGCAATAAAGAATGAATTAAGACTGATTGCAACTACAGCCAGTTTTTTTCCTCATAAAGAAATATAAATGACTGATATATTTAAAAACTGCCATATATACAGTAATTTTGTCTTCAGCTTTTAGCTTGACAATAGCTATCCTCTTATCTTTTAAAATAAATGTTTGGTTTAAAAAGCAATCCTAAACCCACAGTCTTTTATTTGCAGTGTTTCAGGGTGAGTTTGGACGTGCTGTGGAACCACTGATGCTCCCAGTGATGCGCATAGTTTGGGAATTGGTCATACAGCTCTGAGACAATCCTGAGGAGCTGACATTTAAAATATTTGCCACAATAAGAGCATGAGAGAATAAGAAAGCACAAATTTTATTTGCAGTTCACTTTCTTAAGACCAATAGATGTGTGTGCATCTTTTCATTCACAAACACACCTTAGATAGGCTTTACGTTTGAAGCAAATAGAGGTACAGTAGGTGCAGACCACTCTGTGTTCAGTTTCCCTATTTGCCAAACAAAGGAAGGAAAGTGCTGAAGCCTCTAGAAGACTTGACTGGAGGTGAACAGTGCCAAACATGCCTATGTCCCGCATCTAACTTTAGCAAAGTGATGCGGTTTACATGCAAAGGGAACAAAGTGGCTGGATTGCTTAGCACCAGAATCATTCGGTTGGATCAGTAATTTTTGCTCTGTAACAGTGATTTTTAGGATTTTGGGAGATCTTCCTGGCATTGGGGAAAGAGTTTAGGCCTATGTGTTACATTCATTCCTGAAGAAAACTTCCTAGGGCCCCAACCCTTTCCTGGTGTCTCCAAGACACTGAAATACAAAGCTTGTGCCATTCTGCTTTCTGGCACAGAGCCACCTGCCTATCAGCAGTCGAGCCCAGCTTCCTGGCTTCAGAGCACGACTGCTATCCTGAGTGCATATAGTTGCATTCCCTCAACAGCTGTCCTGATGTGCCTGTGTACATCAGCTTTCCTCACTGTTCTTTGTGTAGAGTAGGCTGCTCTCCTGTCTTTGTGCCCCTCCCTTTTCCCATAAGCTTTTGGGGCTGATACAGCAGAAAAGGCGTTCAGGCATGGGGCTCTCAATTTTCCCTGACTGAAAGTTAAGGCTGTGTATCACCCACACTCTTTTGTGGCTGCTGTTCTTACCGTGTGCCACAGACAGAAACTCAGAAGCTGTCCTCCACTCCTGGGAGCGAGCACCTTGAAGATCTGCTGTGATCCTGACTCCTCAGAAGCACATAAGTAGAGGAAAGAGCTCCGTGAACTTTTTTCTTTCTTGTTTTTTTTTTCTTCCTTTAAATCTTAAAAATGTAGCAAACTACTTGCTGTCTGTGAAGGAATCTTCCTTGTATTAGTATTCTCAAGCAGTGGGTGAAAATATAGCTCATGAAATGCAAGCTGTTTCAAAGCGTTAGTGTGGGAAACTGGGGCTCCCATTGCTAATTCACAGAAGTGGTGGGACTGGAAGAAAATCTGCATCACCACCAACGTACAGGGATTGTTTTACTACTATCTGTGGACCAGAACTGGTGGGTAGGAAGGGACACAGTCCCTGCTTCCTCTCACTTTTGTTATGTACTGGGTTTGGCTGAGTAGTTCGAGTGGCTTGCATGGAACTAGGAAAAGAGGGATGTATCCTAGGAAGGTTACATGGCTGTTACTTCTAGTGCTGCTGTCTCACTCTAAGATGAAGAAAAACAGAAGACTTTGTCAAGTTCTTTAGGGAGCAGACACTGTAAATGGGGAAAACATTCAAGTTCTGATTATAAGAACAACAGAAGGTTCCTGAAAGAATAGATCAAATCAAGTGGATGTTGGACAGAAAGCAATGTCAGACATTATTAAGGTGCTAGTCTGGACCTAGGAGAGTTCACTTTGGTTTCTTGCTCACCACTGATTTCTCTATGAACTCTGGCAAATTTCTTGGCTTCTCGGAGACTCAGTTCACCAACTGTAAAATATGAAAAAAAATACTCCCTCAACTTACAGGAATGTTAAAAGGAATCTAAGTATTACAGAAGCAGATGGTAAATAGGTTCCTCTGCTGCGTCGTCTTGAATATTTGATGTTATTAAACATCAGGAATTTTTCTTGATGTTTTGTTTGCCACAGAAGTAGAGAGGAATTATAATGTCATGTAATTGGCTAAAATAATTTGCCATTAATTTCCTGGAAGCTAAAATAAATTGCTGAAGATTCCTTAAACAGAGTGAGAAAAATGAGAATGCTTACACTAGAGTTTCTCCAGCCATCACGTTCATCTAATCCCCTCCTATGGCAGCAGGGTTGGACTAGATAATCTTTAAAGATCCCTTCCAGCCAAATTATTCTATGATTCTGTGATTTGCAGAACATAAATTGAAATGGAATTTAATTATTAGACTTACTTAGTAAAAGCAACAGAATGCTAACACACACACAAAATATAACTAAAAGTAATTTTCTTTAACTTTTCAAAACCAGGATAAAGCAAGAACCAATAAACATTAAGATCTGCTTTAAAGGTGTTCAACATATGCAAGTGTAGGAAAGCAGGAAGGCTTTTGATTTCTTTATCTTTTTTCTTTTTCAATTAAAATTTGAATTTTTTCATTTATTTTGTGAAAAAAAAATCCTATTGAATCAGACACTCACAAATCCTGTAATCACTGATTTTTGTTTTGAAAAAATATTATGCTTTGGTTATTTTTTTTCTCTTCTCATTCCAGTTAATTAATTCTATTATAGTAGCTCTTGAAGACTCAAAACTAGATTCTATTATTTGCAGAATACTGAGAGTTTTTTATCAAGAGAAGTACAAGCCTGCAATCTTCTCTCCTGTCTTCCGTCTCTCTATTGCATGCTTTCTTCTATCTCTTTGAAAGTATCCATCCATTCCTCATCTTTTGTGTGTGTGTTTTCCTTGTTTTTCCTAGAGTGGGCCATGCAAACTGTCTTAGTGGCAGACAGACTCTGAGGAAGCCTTCCATCCCTAATTCCTTGTCCATTAATAAAAGTTATGAATCACTGCCAGTATGAATACTGCCTGTAAACAAGAAGTAAGTGAAAGCAATACACTCCCCTAACCCCTCTTCTTCCACGGGGTGAGTTGGACATGCAACGTATAAAAGTGACACTATGACAACAAATGTTGGAGGCATACCCAGACTATTCAAATGAGAAAAAGTGTTTTAGAAAGTAAGAGAGTTAAGTTTCCCCATACCTCCAAAGTAACTCCTTTTGCTTTTACCCAATGGGAAGAGTCTGCTGAATTCCAGTTCCTCCATTGCCTCTAAAGGATAGGGCAAGTGGAAAAGTGATTAGAGACTGTAGAAAAGCACTGCATGTGCTCTTATGCCAACAAATGTGAGCTTTTCGTTAGGGTATGAGAATACCAAGCTTGAAGAATAGGAGAGTAAATCCATTATGCCATACCTTGAAAATATCCAGCTTCTGTGAGCAGGGACACACCAAATGCAAACACTGGACTGTTCAGCAGCCCTTCAAAGCAAAAACTTTTCTAAAATAACTTCCACCTGGTGTGCTCCTAGGCTCTCAGAACAGATTGTTCCAAGAACACTTCATGTCTCTTGGTTTTTATTTTTCTAGCAAGCTATTAACAGCAGATGAAGAATTACACCCTCCAAACAATTAATGCAGCCTGGGGCCTTACCAGAAAAATCATTATTTCCAAAAAGTCCTATTGACAGAACTGCTACAGCAACCTTTCAAAGCTGCACCCACATCCGATGACAACAACAATAAAACACTGTGTTATTTTTCTTACCTCATAAAGTTGTCATCTCAGCACAGCTAAACATCTTAGTTGCCACCCAGCCTGTAAACATCCTTATGTGGGGAAGGTTATCAAACAGGTCATAGAGAAGCAGCTCTGACATTATCTAGAGTATTATCTAGAGCCGTCAGATTTCCTGGAGCCCTTTCAATCTGGTTTAAGACACAGTTATTTCTTGGCCGTTGCTAGTCTCTGATTTACTAGCTTCTGCTAATGGATAAAGACACAGTGCTCAATCTAATCTGACCTTTCAGACATACTGGCTGTCAAAGTGCGGTTGCAGCCACCCCTTCTGTTTTAGCAGTGTCTCTCTAGGAAAGTGCAGCAATATAAGAAGGGTTACTAGCTTTAATTCTGTGCCCTTCACAACTTCTAGTATTAACTGTGGTATACTTGGCCACACCTCTGAGAATAGGACCAAACACTCCACTGTCCTAATCCCCTTCTAGCTGGTGCTCTTTCAAAGATGTCCTGAGTTGGAGAGGTAGCATTCTGTGCACCATTTGCACTAGTTGGATAACCTTCTTTAGTACCTATTTGACATGCCAGGCTATAGCCTGCTGGCTGCCAGGCACTCCCTTCCCTGCTTTTGCCAATGCCACTAAAACAGGAGACTGCACTGTCCTCTTTTGCAGATTCACTTTTAGAGGTTCTGTAATCAAGTCTTTTGGACATTAAAATTGAGATTACATAAAATATGGGTGCCTTGAAGTATTAAAAAATGAAGTGGGTAGGAAGACTGTCTCTGAAGATCAGCTTTAGCCACTTAAAAGCAGTGTATTCACAGATTCCGGGTCCCCTTAAAACCTTCTCTGTGTGCACAGCCAAGTGCCTGCACCTCATCATCAAACAATGGAAAATAAAGTTGCAGGATTCTGCCCAGTTCACATTTATTTAACCCTTTTTCACCACTATATTATTTTCACCAGGCATCCTCCTTATGTCTAAAACAGATGCTGAGATCGCTGGTGCCAGAGAGTTAATCTTATTAATAGTTTCTGTGTTTATTGTCAGGGTGACTGGGTTACAATCTCCTCTCTGGGCCAGTAGGTCAGGGGATTCAAGTTCCCCACTGAGGCTTTGAGCGAATCTCAGTGCTGACTATGCATGTTGGACCGGGTGAGGAAGAATATGCTGCACTGGTACAAAGCTTGAATTTCCAGTAAGACATTAAAGTGAGGTCTCTCCCATCTTTTTCAAATACATTCAGGGTAGAAATTACTGAACTACTTCCACAGTAGGGAATTTGATTTGCACCTCGCTCCTTTCACATGATGGGAAGATGTGAATTTGTGTACCCCACACCACAAACCAGGTCTGGCTAACTCCCTACATTGATATCCAGCAGCAAACTGTCCTCTTCCTTTACACCCCTTAGGAGGGATGGTAGGGAGGCAGAATTTTAAATGTCTGGGAGCAGGGCCTCTGCACTTGAGGTACAGGGGACTGACACAGTCCCTTCAGACCAACAGTAAGTAACAGATTTATGTTGGAAGGCAGGAAAAACATGAGTCCAAATTCACTTTGTAATATGGAGTGATGACTAAGTCCAAAAAGGTAAAAGGAAAGGAAGGGGAAAGAGCTGAGAAAGATATCGTCTGTGGGCTTTCCTTGGAACTGTCCCCTTGTCTTCACTAAGTGGAGTTCATTTCAGCCTTTCACCCACCGCTCCTCTGCACTGGAAGAAAGCAGCAGAAGGGGTAAGAACGGAAAAGTGCTTGTGCACAAGTGTTACCAAATGTTTCACAGCCATAAGCATTTACTGGTTCTCACCCTCCACCCTATCACCACTCCCTTTACATAAAATCAGCCTGAGCTCTGGCATATAGGCAAGAAGGAAGCTTTCTTCTCCTTTTGTGGAAACCTGCTTGTCCCAATGCAATGCTTATAATGCTCTAGGATTCAACTAGGACAACTTGGCAAAAGGCAGTGTCAGATGGCTGCTGAAAGAAATGCTGTTCACTGATATCCCAGAGTCAGGTCATTTGGCTCATGGATATAGGGAAGTTCAGCTAGACTGAAATGAAGGATTAGAAAAAATTATTCTCCCACTGTACCCCACGCCTTCAATACAAACCCAGCAGTTACTTTTCACTCCACTCTGTGTGTAAAACAAGGCTGAAATAGGATATTTAAATTATTCCCAAGGATGCATTTACTGAAAAGAAAGGCATGAGCCAGATCCTCCCTTGTGCTTGTTCTCTGTCAGAGTCTTGAATTTTGGATCATTATAAGGAGGGAGAGAACACACTAATTCCTAACACCACTAGTGTTTCAATGAACACTGCTATCAATCATTAAGGTTCTCGCTCTTTCTTATATTTGGATAAGTAAAATTGCCAATAGTCAACAAAATCAGCCAAAGTCAGCCCACAGAAAAAAAATCCCCAACAATAGAATTGAATGTAGTCCATTGTCTATTTCTGTACAGTACAGAAATAGTAAACCAGCATGAGTATATGAGAAGAGCTTGTGCTTAGATGGAGCCATGGCACAATGGATGCAGAGGTTATAAATACAGGCTGCCACACTGCAGTACTGCTTTGCTCTTGGCTACTTGAATGGCTGGTTGGATTGCATGGTCATGAAATTCACTGAGTCTGAACCTGGCTTCACTGCTGATATTCTGTGTGATTTATAAGGACACTGTGAAGAGCTGTTTGTTGATACATCAGTGCAAGCATAGAACAGACTTTAGAAACTTTCACTTATGTCATTAATTTCAGAAAGAAACTAACTGCTGCAAATTGCATTACAAAATGTGCATTTTCTTCTTTCAAATTCTGTTGCTGTTCCTTGTATTACCAATAATGGGAACAATAGAATAGCTAGTACATTTTCATATGCAAAATCTTAAACTGAGAATGTAGGGACTCTAGAAAGACACCAGAGCTGGATGTCAATATTAGGGTACTTGTCACAACATTGCCCACAAGTGATTTCCTCATACATCTCGACATTTGAAGTTCATTCAGTGAAGCACCAGCTTCCACATTTCTGCAACTGTAGATGTTTATCTCCCAATTTCAAGACATTTCAAATCCTTACAATTGGAGATAAATCTTAAAAACAAGTCACTAAAAAGACAAAAAAATAAGTTTACTTCTTGTTATCTTTCTGTCTCTAACCAAGACTAAGGCACAGATGTTAATAAAATTGATAATAAAGTGGGTGTTCCTTTTGTTGGACATCTGGTTTTTCATCCTGTAGGCATATGTTGACACATGCTTTCAAGGTTTTCTCTGTATCCATGAGGGCTAGTAATGTAAGTTTTCTTTTTAAATGGAGCATTAAAGTCTTCCAGGGCCCATATTTGACGAAAGGCACAGTGATGTTCATGGCAATTATGATGAAATTTGAACTGAAGTGATAATAATGGAAGGCCAGAAAGGGTGTCTTCTCATCTTGGCAGTACTCAATTACCTCCTTTCTCAACATCTGTCTTGATACTGTGGTTACTTTCTGGCTCTACTTGTGTAGCTTTTCCCATCTTTTTCTCAAGTGCTATAACCAAGTGAACTATTACAGATGAATGATAGAGAAAAATACATGGAATGGTTTGACCTAACTCTGGGGTTTCACAATGCCACTCCACAGTTTTGGTGTGGACCTTCTAATGAAGTTTCTGGGTCACTATCCTGATGTTGGCAAACCATCTCCACCAAGTGAACTCTGCCTGGCAAAGGACCACTGCCTGGATGTCTGTTTTCACCAGAAATTGCTTACACATGAAGAAAATCATGGCGATATTTTCTTTGTATTCAGTAGTGGTAAGATGTATTTGCAGGGAAAGGGAAGTGTAAACAATGATAACTTTTGTCAAAGTCTTTGGCACACTTCTGGAATCCTGTCTAACACCTATATTGGCATGCAAGGTAGATTGCATTGGAATAGCATGCTTGCTTTTTGTTGTTGCTGTTGCCTACCCCAGTTAAGGAGCCTTCCACCTATAGGAGATGACAGAATAGAAGAGATGGTGACTCCACTTTAATATCTGCTCTTTCTAATAAAAAGGGAAAAAAACCCACTAGGTAAATAATCCTTGCCCTGGTGCAGAGATGGCTGGAGCGCTGCAGCTAAGTATGGCTTGGCCCTTTGGGCAGGGAGGAATGGGTCTGGCTGACCCTCTGGCACTGGCCGACTGCTGAGGGACCTGTGTCCAACCTCCCTTGGCTGGAGAGGAGTTGACTGGGAGAGTCATTTGGCCTTTGGGCATGAGTGGAAAGGAGGGAGGAATAACCTACTAGCTAACACGTGGTAAAAGGCCTCTCAGCCTTGGAAGTTTGAAAGTCCCATGTGTGTGGCATAAAGTGAAAAAAAATTGCTGGGACAGATATTAATACTTCTTTTTTAATAAATGTATGTGTCAAAACTTGAGAGAGAGAGTTTGGATGATAACTAATGTAGATGTCTCACTGTTTTGAAATGCTTTGAAAGTCAACTTCTTCAGCTGATACTTAGTTCCAGTGAAGCTCTTGGCAAAACTTTTACTGGTTTCAGTGTAGCTAAAAGTTCTCTGTTACACACTATACCCTTTTTTGGGGAGCAATCTGCCATAATCAAACCTACCAAAACTATTCATTTTTATGAGAACTGAGCTCTGCCATCTGCATTTAAAAGACAGTCCACCTGGAAAGATCATTTTATGCTGAATACATGAATTTTTCTTTGTCAGGTTGGTTTAGTAGAATTGCTGCAATATTGGTTTTTTAAACCTGTCTCTTTCTGGTCTTTTCTATTGAATGTGCTCTGAAACAAACAAACAGAAAAAGCACAGGACACAGGATTTTCTGGGCTCTGTCACTGCTTAAGAGAATTGTTTGTAAGTTCTGACAAAAGGGCATAGCTATTTTCTTAATTTTCTTCATCTTGTCCTCGACAGATTTCCGTGAACCTCCTCTGCTTTTCTTCTCCATTCATGTCTGCCCTTTCTCTCTATCCAGAATTAGGATGTGGATTTTTTCCAACAGCATTTAATGTTCTTTCTTTCCTTTGTTTTGTTCTTGTTGCTTCTTAAACGGTTGATAAGCCTGAAAGTTAGAAGAGATGAAAATACAGGAATTACACAATGTTATCCCAAGAAGAATGAAGCTAAATTGTTGGTTTAAACTTTTGAAAATGGAAGATGAATTCTAGAAAACTGATTAAATGGTGGCTTTGATAAATGCTGACAGATTAGGGAACAAATTAAGAACCAAAGTTCCAAAGGATTGCTTTTGAGCTGTGGCTGAGTTTGCCACAGCTGACTCCTTCCTCTCAAATCATACATCAGACGTACTCTTCCCCTTTCCCAAAGCCTGAGCCAAGAACTGACATATGTGGTGCTTATCATCAGGACCTATGCCTGAAGATTGAGACAAAGCCAGTACAGCACTCCTTTCTCCATTGTTCACCACCAGTGCCCATTTAACACTGTTTCTCTAACCACAACCGTGACCGCTATTTTGCCTTGAAATCTTTAAATGGACACATTGGTTTTGTTTTGTGTCTGGCTTGTCAAAATCTTGGTGAAGCTTTTGAAAGAATTTTATCCTGGGATGAAACTTGTCAGGAAAAGAGGTGCTAGAGTGAAATGGTGTAAGATTTACATCAGAACTATTTTTGAGGTGTTGCACAGGGGCTTTTTCTCTTTAGACTTTCCCAGAGCTAGGTGCATGTCCAGGTCTGATGCAGCTGAAAATGGCTGGTTTGAGTTTCAGGACATCCACCAGTACACTGTAAATACTTAGGGAGGTGCTAACTTCACATGTTCTGCTGATTTTGCAGCACTACTTACCTGCTTGCAGTGAAGCCAAGTTGAAATAAGTTACTACCTCAAAGCTGTGTTGTACTGTTTTGCAAGAACTTACACTGTTCAAATTTACTTGTCAGTAGTCTCACTGGCTGAGGTAATTCAGAACACTGAATTGAAGGATATCCTTGAGATGTTTGACAATGCTTTAAAGAAGTTTCCAAATTTCAATGAAAATTGATTATATTCCTAAAAACTTCTGTAAATGAATTTACTTCTGTTTACTGAGTCATAGCACTAATCCTGCATTCACCTAATTTGATGTTTGTGTAGTTACATCTACTTCCACATGAACAAACTTTATGCAGTTGAAATCACTGTGACTAAAGAACTAGATTTAAATCAGTCAGCTTCTTAACTGCTATCCTTAAGGAGGTATCTGCCGTAAAGATGAAAGAAAAATCTTGCACCTCCTGTTGCAAGGGACCTCCCCCTGACATGTCAGTGGGACTGGTACCTAAGTGACCACTATGACAGCCAGCTGCTGCAGAGCACATTGCCTTGTGCTGGCAGTGCTTTCCTCCCTCTACTGCCCTTACTTTTGTGATAGCTCAGGCAGGCTATCACTGTGCAGCAAACCTTATCTCGCTCTATCGGTGCCAGCTCCATAGCGCTCCCTGACCTTTTCCAGTCCTGATGTTTATAAGCTGACAGCAGCTTAAGACTAGCTTGTGCCAAGCTTTTTTCTTTTTGCCCTGTGATGATGGACTAAACATGATGTAGCTCAGCCTTACGCTTTGCTCCTCTAATCTGCACAGTGAATGACAGTGAACTTGTCAGAGGTCTAAGAGTGTTGAATTGATCTGTAAGTAATGGGAACAGTCATCAATAGCCATTAAACACTTTCTTTCCTGCCGTTCTGTCATCTTTGTTTATTTCCTTTTTTCTCTGCTCAAAGCCAGGAACAGGTAAACAAGTAAAACTACAGGTTTCTCCAACATCACTTTGGTCAAATTAAAACCCAGTGCTTGAATTTAATTATCTTCAAGGGTTTGTATGCCTTATGTGATATTTCAGCTTATGGCATCTACTGAATTTCTTTTGGACAGAACCTGTGTTAAAAGGACACTTTTCCCCACTTGCCCTGCCCTCTGTGAGGAGCTCAACTGCAGAGCATTGGCAATGGTTTAGTCTCCTATATGCAGCTCTTTCTGTTGTGCCATGCCCCACTGTGCACATCAGCCCCAAGCCACAGCTGCTGTGTGCCCCAATGCTCCAACCTGCTGTTGGGAAGGTGAAACTTGGTGGGGTGGAACAGGGGTGCCAGGTTGGGTGCCAGTGGGTGGTGGTCATGGGCAGCGTGGGGCAAACTGTCAGGAGGACACTGTTGCCAGTTGCAGAAGAGCTCGTCATACAGCAGGAATCTCTGCCCTGGGTGACGGACAGTGCTGATTAGAAAAAGGCTAAATGTCAACATTGTTCTGAACTGGTAATTGGCAATTTTCCAAGAGCATTTTAGACACAAGACTTTGGAGATTTTCTTCTCCCAGGCTGCTCTCCCTCCTCCTCCTTCCCCCCCCTAACTGCTGTAGCTCATTCTGTCAAGTACTGAGTGCTGTCTCTTCAGACCTTCAGATAAATCCTTTACAGCAACAATTTTAAAAGCTGCCGTAGTGTCTCTTTCTATCTGTCTGTCTTTCCTTTGCCTTCCTCCTTACTAATTTATATTGTGTCAAGGGGAAGGTGGCCCTGTGTGGAAGGTGGGGGTGGTGCAGAGCTGAGGGGTGAAAGCCATATTTTGACACGTGTGCCTTTTGATTTTTGCAGAGGTCCTGCTTAGTGACCAGAAATTGATTACAAACACCATGTAGCAGTGATGCTTTGCCAAAACACGTGGAGAGGAGACCTCCATTTATACTTCCCTCATCTGATTAATTTTAAAATATATTATTACCAAAAAGAGTTAGAGAAAAATTTATTGCTTGCAAAGAGGGACCCAAATCCCCAGGGCAGAATAAATAAAATAAAAACATGAGAAGTGCATTTATAGTCCTCCTGAAAATAGGAGTGCAGTCTTAAAAAGGTTTCTTTAAAATGAAAAATGAACGACTGAATTGCCAACTGCTACTAATCTAAAAGTTAGTGCTTTTGATAGTGATGGCTGTGCTGCTAACTCTTTGTTAGCAAGGGTATTTAGTTGTAGAATGAGAGGGCTTTATAGAGCACTTGCTCCCCCATGGTTTAGAAATTAGGCTGTATATGGAATAAGTGAGCAAAGATGGAATGTATTTTCCATTGCCCTAGTTATTCCTATGTATGTGTGTGTGTTCGTGTGCTTTTTGCATGTGTGTGTGCATGCACTAATAGCTTTGTGGTGATGATGATCAGGATGATGCAGAATGGAAATACTGTGTGATTTTTCTGGAGTCAGCTTTTTAAGACTCCCTTTAGATGGGAAAGTCAATAATTTCTGGAAAGCAGGTTTGCCAGCAGGCTGCACTTAAGATCCTCAGATGGTATTTACTGCAGAAATGTACATTACTGTGATGTGTTTGAATCTGGAAATAATTTTTTCCACAAGGGAGAAAACACTTTGCCATAAAATATAGTGCATTTTACTTGCTTATTCAGTGTTATGTTTTTCTAATAAGTTGTGGACTTAACCTTGTTTTCATTTATGTTGGTGGAAGATTTTTGCCTGAATTCAATCTAGTATGATCAACTGTATCTCTGATCCTCAGTGTGAGATTTGTCTTACAAAGCTTATACTGGCATTTCTGAGGGTCAAAAGCTGCAGCTCTTCCTCAAGTCATCAACAGCAATGTGAGTCCCAGCAGAAAACCTGTACAACCTTTTTCTTCTACATGAGTTCATGTTTCTTTCAGCCTCTATCATACTTTGTCTAAGGACTATGTCTTCCACCCTCCAGTGGTCTCCAGGCAGCAGGAGTAGAGACACTGAGGCAGGAGTACACTGGAGTTTTCCTCCAACTGTATCAGAGAAGCAACATGCACTGGTGGGGGCAAGAGCCAGAGAATGACATGGGCAAAACTTTCAGTTCAGCTGCCAAATTTTTAAGAGTGGATGGCAATGTGGAAATGAGGCGTTCAAACTCATTAGAGTCTTGCTTGTACTCTAGAAAATGGGTCTAGTTTCTTCTAACTATGGTCTACTGAAGGGAGTATTACTTTCTGCTCTTTCCTGGAAAAAGATCTAGGAGAAATCCCATTTTTCCATATTGCTTGTTGAGTTGTCCTCTCTCCAGGTGAAGTCAAGTCCTTCCCTGTGCCTCTGCACGCTTAACCTCACTACCTTTTTGTCAGTTGGTTACAGTGTGGAACAAATAAATGGTTTGAACCCTGGGGCAATGTCTTAATGCTGGTAATAACAATCCTTTTTACGAAAAATTTATATTTTTTAAATCGGAAGTGCTGATAGCAATTAAGAAAACCTCTCCTTAGGAACAGCAGTGGTGAAAAGCCTTGGAAACAACAGAAGGAGGTCTCTTGGACTGACTGTACGTACAGTACCATGTCGGCACCATTTGCTGATTTCAGTTACTTTGTCTCAGCATAATGCTGGACGTCCTTGGCAGAGTGACAGCGCAAGCCTTATTCATTGAAACCCTTCCCAGCACTGTGGCCGCGAGAACACCCCAAGTATTTTAAGTTAGCTACGTAGGTCCTATTCTTAACTCTTCATCTCATCAGATACTTTTCTTATTAGAACTTGAGAGCCTTCCCTCTAAGGTAATGATGGTGTACGTAAGCATCCGTGATCAAGTCCTAGCTTGTGTGTTTCTAATGTGTTATGACTGCGATCTATGCAATAGCTGTGCTCCAGCCTTGCTGGGCCATGTGACATAATGGCATTTTTAATTTCCTCCTTCCAGTGTGATTGTCTGTTTGCATGTAGGAAATTACTTTGTTTTTCATGTTAATTGATAGCATGACCTGTTTCAGCAATTCACCATCTCAAAGGTATGTCTGAGATCTCCAAATGACTCACTGACATAAATGCAGATGAGCTAAAGCCACTTTTGTTACAGAAGGGCTGAAAGCCAAAGCAGAGTATCTTGATATCCAAGACAGCCTTTTAGCCTGTAGGATCGTGAGCCTGTGGCCCGCTTTGTTAATTACCGCATTGAAGGCTAGTGGCAAATGGTAGGTTGTAAGAGGCAGCCTGCAGAAGCAGTCGTGTTAAATTCATGGCCTCTAGCTCACTTGATCAATTGCAAGCTGGTAGACGTTTATTTAAAATTTATACCACATGAATGTCTGAGGTAATAGGTGAATACTGTAAAGGGTTTATGTAAAAGAATATTTGACCAGTAGGGTCTTTGGAGATCAAATATTTCATTTTCAAGGGTGTCATGTGTATTTGAAGAGGAGGAGGGTGAAGTAAAGAGGGATTTGGATAATGTGAAATACCATAGAAAGCAAGATTTTCCAAGGAAAACACCAGGAAGCTTGGTATGAGCATTTAATGTATGCTGAAGTTTTTAAAAGGAAACATTAATGGTGAAACATGCCCTCAAAGGACAAGCCAGTAATAAATTTTGTGTCACAAAATTACCTGTCACTGAGATTATGTTTAAATAACATAGAATTGTTCCTGCTTCTTGAGGGGTTGGGAGAAACTTCATGGGAGAGTGTTCAAAGTATTCAGAATTATGTGCACAAATCCCATTAACAATAATGGGATTTGTGTGTTCAACCCTGCTCAAATGGCATTGAAAAATGTGGCTGTTGGTTGTTCTTCCCCAAAGCACAGACATAGCAAGGGAGCAATGAAATCCAAAATATTTTCTCTCAAGATTTTTTTTTATTACCTTCCAGACACAGAGTATCTGACTAGCAGCCTGTGTGTACTGCATGATGATTAAAGCCTAAAGGCAATTCTCCTTTTCCCTGGGCCAGGGGTTGGGTGGGAAATATCAGCAACAGCAAAAAATCCCACCAAACAGATTTGACATGTCAGCATTCCCATTATCTGTGTCAACAGGGAACATTATTACATAAAAATTCATCAGGACCATAACCATATTGAATAAGTGGACTCCAGTAAAAGGGGTTCAGTGTGTTTTTTTCTTTTTCCCTAATGTCCTTACTTATAAAATCATAGTTTGTGTTTTGATGCATTGTAGATGAAAGTGAGTTCTTATAAATTAGAGAATAGTATAAAGCAGAGAATGCTCCAAAGGTGGAAGGCAGAGGAAGCAAAGGAAAAAAATATACAATTAAGTCTTAAATATGACTGAACATGTTGCCATGGGATTTGATCTTATCCTATTTACAAGAGAAAACTTATGACTCATGGGTTCTAAATGATCGAGTCATTACTCATTTATGGAGTAAAAAAAATGGATACCTTTTATGGGATTTTTATAAATAATGATTTCTTCCCCATATTTGTGAATACTGAGCAAACATGTGCTGCAGTCATAAAGCTCTCTGAATGCATGGCTTCTGTGCAGACATTTTGAGAAGTATTTAGCGTTAACTGATTGTTTCTCTTTCCAAGCTTTTTTCTCTGTGGGGTTCTGTTCACTGTCCATGCTGAGTTGTAGCCCTTATTTCACAAAAACAGAAAGGGAAAGCAGGATAGGTTTTGCCAAAATCCAGACAGATGATACCCAAAGACCCTGTAGTGCATTTCATGAGGTACATGTAAAAGATACTTTTTTTTTTTAACTACTTCCTTTCCACCTAAGCCTGGGAGGGCTCTGCAGAGTTCCTGCAGTGCTGGTTGCCAGTGGTTTGTTATGATGATCATGATGATGATCTTGTACTTTTGCCTAGTCAAGACTTTTCAGCTGTGCCAGAGAAGCTCAAAAGACATTAACCTGGCCCTGCACCCTTTCTGGACACTCTTGGTTTATGGGTTATTACCATGTGACTCTCTGGTTCAGCTTTAGTGCTGTTTTCTTCTGCTGGTCATTGCTAGGTACAGTTAATGCTTTCTTTTCTCTCTACCACTGCCCTCACTCACAGTATCATTAAAGGGTAAGCACTGTAATCCCTTTTTGAACTCTGTTTTTGCCCCAGGAGCAATCCATGCTCTTATCATGGTGCATGTGGAGTGTTAACCTTTTGTGCTGCTAACCTTCCTATATAGATTTGAAGAAGTGCATGTAACCGTTAATAGGAAAGAGATATCTGCATATCAGATTATAATATGATTTGGTGAGAGTGAAATCTGTTTAAGAGGTTGTATAATGTAGACTGTCACAGAAAAACTAATCTTTTTTGAAATTTTGATGTATGACAGCTGGGTAGATATATTAGGAAGACTGGATTTTTCAAGGGGAGCAAATGTGGGGTTTAATTTTATTGTTTGATGCACAGCCAGTTCAGTAATCTTTCTCTTTGGGTGGGCAGTGATTTTATGATGGCCCACACTGGCTTCCGACTGAGTTCAAATCACGGGTGTTCCGGATCCTAGTGATCAAACCCAACTTTGCATTTGAAGTTACGCATATTTTCCTGGGGGAGCTTATGTGAAGAGGAGTGGATGTGGGAGCAGTGAATGCTACATTCAAGTCTTGAATTACAGGTCCACCTATAATATCTTTCCAGTTGTGTTTGTGTATCCATTTTCTTCATATCCATGAAAGTATCTCTCTCTAAAAGTCAGACAGACATTCTACAGAAAATTCATAGATGTGAATTCTTGAAGCAGCTGGCCACAGTATTGAGTTATGTTTCCAAGGCTTTACTTTATCTTCTGGAGAGAAGAAACAATTGGAAGAGATGCATAAAATCAGTATGCTTGTACAACAAAGACATCCCATGGATGCAGACGTTTGAAAATCCTTTTTCACATTCATTTCTATCACCCATCTTGTTCTATAGAGATACACAGGGTGTATTTTTGTGTAGATTGACACTTGATACCAGAAGAAAGTGGAATCTAGTCCTTGTTAATACTGTTTCTGCACCAAACTGTGTAAACATTTGTGGGAGATATGGCTTTTAATGTACTAGGCAATAAAATCTAGTATTTGACTTGGTGTGATTCTAGCTGGCCTATAACATCCAAAGTGTTACAATACATTCACATATTTTAGTGGTTGCTCCAACTCCTACAACCAGTCAAGGAGAGCTACATGCTGCCCTTGACACTGTGAAACTGTCCCAGCTAAAAATGAGACTTAATATATTTTTTCCTCTTTCTATATATATCTCTACAAATAAATTGCAATCTGTAGAGAATACTTTGAAGAAAATGGAAATTACTGCTTGTGGGCAATGATGTACAGAAGACAATAGATAAAAAGAGAGAGAATATTTGCATCCTGTCTTGGATAGAAGACATAGAAGACTTTCACATAGGCTCTGATGGGATTTTACTCTCAGGCGCCTGTCAACATTGCATTCTCTTCCATGGGACATATCTATTACCAGTTCTGTGGGTTTTGCTGCACTTGGTCAGAAAACGGTCACTACTCAGCTAGAGCTTGTCATGCTTAACTGTTTTAGCACTTACATGGTGTCTTGTCCTTCCTACTGACAGTTCCCTGTTGGAGGTGCTGTTCTGTTCTGTCACTGTGGCAGGCCTGACCCATTTATTCTATGTGCACCAAAGTGGCAGCACATTGCTGTCCCGAACACAGGAGTCTCAGGGAGCTACAGAGGTGACAGGAGCATGTGGGCTGGCATTTAGGAAACAATGTGGAAATCAGTTGCAATGTAGGAGCTGAGGGGGCCCACACTTTGCAAGGAGAAGGTGTGATCTGTTGGTTGTCTCCATTTGTGTGACTTGGAGATGATGTCCAAAATCTGTTTGAACTCTAGGGGTTTTATCAGGACAGAAACATCAGTGTATCCATGTCACCTGTAGATCAGAGAGGCTTGAGAAGCTGGTCCTTAGCAAATGATTTTTAGTTCTAGTATTCTCTTATTTGCACTACCCATTGCTCAAAGACCCTTTTTGTAAATTAAGCATTAAAACTTCATACATGTTTTAACTTGAAGACGTGGAGAGAGTTCTGGCTGGCCATATTGCTCCTGAGAGCAAAGCCAATAAAGTATCATCCAAACCCTTCTGCTTTGATATCAGACAAGGAGATCAGCCAAACTGCTGGACTTATCTGGCATGTATTGGGTGTCAGATATGCACAAAATCTTAGTGCCAGCTACCAGAGTCATATCTCGTATCTGCTCTCAACAAGTTAGATCCAGAAAGCTGTTGAGTTTTTCAAATTTTTCTGATCTGTGCAAGAGGACTAATGTCAATTGCATTCTGGATGGCTGTTGTACGTCACAAAAAAGTAAGATTTTCTTTTTAACATCATACTTTAAAAGTTAAATTAAAAATACTGTTGCAAAAATAACTCTGTAACATATACAATATGCATCAATAAATGTACCAAGGAAGGGCAATCTGCACTTGATATAATAAAAGTATTTCTCACAAAACTTCTGTTCAAAGAAGTGGAGCATTTAGTTCTGATTGGTGACTTCTGTACAGAATTTTAGAAGTCAACTATGGGATGGAATTTCTGTTATATTAATGTCCCATGCACACCATTTTAGCTTCATAAGAGCTACTTTAATATTTACAAAAATTTGGTCTACAGAATATTTTGTGCTCTGAGAAGAATTATTTATTAAATTTATTTATTAAATTTTACAGGTTGCCACTGTTTTCAGGTCCATTTCTGTAGATCTTAGAAGTTTTACTAATTGTTGGTGTATCTATGGTAGGCACCTGTGGCTTTAATTTGCAACAAAGCATTCAACACTTCCTGCTTTACAATTGCACTTAAGCTCAGGCTAAATGTATGCTTACAACAGCACAGAAAGATGCTGAATTATCCTGAAAACACTTGACATCATTTAAACTATATAAAACCAAAATCCTGCTGGCCTGTTGGACAGAGGTGATTCTTCTGGCAAACTTCTTTTGGGTTGTAAATACTTATCATTCAGTAAAATCACTGCCAGATTGAGAACTGCACTAGAGAGGAAAGTGTCTGACCTTGCACCAAGTTGGTGTTTTAAGCTGGTTTTTTTTTTCTTTCTCTCTTTTGGTCTCCCATTGTAATTTTCCAAATATTTGTATATAGCTTTTCAACTACAGACAATAATATTATAATAATATTCCAGTTTTTTGAAAACACCCTGGACTTAAACCTACAAGTGATATATGTGAACAACTGGCAATGTTGCATGAAGTTTCCAATACCATTCTTTATTGAGAAATTAGATTTTTTTTCTTATAAGTGAACACACTATTACATTATCTTTAAGATACTAACTTATTAACTTCTGTGACACAATCTGCTGTGAACAAACTGCAGACAATCATGTTACGTGATCTGTGTGGGGCTGGATTTTAAAAGTACACATGATTCTACAAACAGAACTCTTTGATCTAGCACATTTTTACCAAGAGCCATTCCAATAATCGCTGTTTTCTGGTGCACCATGGTGTCTCCTGTTACAGAAATAAATACCATATCATGATAAACAAAGATAAATTTTTCATTTGTTGTAGAAACAAGACATGCCTTGATAATGGAAATGGCTTCCCAAGTGTCACAAGGTTTCATTTCCATTTATTAAACTGAAAATATCAAAGAATGATTGCCTCTTAGTACTGGTGTAAGTGGTAAAATGGAAGTGTCCTCCATTTACCATTTACTCCTTATACCAGAATGATGCCACAGGAATTGTGTAAAAAGGTGTGAGGTTCTGCAAGCATGAACCTTATTTTTTCATGTGGTTGAAATCCTGCTTACATATATTACTGCCCACTTTGATCAGGGATTATTTAAGGAGAAGAAAGTCTTTCACAGTCTAACAGTCAGGAAATAAAATAAAGGATGGTGAAGAGCTGTAGGCTAATGTCAGAACTGGAGAAATTACCCCCACTCTGTCTCCCATGGCTCCTGCCTCATACGTGCACCTTTGTGCTTGTTATGTCACAACTCCTGCCACTGCATCACTTCTGTTTATCTCTTTATCTTCAGTTCTGACCAAATATAAAGTACTTTTGATTCATTAGTTATTATTCTTAAGTTTCATTATTGCTATATTTTTCTACTATTGCTGCATTTTCATCACAGAAGAGCAAGACGTTGCTCAGAGGTGCTGGTTTTCCTCCCCTCACTTAAGGATTTCTCTGTCCTTCCTCCCTCTCCCTTATGTCCCCAGATTATTACACTAAGAAAACTTGTCTCTTCCATCTACCAGTGATAGCCTTTAGATCAGGGTATGATTTACTTCATAGCCTAAAATTGGCTCTTACTCCTTGATCTGACTCACTGTTTTACAGTAGAGTCAGTACAGTATAGATCAGTTTATTTTTAGACACTCAAAGAAACAGATTCCATGGGGATAATTTGTTTCTGATCAAGAGATGGTTCCAAACTGAAATACGCTGCTGGAAGAAATATCCTTTCAACTTGATCCTTAATATAAGGACCCTCTGAGAGTTGTTTCATGCCATTTGAATGTCTTTCACCTTTCTGCAAACTTTTTGTGATCAGGTGTTTAGCAGTTTTGAACCCGGTTTTCTTTGTTTTTTAGCTACAAAGTGGAAGGGTTGGGAGCACTGTGGTGCACTCTGTGCTTACTCAGTCCTACCTGATGGAAGTGGTTAACTAATGTTTTTTTATATATTTACCTGATGCTTCTTGTCTTATTGGAAGAACAGTAAATACTGCAGAGAGTTTGTATTGATGTATCATCACTGCTACCTGGCATATTCCTCCTAATATTTCTTTTGGGGGCATTTTGTTTGCTTTATTTTTTTTCATTTTTGAATAAATTAATAATGAAAATATATTCACATGCATGGTAAAGTAACAATACACTGTTACTGTAAGAAAGGAGGGAGTCCCTAGACCTATGTACTACTGCAGACTTCTAACATTCAGCTAAGCCCTGTCCAGATTCTCATACATGATTGAATGTTTCTGTCTGCTGGACCCC
>JAOXXN010000395.1:33687328-33706873 GCA_026770055.1 Myrmophylax atrothorax
CGTGCAGTAGATCCACGGGGGAGAAAACACATGTACACATCTAATTAAAAACCCCAACCCTAACCCTGAGTATAACACTGTGACACTCTCTCTATTTTATCTGAGGGTGTTGTGCTATTGAAGGGTGTGAGGAATGCTGTAACAATATTTAGTAGTATTGTTCTTCTGGAAGGCACCTGCTTGCTTCTGATGAAGTTGTTGTCCTAGGCTGTGTTACTAACAATAAGAGTTACTACAAAAGTAAAATGTAAGGATAACTTCTTGTATCCCTGCAGTGTATCTGATTATTAATGTTAGATTTAAAATGTTATTCTCAATATACTAAGAGGATAACAGCAAGACAGTCTATTTTTACCTCTTCTTGTGCAAACTATTGCTTCAGCTTTAACCTGTGAACACTTTTCTAATACCAGAGAGACACTCAAGAATAAAGAGTCTGAGCTTGCTGTAACTGGTAAATAATTTTTAATTCTTTTATAGGAATGACAAAAGGCAACAGTCTGTCTTTTCATTTGAAGAAAGAAACAGAAGGGGAAGCAAAATAAGGAAACAAAACCAATCATGCTTTTTTCTCATGAACAGAAGCACAGACACAGTCTAATAAAGATGTCTTTTGAAAGCAATTGTCCTTAGAAGAGGAAGGGAAAAAAACACCTACAAATAAGTTTGCTCACAAGTTCTCCTTTAGGTATGTGACGAAGAGCACATACGGATTTGCATTCTTGTATACTAGCCTTTTGCAATCCCTCTGGCTCTTGTAGAGACTATTCCCTTCTTGGCATTAAGTACCTGAATGACCGGACTGAGGACCTGCTGGGGTCTGCCACGTGCTGACAAGCAGTCAGTGAGGTGAGAATGAAGTACTTGGGCATCACGCAACACGTGCTCCACAGATAACCCAGAAGGAATTTTGGCTGAGTTAGGGGTGTCCTTAGGCTATCCCTATAGCTTACTCCCTTACTCTTTTAAGCTAATTGTAAGAGATAATGGTCTCTCCAGGCTTTTAGTGTTTTTGTGTATCCCCACAAGAGAATCTAATTAATGTCTTATTAGAGCATTGCCTCTGTGAGAAGTCATTTAAATGAGGTTATCAATCTGCTGTCCAGCTGTTACTGATCCAACTGGAATTTAAATTGACAGCAGAGCCTGAGAGGAGCTGCTTTATCTCTTTACCAGTTTCTGATGCATCACTTAAAAAGTGTGTATGGCAATCTATAGGGTTCCCAAATCTATATTTAGAGACCTGAATTCCAAAGGAGGTGAACACCTGCACCTTTCATTGAGTTGTGCTGAAATCACAGATGATGCCTCTGCAGACCAGGCTTGCTGGAATTCTAGAAACAGAATTTCAGATGTGTGGTCTGTGGGCAAATACATTCAGGGGTCCTACTTGGTCGCCATTGCTTCTCACACACACCAGCAGGGCTACCACAACCATCTCCTTCCCTCCAGACAAGTGAAAATGGGAAATGAGATCCCTCAACAAGCAATTCAGCTTCCCCTTAAGATGACTAAAGCTTCCTTGATGCAATGGTTGCCACTTATACAGTAGAATGACCACCTTCCTTCCTGCCCATGCTTCATCAAGGCCTCTTGTTGCATACTATACTAATTTATGAGTTATAGGGCAAATCACAGAGGTTTAAAGGTCAGGGCTATAAACAAGGGCAATGGAAAGGAGATACATGAGGATGTGAGAAGTAACCAAGGAAAGCTCTTTGAAGTTTGAAACAAGTTAATGCATTTACAAGGTTGCCTGTATTTTTGGCTGTAGGCAGTGGAAGATGGGAATGGAAGAGAAGGAAGAGTAGGAAGCTTGTGAATTCTTTAAAGATTTTACTCTTTCCTAGACTTTGGTATTTTTCAAAGGCTAAAATTCAGTTACCACCCATGTGCTAGCACTTCAAGCATATGACATTTATCTTTGTCCTTTACAGTGATCCATTTGATAAAATTTGTGATCCTTTCCTGTCTGTGATGTACTTCTAGAGTACCACTAACAAGCTTTAGGACTTGTTAGGAAAAAGTCCTTTAACATCTTCAGACTGTGGACAGCTTTGAGGTGGTGGTGGTGGTTGAGTCTTGCTACTCTGTCTGTGATCTAAAGCCTGTTGAAGTGAATGGGAGTCTTTCCACTTACTTTGACAGGCTTTAGATCTGTATCCCTCCCTGTAAGCAGAGCTAAGTCTAAACCATTTAATATTTGGAAGAAGACAACAACATAACTTACATTTCCTGGCTCTGGAGTTTCCTTTACGTTGTCTTTGGGTAAAAATTTGTCTTCAAATTCTGTCCCTGAAATGTTTATTCTCGCAAAAGGAGATAAAGGTCTTTGTTTCTCTAGAAGTCCCTAGATGACTAGATTGAACAAACAGAGCAGTAGTGTTCTCACTGTTTTCCATCACCTACTAAAGAGCAGAACCTTCTCCCTCCCCCAGCGTTTCCATTTCCTCTACTTCCTGTCTTTGCAGATTGGGTAACAAATGCTGAATATTTCCTGAAGTTGACTAATGACAGGACATCAGTGTCTGCAGCTGAGCAGTCTGGTTAGTGCTAGATTGAATTCTTGACTGAAAGGAGGTACTACAGCTGTGTTTATGGAGTCATCCTGTCATCCCTCTGCCCCATTATGCTTCTGTCTTTTTAATATCTTTAGGGTATAGTGTCAGCCTAGTCTAAGCTCCCTATTGCAAACATACTTGAAATTACTTCTGATTTCGTTGCAGTACTGTTATTGCTGTAACAAAACAAAGATTATTATAGGCCAAACTGAGATACAGTGATTATCTGTCTCTTTTTTTCCCACGTTTTGCTCAATAAAAGCTATTAATGATTGAGGAAATCCATTAATCGTAATGAATGGCTGTATTGGGTTTGTGCAGGTTTTGGTAGCAGGGGTGGCAAAAGGGGTAGTTTCTGTGACAAGCTACTAGAAGCTTCCTCTGTGTCAGAGCAATGCCTGCTGGGTCCATGATGGACCTGCTGCTGGCCAAGTCTGAGCCCATCAGTGGTGGTGGTAGCACCTCTGGGATAGCAGATTTAAGATGGAAAAAAAGGTTATTCCAGAAACTATTGTGTCCAGAGATGAAAGGAGTGAGAATAGATGAAAGAAACAACTCTGCAGATATTAAGGTCAGTGAATAAGGAGGGGGAGAAGGTGCTCCACCTGTCAGAGCATTTCTCTGCAGCCTGTGGCGAAGACCACGGTGAGACAGGCTCTCCCCCTGCAACCCATGGAGGTCCATGGTGGGAGCAGAAATCCACCTGCAACCCAAGGTGGACCCCATGCAAGAGCAGGTGGATGCCTGAAGAAGGCTACTGGCCCTGTAGGAAGGCCATGTTGGAGCAGGCTTCTGGCAGGAGCTGTGAACCCATGGAGAGAGGAGCCCACACTGGAGGAGGTATGCTTGTAGGACATGGGACCCTGTGGGGGACAGTCTGTTCCTGAGGATGGCACCCTATGGAAGGGAGCCATGATGGAGCAGTTGGTAAAGAACTGCAGCCTGTGGGAAGGACTCCCATTGGAGAAGTTCATGGAGCACTGTCTCCCATGGGAGAACTGGCCACAATCCTCATTCCCCTTTCTCCTGTGTTGATGGAGGAGGGAAGATAGAGAAACCAGGAGTAAAGCTGAGCCCAGGAAGAAGGCAGATGTTTTAAGATTTGGTTTTATTTCTCATTATCCTACTCTGATGTTTTTTTACACAGGTTAAGTCTGTTTTGCCTGTATGGTAACTGATGACTGATCTCTCCCTGTCCTTATCTTGACCTACGAATCTTTTGTTATATTTTCTCTCTCCTGTCCAGCTGAGGAGAGGAGTGACAGAGAAGCTTTGGTGGGCACTTGGCATTCAGCCAGGGTCTACAAACCACAGTGGTCTATAAAATTAAGAGGAAGAGAAGATAAAATCTTTAACAGGTGGAAATTAATTCTGGTTTGTTTTACACAAAGTTAGGTTATGCACCCCCAAAACTGCAAATGTTTAGAACTGGGTTTCTTAGGTCTCCCAGCTATCTTTTATACTGAGAGTATAACTGCTAAGTGAGAAACAAACTTAATGGATTTTAGTTTAGACTTAGACTTTTCCTCTGAAATGGCTAGACTCTTCTCTCCTCTTGTCTGGCGTATTTCTTTCTCATTATGTCATTAAAATTTCAATTGCTCCATTTCTTTTATGCTGACTGAGATGCATAGATGTGTATTTCTGTATGTATCAAACTGTATGATCTTCTCTGAGAAAAAAAGTCAAATATCCATGTGCCCCTTGGCCTGATTAGCAGAGAGAGTCCAGCGGCAAAGAAAAACAGACTTACAGATTATTTCCTTAGCTGGCATGAGATGGCTGTTGTTTCCAGTGTCCTAAAGTGCTATGACATATGCTTGCTTTGGACCTAGAAGCACTTCTTCAAAGACAGACAATGATCGGCAACCAAAACAGTGGGCAACAGAAAAATCTGAACTCCTAAATAAGGAAGGTGGGAAGACAGGATAGAAATGGGTTGTGTAGTGATAAGAGGGTTACGAGAAACTAGGAATTGCTCCCATGTGGCAGCAAAGTTCATGGATCTTTGATCTAGAATCAGGTTGTTCCCTTGTGTATGACTCCAGTGGATGGAATCCACACTTAAATACTTGCTGGGAAATAAACCTGTGAAAAAAATCTCAAAATGAGTGGGCTCAACTCCTAAAATGCTACCGAAAGCTTTTTATTTAACACATGTGCTTACTTTGGCAGCATTGGCTTATTCCTAACATAAATAGGATTTTAGCCTTGTTTAGTAAATAAAAGAAGATGACCTATTTGAGTTTTTACATAAGATAGATTAAAGTCTTCTAAATTTGGGATACAAATAGAACCCTTGTAACTACTTCTGGAGCTTGTTTCTACTTGCTATAACCATTCATCCTTTTTTAAATTGGATAATGTCTTTGCTTTTATATAAATGTTTGTATATTGACTGTAACAAAATGAGGAAAAATGGGTAGTCCAGTAAAAAACCCACATGCAAATAAGTCCAGGATCCTTTTATCCATCTTTTCCACTACTGTTAATAATTTTCTCCTTTGCTGTGTTCTGATTCTTCCACGTAGAGACTTTCAAATGAAAATTAGCAGATGCTCTTCCACACAATCTGACTTCTCCTGAGGGGAGCTTGTTCCCACCAGACATTTTACAACATCTGTTTGAATCTAACTTCACATTCCTTCTGTTTCATCTCAAACTGGAAGCCTTGACGAAAAGAGATGAGAAGGTACATGTACTGAGGCAGGGCTTTGATCCATGATGCCACACACTGACTGACATTTCCACTTACACTGAAACATGCTGGTCTCAGATATATGGTAATAAACATGACTATTCAGCTGGCTAACAGAGATGGTGTTGAGACAGCAGGAAAAAAAATTCACCTTTCTTAGCAGAAATCTTTTTTAAAATCTCAAACTCAGAAATATATTAGATTGGTTATATAGTCTGTTTAATTTTTGTGTGTTTTATTCACCCACAGCATGAAATTTTGTGATATAAATATTGATATGCTACCACACTTGCATAGAGTTTGTAGGCAGAGCTTCAGGATATCTCCCTATACCAAATTTTATCACTTCTAATTTATGCTGCTATAGTGTGCAAATATAATTCTTTTTCTTCATTAATGCAATGCAAACCTTTCTGTTCATACTAAACTTTGTCATCCCATCCTAGCAATTCTGTCTTCTGTTCTTGACTACAATTGCTTGCTTTTGAAAATATAGCATTCAATACTGTCTCTTTAAAAAAATAGGGAAACAAAGATACACATTTTTCAGAGGGGGAAGGATGTTGCAAAATTGTTTTCACAATTGTTCAATACATCTAAAAATATAACTTCAGAAACAAATTATTTCATTTCAGCACCATATTACTAGCAGATCTGAAGTTAACTGAAAATTTTTCCACTAACACTGATTAATAGAGTTTTCTAGAGCTCTCTTTCTCTCTTTTAACATTATCTTTTAAATGCTCATCTGTGAGCATAAGGAAGTTTTATGCAGCATTTAAAAAACTTTGATAAGATGTAACTTATTTTCCTTTTTTGAAAACTGCATATTTTGTTATTTTAATCTATAGCCTGAATGCCATAGAAAATGTTGAAAACCACAATTTATTCTGGACATTTTATCTAAAGGTGCTGAAGATACATAAAAGTTTATATACTTTCAAAATGAATAGTAATTTTACCAAAAATGATCTATGCCCAGTGATCATGTCATCTCTCATTCTGTTCTGGCTCCTTAAGGCTTCACAAGCTGTTCAACTTCTAGTCCTTTAAGACAAGAATTTAGGAATAAATTGGATCATCTTTCAAAGTACTAGTGTTGACCGAGTAATAATTTTAATAATATATCAGTGATCCTTCATGAGATTCTCTGTACCTATACCAAGAATATGTCTCCCATTGAGATGTGGCTTGTAATGCTTGAGATATGATGGCCACACTCTGCAGAAGAAGGAAAAGTACTTGGGTGGAGGAAAGAGCGAGAGTGTCGTTTTGTCAGAGTTCAAGAAAAATCTCCTGGGAGACTATTAAATGCCAAAACCAGCTCAAACATCTTGTCTTTGTAAAATGCTTAGGAAGGGAAATGACCAGAGATTTTACCTTTCTTGCTGAACTTGACCTAGCTCCCTGGGGTATAATTTGGGGTTTTCAGTAAACATGAAGAAAATATTCATGTATTGCTATGGTGTGTTCTAGTCCTCCTTCTAACAAATAATTTTCCTGACTTACTATCTACTTAATTGTTTTGTGTTAGTTGCTGCTGGAAACAGAGCTTGGTCAATGACACAGCAACCTTGCCGTGCCTGTGAGAGTCACAGTACATTCCAGACTCAGTATTTGAGCCGCTTTTAGTTGAAGAACAATCTCTTCTAAATTGTCTCCCAACAGGTCTGAGCATATCTTCAAGGGTTCCAGGTTGCTTATGTACTATATTGCACGCATCACGTAGCAGTGATTGAGTATCTGCTTGAAGATCAACACCTGGTCTCACTATGAGGGACACCGAGAGATACAGGAAATCCTGTGAACTCTCTTACTTCGTTCTTCTGCAAACTAAATAGATTGGCCCAATGATCACAAGATCAGTAGTATCAAATCAATAAGCCAGGCAGGGGAAGTTGCTTCCAGATGTGAAAACCTGGTACAAGAGTTTCTAACACTTGAGGCTTTTTGGATTTGCTTAGATCTGGTTTTTGAAAGTACCAAGAACCTTAGTGGAAGTATCTGACAGGGTGAGGGTCAAGTGAATTTCCTCATCTCCTTTCAGGTCTTCTGTGAATTACTGTGTCATAGCAGAGAGAAAGTGTTTTGTCTTGAGATTCAGCCTCCAAATCCACAGCTCCTTCCCTTTCTAGATGGCTGACTCCAAGAAAGATTGGAGGTTTAGACAGTCTGGTCACGTCATTTCAGCAGCATGGCGGTAGATCTAGCAGCAGTGACATGGATGAATGACTTCAATAAAAAAGTACAGTGGAATAGTATCTTCCACATTTGTACCATATGTTATGCCCCCCAATGCTGCTTTAGTAGTACCCCCAACTCTGGGGCCTTCTGTTTGTTATTAGTAACATTTGCTTTCAGTTCCTTACCATTTTTGGGGGAGCAGGGAGCGGGAGAGTGGTGGCTGTGGTGTGCTGTGGGGGGCGGGAACATGGAATATCTGAAAACAATAACTCTTACTCTTGTTCATTGACATAAACCGGCTGTCAGTTCCTTGTGGGACCCAGGCTGACAAAAAACAGGGAAAAACTATTTTATTTGCAATGTAAGGAATTTTAGCCTGTGGAGATTTTTAGTTCAACAGCAGTAAAGGTAGGGACAGCAACCAGTGAGGCTGTTAAAGGTTACATTCTCTCCCGCCCTCTCTTTTTTCCCAGTCCCCTGAGTCATAATTAAAACTACAGAAAGTGAGAAGCTGTTACTAATGCAAACATACAGTTTGGCACAACAGAATCATGCATTTACTGACTTGTGGTTTTTATTTCATTTCATTTTTTATAGGTCAGGCTGAAATTTTACTTCACTATTTGGTTTACAAAGGGCTTTTTCTCAATCTGAAACTTTTAATTTGATTTGAGAGTTTCCCAGGTATAACAATTATGGAAACAAACACCTTGTTCAGCAGCCTGACAATAATTATCTCCTAATGGAACAATTAGGCACTTTAATCAGATGTGACTTTAGTGTTGTCAAGTTGAAAATTCTGGAGATGGTCTCTTGTGCTTTGTACTGCTAAGGAGTTCTCCCAAGAGATTAGCTGGACACAAACTAATTACCCTTCATATCTTTTTAAGAGCTGTTCAGATTTGAAGGAACAGTTTCATAATAATGATATTTACATACCATCTTTCCCAGGACTGAATCACAGTACAGGGTTACTTAGAAGATTCCTACTCAGACAAGACTTAGTGAATTTGGTGGGGAAAGTCTGAAAGAGAGTTTAGGATTTTGTGATGCTGCTTTCAGCCATTTCCTTGATGCTCAAAAATGTTTTATGACTCATTTATAATAAAGACTCTGTCAACACAGGCCTGATTTGAGTACCTGTTTGGGAGGTTTATTTACAAGCCTTTGTATCCAGTCATATCTTAGGTTAACTACTTGCAGGTCTTAGGAAGTCATTCCTCAGCAGAAGGTGATTATTTTTTCTAAGACAAACTGAGGTGGAAGTGTGTTCCTCAGCCCTGAGGCTTGTCTATGAGCTTATACTTCCTGTGTACAAATATCACTGAGGCAATTTAAACTAGTCAGTGAAATCCTTGGAAAATCTCACAGTGAAGAAGAAAAAATTATGGCACCTGCTGGATTGCCATTGCCATTTCTTAAAATACGTAGCCCCTTGTAAGGTCGTGTGTTAAACTACCAGCCACCTCTGACCTTGAAGTCTGGTGTGAATTCACCTAAGGTAATATGAACTAGTAGAGTGAAAAGAAAAAAGTCTCCCTCCTGCTACAAATGCATTTCAGTGCTTAACAGCTATTTGAGTTGTCTTTTTTGCCTTTCTTGTGTATAGCATGAGATGCCTTCAGTCTCAGTAAGTCTTTAAAGCCTTGAACTGTGATTCATCTGACGGCATACTGTTCACAGTAGATCCCAATTTTTCTTACATACTGAAACCACAAAGTTTAGATCAGCCATTCCTTGTTTTCTGGTTTGGCTTTGCTGGGCAAGACATGGGTATCTGCAGGGCAAGAGTTTTCATGGACTTACTGCAGGACTCCTTGACTATGCAAGAACCCAGTCATGTAGGTGAAAAAAATAACAGCATCTCCTGAAATGCAGCTGTAATCCTTGGAGAGTACTTCAGCTGCCATCCCCATCCTCACAATAGCTCTTGATGCTGCCATCTCTCCAGTATGACACCAGAAATGTGAATTAAGGAGAAAGCTTGCCTTGTTTTCATTCAAAGAATAGTACCTGAGGATTGTCTTCTCCACACATTGCAAGAAACCAAAGACTGTTAGATCAAGCCACTTGCAGAGAACAAGATGTTGCAAATTGTGAAATCAAAGAGAACTTCCCATTTAGTTGTCCTGATAGCATACCAAATGTATCTGTTGCCATATTTAATAAGGTAAAACTGAAATTTTGCATTAAATGATAAGATGGAAGTCTAAATATAAGTGGGTTTTATTAGCTTACCTACAAAGATTTGAAAAGAGAATAGAATTACTTGATAAACTTACCTATGCTGCTGCTGCTTGGAGTTCTATTCTGTAGTGCTTATTTTCTACAAATATTCCATTTATCCGTTTTTAGTACAAGTGAAAGTCAGACCAGGATACCAATTTCCAGATGGATTTTTCCTGTCCTGGGGAATGTTTATTTTAATTTTGAAACAAAGTGAACTTCACTATCACAAAATATTTTAAATTAAAACAAAAAATCTCAAATGATACATTGACACAGTGCACTTGTTTCTAAAGCCTCAGAAGAGGCCAAATAAATAACCATATTGAGTAAATAGATTATTTGATTTTTAAATATTTTTAACCTCTGGTACCATTCCTAGTTTTATCTCTGACTTCTTGATTATTGAATCCTGAGGGTAGGGTCAGAGAGTCAGATGTTGCCTCTCTTGTTTTAGATCAGGAATTGGGAATACTTTCATGTCTTCATGGTTTGTGACCTGTAGACACCACCATAATATAAGTAATAATAAACACACTGATGTGTGCCTGGTGGAACTCCTCTGAAACCCACTGGGTTATGTTAGTATAAGGTAAAAATTAGGCTGATTATTTGCCTTAGAGGCATCCTACACTTTTAGGTATTTGTAAAAACTATGAACAATTACTCTCTAGGTAGTATTTACAGGTATTATGCAGCTGTATCAAGTTTTTCTGATGGTTTTCATCTTTGTGTCAATAATTTTAAATGTCCTCTGTCATGGAGGGTTATTAGTGCATCCTTAATATTGCCAAGCACCTTCTTATCGTGTAATGCAGCAGCATTATAAGTGGCAGTTTGTAGTGCCCTTTACAGTAGTATATCCCAAGCTCCCAGGACTGCTCCTCTACGTGCCATGACAGGAGATGGTGCTTGGATTGACATTCCAACACCTTTCTTGCCCATACAGCGAAGCTCCAGCATTGCCAGCTGACACTTTCTTTCCACACTGGAATTCAGCAGTTATAACTCAGTCTCTTTGCATGTCTCAACTTCTATTTTTAAGCACTGCTAATCCTCAGTTAAGGGCCAGCCTTCATCAGGCCTTACAAGGGTGCATGCTGGTGAGGGAGGTGTACGGAGCTTTCCCAGACCTTGTGCAGTCGTCCTTGAGAGCAAGGCACAATTGCTACCTTAAAAGCAGGGATAAACAAGATGCTAATTGCTCAGTCTCCCCCTTGGATGCACACATGGCAGCGGCTGGAGGACCTGTGCCCCACCATGTCTTATATGTGCCAGAGAAAGGGCGTTCTCTCTCTGAAAGACACCCCTCAAATGGCAGTGTGAATCTAGAGATCTCTTCTATTCCAAGTGTTGTCTGAAGGGTATAGCTGGACTTTGCAGTGGTCAGATACATTTTTGGTTTTAAACTGTGAAGGTACTCACTTTGTGTGCTTTCCCTCAGGTTCATAGAATCATAGAATGGTTTGGGTTGAAAGGGACCTTAAAGATCACCTAGTTCCAACTCCCTGCCACAGGCCAGGGACACCTTTCAGTAGATTGAGTTGCTCAAAGCCACATCCAATTTGGCCTTGGACACTTCCAGAGATGGGCCATCTACAACTTCGCTGGGCAACATGTTCCAGAGCCTCACCACCATTACAGTAAAGAATTTCTTCCTAACATCTAATCTAAACTTACTCTCTTTCAATTTAAAGCCATCACTCCTTGTTTTATCTTATCTTATCAAGGTTAACAGTTGTCAGTTCACTCAAGGAAATTAGTTCTGTAGTCTGTGCAGACCTATCCTTGCATTTGTTGCATGTTTTCCAAAACAACAGGAAAACAGAGATAGTAGCATGGAAGTCATGGCACAGGCTGAGCAAGCAGCCTATGCGCTGCTGAAATGGGTAAGGAAACTGCTGCCTGTCAGAGGGATATTGTTTCTGCTGGAAAAGTTTGGTGGGAAGGAGTCAGGGCACCGAAATGGAGGCACTTAAGCAAACAAATAATTGTTTGCTTGAGAGGACCCCACTCTTGTTTTACTTCTGTGTGGTTTTGCAATCCATCTCCTCCAGCAGCTCAGTGAGGATGTGCAAGGTGACTTTCCTGCCACAGACTCCTTTGACTGCCTAGCTGCTGTGGCATCCAAACAGACCATGGAGACTGGAGAGTTGGTTTTATAGTCTTTTGAAACAGCTAGCTTACTGAGGCAAGGAAGAATCAAGCCTGCTTTCTTTTTTCTTCTGAGAATGTTGAAGACCCTATAGATAGGGAATGATATTACACTTTCCAGTGTATAGATAGGGAATGATATTACACTTTCCAAAGAAAAGAGGGTTAGTACATGCTATTGTTTCCTTGTGAAGGCTCTTGTTTGTCAAGTGGCCAGCAGAAATTTAGCTGCTAAAGCTTGAAGAAGACATGGTTTCAGCATGTTTTACAATCAAAGTAGCTGAAAATAATATGTACTCTTGGAGTTTTTATTCACCTTCTGTTTGCTTGATATCCTTTTTAGTAAGATGTTGAAATCTTTCTCCTGTGATATAAGTAGCCCATCTAGATCTGGAGCAGTGTTTGTTTTTAGCCTGGCAAGGCTTTTGGCTAATCGCAGTTGGAAGAAGGATGGTGGTTTGGAGGACGTGCATGAAGAAGATCTAATCAGTAGTGATATCCAAGGATGTCAGCAAAGATGGACTTTGCAGGAGGTATAGTGGCCATAAGACATCATGCTTACCATGCTGAAAAGGGCCAGAGTGTGTCCATGCCTATAGGTTTAAAAGCATTAATCCATCAACATAACCCTTTGTGATAAAATAAAACACATTCAATCAACTTTTTATTTCAAGTTAGAATTTGCAATTAAAGGTTTTTTCCATCTTGTGCCTGGATCCCCAGGATGTTTTAAGACCTACTGTGAATGCCTATCACAGTACAAACTCATCTACCATGTGTTATATTCAAAGCCTAAAAAAGAGGGGGCATACATCCTGTACAAGTTAAATAAGTCAATTTTCCAATAGATATCTTCTTGTGCCAAGCAAATATCTTGAAACACCAATTTTTCCATTACTAACCTGCACTGATATTTAGCAGGATGGTAAAGGTTGTGGTACTTGTTGTGCAATTGTATTAGTATTATTTTGCTTTATTTACTAACTTCAATTATGGAATTTCCTTGACTAATAGTAAACTGATATGAAATTGTCCAAGTTTGGACCTGAACGAAACATGCTCTTAGTATCCGCCTCAAATCTGATTCAGTGGTGAGTAGCACATAGTCTTCTGAAAGCACCAAGTATTAAAACAATCTTTTAATTTTTAACAGTAGAAATGAGAAAAGAAAATAATTGGAAGTCTGTGTATGAAGAAGCTATTAACAGTTTTTTGTCACTTATTATTTTACTTTATTATTATGGAAACAAAAGATACTCTAAATTTTGGTTTTCATGAAATTATATAGGCAGTAAAAGTTTGTGAATGAAGAAACACATTTTTCACTAATACCACAGCACTTCTATTTCATTTTATGATTTTTTTTAATTTCACTTCTGAGAGTATTTCTACTGAATTCAGGGAACAGTAGGAAACTCACCCACCAGCTAATTTAACCTGTTAAAGTTGTCTTTTTTCAAATGAAAAAAAAGTAGCCTGCTGGCTATTTTGTATATCTAATTTCTTTTTCCAAGATTGTTTGTTCATATCTTACTGAACTTAGATTTTGGTTTGGATGTGTGTTTGTTTGGTTTTTTCTCCATTAATTTTATAAAGTATTTCTGCTACTAATCTAAACTAGGAAAAAAGAAAAATCATGTATGTGCTTAGAAAATGAATGGATAAATATGCAAAAAAGATTAACTATATCTACAAATGCAGAATCTGTAGAAAAAAGGAAGGAAAAAGGCCCGCTTTTTTACTGGTAAAATGAAGTAAGACAAAATCAAATGGGAGGTGGGATTGTATGAAGCAAAGCATTTTAAAATGAAGGCATGCAAATATTTAACTCTATTTTTGTACAGTTGGTCTCAATGTTTATATAGTCAGCTTATATTGACATGGTTGGTTATCGCAGTAGGACATCTTTATATGGCTTCTTTGCCCTATTACCAGTTGTCTCTTAAATTCCCATGTGACGTATTTTTGATGATCTGTTATAATCCTGTTCAATGCTTATCTGAAGGCATTTCTTCTTCTCATTTAAGAAGTCTTAAGTGCAATATGACAGCAATCTTTTCTTTTACTTCACAGTGGTTTTACTGAAATGTTTGAGTTACTTTTTCAGAGCAGACTTTTCTTTTAGCTACTTCCTTTATTCAGTTACTGTAGATTCTGCTAATCAGATCATCACAGCTGTGGAGTTTTAAGAGAATAAGTATTTGAGTTTTGCATTTAGTTGACATCTTTGCACATCCCTTTTTTATTACTGTGCTTTAGTCCGTGATTCCAGCTCATTTAATTTATCATAAGAAAAAAAAAATCCGTCGTTGTTCTGCTCCTCTTACAAACATATGCATTTAAAAGGCTTTGAGCAATCATATCCCTCCCCATTATTTATGACCTGCAGAAAACAAGCTTATTTAGAAAGTTATGAGACTTAGCCAGCAAATGCTGTTCAGTATCCAAAAAATAAGCTGTGGAGACAAAAGAATTTTTATTTTAAAAAGAACTTATTTGTTGGAACATTTTACAGAATTCCTGGAAAATTCTCATTTTTGGATTGAACTAAAATTAAAAAAAAGTTTGCGACTTCATACAGAACAAATGTATACGAAAATGCACAAGTAATTTATGCACACAAACACCTCAGCCCTCACTACTGGGCTCCATCTGTGCTTGAAGTGCAATGAGGAATAGTGAGCTTTTGTGTGCTGGTGCGTGTGCAACAGGTGTGGGTTTGACACAACAAACTACATGTGATGTGAATACAAGTTGGGCTGTGCATTGAACTCCTTACAGGAGGAAGAGGTTTATGCTTCTGACAAGGATTTTAGGGTGAATTATGGCATGGCTCCTGCCTAGGTTTTACTCTTTGCTTTTATTGTGTGTCAGACTTCTTCCTTTCACGCTCCAGGACAGCCGTGTGTAGCTGGTGCTGCTACTTTTTCCAACTGCACAGGTAAAAGCTGATGTTTTATTGTTGGTTGAGGATCTGACCTGGGTCATGAGGCTGAAAAGAGTGGTATATCTCCTTTTCCCCAGCACTCTGCCACTGATTTCCATCACTGTAAATTTAGCTTAATATCAAAGGAGCCTTGCAGGAAAGCAGCGTGACACTCTGGTATTCAAACACCATAGATCAGTTCATGGTTTCATGTGTAAGTTTTGGCTGTCCACTCCATCTGATGTGCAGAACTTCTTTTGTTCCCCACCCTTCACTTTCAGTCCTTTCAATTACTTAGTATTTTATCAAGCAAGCCTTTTGTGACTACTCTGTGGTACAGCAGATGGTAGGCCAGTCAACATTAACAAGTTCAAAATCTGGGATGAAGGGGAATGCTTTACCTAATTTACCCACAAAAGGATTCTGTGAAGAGAAAAATTTATCTTAACTGGTACTTAACATTGAGAATAAAGTGCTAATCATAAGTCTTATGAAAAATGATGGTGGTTAATTGCCAGGCTAAGTGGTGTGGACTTCAAACCTAATCTTGTGTAGCACTGCCAAAAAACTCCTAATGCCAATACAAGGATTTGACTTGTAGTCTGTTGACGTTCAGCCAGTTTTGACTCAGAAGGTAGAGTGCTACTGACTGAACTGTTAAAACTGAGCAGTTCCTAGGAGGCCACTAAGCCAAAAATGTGATCTTGCATAGCAATGAAGTACAAGATGAAATCAAATTTCATATGCTGTGACCTCGAGGCTGGTAACTGTTAGGACTTAGTTGGCCATCAGATCTAGGCTAATGAACTAGACTTTCTAGGATATGAATTGTGATGACTGCAAGATTTGCTTTTCCACTATTTGCAGCTGTTGTCCAGCTGTGACTGTTATCTGTGAGCTGGGAGCATCCATTCTGTGGTTCATGTAGCTTTAAACAGACTGGCTAAGCTCCTGTCATCTCTGTAGGCTGTGCCACATGGAGGTTGAGTGAATTGTTCATATTAACCTCTTCAATGTCAGGACTGTGTTGTTTACAAAGCCTGACCTACATAGCATCAAACTAACTCGGCACACTCTGTGAGTTACAGTTAGCACGGTAAAGACTCGATCCAAGACTATGGTGAGAACTAGTTGGATCAATCCCAAACCCAAAGAAGTACAAGTCTGGCATTAGTGTAGCTTTTTACCTTGAAATATTTAAACACAAATTATTTGTCATGTCTAAGCTGTTCCTTTACTGTTATTTTATGACATGGCTTTTCAGCTATCAGTGCAGGTGAAGCTTATGTTTGTTTTTTGTGTACTGACATTCAATATCTCTTTCTTTATAAGGATTCCTTGTCACTGCTGTGAAACCTGTTTGACAGCCTAGACTTTTTTCATACCCTGCAGAAACAGTGACTAGAATGATTAGTGGAACACTAATCTTCAAATACACTTTGCCAGATTTATATGTAAATGATCTAAATAAAACCTCAATTCATTCCTCCTACTATTTGACCCTTTGCATCTGGAGGTGTGGTTCAGACTGTGTGTCTGTCTCATGTTATGCTGATGCAGGGATAGTTTGTTGTTATTTGAGGCTCTGAGTTTTACCTTGAATAATTCATTTTGCAACATTGTAGCTGATCAGTCTCTTGTGTAATATAGTGGAACCAAACAGCCATCTTAAACTGAGTGTTTAGATACATGTTGGCATAGCTGTTAGTGCAGTCACAGGCTCATTCACTGAAAAATTCTGAGAGATGTGTTTATAGCTTTATTATGTTTGTAAATATCTTTGTGCACCCTGAACAGTAATTGAGCAGAATGATCAACTGCTAGCTATAATTTCTGGGCTGTTTACCAAGCAGGTATAATAGCCCAGCTTATGACTCTCATGCTTTTAAATCAGCTGCTACTGACATTGTTCACCCTGCACCTACCACCTCTTTAATGAATCGGCACAAAATAACATATGTGGACGAGACTGTGTCATATGCTGTTTGTGCACTGCTGGTAGATACTGCTGATGAAATAACAGAATGTGATGCCATTCTTCTGTTTGCCTCCATCTCTGCAGGCAGTTATCCAGCTGCATTTGTCCCTATACTGAGCTATATTGATTATCTCATGTTCTACAAGTCCAAAAGTAAGCCCCATTTCAAAGACTGCACCAGAACGTTTTGCAGCCATGGATAACAGTGGTTACTAATTTCCATACTTCTGGAAATACTTCTCAAATGTGCCCCCTTGAAATGCCTGACACTGATCACTTTTGCTCTGCACCTAGTGTGTGTGTATCTTTAATGTATCTTTTCATTTCATTTTTACCCCTCTATATCTTCTTTCTGAAAGATTATTCAGATCTCACAGCTGTGCTGAAGGGCTCTGGCATGCACTAAAAGAGCATGCCTGCACTGATTCACACAGAAATGTAGAAGCCAGTATCAGATAGACAGCTAGATGAGGTCTAGCCCACTGGCCCACAAGGAGCTCCTAGTGCTCCCAGGAGGACTTAGGCTGTGTTTCTCAGGCTCCAAGCTGATTGAAACAAGAGGGTAATGTAAAGGCCATATCAAGTCTTGATTCTGGGGTTGGGGAAGAAGCTGACAGCTGTCTTGCAACTGGAGGTAAAAGGGGGACAGATAGCAGCCACAACTATGGGAAAATCAACTGTAGGGACTGATCATCAAGAGCAAATTAAATTCTGGTATGCCTGTTTTTTTCTTCAGGGTATGCATATAATAAAAAATAGTCATTACTTTTCTGTGTAGACTTAGAAGGTCAAAATTAGACACTAAGTGCTGGGCTCACTGTTTCTTAAAGCAGGGCAGCAAATTTTAAGTATAAATAATGCTAATGTAGTAAACACCATGAGTGCATAATGTTGTAGAAAACACAATATGTAGACAGCCCCTAACCTAAAGACCCTGTAACATAAGCAGTGCCTGACACAAAACTGACAGAACTCACTGGGAATAATTAACGTACATTCTGAACATGTGGTGGTGTTTATGTATTTTATAGTTGTGATGAGGAGTTGTCACAGGAGATGCTTTTGGAAAAAATCTGCATGGTTTGTCCTTGGCCATCATGTGGAAAGTATTGCTTCTTTCTGAGGCATATGGGTAAAAAGAGCCAATGTGTTAGGGAGGTGAATGCAGCTACTAGTTTGGGGAACTACAGAGATGCTTGTAGGGAAAGCAGGTTTGGATATCAGTGCTGTTGGCATATCATAAAACTAGAGATAACTGTCACCGTAGAAACACAGGCACGTTATTAAAATAAATTTGTTGAGGACTTTTTGCCTTAAAAACATTCAATTTGTAGAAAACTCAGATCTGAAAATTTACTGAGTATGGCATGGAGGGTTTGTAATTACATTTCTTCCCTGCAGCCTTTCTCCTAAAATGTCATTGCTACATTAAAAAGTGTCTGAGAACAGTTACCAAAGCTCTGGGCAGAATTTTTAAAGCAGGTACTAAGGCCTTTTGAAAATGTATGAATGAGATTTTATGCTCAGTTTAGCTCATGTTACGTCCTGTAAGGTGAGAATCTTTTAGAGAATTTGTAATGCTGAATCTGAGGAATGTATGAAGTTCAGATGACTTTCAGAAAGGATTTTGATTATATAATGCTTAGAGTATGAAGCTACGAAATGTCATTGTCAAACTTTGCAATTGTCTAAAAGTCTCATTAGTGACTTCAGTCAATATGACTTACACAGAAAGTTAAGCCTCTCTGAATTTGATCTCTTGTATTTTTTTGTTTCTGAAAAAGCTGGTGCCTAACTTGCTTTCTTATGACTCCTCTAGAAAGTACAATTAATTAACTGTAGTGATAAATTGCCACAGACTTACTCATTTTCTCAAAGTACTGTTTCCTAACTGATTTGCCACCATCTTTTAAATTTGCTGCTGTGAAGATTGTTTTTATAGGTAAATTCAAGATCATGTGGCTTCACTGAGATTATTATACAGTTTGCAGTTAAGAGCGGGCTGAAGTGACTTGGGCTATATTCCTGGGCTTAACTCATCAGTGATATAGTCCAGATTTAACTGCCAGAACATTAAGCTCTGCATACTGTATCTTCTCCTTAATTGTTTTACCTGTTCCTTTAGCTGACTACATAATGGAAGAGAGGAAGAATATTGCCTGCCACATCTGTCCACTGACCTCTTGCTCATTGGTTACTTATTCTTTATAACATGAAGTGTCTTGAGCTGTTGAAAGTGACCATCACAGCTGGAATGTCTTTTGTAGCAGGCAGATAAGTTGTTGCTCTGTCAGGTTACAGGGATTTAAAAAGGTCCATAAAACATTTCTTTCTCCATTCTGTAGTTCACTAAAGTCATGCTTTATGTGAACTCTTTTAAAAATAAATAATATCTTTAAAAAATCCCCACCATGATTAAACCATCAGATCTAAAGATTACTTGCTAGTGGAATGGATTGATGCTATTAAAAAAAATATTTTGGCTCATTTGAGTGCAAATTTCTGCTGTACTTTCCATGTACAAACTGCAGCTGAGCTTTGCATGCTTAATGTAAGATCCCTTTGACATTGAAATATGAACAATTCGGTGCAGCAAACCCAGTAATAGGATCTCTATTAGCATCACAAATGCTCCAAAGTAGCGTACATGACAGGTAATAGCATATTCAAGTAATAGCTAATAGAGATTTTAGTAGAACTTATGCCAGTAAGAGCAGTTTTCTGAGCTGGATCTGAGCTGTGGTATCAACCAGGCTGTCTCAGCAGAGTGGTGTAACCATGGGGTCTATTTCTATTTAAAAATATATATATTTTGCTT
>JAOXXN010000395.1:33722585-33743270 GCA_026770055.1 Myrmophylax atrothorax
TCAGAGCCTTCTGGTTGTTGAGACTGGAAACTTTCAGCAGAAGAAGTGATTTTTGTCAAGTTTCTGTTACACCAAACATCTGTGGTGTGCCCCACCACCCTTTCCCTAAGGATGAAACATTCTGCAGGGAGGGTGTTGCAAGAATTCCTGAACTAGACAGCTAAGTTGGAGTCATAACTGTGCTGGCCAGGGCTCTAGTTTGAAGAAGGCTCCCATTAGAATTAAAACATCCCATAACTCTCATCACAACAGACCTATTCTTGAGTGTGGCTGAACATGGAAATTTCAGACTGGAGTTGGAGTGGGGGGAGAATGAAAAGACAGACAAGTAAACAGATAAAGAGGGAGCTCTTGCATGCAAGTGGAATTTCCTCTGAGCACAGGACATTCTTTATCACTAACTGGTCTGTCACAGGAAGGAAAATGGGAAGAGTGTTTCCTGTTAGGGGGAAGAAAAAAATCAATAGGCCTTAGAAATACCTGCCTGGAAAGAACTTTTTGTTTTGCCACCAGCAAGCACAAATAAGTTTTTAACTCCTTTGAAGCATGAGCTCTGTTTTAAAGCAATTTGCTTCTTGAAATAGGACTTCAGTGTAAACATGTCATTTAGAAATTATCAGCAGTTCAGACTGCTTTGATCTTTCTTGTTCATTTCAGATAATGCTCTTACTCCTGGAAATATCTTCTGTAAGACAAACACAGTTTTAAAAGCAGTTTAATTCTTCTGAGTTTGTGTCTATGATGGTAATAATAATTAAAAGGGTAGTTTACCATACACATGCAAAATACCTGTGCCATTTTGGTTAAAATACTCCCATATGGGCAATGGAGCTGCTACTGCTTCTGGTGAACAAAATTTTCTTTTGGAAAGAACACAGTTGCCAGGCAAGTGCTCAAAGCCTCAGGAGGACATTGAACTACCCTGCAGCTCCTGCATCATCTCTTTGTTTGCATTTTGCTCTGAATACCTATGGTAGTGGAAGTGTAGGTTTTTCCGAAGAGTGAGGAGAGGCCCAAAGGCTGCACGAATAGATGTGTATGCACAAGCAGCCCCATGGTAACCTGGGTTCCTCAGGGCAATCCTTTTGCTCTTTGGTGGCAGCTTTCTTCCTTCCATAACTGAGCCTGAGGGTTTAAAGTTGTACCTCAGCTGTAGCCACATTCCCCTGTTCTAAGCTAGATAACTGTCCTGGGCTAATGACAATGTTTATAGCAATGTCAGTGGCATAACTTGATGAGCAGAAGCTATGTAATCCAGCAGTGTAAATGTAAGAAGACAAAATAAAAAGAAGGAAGGAGGGAAGATGACCTCTTAGACATGCACGGAAAAAGGGTTGGAAGAAGCATTTTTTTAAATGGAGCGGGAGAAATGGGCTGAGCTTAAAATGAAACTATCAGCAAGGCTGGAATTAAAAGAAGGCTTTAGGAATGATCTAACTTTTATTTTATTACATGACAGAAGACAAAAAATCAATAGCTGGTAATTCAGACATAAATGAGTTATACAGGCCATTGACACAATGGACCAAACTTTATAACAACCACATCTGATGCTGTCAAGCCACAGGCTTCAGTGGCGCCAGTAATAATTATGGCTGATCACCTCTAATTCAGAGCTGCCTTGCTTGATAAAGGTGTCACTCTGAGTGGCTGCAGCATCAATATCAATTGAGGATGTCATCCAGCAGGTCAGGCTGCTGCAGAGAACTGTGGGGTTTTTTTCTAACTGAATAGGATAAATCCTTGGTTTTCTCCCCTTCTCATTCTGTCTGTAAAAATAAATATAACTTAAACAAAAAATCACTTGAACACATGACTGAAACTACTTGCATTCAAGACTAAACCATGACAGAAGCTAATGGTGTTGATCCGTGGAAATATATTCTAAAGATAATTTATAACCATAAGAATATCCTTTGGAGGAAACTTTGGTACTTTACAATAATCTCTGTTGCACTGCTGCTGTGATCAATTAATGAACCCACCCCCAAAAAGCCCCAGTGTGATAAATGCTGTTAGGCAATAGAAATTGCTTTTCTATAAACTCACATAATCTTAAAAAAGAAAACACATTGACTTTGCTGTTTTCCTACTGGTTTCTGAGTTTTGGGGACATGGGTGCATCCATTGAGCACTGGAAAACTGAGTTTCACTCTGAGATAGGACGTGAAGTGGCTATTTGACAATAGTTTTTTATATATAAAGAAAGGACTAATTTTGAAATACCTCTTCAGTATTTTAGGTGCCACAAATACCTACGAAGTTTGATGTTGAAACCATTAGTCTTTGAATTGCTCAGGGATGCTATGTGTTCTTAAGACATTTTCATGTATTATTATTACTACTACTACTATGGGTTTGCATTCTTTTGTGGACCAACTGCTTGGTACTGTGCTGACTACAATTAATTGTGAGTGATGAACAGTGAAAAAGCCCTCTGTAGGGGAGGACATGAGAGGTATTTCAGCCACGGTCACTAGCATTTAACATCAGGACTTAGAAGCACAATACAGTGCAGCAGACCGCTTTGCACCACAATAGCTTACGCTTGCACACATGAAAGTTTGTGAGAAGTTCCGTTTAGAAACATTCTCTATCCTTAAAAAAAATTACTAGTATCAGACTTGGGAGATAAACACCAGAAAGGCAATAGCAGCAGCAGCATAGCAATGTCATATGGCATTTTTAAGTCGCAGAGAAAGAAGGGGCCTTGCACCTGTATGTTTGCATATAGAAGAATACGGTGCAAGAAACAGCCTGGTCATTTTCCTTCACAAACGTGGGGCACAATTCCAGCCGTGCATTGGTGGGGCAGAGCAATCCCAGCCTAAGGCACAACCTGCAAAGCAGCGCTCGTCGTTCTGCTTCTCCGCTGTCCTTCCCATCTGCAGCTCCAGCTCCTCCTTCTCCAAGAGCCGGACCTTCCCGAAGCACGGGCCATGCGGGCGTTCGGTAGCGATGCAGTCTCTTGAGATGCTCCCCAGTCAATCATGTCATCCCGTTCCCGGTCCTTGGGTTTTCCTGCGCTCCGGCAGGCAGCTGCGCAGGCCCTTCGGAGGCAGCACTGTTTCTTTCTCTGTTTACTCGTTTCCAATGGCAATTGCACCACCGAGTCTCAGTACGTCTGGAACTTGGCCTGCGGCTGTTTTGGTTACATTGAAGTTTTTGCTTCAGCGCTGCCAGATTTAAATGGTGACTTCACCAGCACTGAGCTAAAAAGGAGAAAAGGGGAGGAGGGAGGTAGTGCAGCGAGCGGGAGCGAGGGAGAGGGCCAGGGCATTACATCATCGCTTGGACGGGAATCAAATGGGAAGGATATGACTCACTCGGGCTAGTTAAGCTTTGGCTCAAGTTCTACATACACTCATTCCAGGGCTCTCATGTTCTGCACCTCAGCAGGGAATTCAGGCTCAGTGATGTCCATGAGGTTTGTTTTTAATTTTCTTTTCCTTTTCTGATTTCTATATAGTTTCCCCCCCTCCTTGCCTTCCTCCTCCTCTCCTCCTCCCCTCCCAAGTCCCCCTTTCCCACTCTTTTCCAGTTCCACAGAGTTTGTTTTCTGGTGCGTGTAACCTCAGCTCTTAGGAGCAGAAGCTGTTTTTTCGACCAAACTAAAACCAAACAAAGCGCGCAGCAAACTTGAGGGAAGTTTGGTAGTTTGTTGTGGTTTGGGTTATCCCCCCTCCCTCACTGTGGTGCTCCTAATCGGAGGAGACAGGGAGAGAGTTAAAATGCAGGAACCAATCGCTTGGACGGTGATGTAATGCTGGAACTGCAGGGTTGTTAAGTAATGTGAGAGGAAGGGGGTCAGGGTTGCAAAGCATTTACCTGCTGTCAAGGGGCTTTAAGTTTATTATCAATTGCAATGACTGTAACTGGCTTCAGACTGCACTCTCTAATTATTCACAGACTCCACTTTTTTATCTTTTATTATTAAAAGTAAAACTATATTACAGTATTTTAAAAAATGTGATATTATCACAGCTGCAAATTATTTTCCATCAGGGTTTTTTGATATTTTTTAAATGGCTTGAAACTGGATGTCTCTCTCACAAAAAGTCCAGAGAGGGCAAAAAGAAAAGAGAAAGGCAAAAAGGGGTGGTTCTTTGAGCGTGGCTGGTGAATTTGAAACTGTATGAAGAAAGCAGTTCAGCCTCTGCCTAGCAGAGCAAGTGAAAGCTCCTACTGTTGGAAATCCACTGTAGAAAATAAAGCATTTAAGGGAGGCAGTTTGCAGAGCTCATCCCAAAGAGCCTCAGCTTTTCATCCCTAACATTTGTCAGCAGTATTCTGATCCTAAGCTCACCCCACGCTTGTGGCTGCTTTGGTGGGTGGCTGTCCTGCCATTGCTGGGGCTGGGTGAGGTCCTGGCTCTGCACAGCAGGTCCCCTCCCATCTCAGTTTTGCTCTCTAGAAGGACCTGGGAGTTGGGGCACCTGCCTGCATATGTTTCCTTTGCAGGACAGAGCACTGTGCTTTTCTTATGAAGTCTGTCTGTCTCCCTGCAGATGTTTTAGTCTTTCTTCCACATAACTAACAGTCTCTAAGTCTGGTGGGGAAAGAGAAGAGGTACCTCTTTCTGAAGTTTACTGTGAGTACATTACCCTTAGAGTGGGCCACAGAGCTTAACACTGACTAAGTCCCTGCTTGGGCACTGCTTGGGTTTAGATGTGGGATGACTGTGAGCTATCAGATGTGTGTTGGTGTCCTGATACTCATTCTGCTCAGAGGAGCTCTTCATCAGGTTTCTGTGTCAAGAGCTAGGCTCTCGGAAGTGCCCCTTTCAAAGAGAGTTGCTGTCTCAGAGCGAAGCACTGTGTTGGTGTCCACTGGATCAGCAGTGGACCACAGATTTTCTTGGCTAGCTAAAGATAGCCTTAAACATGTTCTTAAGGGTTTGGTGATTTTTAATTTTTTTTTTTTTTTACAACTTATATTGTGGACTGACTGAGCAAAACAACAAACAGCGTTGTTCTGTGGTGGTGGCAAAAACTCTCCATCTCTTTCTGAACAAGAAGAGAACCCCCAGCCAGCTCCCTGCAAAACTGTCTTATGTTGAGCTGTTGCGTCCCTGCACTTTATTCACAGGTTTTACCTAGGTGCTCCAATTTCCAAGCTCCTCAGTCATCTGCTAAAGCACAAACAATTGCTCATGTGCCAAACTTTTATCACACAAGGGTCTAATGTAAGGCCGCACCCGACTCTGGCCCACGTTGCAGTGCAGATACACCATATGGATTGGATTGCGCAGTGCTCTGTTGAGGATGTGTGGGTTGTGGAGGGAGCTGTACTGCTGTAGGAGTTCCCGTAGGATTTCTGACTCATACTTTCTCCTAGAAATGTTGGGAAGTGCAGTTCCATGGACCATCAGAATAAAGCGCAGTAGATTCTTCCCTGCCTGCTTCAAATGCTGAGGTAGACCTGTCTTCAGTCTTTCCCTTCCTGCCTTTTCTGGCTGAAGACTGTCCACAAAAAAGTCCATCAGTGTTGTCCTAGGATAGTATCTAGCCATGCTGGCAAGATGCTGGCCAGAGAATAACAGACTGTCACACTCCATCTTTGCCTATACAGAAGTGCATCCTTGCTATTTCTTTTATAAAAACACATGTAAAATACTCTGAGTGGCATGGCCTGAAAGTCTTTGGGTACTGGATTGCATTCCACAGGGAATCAGAGTCTCACTTGTCTGGTACTAGCTTTTAACATTTCACCTGTCTGAAAGGGCAGCAAAGGAGAACATCATGGTGCTCTAGTCAGTGTGGACTGACTGATGATCCTGCCTGGTATTCACAACTTTCACAAATTACCCACCCTGCTGATTCATGCTTATTGAAGTTAGGTAGAGGGTGTGAAGATGTAAATGCTTCTTGCCTTCTAGAAGTGCTCTACAACGAAGTTACAGTAGCTGCTGCTACTTCACTGATTTCAACACAGCACCAGAGGAAAAATAGTTTTAAAGGCTGCTTTCTAAAAGTTGCAGTTGTGAATTCCATGAGCATACACATACACAGGTGTGTGTATGTATGTGTGCATATACATTGGTTGTTAAATTAGCAACATATGAAGTATAACTGTCCAGATGAGAGCCAGACAACTCTGGTTGTGCTTGACAAGTGCTTTTGAAATGCATGTTCATCTTGGACAACAAAAAAAAAGAAAGTAGCTGTCCATTTTGGATTTTTCTGCTGCTAGCTGCTCAGCTTACCTGGGAGCCAATGTGCAGGTTTGCCAGTGGACTTGCAGCTTCATGGTAGAGGTCAACAGCTCTTACAGTCAACTTCCACATGTTTGAAGCTGGGTCCTCTGGGAAGAGGATTTTCTTATTGAAGGATAATTTTTAAGCAGCAGCCAAGAGAAATGTTAACAGTGCTCTGAAAATGAGCATCAGAAGATATATTCAGAAGCACATGTAACCTGTCAAACAAACCAGAGGCCAAACACAGCAGAGCTGGGGGAGTGATATTTGCACTGGAGAGCCGACTGTGCATGGTCGGCCTGTGAAGAAAGGCAGTCTGCTCCGAGCAGAGCCCTCCTGGATGAGTCCCAGTAAATTTTCCCCACCAAGATCCGAAGTAACACTTCCGCCTGCATTGCTCTATGTGTGCATTGGCACAATATCCACTCTATGAGCTGTGTGATTTTAAGCCATAATTTGGTGCTCCTTAGCTGGTCTCTGCATGTACAAAAGAATTGGCTCTGTAGTTGCGGTGCAAAAGCAAGAGGTAAAAATCAGACAACTTGTTTTTATTTTACTAGATGTGATCCCTCTGCCCCTGTATTCCTTAGTTTTCCTAGCTCTACAGTGAGACTATTTCCCTTAACCATTTTTGGAGACTTGTTTAATGTTTGTGAAGCCCAGTGACATCTTCAGAGCTGGTGTCATGAGTGATCACAGCAGGTCAGGGGTTGAACAGTGGTAGTGGCAGGGCTGGCCTCACTTCACATTTTGGACACAGGGAGCAGGAAGACCAAGTTGTTTCCTGCACTTGGATGAGGGTGCTGGAGTAGAAGCAGGCCTCCTGCACCCTTCCCCACCTCTCTACTCTCACCTTCCCACCCTTCTTTTGTTCATCCTGCACATGCCTGGGCCGTGTTCAGCCCAAACTGTTGAGATCAGCTTTGCTGAAAATTGCACTTCAGATAAAAATATGAATTAGGTTACTCCAGTATGAAGTGAATGCTGGGTCTTTCTCTGCAGCTACAGATAAACCAGATAGGAAGGTAATTACATCTCATTTCTATCTGACTCTCTTATTTGCCGTAATCTCTTTTAATCCCTTTGATACTCATCATAATAATGTTAATCTTAATGAACTCATTTGGTATTAATGCGGATATGATTTGTAAGTTCAGAGCAGGCTTGCCATCCTTGTTTAGTGTTCATTAATATCCACTTAACTGTGTTTATGCTCTCTTTCTCCTGCAAATGGACTTCTGTATCTTTGTCTTCCACCTAGATGATGTGGCAATTCCCATAGTGGAACCCTCTTTCCACACTCCAGTTTGTATTTCCCTTCTATTCTTCTTCCTACTTACAAGATCCCAGAGCAAAGACATGTTGGAAACACCGTATCCATCTGCTAGTGGCTTTCGGTATCCCATCACTTAGTCATTTCTTCCACTTTTGGCACCAAAATTGAAGGAACACGTACTTATCCTCTTGCATCTCACTCATGTGGCATTCCTTCTTAGATTTCTTCAGAGATACTACCTTACTGTAGCCCTCATTTTATTGTCTCAGAGGGTGAACAAGTAAGAGACACAACCCCTAATCTTGGCAAGGAGACAAATTATTTGTTGCTTACTACCATAGTCTCCCTGAGCACTCTGTTTATGGGTGGGGTACCTTGCCCAAACATTTTCCAATGTGACCAGCCAATTTTTGTGAGTGAGGACTACATTTGGATGTGAGGATGATCCAAAGCTTATTGCAGTGAATGGGACTGCTGCCTTGATGGGCTCTGGATAAAACCCATATAACTGTCCTCTTTTCAATCCTGTGAGCACCCACGTATTTTTCAACATCTCTAGCTTTGGATTGTGCCCTCTCGAAAAACTACTTGTTCAGCCCCAGTGATCCCAGAGACTGATGAATCTTGGATCTCTATTAATGTGTGATTTCCTCTCTACGTGGGTGCTTATGTTTGTTTTTAAACGTGGCATGGAATTTCTGTGTTGTAGTGCTTGCCATCCTCCCTCTCCACTTCCTCCAAACACATTTTTAAAGCCTTGATTGTTGAACAGCATGAATAATTTTTTAGTCCCAGTGACACACATTTTGCTTTTTAGGTCTTTTAAATCTTGACAGAGCCAGGAAAGTATCATTTACTTAGCAGAACACTGTTTATTCCATTCTTTATTTTAGGTCCTGATGGTTTCCTCATAGCATCAGCTTCCAGTGTTAAAATAATTATCTGTATTGAAAACATGTAAGTTTTAATTTACTGAAACGTTTCTGCACATTATAATAAAACTAGCTATTGTCTTGGTAAAAACTACTAGTTGAGAGTGAGAATTGTAGTCTCTCAGATCAGGACAAGCTTTCTCTCTGTGGTAGTCTTTATTTTAACATAGTATCTTTCATTCAAGAGCATTGCAGGATGTTTTGCAAATTGCAACCATTAGTCAAATGTATTAAAGCTCTTTATTAGTATGAATACAAGAGGTATTCATGTAAATAACAAGGTGGAGAGTCTTACTGCAGATATCTACAACTCGTGTGATACTCCATGACTGTAAAGAATATAGGTAATGTGCTTCAGACGGGCACTGTTTTCTGCAGATCAGTAAATCTGTGCCCATTAGCAGCAGCAAAACAATAATTATAATGATAAAAGTTCATTACACTTTTAAAAAATATCAACTAGTTATCACAAACCCTGTCAAAAATAATATCAGTAGAATGTTTTACCACACTGGAAAAGCCCATCAGCACCAATAATTTTATGTCAGATTTAACATGAGCTGTTTTTTCCCAAGTGGAGTCTTACAAACCAGAACAGAAAAAATGTACGGGGCCAGATTCTCCCTTGACCTCAGTTTAAGGCCACGCAGTATAATGTCAGAAAAGTTCCACTACTGTATTCTCTGTTATCTTTTAGTTTCCAGGTCAAAATGAACTTTTCTTTCACTGCAGCTAAGGATGTAAGCTCTATTTCTCTTGTACCATCACAAGACTGTAGGAATTCTCATTGCTCTGAATACTTTTTAGTTTTCTGATATACTGTGGATAAGTGAGTTTATTTTGCAAATTCATATAGGAATAAGATTGGCTGGAAAAACAAAATAAACACTGAATTAAGGTTCAGTTTACAGGTTGCCTGAACCACCAGATTCCTTTGCATTGGAATCCAGTATTGACAGCTATCTTCTGTGGCCATTCCTATGAAAGAGGGATGTCTTGCCGAAAGTGCAGATTACTACAGAAATATCTGTATGTGTGGATCTGTATCTGTATATAGGGATGTGTGTCTGTGTGTGTCCTCACCCCTATTTGAGACTGCAAAGCAAAATTAACTTCTGTTAAGCAATGATATCAGAAAGAATTTATCACATGAATAAGATTCCAAGATGTTGACTTGAGGTGGTGATACTGGTATATAAATTTGAATGATGATTTCTTTCTTTTTGAAATTAACTCTTTATTAGCACCCCTCACCTCTACCTCACATTTCAAGTTTTTCTTTGAGAATGAGAAATCACATTTCAGGCAAAAATTTAAACAACAGTTAAAGGTAGACCTTGCTGTGCATCACTGAGTCTGGTTTGGCTTTTTATTTGCTAATCTTGTGCAGTATGGAACTTTTCCCATTCAGAGCAAACCCCAATGCAGCAAATGCAGTTCAGTAGATATTCTAATATGTTGAATGAACTAACAATATGTAGCAGATTCCCCTTTAGTAACAACTTTAGCCAGTTTTGGTGTGTTTTGATTTAATTGAGTTTTTAACTATTTTGACAAGACTTTGTAGTGCGCTATAAAAGAACTGCAGTACATACTTCAGCAAAAGCACAAAACCTTACCAGCAACATTTATAAATACATGCAAAAATAAATAAATACTATAGGAAAAAGAAAAGAGTATAAAGTTAGTTTGAAAAGCATGGACTTAAAAGAGTTTACTTAGAAAAGTGGAATGTGGCTGAAAAGTTTCCAGCAAAGTTCAAAAATTGTGAAAATGTTGGCTTTTGATAATGATTTTTATTGGGAATTGTTTTAACAGAAGGTGCTTTCCCTTTCAAATTCATAATGGTTTTTACTGAAAAATATTTTTTTTGGTTTAAAAACATTTTGAAAATGAGCAAGTTTCTCACTTGCTGTACTCTGAAAGATGATTAAGCCTTGTACATTTTATTTTCTGTTTGATGTCCAGTGTCTCTTCTAAATTGTTCTGTTACTTCTGATTTGTTTCCATGGGAAAATGCCCCAAAAGTGTGAAGAACAGCAAATGATGAAACAGGCAAAAATACTCTGGCAACTGCATGTGTTACATTCCAGAGTTTTATAATTTGATCTCACCTGGTCTTGCCCAATAGAAGTTCTCGACTGATAGTACGGCCAGCTGCAACTCTATCTAATAATGTCCTTTTCTTCCCCCTTAATGTACAGCTTTTTGTCTCGGGGTGATTTGTTTTACAGATGCAATGCTCAAATAAGAGGAATTACTGGAGTGTAGATATGATTGAGCTGGATGTAGAAAGGGTGTGAGTCTGTTACTTCCCCATGTAGCACTGACCACAGGAGTGCTGAATTTCAGCAGCTCATCTGCATTGGCGTGTGTCTCTTGTGCAGAGTAATTATCAAATAGGACGAACATAATAATTAACTTGTTGGCTCAGGGTCAGGTATTTGAGTTTGCCCAAACAATCCCCAGAGGACTAAGAAAGATCTCTGCTGCGAGAATACAAAATTTCTGCACCCAACCAAAGTCTTGTGCAGTTTTGAGTGAAATCTGTTTGGGCTGTTCAATAACTCCAAGCAAATGGGCACCCCAGACTGTGCACTGTTCTTGGGTGAGTCTGCAATGACTTATGGCACTGCAGCAAGAGAAGGTGAGTGAATTGCACAAAGGACAGATTCCATTATAAACATCTTCCCTAGGATGAAGTAAGAGAGTATCCAGAGAAACAGAGAGCAGGGGAACTTGGTATATTTAGCTTTGGAAGAGACGGCTAACGGGATCTAATTGCAGCCTGTAGTTGCCTATAGGGTAGTTACAGAGGACACAGAGTCTGTCCTGCTTAGTAGCATGAAGAGGGAAGACAACAGTAGCAAGTTTCAATGAGAGAAACTTCCATGAGACCTAAAAAAAGAAAGGCTCCCACGGAGGACCATGGCAAGGCACAGCAAACTGACTGGAGTCTGTCGCTGCTGCTGTAGATTTTCACACTTTGTCTAAAGAAGGCCCCCAGCAGGCTTCTTGGATACTTCATTTAGTCCTGGTTGGAGCAGCAAGTTAGACAAGGTGACCTTCTGAGGTAACTTCTGACTGAAGCTATTCTCTGTAACTGCAGAGGGCAACGGTGGCAGCACAGGCTGTCTGAACAGGGGGTGGAAGCAGGAAGCATTTTGATGAGGAAAAAGCAGTAAGAAAAGCAAATAATGAGATAAGAACATAATGTCATCTAAAGCATATCCTGTACCTGCTTGTGTCCACCTTGTTTTGAGAAGCAGCATATGCACCTCATGTAGCAGCTGTAATTTTGGACTCTGAATTGCTGCTGCTGGGGAGAACATGAATTATGCGTCAAGGTGCTTAATTTCCTAGTTTTCTCACCATGCTGTGACAGTCACCTAAGTTTTAGTAGATGCCTTATAAGAATGCAAAGATAAAACAGGAATCATGAAAAACATCCATTTTTGGCTGAAATATGAGCCAAAATGCAGCCAAATATCTTTTCAGTTTATAAACAGCTAAACAGGTCTTGTTCCTGCCTCGACTAAGCATTTGTACTTTTAGTTTATAAGTCAAGAGTATCCTAAAATGCTGTGAGAAAATCTGTCTCTGAGGTATTTCCAAACCAGTCAGCTGTTTAGAGTACCGTTATCCCCCATCCCCCAGCTTTATATTTTTACAAAAATAAGGGAATTAAACCATAACAAATAAAACTTGCAAGACTTCATAGCAATTTTCAGCATGTTTTACAGAACTAGGAGACGAGCTTTGTCCATAACCATGTGAGGGATCCATTTGCTGATATCCCTGTAAGCTCAAAGCTATGTTTTACAGGAACTTACCTAGCAAAAACTGTTCCCACTATAAAGTAATGGCACATTAATGACTTTTGCAGTGAACTCCCTGTGTACCTTATCCCGCATTCATATTTTTCCATTAACTAACGACTATCCGATATACAGTCACTACTGTCACACGTAAAATCATGCATGCTCAGTTATTTTATTATTGCAAAATTAATAATTTATTATAGACTATAACATAAAGATTGAGGAACAGTCCCTTTATATGAGTTTTCACCAAAAAAAAAAATCCTGTGCAGTAGTGCTGACTCAATCTTACATTCTTCTTGAGCTAAATGCCTTAGAGAAGGATGTTGTCCATATTTAGGAAGTTTCCAAAAGTGCAGTCCTGGAGTGTTACAGCCTTGCTCTCGCTACGCCACAGGTATGTTTCGTACTGTCATGTATTCACCTTGCTTGTAGACTCTTTTCTTGTAATCAAGGCAAACTCTATCCTTTCAAAGTGCTGCGCCTGACGCTTCAGTAAATGCCAAAGATGATTTTGCACTGCTGTCGGACGCAGAGCAAATCACGGAATCTGGACGTGTGGTAAAAACTTTCTGGCTGGAAGAGCTAATCCTCTCGGAAAACAAAACGTCCCATACTTTTCTGTAGAATATTGTATTTTTCCTTGAAAACAACATTCCTACGCAGTTAATTAATTACTGAATCTAATCAGTCTTTAAGATAGCTTTGAAATACCAGTGTTAGTTCTGTTTTTCATTAATATGTTGATACTGATGTTCAGGTTTCTAATTAGCTTTTAAAATCAGTTAGGAAAAATCTAGGAATGAAGACATAAAAGAGAGGAATGAGTTGGAATACTGTGTTGTTTTTAATAGAACAGGAAATGAAGAAAACTCGACAGATTTAAGGTTTCTTTTGTGTCATTGATGTGCTTGAGGCAGGTGAGCTGTAACAGTTACTAGTTGTATGTGAATAACAAACTCGTTGACTTAGTGACTGAAATTAAAAAGAGTAATGTAGGTTAAGTCAGTATGATTTAATTTCTTAATTATTCTGTACAAATAAAGACATTCTCAGGTTTTCAAGAAAATTAACTTTTTGAATTAACCAGGCAACTTTCTGGATTAATATGGCATTTTAAACTTAAACATTTCTGCTTTTCCGAGTATTCTTTGCTTTTCCACTTTTTTTTTCTAAGATGTATTAAAAATAACTTGTTAGTGAATTTAATAGTTTTGGTCAACCTGAAAGTGCTCCTCTAGGTTTTGAACTTGGCTGCAATTTTCTGCATTAATCACATCAGTTACAGTGCAAGTGAATTCATCATGGTAAAGTATATTTAATTTGCACATACTCTATGGATAATTGAAATCTCTATCCTCATATAACTTCAAGGGTTTGAGTTGATATCAGGAGCCTCTAGAAAAAGCTTTTTGTCATTTCTAACTCAAGCATGGCACCATCTTGCTATGAAAAGTAAGGGGGTTGGTGCAGAAAAGGCTTTTGCAACTTAATTTTTTCCAGTGTTTGTACTCGCCCAGTGTGGGTTTCAGGCCAGCGATGCATTATGCTATACTTTCATCATTTCTGCCCTCAGCAGAACTAGCAACGAGTTACTGTGGCTGAAGAACTCTTGCAAGGTTTGTAAAACTGAAGAATATTAAAGCAGCATATGTAAATTCATGGACCTAGATGCTTTCTGAACTGGAGACTAGATATCCATAGAGCATGATTGAGAAAACGTCTTATTTTCACTTATTTTCACATTATTCAAGATGATTATTTTTAAATGGCCTTTTTCCTCAGGAAAGAATACAAGCAAAACACATGTAATTCTAAATCTAAGAGGGAAGTCTATCAAAATCTGCCAAGTTTGCAGGGGTTTTTGGTTTTGGTGAATAGCAACATTTTGGCTGTGATATTCAGTTGGTATACTTTTTAGCCCATAACATGGAGTTCTCATTTGATTACTTTTCTCTGCACTGATCCTTGATATTTTGCTTAAAAAAAAAAAAAAGTCTGAGCAGTTAAACCATATGTTTATATCATAGCTCCTAATGTCAAAATTTTAATTGATTTTCCCATATTCGGGGTTAGGAGGGGGCTGTATCATGTTCCACTACGTCATAAAAACAAAAATATTTAAAATATGTTTCAAATAAAATGAAGGGGTAGAAGAAAAAATGCTTAACTTATAAAAGATGTGGGATTCATTAACAAAGGAAAATACTGGCCATGGACCAACAGCAAGCCAAATGTTTTGCCAGCAGTTTGCAGTTCACAGTCATCATGGCATGTCACTCTGCCTGCTGCACCAGCCCCCCCAACCATATAGGCCTTCTTTTAAAGAGAAACCTGTCTGGTTTGAGTTGAATAAATTAATTTGGGTTTACTTAGTTTAAAAACAAAAATATAGAGGGCCCAATTTTATTTCATTATGCCCGTGGGTAAAGCAGTCCAAGGTAATTACAACCACAGTGCTGGTTGCTCTATCTTAATTAAAGAAGGTTTTTTTTGCACAGAGGTTTTTGCACAACATAATAAAATAGTTTGTGGTCTGGGTAGCCTCAGTGTCATAAGAGTGTACTCATTTGAGAAATTGTCCAGCTTTTCTAAAAGCTGAGGCCCTTCCATTGGAGAGGAAGCGTGGAGTTGCTCGGCAGAGCACAGGTAGTTTACAGTACGGGCACCGTCGTAAATCATGCAGCAAACAACCTTTCATACGATCTCGTACACTAAGTGGAAGGCTTGTCAGCAGCAATGAATTTGGACTTCAATAAGTCTTTAAGCAATAATGTGCTCTAAAATGTGCAACACTGGTTGCACATCTGTGACCAAACCTCTTATTTTTCCAAACTCTCCTGGTAATGTTATGGGTTGTTTGGGATTTTGGGTTTTTGAGGGGAGAGGGGGTCTCCTTGATGAATAAATATGATTTATTGCTTAGCAAATTATTTTAAAGAAAAGAGCATCAAAGACATTTAAATAATGTACTTGAGATGCTAATTAAAAACCCTCTGAACTCAAATCCCAACAAGCATGGCTAAGATGGCCTGTTATTAGAAAAGTCAAAGGAGGCACGTTTGCTAGTTGAATAAATCAAGTAGTGTTTTTAAAACACTGTCTCAGGGATGATTAAGGGTAAGTGATTTTCATTACTACATTAAGTTCTCCTTTCTGTTATCGTGCTTTTTATATCACATCAAGCTTAGCTATTTACTTATGCTGCTTTAAAAAGCCCCAGCACCTCACTTACTTAAATCATGACCTGGTGCATCGATTCAGAAAGACAGCAACCAGGCTAGTTTGACTTAATGCTCAGGAACCTGAAACGAGTGCTTCCTTTGTGTGCTCTTTCTCATACAGCTGGTAAAACTGACTGAAATCAGTTTTGCAAATACCAGTAGACCAGGGGTGACTCAAGTCAGAAAAATTTCACTGCTTCCAAAAAATTCCCCTCCCCACATGGTACTACTAGTTTCCTTCAGGTTGCACTACTTTCCTTTTTCTTCCATTGGAATACTCCGATATTTAGGGCCACCAGTTGTCCCCAATCCAGATCATGGTTATGCTACCTTGCACATTTGCAAGGGCACAGTTCACAAGTATTTGTAAACCTTGCAGGAAGGGTCTCAAGGCTGGAATAAGGAACCTTTGGGAGGAATAAGGAATGTAAAAAAGGCCATAGCTGCTTTACTCAGTGAGCAGCTGTGGATTTTGTTTCCTTCTGTTAAGGAATGAACTGTCCTGTGGAGAGACAAGTGAGTTTAGCTTCAGCTGCTTGGGCTGACGCGCTTCACCTGAGCTTGCATTTACAGAGAAGTGTCAATGGGATTTGCATTGTACCCAAAGCCAGGACTCCACCCAAGGGGAGGGCAGCCCTCAGCTGTATTTGGGTTGCTCTGAAGTACCGCTAGCAGTGGCTGCCTGCAGGACAAGGAGAGCCGGAACATGTGGTGTTTGACAAAACTTAGGTCTCTTCCATCCTCCCTGGACATGGCTCAGGTCCTTCACTACATAGGTCTTGGAGTGTGATTATAGACACCTGGGCTTCCTAGAGTCTTCAAGCATAGACTTAAGCATATGTAATTGAGGAGAATTAGCCTTGAGGTGGACCAGAAAGACTTCCATCCCCTACATTAAAGTTCAGAACATGAATATACTGATTTACTTCCCACTCAATGTGGCAAGGCTGGAGCAACAACTTTCAAATATACTTCTAGGATGCAGCTGCCAAAGAAACATTTCACAATGAACATAGAGGGGCATCCCTGTGGCAGCCTCAGCTGAGGCACTAATGATTTCATAACCTGTTCCTTTATTATGCAGGCTATAATACCTGCTGAGGCTGCTCAGCACAGGAGTGCCTGCTGCCAGAGCAGGAGCCAGGGCACAGTGGTGGGTTGATAATGGATTTGCATGTGGGTCTGTACTGTGTTTTACATAAATGGCTTTGAAACTACAAGAAAATAGACACTTTCCATTTGCATTAGAGACTTCTCATCGATATCTGAACAGACATTTATTGTGACCATAATTCTAGTACAAATTAAAATCAGATACCAACTCTCCTGTGAAAAAGATGCTCATTATAATGTATAGAGATGTCAAAATGATACTAAATGACACAACTTTAAACCCCAGGCACTATGTTTGTCCATAGCTTAGGGTTAAATCTACAGTGGAAATCAGACCAGGAGCTAAGCAAGGTTTACAGTGGTAGCGGATGTCCCAGTAGATGAATAGTCACAAGCTGAAGAGTAAAGAGCTGGTTGTATGTGTCTGCCAAATATAAAATGTCTTGCTTAAATACTGCTGCATTTTCTTCTCTCAAGTCACAGATTACGTTTGTTACATATCCTACATGGACCAGGTCAGATTTATATGAGGTGTGATGTTGTTGATTCAGATGGTTTGTTGCTATAGAGAAAGAGGTAGAGGCAGATTTCCGTGTTGGTCTAAATGTACACATATGAACTACTATCCTAAATACTCAGTTTCACATAGAATTTGTTTATATATGAGCCATTTTAAGGACTTGTTATCTGGTGGGCTAATAGAAGGGCTTCACAAAATAGAGAGACGGGGGATAATAAAACAAAAACATGCTGACCTGCAATCTGACTTTGCCACTATTCTTTACATTCATCATATTTGCCTTTCCTCTTAAAAGAAAAGGAATAGAACAGCAGAAAGTGTGTAGCGGAGTGAGTAAGCCATGGCTTCCGACCCCTGGAAATCAGCCATATTCACTGCTGTGCAAATTCCTGCTGCTCTCTGAGCTGAGATCATACTGTTGGAGATGGCAAATATAGAGAGCACAGATCTCTATCTTTCTTCCATGGCTAAATATTAACAGTAAAAAATAAATGCAGGTGATGCAACAGGCTTTGACTGGGTCTATTTCTGTGATCGTTGAGATATTTTAACCATATCAGTCAAATGTCTGGCTCCCTGTGGCCAAATCAAATGGATCTGATGTTATTGTAAACCGAGTGGAGCTGCCACTTTGCTGTTTAGGTAAAGTTAGTGGTTTTTAACATTTTCACCTGCAGTATATTGATGTGTCTCAGGACACATGTGTGACAAACATTTATTTCATAGGAGACATCTGGAAAAGGACACATCTTCTCCCTTCCATTCGTCATCGTCTGCCTCTTTCCTTCCCTAAGCTGACAGTCCTTTTCCTTTGCCCTCCCAACAGCTCCAAGCAGTTAAAAAACATAAAATAAAACAACAACGAAAAACCCAACTCAAAACAAAACAACTCCCCACAACCCTCCTCCCCCCAACACCCCCCACCAAAACACCATAAAACCAACTAATGTTTCTTGAATGTCAGCATGCACTGACTGTCAGGCCAGCAGGAGAAACAAATTCTTTTGTCAGAGGCATTCCACTAACAACTCCAGGCTACCCATTCCCACAGTTTAAATCTGGAAACTCTTAATGCAAATGTTGCAGTCCATTCTTGATGGCTGTAGTGGCACTTCACTGAAAAGCAGTACTTTGGAGTTGGGTTTTGGAGCATTGGGCGGTCAGTGGGATTTGAAATGATGCTTGTGTTCCTGGGACGGTTGTTTTCAGACCTGCGTGTCCACAGGAGACCTGTGCTATGTCTAGATAAGTGGCATTACTTTGTGCAAATGCTGCAAAAGAGGTCCTTCTAGCCTGATCAGCCCAGTTTTTAAAACTATTTTATGCAAAGATTATTTCCTCCTTGCTGAATTATGATGTTTAAAATGGTGAGGTGCAAAAATCTTAAAGTTACCCAGTACACTCAGAATTTCAAATTCACCTGATTCAATTTTTGTCTCTGCTGACCATAAAACTGCTTTTTTACTTCTCGTGGCATGGCAGCTTTCTAGTTAAAGCACGATTTCAGTGGCAGTTCTCAAAGGGAAAAAAGTGGAGGAAAAAAGAAACAGTGTAAACCATGGAGTATGCATGAAGACTTATGGTTCATGTTAAAGACATTAAATAAATAATTAGCAGTGTGTTAGTTCATAGTGCAGACTCTTGGAAGTTGAGAGGATGACCCGAGCTTTTTTACATGACTGCCTACTGACCATTAAGTGCTTTATTCTAAACTAGTGCAGAGGATGTTATTTTAATCTTCAAGACAAAGTTCTAGTTAGAGGGAATGTTTCCTTTTTAAGACAACATGTCTTTCAAGACAAAGATAAGATAAAAAAAACCCCAACAAACAAACAAGAAACCCAACTGTGAAATACTAAACATGAAACATCAGTACAAATTGGAAGGGAAAGATGAAAAATAAGCTTTTTTTCCTTAGTATGATGTAGCATATCATTAACACACATAAGTCAGTATTCCAGGTATAATTTAGGAAAGTGTATTCTTAGGGATCATACATTTTTATGGGTCTCATTCTATTCTAAATGACTGTATTAGCAGCACTCCTGTGAACTTTAATGGCAAGAGCATCATGCCTGAAAGAACATATGCCACCTTTCCTTGTCTTTCTCAGTTCAAGTGTACGTGCTGCACAAGGCAAATCAGATGAGAATAGTGGAAAGCTGGTTTGCAGATTGACATATTGGCTTCAGTGACAGTATCAAGAAGAGTAATGAGGGTAAAATTTGGACAGTATTTCAAGAGAAAGTCAGTGACTATTATAGCGATCCTTCTGCTTCACTTCATAAGCTCATCACCACCAGGGGTCAGGAGAATTTACTTGGTGGTAATCCACAGACATCAAGGTGTAAGATGGGGATTTTTGTTCTCTTTTGAAGCATAAGACATAGATCACTGTCAAAGCTTGTTTTACAGCCAGATGTAATGAATGTAATACGATGTCTGTTTATGGAGTGTGCGTGCATGTGTGCATATGAGCAAGATTCCCAGTTGGTTTAAATCCATCATCTTTGGCAAAGTTGTATGCTGTACACCATTGAGAATTGGCACTATTGCTGTTGATGTGTTCTTGCTTTTCTTATTTTTTTTTCTCAAATTATTGTGTTAACTGGGTTACAGCTCATGAGGTCTCTTTATTTTTCGGGTTTGTATTTCCATATCAGTAATTTGGTCATAAATAATGATATTTTGAAGATCTCTGGGTAGACTAATGTGAAAAGCTTTTTAGGAGAAAAGTTTTGAATACAATTCTGATTGTCTCATTTCAAAGAATGGTTTTAAAAAAAACCTCCTTAGAGATACTTGTCTTTCCATATTTTATCCCATTTCCACTTGCTTCTATTTAGAACATTTCATAATAGTAAGTAACATTTCTCCTTTAAGCTAGAGAGTCTTTAAAAAAGAGTGCTTTGGTATTTGACATTACTGACCACTTAGACTTGCTGCTTTTTATTATAAGTATTGGCTGATTTGTATGCATATTTTTAAAACTAAGATTTGAGATTTAGATGTTATCTGGAATTGGATCTATAACTTGAAAGGCTACTGTAGCCACAATAAGAATGAAAATAACCCTGAACTGTTGACAATTCAACTCTGAGCACCCAAAGCGGTAACGACTGCAGAAGTAGTTTTGTCGATATTTATAAATCAATGCAAACCAGAAACTGGATGTTTTAATTTACTACAGTTTCAATGTAACTGATACCCCCAAGTTTAGAGCTTTAAGCTTTGTGAAGTGCAATGTTATTGCAGGGCATGCATCCAATTTTTAAAACATTATATAGATTGGAGACAGATGATCTTTTCAGAATTATTTTAGGCCTATTTTGATTGAATGCCTGAGCTGCATTTTCCAGTGGAAATTAATTGCATTGATGTGAAAACAAATGAACTCCAACCTCAAAATTAGCTGCAGGTTCATGCTTGAACCAATACTGAAAAGGGAGGGAGTGGGCATAGATAGTGACTGGAAATTACAATGACAATATACACTTCGTTGCAAGAATAAAATAACCTTTTTTCAATGCCTGCTCTTTTTTGCTGTCTCTCTTAGTGTGCGTGCATCCGTAGGGAGAGAAATTTTCTCATGTATCTGTGGTT
>JAOXXN010000395.1:33765781-33776792 GCA_026770055.1 Myrmophylax atrothorax
TGCAAACATAGAGTACATTTTTAGTTTCCCGTCTGGAAACACATATAAAGTCCAGGACTGTTTTCAAGTGGCAAGAAATATTGTTACATTTTTATTATGGTATTTCAGTTCACACTCATACTAATATGAAAAGTTTAGTAATGGCATATCCTCAATACTGCCCTCAAATGCCAAGGTTACACATGAAGTCCAATGGGATCTAGCAAATGTTTAAACTCTTATTAAAGCCCAAAACCCAAAATAGACTTTACTAGACCTGTACAAATTATTTTAAATTATGTAAATATTTTTAATATGTCTGGCTTCTGACAGAACACCACTATACACTGAAGTATGACATTTTCTGTACTGTGCCAACTTTTTGCTTTTTTTTTTATTTCCCAAAATACCTAGTATCATTACTGGATTTGAGTGGAGTCTGCTTTATGTGCTGCTTATGGTTCAGGAGAAATATATGTAAAGAGGATGGACTGTGTTCTCTGACTGTTAACAGAGGCTCTTTAGCATGAGGTTAAGCGTGAACTCTGTTTTGGCTGCCAACATAGCAGCCAGAAGATACCCAGGATAAGGGTGGGGGAAGTCCTGAGCTGCTTTCCATCTAATGGACTTGTGCAGCTGCTCTGCAGGCTGATGTTGGTGTGCAGTGTGTCAGGGAGAAAACTACGTATTTGGAGTTTTGTAACAGATACCGCTCTAGCTTCATCTTCTAGGAATTTTTTTAAATTAAAAAATCCTGCCGAAACATTAATATCTGGATGTGTACAGAATCTGGACTTTTGAGTACTTCATTTAAATAACAGGCAGTGGGCGGTGATAGTAACAGCTAACAATCTGAAGAGCTCCAGGTTTATTGGTCAGATGTTTGCAGGTGTGCATGTTTGTGCTTGTGCCCTTTTTGGGGGCGAGGTCTGTGGATTTGATGGGGTTTTTTTCCTTCTCTATTAGTGCAGTTTTACTGAGCAACGATAATTTTATCTATGCCTATTTGCCTAACTTTGTCCATCTGTTTATTTGTGTATTATCTTATCTTGTGTTAAGCTACTTTTCTTGAAATACTTTAAAATGCTGAAGAACTATAAATGTCTGAAAATCCACTCACTTTTATAATGTTTAGAGTGACTACCGTTTGCACAAAGAATAGGAAATTTGTTTGGCTACATCAACTTGCAGAGGCTTGTCAGTCTTCTAAATCATGTTAGTGGTGGATTAGTTTGATTGGAAACTTGATCCAAGCAATGTTTGCATTAGTTGCATACAGAGTTCCCAGAGGTACTCTAGAGTTTATGTGAAAAATGGTATATAACTGCATCAGTATTGAGAATTAAAATAGGAATAAATTGCCCTTGGTGAAATTTGTGGTTAGTGGGATTGTTTAAGGATACCCAAATCTTTCATTTAAGTAAGGTAGCTTGATCTCATTTTAAATATTTTAGAAAGTAAAACTTCCCTTTCTACTACACTTAAAATTCAAGATGTTTTTATGCTAGTCTTAGTAAAACTGGTATATGTGACTCATAATGTTAGTTTAATACTGCCCACAAAAATCCAAATATCATAGCTATGACTTGTAGTACCCATCCAGTGTGTGCTTTCCTCCTATAAGAAGAATGCTATCCCTAGGGCTCCTGATCACTGCAGGCTGGGTGATGACCAGCTGGATGAAGGAGCTCTAAAAATCCTCACTTCACTGGTTCTGATCTTTGGTTTGTTCCCTCCATGGTGAAAATGAGATCATCATGAATGTGTATTTCTCTGGAGCGTGTAAGATCTTTCTGCAGGGACTTTTAAGGTCTGAAGCAAAATTGAAGCTCTCTTGAGTTGCTTGTGTGAAGGAGATGATAAGCAACCACGATTAAGTCTTGGATGTCTATAAACAGGTCCTGTTTGAAGAATCTAAATTCTGTTTAAAAAAATCTGCTGTAGATTCTGTTGAGCCTCCTGCCGGTTACATGACAGGAGAAATCATGATGTGCACGTAGTTGGAAATGGCATTTGCCTCAAGTCATGTGATACCTGCCTGTCAATCTCCATCCTTTGTTTCTCAGTGGGATGTTATCACCACAAGTGATGGACCTATATCCACATTAATGGTGACAACACTGTATGCCAGGAGCTCCCTGCAGAGGCCTAGGCAAAGGGGAAGGAGAGGAACCCAGCAGGATCTGTCCAGGCTCCAGGCCCTTCCCATGTTGATACCGGGCTGCCATACCCACTGAGGAGGGAGGGTCCGCAGCCCTGGTGCTCCTGAGGTGGAGGAGCATATGTGCCATCCCTGTGGGAGTAAAGCAGGACCCCTTCCCCCACGGTGTTCATAAAACACCATGAGAGCCCAGTTCTCACTGGCAAACATCTCCTGACCCTTCCTGAGCCTTGGCATAGGGCAGGCAGGCCCTGGTTTTGGCTTTGCTTTCCATGAGAGCACATGCAAGACAGCCAGCAATGCATCCATGTCTCTTTGGATGCTTCTCTCTTTGACGGAGAAAGCCACCCAAGCCACACCCCCAAGTCCCTCTCCTCTTCTTTTACACACCCAGTAGGTATTGTTAGCATGGTATCAGTGAACACTCTACCTGTCCATTTGAATGCCCATGTAGCATTTGATGCATCTCCCATAATAAATTATGTACTTCAAGAAGCAATAACAATAGCTGAGATTCTTGAGACAAGAAGAGTCACGTTACCAGAAGTACCAAAAAGGCTGATTAAAATTAAATCGTAGCAGACAACAGTTGTGTTACAAAGGAAGGCTCAATTACAGCCAAATCACTTTCTTTGCTAACCTCTGACTTATTTATTTTTCCTGCATGCTGCAGTCTGCATACTCTTTCTGGTTCTAATGAGCATTAATTGATTAGCTGGATCTATGAAGAGCTTGAGCACTCGTAAGTACTATCCCAGTGGGTACACAACTAAATAGTTTATGAGGTAATTAGTATTTTAATGCCTTTTCTAATGAGCCTTTTCAGTAATGAAATCTCATGAGAACATTATTGGTTCATAGATATTTCTTCAGACAAAACAGAAGGTAAGCTAATGGTATTAAGAGATTTTAAAGCTAGTTTATAAAATGGTTTTAGTAACTTATTTTTGAATACTTGACTTGGTTCATTTTGCTTTACTTATTAAAAAACCCATCTTAATTTTTCCCACTGCTCTGCCTCTTGCACTCCTCTCTCTTGACAGAATTCTTACACTATACTGCAATTTCAAATAATTGGTATAATTTCAGAGGCTGCTACATGATCTCCTAAGCTCAGCTGTAAGTAAATAATACCGTACTGTCTGGATGTGTTGTTTCAGATGTGTTCTCATCCTGGAAAAAAAAAACAACTCTGTGCCTGGCTGCACAGTGCCTTGGATTTATGACTGTGTCATGTTTGAGAGAATGACCAACCTCTACAAAGCTTTTCAATGTCAAGCCGAGCACTATTCTGGAGGCTTGAAAGCAGCACAGAACTTGCAACCATACAGGCAGTTTTACCTCACCTTCTCCTTCTGCATTGTTGGATATACTCCATTTTACCTAGGTTTAACCCACTGTGGGAAGGACAAGTCCTGTGCCTTGAATTTTATTTTTCTGGTACCTAAAAGGAGACATTTGAAGATGGCTTTTCTGGGAAGAGTTTTTCAGTGTGTGAGTAGATCATTTTATCATTGGCCACAAGGACTGCTGTTTCTTTTTGTGCTCTGGAGATCACAAGATATCAGCAGCTTTTATGTTCTCATCTCTTAGGGCTCACTTTTTCTAGATGGGACGTGGCAGTCTTGTCCTGAGTGGCAATTCAACTACAGTTTAACAGCAGTTAGAAATGTGGGGAAACAGCCTGGGCCAAACAATGAAGCATCTGTATTTTGGAAGCCCATTTTATAAATTAATTTTACATCATCTAGGTGATGTATGCCTTGAAATTCTTTAGAAACTTCATTTTAAGTCCAGGATGTTCAAATCCTATTTAACACTAGAAGCTGTAGGAGTAAAACTGTAAGAAATACCCCTATACAGATCTCATTACGTAATGTAAAATGTAATGAGTCTAATTCATCCTTGGAGTGTCTTTAATCGTGCTGCCAGCACAGTTTTGCAAAGGATGAATTTAGCCTAGGGACATCACCACCATAAAACCTCACTGTCTTTCACTGGTATGTCTCTCTGTCTCCAAAGCTTTACTGAGACATGTCACTGTGCTATATTAATAGCCTAGTCCTTGTTAGTGACTCTAAGTAGTTAGTAATATTGGTGTTGTTTTCTTCAAATGAATATGAAAAGCTACATTTTCATTTAGGGTAACCCTAAAAACTTCCTCCAAAACATAGAGAAATGGTGACCATTGACTTCATGTGACCTTGCTTGCAAACCATGCATTAGCAATGCTTAGGAGATGAAGACCGCCCAATGCTGACCACTGCTTTCCACATCGCCTGCCATCTCCTCACCCTTTTGCAGCATGAGACCCAACTGCACAAGCAAGATTAATGCCTCCTGTGTCAGCTCCTAACAGCACCCGCAGAGTCTCGGGCTCTCAGTGCTCACCTGTGTGGTGTGGTGGAGCGCTCTTGTCAAGGCACAGTCCAACACAGTTCTAGGATGGAAGCTAAACAGCCTAATCTGTTCCGTTGGCTAAGATATGGTTGCTTCTTGTGTCCATCTTCATGGTTTGTTCAATATGCAAAATAAATCAGATTTGCCTTCAGAGGTGAGTCAACCCCCCCAACCCCAGCTGCTCTGAGACTCTCTGCGTGGTCAGCAACCTGACAGGCTGTGACACACCAGTGCTCAAAGAAGAAAGTTCAAGTGAGAAGGTGCACATCAGGTTACCAGCCCAAGAGTAGAGGAAAAATATCCTCAGAGAAATATTTTGGTTTCCATTTTGGAAACTTCATAGAGGGTGTTTCTGCTGTGTATTCAGAAGATTCCTTAGAGGAGAAATGATCTCTCATCTGTCTGAGGGTAGGAGCTCCTAACTGTATGTCTTTCATGGCATTTGGACTTTGCTAAGCACTAACAGAGTGCAGTTAAGAATTTAAATGGAGTGGTGGGCAGACCACTTGCTAGATGTTGCATTTCATTTGGTAACATTTATTTTAAACTTGCTACGGGCTGATGTTGTTTTCTTTACATTTTTAGAGACTCTATTTGTTTGTGCTTCCTGAGTCATCACCTGTCTTTGCCAAGACTATATTCTATCTAACAAAAGGTATATTATTGATGCCCTGTGGCATGCACAAAGCCTTTCTATGAGCTTTGCTGGACATGTGGTCCTTCCAGATTAATTTTGCTTCCTCTCTCTGCTCCTCAGCAAGTCCATGCTCCGGGCTCTGCTCTGACAGTGTGTAAATGCTCAGCAGGCTTCGACTCCTCATCTGCTTAAAAGCACAGCTTTTTCAGCCTCTTATGTGTTTAGATCAGGCCTTTTACCTTTCATTCTAAAATAACATGTATATATATACATTCATATATATATGTATATGTAGTCTCTTTGGTGATTGCTACAAGAACAGCAGAGAGGTAGGCACTGAAGAAATGTCTCTATTAGAAAAACCTGGAAAGAGCAAAAGGCACTTAAAAGAAAGTTTGTCCCTTTCTATTTCTTTCTTCTTGTGTATACCATGAGATCATGATTAATGGCTTTGGTGATGTTTGGAGGGCAGAAATCACTTGTGTGCTTAATTCAGGAAGACCTCTGAATTGGCAGGGCCCAGGGGAACCAGCAGCTCTGGGTTTGGAAGGTCCCATGATGTCACCACATGTGGCCACAGAGGATACAGCTAGTACTACTTTAGGCATTATTCTTGGGTAGCACTAAGGTGTATGTGGTTTTTTTGGCCTTGCAAACACATTAATTCTGCCCTAAGCAATGGAAAGATTCCCCACCCTCAGGGGAGGCTTTTTAGGGTGGGGGTAGTCTTAATGTGCAGAGCAGGGGGCTGTTGGGACTGTGCACGCAGAAGAACAATTAGAGAGGATTCTAGACTTTGCAGTTCCACTTCCAGTGATGCAAACTGAGTTCAAAGGAATGGGAACCTCTAAATGAAGTGTGCTTGAAATAAAGCTACTACAAGATAGAGAAATATACACAGTAGAGAAATAGGATATCTTGACATTTATTCATGGCTTTCCTGGGTTGTCTTGGACTGTATAAACTCACTGCTATTGTGCTAGTGAAACCCTAGATTCCCTGAGGCCATAACTGTTACTGAAATTTCACTTCTTTTGCTTTGAAGAAAGAAGAGAAAAAGGAAATGTATTACAGTAGTGTAACTCCTGTCAATCCCACACATAAAGAAATATGAAAAACACATAATTTAAGAAATTATGGACACTCTCGTAATTTCATGGCAATTTCTTTCCAAATAACATGCATTTTGAGAATATATGTTTTCTATATAGAAGGAGGAATGGAGTTGAATGCCTTCTTCAGCCTTTTGTTTCAGTAAAAGAAGATGCAATTGAAGACATGTTGGGTAGTCTGTCTGGTGTCACTGATGAGCTCTGCAGGAGATATGCTATCTCTGTTTTGCTTTTAAGCTAGATGAATACATTCAAAAGGTATGTGTAGTGTAAGCATCATATTCTCAGGACATCTTATTTCCTTACAACCTTCTAATCTTTAATTCAGAATAATTGTGTGTTGTAATTATGGCTCAATTTCGATAATGTTTGCTTATGTTTACATATTATGCCTGGCTAATTAAGATCAGATATAAGGTGAAATTAAAATACAGAGTATACAGACAATAAACATCCCAGTTCACGGTTAGACTATGAGTCTTTATGCTTCTTCCTAGTGTGATTTCAGAATCTAATTAAGCCAATGCTCAAGGAATTTGAGGATCCAAGCCTTAAATTGCTCAGTTGAATTACTTTTTTCTATCAGCATGAGCTTAAGTGTCAAAGATAAATTTACAATGAGGGACTAATGTTTAGGATGAAAAGTATGACATAAATTAAACCACCTCAAGCCAGAAATAAACTGTTAGCTAACAACACAAAGTGCAAACTGGAAATCTAGGAAAGTACAGTATGTCTTACTACAGGGTTGTCTATTTTGAAGAAGATAGAGCAAAGGATATGCCTAATATCTGCATTGTTTTCTGGGAATATGCTACTTTTTTCGTGTAGGTGTTATTTTCATTACCGAGTAGGAACATTTCTTTTCCCACCTGTCACTCACAGAAAATTGTCCCAATGCATTTGAAGGGATAGGGAACAGCTTGTGGCATATAATTTAAACTAAGTAGGAGGAATATCCTAGTTATGTGTAAATAATGTAAAAACCAGAGATGTCTTACATGGTTAAGAAGTTAAATTTCTTTATGAATATCACTGCTTTATTTCAATAACAGTGTTATTCAGGAGCAAAATAAAAAAGATTTCTGGATTTGTAAATGAAGCTGAAACCATGGAGTTCACAGTATGGGAGCCACCCTGAGTACAATGTCTGAACTAATCTTTGCTCCTTGCACAGAAGGCTGGAGCTGCCTGCCAGAGCTAATGAATGGATTCTGACTCTGCCACATTAGGCTATTACCAAATACAAAGGCTGGTCACAAATTATAGTTTGTCTGATGGCTTCAGATATAAGCATTAGAAAAACAGTTGCTCCACAATAATAATTAGTCAGCGATAGAGGCAAGTTTTACAGATTGCTTTGGAGTACTGAAGCAAATGTGACTTTCTGTGGGAAAAAACCTGTTTCCTGTCTTGTGATTCATAAAAACCAAAAAAAGGCACTTCAGTTACATCTCTTCTAAAGGTGAGACCAAACCACAGCATTTCTACAAAACCCAAATAACCTCAGTTTTTACTGCAAACACTGTAGTGTTTTAGAGCACAACTTTTCCTCAATTAAACAACAAAAGCAACAAAACCAATCTTATTGGAGAGTTGTTCCTGGCTTGAATTAGCATCATGCTTGCACAGATACAGGGCTTCACTGAGTGAATTCTTTCTAGCTTAAACCTTAACAGTTAAATTAGAAGAAAACTCACAACTGGCTCAGAGGAGCTCAGCAAATCACCAGGCACCCTGGGCTGCTGAGATGCTTTCATTCTTTAGCAATGAACTCATACCTTGGACTTTTGTATTCTCGGAGAGAAGAATCCATAGTTCAGAGAACTGCTAGACACAGGATGGTTAAATGAAGCCCGACAGTAAGCAATTCGTGTTACTGAAGCATGTCATTGAAACTTGGCACAAGTGCTGGGTTGGAGCTTGTGCTGTGGAATGGCTTTAAGTGCTTGTCATCCCATAGATACCGCTGCAGATGTTCTGTACTGTCTCCCCTGTTCTGCACTGTGTAGGAGAGTGAGTACAAGAATAAGTCTATGTGTTTCCATTTGTTTGATTCTGAGTTTTCTATGCTTTGGTTTCAGTAGTGTGGCTATCAGATGAATGAGGTTGAATCCGTGCCAGGAGAGATGCAAAACAGCCCATTACTTCATTGTGTGGTTGTTTTGCTTGTTTGTTTTAAAAGTTTGCGTGTACTAGTGAATGCAACAGGGTGATAGCGTCTAGTAATTGTAGTGCTGGCAGGAGCAATGCAAGCTTACCCACACAGCCTGCCAAGGTACCTCTAGTCTGGCTTGCAGCACCTTTTTTTTTCCCGGTGGTTGTCCTGCTGCCATAGCACAGACCCAGAGAGCAGCTTTAAAGTACTTAAAACTGATGTATGCAGGGAGACCACAAAATTAATTTTCCTTTTTGATATGATGAGCTCTGCACTACTATGTTGCTGTATCTTGTGCCAAGATACTTACTAGGGGGTTCCTGCTGTGAAAGTCCTTGTTTCCACTTTTGCGCTGATGCAACTAAAAGGAAATTATTCCCTTCCCAAGCTGATCATTCTGTGAAAGATTTTGAGAGGGATCTGCCAAGAGCAGAAAGTATGAATAGATTAACAAATGCTGGTAATCCCTGCATTGCAGAAAGATGGACTTGATCTCTGTATATTTGCAGACTTGTGTCAGTAGTGCAGAGACATGTGAGATTGTCCTACAGAGCTGGTGATAGTCTCAATGCATATAGTTTGTTTCAGTTATTGCCATTCTAGAGTTCCGAGTATTAGTTAAAGGTGTGGTGCCCTTGACATGGACTCAGACATGGTAAGGACTTCAGTGGGGCAATCTGTAACAGGGACTTTTGTGTTCCAGAGCAACAGAGCATGGTTGGCAATTAAATAATCAATTTTTTTTAAGGATGACTTTACCAATGCTAATTAAAATACCTTTAATTACTAAATTATCTCATTAGTTAAGATAAATATCCAGATTATTTTCTGTTTACTAGGTTGCTAGGGATAACTAACACATCTATATCTGTAGAAGTGTTCAGTGAGATTGCCAGTTTTTTTGTAAGATAAATAGTTTTACATGCTTCAGAAGTAGACTCCAATTGGCTAAGGAATTGGCCAAGTGCTAAAAATGTGACATCATTCTTGGCAAGTGATAAAGATATATTTTTGTTAACGGACACTATATAAAAAGTGCACTATACTACTTCTAAGCAAAAATCTGTGTGTAAGAATAATGAAAGGTCTTCTAGTCAAGAATAATTTTTAAAAGAAATGCAGTTTACTGACCCGTCCTGTGTACAACAATGTATTTGTTCTTCTACATCCTTTTTTTAATTTAAATGCAATTAATGTGTATAACATGAATACTTTTAAATCAATACCATTATTTAGCAGATAAATGTAATTTTTGCCTATTAAATCTTCCATCAAATCCATGTTTGTGTAATAGTCATACTGTAATTTTCTTCTTGAGTCCAATCACATACTTTCAGCGATTATGTTTTAACTTAATTCCAGTGACTGATTAAAACCATGTGTATTCAGGTTTAGATAGATGTGCTTACTGTGGGATTGTTAAACCTGCAGAAAATGTTTTTAATAACCATTAGTATTTAATTAGCATGCAATAACTGTCTTATTAAATCTAAATTAAAACCTTATTTGAGGCACGTAATTGAAAGTGCCACTGGGTAAAATCTAATCTGTCAGGGATGAATTTACATGGAATAACAATGCTAAATTTTTCTTTTCTGCAGTTTTCATGGTCTCCCCAACATTTGCTTAGTCATCACAGTGGAATCTTGCAACAATCAGTTTTCTGCAAGTGCAGCATTTAAAATGTGTTTTGGGTCAGAGTTGTCATCTTTAGAGAGTTCATCTCGATTTGAAAGATGATTCTTTGGGTGGAAGATGAGGAATTCTTAAACCTTTACCAGATGCCAAAATGCATGTGAATGTTTCCCACTAGCCAGTGAAGAAGGAGAGATGGTTTGCAACACTCATCACATGGTCAGGCGTCCCTTAGTGCCTCAGCATACCCTGAGAAACATGAAAGGAAGAGTGACCCAATCTCTTCATACCAGAAAAGTTATTACCACATGTTGATATGTAGAGGGGTCAAGCAACATACAATAAAATTAGACTATTTACTGATATGATACTTTTCATTGTTCCAGGATAAGAGTGATCCATAATCCATCCAGAAACATGGATTCATAAATGCTACTGGTGGATTTGCTTCTGCAGGACAGCTGAAGGAGTCTGTGTAAATTATCAAACCACATTGCTTGTAAAATTCTAAACATCATTGGTTTGAGATTAATAGCTACTTGAGTCCCTGTAAAGATGTGTTTAATTAACTGGCCAACAAATTTATAGCAAAAATCTCTCAGATCTGCTTTGCAGAGTCCAAGTTTGCTGTTCCTTTTTCTCATCATAACCCCATCCTTTCTTGACAGTAAGTGGGAAAACTGCAAACACAGGAAACACAAGATGCAAGAGCTGTAATTAGCAGGTGAATCACAGGAGATAATTTTCCTAGGATATTTTATATTGGTGCTTACCCACTGTCACCCTCAGTCTGCATTGAGTGCTAGTCTATTGACATCAAGGGGTCTCATTTGGGAGCTAGCCATTATCTTACTTATATCATTATTATTAACTTGATCTGGGCAATGTCCTTGTGAACCTGAGCTGGTTCATCAGATTGAGATTTGGCA
>JAOXXN010000395.1:33776840-33809333 GCA_026770055.1 Myrmophylax atrothorax
CAAGACTGTGGTTAGGGAGGGAATAAAAGATTACCAAGGATGGAGAGCAGGGAGAGGCAGCAAAATATTTTGCTGATTCCGTAGACAGTGTTGGCCAGCAACGCCTAGAGTGTTGACAGACCTCACTTCCTGAATTGTGGTGGACAGTTCTGTCCCTTCTCAAACTGCTCACAGGACAGAAATTCAAATCTTCTGTTTTTATTAACATGCTGGGGAGGATGGCAATAAAACAAAACATCAAAGAAGGATGGAAACCCTCAAAGAAGGGTGGAAACTTTCAAAGTGAAAGGAAGACATTTGAGAGCAATCGCATCTATGGGCAGAAATGTAGCCTTTGAGGGAGGACAGGAATTTGCAAGGACATGCATAGTGCAACAATTGAGGTAAACACAGAAAGGCATCAGGGCTCATTTGAAGAGGGGCAAAGAGCATTATGTGTCCAGTGATGGGGACACCCCCTAGAACTGCCCAATACAAATTAAATGGTTCCTTTTACTTGTAATATGTTTATGAGTAGGCCACACACGAATAGCTGTCATGGTGAATGCACTATGTGTGTAAACTGTGAACTGTTTATTTGAACTTAGAGTCTAAGTGTTACTGGGCACCCATGCAAAACTGGAGTGCTCTTACTCTGGAGCAGTGAAAAGAGTCAAAATTTCTGTAAACAGCTCTATTTTGCTGCAATTTACTCCCACCAGCTGTGTTGTGTGATTGCTTGTACAGAGTAACATGTGATAGAAGCTGCTATTATAAAGAGATACAGCCCATGGAAAGCCCATGAAAACCCAGAGGCAGCAGTTCAGTCAGACCACCTAAGTCCTGTAGTAGTAACCATCCAAGTACATGAAATACAGGCAACACAATATCTCATGGAGTTCAGAATCAACACTGAGATGGTGATAAGGTGGGGAAATAGCTAAGGCTGAGAATTGCTGAGCAGAGAAAATAGGGTGCAAAATTATTTAATTGCTCGTCTTCATTTAAAATTGATGGAGTGTCAGGTCTAGCTATGAAAACTATGTAGGGATTATTTACACAGGACAATTCGAGGCACCTGTCTAAATCGGGAGCCAAAGCTCTTAACAGGGTTAACAGAGCACTTACTTTAAGAGCTAACTACAGCCTAGTGTGAGGTTCTCTGAATAGCGCTCTAGTGGCACCACTGGACTGGGGGCAGCAGAGGCTCCCCAGGCAGGGGACTGATTCAAGTGGTGTAAGTAAGCACTCACACCCTGAGCTTCAGAAGGTTCAACAGTGGAGTATTCTATAGTGTTCATCAGTATCGTTAGTGCATGGTTAAAAACTGCAAATCATAGAGAGAAAGATACAGTAACCACGTAGTAAAATAGCATGTATGTTACTAGGAGTTTGGGGTTAGGGTTTCAACAAGGAGTGAATCTAGGATCCATAGAGCTGTGTTGACTTCATCAACATCAGTTTGCACCTGCTGACAATCAGACTCAGAGTTGTGTTTTAAAAATCAGTCTTCTGTCTACTCTTGGTACATGCATTCATGTGCTCTCTTTCCCTCTTGTGCTAATATTTTTAAGCAAAAGAAGCTGCTGTGGCATCACTGAGGACACGGATATTAGCATGGTTCTCAGAGAAATTATTACATGTGGTTCATTGTCTTGCTTTTCAGTGCTGGCCTGTAAAATCAGGATTACTAAAAATAAAAAAGTCTGTTACGGTTTGCAAAAAGTGGAAGTATTGAACTTTACTTTTTTATCAAACAGGCTAAATATTCATGTTTATGTGCCTAAATGAAACTTTTGTATGCAGTCTTCCACCCCATCTGCATGAATAGTGGCATTGTAACAGGATGAGGTCACTGCAGAAGGGAAAGTGAGGTAAGAACACAGCTGAATCTACAGCCCCTGCTACATGGTGCACCAGCTTTGCTTAAAGGAACACAGCGCTTTTGCCTGAGCCAGAGTTGCCGAGGGCACTGCCTGCAGAGCTGAATGCCTTTCGCAGGGCTCTAGATGCATTCCAGGCTCTACTGTATGGTCTGATGCACAGTATACAGTTTCTTCTGCTTTTACAAACTGCTCTTCAGAGACCTCTTTGCACATCTAATATAAGTGAAAATCCATATGGTTTATTTTAAAGCCTCCATTAAAAAAAATAAACAGTTATGAGGCCTCATTCTGCTTTGACTTATGGGGCGTAAATCCTGAGCAGTCCCTTTGTAAAATTCACTGATGTTCAGGATTTATGCCAGCATCGGGGGGAGCAGTGTTAGGCCCATCAAAGGAATTTTTCCCTCTCATTCTTTTCAAAAGAAATGACTCAACTTTATAAAGACCAATGCCTTCCTATTGGTATCACCTTGGTACCTAGTGGGAATTTTCACTTTATGTATAGAGTACGGCATAACCCAGTGTACACATCTGAGAGCTGGATGGTGGAAGGGTGACAGAACAAGGCAGCATTTGAAGGAGTGCAAAATTTGCTAAATCTGTATGTCAGTTCATATTTTACCTATTCCTCGTATTAACTTAAATGGCCATATAAACAGGTTGCCAAGAGTACACTGGCGAATTGCTGTTCCTCACCCACCATCATAATTTGAGAACTTGGAAAAACCTGCCTAGTGAGCAAGCCCTCTCGCCCTTTTTCCACAAGGTTCTCCAAGTTCACAAACCTGGGGAGACTTGGAGCAGCTGCTATTTCAAATGAGACTGTCCCTCCCAGCCTCACCACCCAGAATGGGAGCCAAAGGGCTTCTGTTTTCATCCCATGCCACCTCTTCCTCCTTAATCTTCCCAGTGTGGTTCCAGGGGGTTCCAACAAATTTGTCTGAAATAGAAATACCTCCTTGCTCATGATCCCCTTTGCCATGTTGTGCCACAATGAACCCACCATCCTTCTCTATCCAGACTTACTGGAGTAGCCTGTTTCTATCTCACCTATCAACCTCTTCCCTTCAGCCAGCTGCTAATAACCTTGAGGTCAGACTGATGTGCTGTTTGATGTTTCAGGAGCAAGATACTCAGTACTGTGTTCCTGCTGCAGCAGGCTTCTCATCAAGCCAACACCAGGGTTTATTAACCAATTTTGTCTTTTACTTGTTTTGTTTTGTTGGATTTTTTAAAAATCTCACTTCACAGGCAGTGGATTGAGCCACAAGTGTTATGAAGGTAAAATCATAAAAGATTTAGAAAGGTTTTTCAGCTCCTTTGGTACCCTTGTCTTTGTCCAGCACAGAAAAACCAGGTAGGAGCTGGTGAAGTGGAGAAGTTTGGAGAGCCTTTTCTCTGGGAAAACTAGCCATTTTTTGGTTACCTGATCCAAGACCTTATTGACCCTAGGTTGTCCGGCATGTGTATGTCCTCTCTGTAGAAAACGTCTCTTAGAGGCTCTATTATCTTTGCTCCATGCTCCCCCCCAAACACCCAAATAATCTTTGGTTTTGCTGCCCTGCAACGTCCAACTTAGTCATGAGCCTTGGAGCTGCAAATGGCAAGCTGAAAGCTGTCCCTGGTTTGTTCTGGTCTAGCATCTGCTCTTCCCCTTGGCCTCTCTGATCTCTCTGTGACTTTGGGATTGTGGCAGCACTAGGAGAGAGGAAGAGAGAGGGGGAGAGAGAAGCCTGGGTCATAGGGAGAGTGATGGTGGGATGTAAAATGGCATAAAAATATAAAAATAAAGTAATAAATGAAGTGGAAACTTAAAAAAAATGTAATTGTATAGACACCCTAGAAAAGGAAAAGGGTGTCCAGAGAGCTGTGAACAAAAAAAAGGTATGTGGGTAGCATTTCAAATAACCATATTCAGTCTATGAAAGAGAGAGATGTGCCACAAGCTGCTTCTATTAGGAGAGCAGAGTAAATGAGACACAAAAAAGCAAATGCTTGTGCTTCTTTCAAATTCTGTCCTCTGGTGTAACTTGCATCTGACTCTATTATAGAAAAGGAAATATGGGATGGAAGCAAGAGAAGCTTGCAGGGCTGCCGGAAGGAGCAGGCTGTCTGCTTCCCTTCCCTCTCTTTCCTCCTCCTTCTCCCTCTGGCCACCTGTCAGCATCCCCTCGCCTTCCCCACCATCCTCGCTCCTGCCAAAACCTCCTTTTGTCTTAATGTGTATTTTAAAGCCTAGTCTTGTCACGCTTTAATTATATTTTCTGGTGGCAGTTGCTTCTATCCCAAATGTCTGTGTCCTGTTTTTGTCAGGACAGGAAAGGCTGAGAGTCAGAAAGTGGAGGGGGAGGAATTTGGACCTGTGCAGCCTAAGCATAAATGAGCCTTTTGCTTCCAGGTCAGTAGTTCAAGTCCAGCCCACAGAAGTCAAGCTGGAAAATGATAGCTGCTTTGGAGCATGCATATAAAGCATTAGTTGGTGGTCTCATTCAGGTTCAGAGCAGACAGGTGTCCAATTTGCTGCTGGCCCTAATTGGCATCTTTGCTGGCAGCTTCAGAAGCAGGGTCAAAGACTGCATGGGCACCCAGCCTGCAATACCTTTGCCTGGGTGGTCCTCCCAAGTCGGTGTCAAAGCAAACTGGCAAGGTAGCCAGGAGGCTCAGACTGCTGTTGTCAGTGCTGTATCCATTCTGTAAATAAACAGGGATATTCAGCTCTAAGGGCTGTTTCTGAAGCTTTGATTTCATTTTTAAGAAGGTGCGTTTTCTCCTCTTTGCCCTATATTTTTTTAACCTTTGAAATAATTAAACTTTGAGGAAACAAATGGAGTAGAAATGTAGAACTAAATTTACAAAGAGGCAGTTCAGGCAGGGGCCCCATTTCTGGGGGCGCTGGTGGAGATGGATAATTTGGTGTTGCAGAAACAGCTTCAGTCCAGGACATTTTAAATTACTTTTGTCTACCAGACTGTCCCATGCAAGATGCCTGCCTCTCCTTGGTATAATCACCCTTGTGTGAGCACAGGATCAATGAATGTAATTTGGCAGGATTATGTCTTGGTCCATGATGTTTCTACACCCTCTATCTGTTTTTACCTACAAATAGTAACTTCCAAAAAATAAAGCTCTGTAAGGTTTTTACATGCATCTCTGAAGGCCTCAAGGAATCTTATTTTACATATGTGTACTTGCATCCTTCAGCTTCTCCCTTTTATTTGCTTTTGCATTTGTGCAGACCTCTCAAGTCCCTGGAAATCAGGTACATGAGGCTGTGTGATGTTGGCGTGTGCTGAGGGCAGGCATGCAGGTGCACATTTGTGTGCTGGCATCCTCCAAACACACTGATGCTGGGGTGATAGAGGGTATTAGGCTGTTGTTGAGGATTTTGATGTCCTTAGGGGTGCTTTGTTGCTGCATAACCTTCCTGTCCCTCTCCTGCTCCAACACCCTGCACAGTCAGGTACTGCTGCAGGTAAAATTTTAGATCATGAGGGATGCTGCGGTGCCCAGATGAAATCTGTGAGACCCTGGTGCCCCCAGGCATTGGAGCAGGAGGTAAGGCCAAAAGATTTGAATCACATGGGAACTAGCAAGTCTCTCTGATAACTGAGCAAAGCAGGGTCAAGTCCCCTGTCCCAATGCACAGGTCTCCTAGCCCATGTCCAGGCAGTCAGGATAAACTGTAAACAAATCCCAGTGGTCTCCTCATCATCAGCTCATCTCAGAGCCCTGCTTGGAAAACTCTCACCTTGTTCTGCCCGTGTGCCCTACAATTTTGCCTGCCACAGTTCAGAGCCCTGCTGGGGACAGGATTCAGCAGCCTGTGTGCTGGGTAGAACCATGTAGGAGCATGACAGAAATGGGGAGCACTAGGAAACCTCATGTGTGATACACGCAACAACTTTGTCTGCTGTTGCAAATCGTATGTGGTTTTATATTCCCAAAATGAATATAAATTGTCACTGTTCATTTAGTTGACTTCAGCACTCTTTTATCCACTCACTTCAGGTGTGGTTCTGCCCCATAATCTTTAAAACAGTAAAAAAGTTTAAAAAATGTACCCCACCTTTGTTCTGCTTTTGTGAACCTTCACATTCTGCCTGGGCCTCACTGGGTACGGCTACTGCTCTTGGGTTGTTTAAGTCTTGCAGTGGTGCTGTCATTGCAGGATACTGTAAAATTTACTTTCTGTCTTAGTCCACGTTATCATTGCTAATCGTACATTTTCATCTACAAGTGACAAGTTACTGCTTTAAAAAAATATAAACATAACCCCCCAGCCATATGCTAAATTCCTAGCTGCATAGTAAAGATTGATTACATGTGTTTATATGTAATTTAAAAATGGTTCGTTCAGGAAGTGTATGGTCTTTTAAAGGCAAGTTTAAAATCCTCAATTTTACCTAAGTTTATTTATATTAGGGGAAAGGGCCTGAAACACTAAGCAAACCTCCTTGATATATAGGGTTCAGCCTGAGAATTCTCTGAACTATTTTATATATATTTTCATTCTATCAATATGCTCTTTCATGGCTACTATATAGTTTCATTAGTCAACTCACACAAAAGCATATATAAAATAAGGAGTAAGTAATTCCATAGCACTAATAGTATTAATGAAAAGCGTGAAGTCTGGAGGCAATTGTAAAAGAACTAGTTCAACCAAAAAATAATTCTCATTTGAATTGGCATGATTAATTTCATAGCTTTTCCTTGTTACAGTACACTGAAATCAAAACAGTGAGGATGTTTAAAAGCTTTCAGTGTACAATTTTAGTATGTTAGAAAAAGGTGTAGATACACATTGTGTATATATACCTAAAGTAAAGCTATAAACAAGAAAGACTAAACTTCAATTCTACTTCTAGCTGATTTTTTTTTACTTAAAACAATATTTAATTTAATTACTGAGAAAAGTAAATGTAAGTTGGCATGTAAGTTGGCATTGGTTGCTCCTATGTCAGGCAGAGGATCCCACAGCTTTTGCACTATGTGCTTAATTGGCTAATACACTGGATGCATTCATGCAGGCTGGAGCTATTTTGCCTGGAGGGGTGAAAGAGGAATCACCTTGTTTCTTTTGCATACTGACTATAGTATTTCCTTACTAAACATGTTGACTTGATAAATGTCATGCTATTTGCTGTTTCTGGATGTGGGCTGATGGAGTGCTTGCTGGTGAACACAGAAGATGACAGTGGGTGTCGTTGCTCCCCGCCTGTGCATGTGCAGCACCAGAGTGTGAATTGTTCTCTCCAGTACCGCACATCCGCGCAGTGTTCCTGACATGCACAGGTTCCTGGAAGCTTGTGGTGTGCCCTGGGTGTTTATTATGTGGACAAAAAGGAAATCCTGCCAATCCACATCACTAACACAAGTCTGTTAAATGACATCAGCAGCAAAGGAGAATTTAGTTTCTAACCACATGCAAATAGGTCCCAGACTTGGTTATGCCATGATGTCAGCTCTGATTTCTCCTCCATTATTTGATGGGCTTCAATGCATAAATGCCAGATATGTTCCCCCTCCTTTTTCTCCCTCCCATGCAGAACTTCTGGGTTTATTTTGACTTTATTTGTAGAAAGTGTGTTTTGAACAGCAACCATACCTCCTCAGGAGAAGTTTAGTTCAAGGGTGATTTTCTACACAAGGTTTCCTGGTCTTTGTTACCATTTTCCATTATGGTGAGCTGTTAATTACTAGAAAAGTTCAGATATTTTCCCAAGGGTTTCAACTAAGTGTTGGTAATAGTTCCAATGCTCTTGGTCATGAATTGGCATTAACTTTGTTAACAAAGCTTCTGCATTATTTTGGCCGTGTGAAGCGTTAAAGCATTGTCAGCCTGCCTGAAGGTGCACCAAGACACAGCAGCAAATCAGGTCATGTCATGCAGGTTAATGTCAGGTTAGATTTTACAGCTTGTATGTCTCCTTAAGATGGCACAGGCCTCCAGACTGTGTAATTTGGCGTACTGGGACATGGAACTTGTCACTGTTGGGTCTAAGGGTTGAAGCTATCTGAGCTATGAAAAGTGTGTCTCTTGTCACCAGGTGTTAGCTGTCTTGTTCAGCCTGGACTGAACTCATCCTGTAAGCTGTAATCACTTCCACTTCCAGGGGATAATTCAACCCTGAGACATGGGATGGTTTGTCCTGTGCAGAAATAATCTAGATATGTATTCTAGACTACTGAGTCTAATTTTAGATTAATTCTGACCTCCATGGGCTCTCCATAACTAGTGTTCACTGCCATTTAAAATCCATTTCATTCCAGTTTCATTTTTTTTTTTGCTGTCTTTCCCAGAGACATGAGGGCATTGGCACCTTCTGAGCGTGGACTACATCCCTCTCTGCCTGCCTCTCCATAGACCTCTGCCCTAAGAGGACACTGTATTAGTTGCTCTTTTCATGAAGAAACATGAAGGACGTGAGAGTTCTTCATGACTTTTGGATTTAGCCTGGGTCAGTTATTTTTAGAGGAGAGCTTAGAAAAGGTGAGAAACAGGGAAACTTATGTGGATGTCACCAGCAGTTTAATTTGGTTTTCAACCAGAGGTCGCTGTGTCAATTAACTTCACAGTTCTGCATACACCAATTCAAACTGTTCCCTTATAAGGCATTCTGTAAATAGTATTTCCAACACAAGGGAGCTTAAGTCTATTTGCAAAGCTACTGAATAAATACACAATACCAAATAGAAATCAAATTGCAGGGGGTGATGTCTTTCTAACAATGCTTAGTTCAAGTAATGGAGGTATTACAGGCAAGTAAGTGAGAGACTGCCCCCACCCATCCCCTCGCCCCAAATCACACAGATGTAATTAATTAATATCTACATTGCCAAAAAAAGGAAAGTATTTTGACAACAGCTATTTGAAACAATTACCAATTGTTCTTTCTGACAGCTCCAAAAGGCAAAAGGAATAATGCAACTACAATAGATTACCCTTTTTCCTTCTATTTTTAATTTCTGATCAAGTCTTAGAGCTCAAATATTGAGTAACTGGGAGAGAAGCCAAAAACATTCCCTTTACAAGTGATTTTAAACTATGCATGAGGTGTGTTTTTTTCCTTTTGTTTCATGGAAACATCTCTGTTGTTGGCAAAAGGTTTTAAGTTAGGAAACTTGGTCTATAATTCTGTGTTGCCAAGGTTTCAAGACCAGGCCTAGATGGTCCATAAAACTATTTCCTCTTAAGCAAGAGTTCCGCCTTATTAAAAACAGAGACCGTGGTGATCCCATGCCTTTCTCTGATTGCTGACTCTTCCTTCTGGGGATGCACAGATGGTGGGAGGTTCAGCAGCCCTGTGTCTGTCACTTCCTCTTGCTGGAGCTCCGGGACCTCTGTGAGGTTAGTGCTGGGTGCTGGTTTGAGGGCAGTGGTGGGGTGGTGCAGAGGTGGAGAGAAGTGTTCCTGCACTTGGGACCCTGCTGATGTTTTTGAGGATGCTTAGGGAGGTCTTGAAGTGGTGGGCGTCTTCTGTATCTGCTGCCATGCGGTCATGATGGGGACCGTGCCAAGGGCAGTGTGCTTTTGGGGAGGGAGCTGCTAAAAGAGCTGATGGAGGACAAAATACGTCATGGCCCTTCCCTTCAAATCTGCTCAGGCGGGAGCATTCATACCTCAGGCCTCCCCTGGGGGAGGAGATTCGAGGGAGAATCAAACAAGGGAGGTGAAAGTCTGCAAGTAATGGGGCGTCAACCGAGTGGGACTTGGCCTCCGGTTCCAGTTGGCAGGTCCCTGAAATCATATTCTGAGAACTGACTGCAAGCCCTGGCTGGACCATTGCTGGCTCCTCACTGCCTGACAGACATATTAGTGCCCTGACTCACAGCCAGCTTACAAGCAGCCAGCACCCGCCTTGCTACCACCACACAGCCCATTGGGAGTGCAGGTTTATGAGATGGTAAATCTGCTTGGTTTGAGCCACGCCTTATGAGAGCAGTCAGTGCTGTACGACCCAGGTCTCTGCTGGAGGCTGGACCTCTGCTCTTCTTCTCAATGCCAGATTCCTTTGGAATTGAGAGAAGAGCCCTGCTGTCTGTTTACATACCCATCTTTCTCTTCCCCAGACTGAAAAAGTTTATAAGGAATTGCCAGAGCTGGATAAACTCCTACAGGTTATTGCTTTGACTAATTCCACTGCAGTAATATGGATGATTAAATGAAGAGGCCTTACTTTATATGAGTGCCAGAATGGTAAATAGGCAATTGGATGTTTATTTCACAAACTGTGTATGGTAGAGATACAGGTAGTCAGAGGCTAATCCAGGAGAACGCAGTTAACCCAGGAAAAGATATCAATTTAAGAATTACTCCTGTAATTCTTGTCTCTTTCAAAACTAGCTGGAGGAGCTTGTGGAGAGCTTTAGTTGAAAGCAACCTTCTCATGGGTATTTGTCCTGATATTCACAGATCAACTTAGTAATACATAGGATGTAGGTTGAGGCTGCTGAGTGCATTTGTGTCTTGTATTTTAACTTCTCAGGTTTACAGGAGTCAATTATATCCTTGCTAGCATATGTGGAGACAAAATTTGGTCTTACCCTGGTTTTGCCTTTCTGCAGTTCTTCTGGATTTGTTCTACCATGCATGAAATTCAGATAGTATTTGTGATATAAATTGAGGTGAAAATGTCATTGCTTGCTTAATTTTGAGGGGAGAGAAGAGACGCTGATGTATATCAGGCTCAATACAGGCTGAAACCCAGTGGTTTTTTCCCTCTCCAATTTATATGAATGAAATACGAAAAGTATGTCTGTTACCATCTTTTTATAAAAAGAGACATATTTCCCTTTCCTTTTTTATTTTTCAACTGTTGGAAAAAATTTGATGCTTACAAGAGTAGACAAAATTAATCAGGCTATACAAGGATGCAGAAGAACTTGTGCTTGTGAACGCAGGCAAGTTGTAAATGACCAAAGCAGTTGCCAGGTCATCCTCCTTATTCCTCTCACTACTGTAGGGCTGGACACACCTTCTGACTTGCTGCATTTCAGGTGCAGATGTCCCAAACATGATGGGATTAAAGAAATGTCAGAAATTTGGTGGGATTAGTCGCTGTCTGGACATGCTTTGCTTGTCCCTTGCATAGCCTATAAAGGATGTTTACGTGACAGGTTTGAGCGAATTTTCTTGTTGTGGAAGTAAAGTAAGAAAATTGCCTTTTGTTCTTTTTTTTTTTTCCTAATGGATTAACTGATGAATCAAATAGGCCAAACAGGTACATTTTATATCTGTGCAACCTGACTGTTAATACTGAAGATGTCTGTGCAGGTGATGGTTCCTGTTGCAGTCTAGTTTACGGGTGCGGCGTGCTTGCACATTTTCATTGAAGTTCCAGGTATTTCATCTGTCTCTGAGTTTAGAAAGAGTGAATGCTGTACATTCATATAAAAACTTTAACCTGGTTTTTGTTTGTCTATATATGCATGTGAATGCGGGCAAGTCAGAGTCACTGTCACTGTTGAAAGTCTTAGCAGTTATTCTGCTATTACTTCTCAGCACCTCAGCAAGGCCATGCCAAAAAAGCATTGGTAAATACATATTTAAAATAATATCTTTCACATGTTATTTTACTTTGTCCATTCCCATCAAGGTTGGAAGCAAAATTGGAGTTGATGTCAGTGGGAACAAAGTCAAGTTTATAATGTGGAGTTCAGACCAAATTTCACTTTCTGTTAATATGAAAAGCAGTTCAAAGCAGTAGATTATAAAGTCTTTACCTACCATATTACTCCCTATTTCTTCGATGGTTTGGTCATTTAATAAAAAATCTTTCATACTTTACCTTAGAGTAATTGGAGACTGGAGATCTATGATGCTCCTGCTATTTCCCCATTTCAGTTGTCACCTAGGAATTTATATCTATACTTAAGATAATGAGATTTAGTGGGATCATTTACACTCCGTGAGCATTATATAAATCACCATTACTCCTTTGTGTATCGTGTGGCTTTTACCTTTTCTATCATAGATATATATTTTTTACAGTTTGTTGCTATTCATGTTCTCTTGACAAAATTCAGTATATACTCTTCATTTAGGCAACGGCAACAACAGGAGATAATGTCAGGTTCAGTATTAGTCACTGGAGTACAGTTTGGGGTTGTTAAATCAGCAACAAGCTGAAAGCATAGGTTGTCTTTCAGTGGTCCATTTATCATTTTCCGATGTTAAAAAGGCTCTTGCCATACAATGAGCTTGGTTATAATCATTTGCTATCATTAGAGACAGTTCAAGCAATTGTGTTGTCAAAATTGCATTTTAAAAATCAAAACAATATAGTAAGTTTCAATACATATGATCATTCCCGGAATGTCTTTGACAAATATCCATTGTAATGCTCTTAGTTAGGGCCTTCCTTTTCAATTTCTCTTTTTTCCTTCAAATGTAAGTGATGAAAATATGTGTTTTCCTACCTAAATGAATTTAGAAAGTCCCTTTTAAGCTCCTTACCATATCTTCTATAATTGTGCTTCTAGTAAAGCAAGTGGGTAAACAGTTTGAATCTTACACTGATTTCATTTATGCCTTTATCCTTCTTGGCCTGGGATCTACTTTCTAGTTGACCTGTTCTTTACTACCATTTGCCCAGACCTTGTGGCATGTAGGAGCACTACTCTTTATTGGGGCGATGTAGACTCACATAGGCAAATATGTTTGCTAGAGGAGGAGATGAGAAAGCTCTACCTCACCAGTCCTGTATTCTTCCCTTATTTGAGTGAACTTTAGCATTGCCTTTGTGTTCCCAGCTCTAGACAAAAGGATTGACTTAGGAAAACCAGACTGCACCAGGGGCAGTGCAGGCAGAACATGTGCAAAGAATTGACAAGAACATCTGACCACAACACCTAAGTCTGACATTTTGTTCTGAACCTGCTCAACACCCCTGCATTCCCCTTACCCATCTCCAGGATCTGCAAAACTCAGCTTGGGCTGAGGAAGGAACACCACCCTTGATTCTACATGTTGGTGATCAGTGGTGGCTTCAGCCATCTTCTTGCTCTTACTTTGCCATCTAGTTTGCAGTAAGAAAGAAAGAATTAGGAGGAAAGACATGCATTGACAGACATTCAAGAGATCTGAAACTCTTGCTTGCATTGTGTTTTGGTAATAGTCCTATTAAATGTGAATCATTCTGTGTATTATTCTTATTACTCATTCACCTCATATAATAGGCTTGGTCCAAACACTGCTGAAGTCTTTCCACTGACTTTGCTGGGAGTAGGATCCATGCCACATTAGCTGGGTGCTTTCATTGCCAGTTGTAAAGCTGTTGTTCCACACAGCCTGAAACAAAAATACTGAAAACTCAACCTTAAAAGTAGCTGGGTACTTTGAGCCATCTTCAGCTTGGCTCTTTTGACCAATAGAAGTAGAGTAATATTACTAATAACAAAGAAATATATCCTTGTAATGATCCAATTGTTCGAGTACAAGGTGCACCAAGGCAGGTTTAGATTAAATATACTGGAAAGTTTTTATCATGGAAAGGGTTATAAAGCATTAGAACAGACTGCCCAGGGAAGTGGTGGAGTTACCATCCTTGGAAGTGTTCAAAAAACGTGGATATGGCCCTTGAGGACATGGTTTATTGGTGAACATGGTAGTGCTGCTACACTAACAGTTGGGCTTGATGATCTTAAAGGTCTTTTCCAACCTTGAGGATTGTATGATTCTGTTATAAAGTACAAAATTACTCTAATGGCATTCAGAAAGGAAGTGGGTACTTTTGAGTCTTTACCATGTCCTGCTTTGACCTCCATAGCCAAAAATCAAAAAAGGCTCTGAGTGACCTCTCTTAGACTTTGAATATGGCATATTGAAATAAGTCTACTGAAATTACCTATTTCAAAACAGTCAAAAATAGTTTTTAAGCTGAAATGGTGCAAGTCTCCACACAATAAAGATAATACATCCAAGAATTAAACCATATAAAGGAAAATTGTTGTACACTTAGCAATATCTCTCTGAGACATCTCTGCATGTAATATCTTTCCCTGAATATGTCTCTTTCTTTTTACAAAATTGGGCTGATGAATTTTGCCCATTAAATGCTAAATTTACTAGCTGGTGTTTGCTGAATCTGGCCGTTATTAAATGTCCAGACAAGCTTGTCGTAGTTTATTTTGTAGGATGCCTGGTTAGAACATTAAATACAAGGAAAAATAAACATAAAAGTAAAATAAGTAAAATGGTTAACTCCTTACCCTATTGGGAATTTTTTTCCTTGATTGGATGGAAGCAGAAACAGATCACTGTTTCCAAGTAAATTATCACAAATTTAAAAATTGGATCAAATATTTTTTGCAAAGATAAATCTTACTAATAAATGGTTCTGGTTCATGTGGAGTGATTAGATTAGTTTCTACAAAGGGAAGATTTTGAACCACCACCATTTGCCAGTAAAAGATACCTTGCAGTATCCCTCAGTAAAAGTTCTGTTTCTATTCATTTTTGCACATTATGATCAATGTTTTCCTCTTAGATTCTAGCTGTAATGCTTTTTAAAAGGTAAATGAAAATTGCAGCCTCTAAAAGACAATACTGCATGTGACAGTGTGCCAGCCCATGACAGGCTGTGCATCTGCTGCTGAAAAAAAAACAAAAACCAACAAAGCTGTTTCTTGAATATTTTTTTTCTCTTTTTCTCATGGTCTGATGTCCTCAGCAAATTTTAAACTTATCATCAGAGTCAGCAGTGTTAGCAAGAAGTGTCTTTATTTCTTAAGCAGTCTAGCAGAAATTTCCACATTAATTACTCACAGATTTTTAACAATCTGAGATCAGTGAAAGTCAGTATTTCCCCCAATTACTACACAGCAACAGTGATAATATCATCAAATTCCCAAGCTTACATTTCTCTGTAGAGACTGAAGGGAAATGTATTGTCTAAGGTACCCTGGAATATTAAATAGGAAATTTATTGGCAATAGGTCTGTAATACCAGCCCTGTAGTCAAATTTTTTGAGAATTCCTCAGGAATGTGTAGTTACTGTAAAATTCATATGCAGTAGTACACTCAGCAAGCTGTGATGTTTTCAGTAATGAGGCTTTGGTACATTGCTAAGATTGGCAATATCCCAAAGCAAAAGCTGTCAGGGCAGTTGTGGAAAAGGATTGCCTGCTCTGTTGTCCCCTCCCCTTCCCAGTTCAGATTCTGATTCTTGGGACATGTTTGGGTTTGGTTGTTTTGAAGTGGCAGGTTTTGTTAACTTACTGCTTCATCCAGTCCTAATCAGCATCATCCGTCAGCCACCATCCTGCGAGTCTGTTCACATCTTCCCCTTCCTAACCTTCCTGATATTTTCAAAGCTTTGCGTACAGTTGCAAACACTTTCACATGATGTTGAGAAAACTCAGTGAAATGTTTCATGGGTTTGATTAGATTAAAAAAACCACCAAAATTCAGGACTCCTTTCTATTAAGAAGTGGGCTTCTGAGTCACACTCTGCTGAAAAAATGTTTCCCACTTGTTGGGAAATGAAAATGGGTGCATTGATAACAGTGCTGGGCTTTTCTATACATGCATCCCTTCCGCATCACCAGGACCAAAGTAGCATCTTCTGTTGGTCACTGTGCGGCTCTCTCAGTAAAGCTCAAATCTGTTGGTGCCTCAGCTCAAGAGCTGCTGGAGAAGGCAGGGTGGGTATGCAAATGTATAGTGATGTGATTATTTATCACTATTGTCATAGTGCCTGAAGAGCCCAATGTATTGTTTGGAGAATCTGTGGGTGGATGCTGAAGTAATAGGAAGTTACAGTGACTGTGGGTGGTAGAAGAGAAACCCAGAGGTAAAAATACCATAAAATGGGAAATATTCATAGTGGCAGTATGAACTAGGAACACAAACCTTTAGTAAAGCATCATCCAGATGTTTCTTTAGAGCAGTGTTTTGGCATGTTCTTAGAACTGGAAGGACATCTCACTTCTATGAGCAAACTCCTTCAATAATGTTGCATCTCACTATTGTTTAGGTGTTGCACAGGGAAGGCAGTGGTGGCAGTGGTGTGATAGATCAGATATGCAGCACTTACTGTAAACTGAATATTATTTTGTGAAATGCTGTAATTACAAACATGGTAGTTAGACACTAATACAGATAGGGCACTGACTCCCAGTTATGGCCCTGCCCACAGACACTGACCTCCTAGCTGCACAGGAACATGTGTACGTGTTTCCACACATTTCAAGGACCACCTTCTGATGTCTTGTACACCACCAATTAAATAACACTGCTCCAGGACATACTGCGTCCTACCCTACAGTAATCTGGCATTTACTTTTTACACTTAGGTGAAATGCAGTCTTCATTGCTCAGGTGCTGAGATACTGTATTTTACTTGTGTCCAAATGACTACATGAGATGTAAAGAGAGATGTTACTGAGATGTGTTGTATTTCAATGCCAGAGCCTCTAGTGAGCTAGAGTGACTTTTTATACTAAAACTCTTTGAGGTGCAAAGTTGTAGCTTCTTAGAGAAGAGAATCAAATCCTATCAGTAACTTCAAACAGAAAAGGGGGATATTTGTAGGCAAAATTTTAAGGAGGTAGAATATGAATTAGATTAGATTTTTCACCTGCATATCTCTTTTCATGTGACTGTTCTGGGTAAATTCTTATGGTATTTCAGTTATTATATGTGACCTAGGCTTCTGTTTGAAAGAAGAAAGAAAAATGTGCTTTCCACCAGTGGATTTCTGTCACTCCTCACCTACCATGCAATGCTGGGTGACTGTTTTTTGCTAAAAAAGAAAGCTGCATGCCAGCTGGATATCTTCCTGTGGTAGCTAGGTTTTCCTTGGAGGTTTCCCATCTCTATACTAACTAGGTTTGACTACACTTGGCTTATGAGCTTTTGCAAACATCCTTGCCAAGGTGGGATGACTGTAGGCAAAATGAGTGCAGCAGGGAGACAGAGGCAAATAAGTAGGAGTCATCAAAGTCTGGGGATTTGCTGGCAGACGGTCCTTCTTCCTACGCTCTACAGCCAGTGAGTCCAGTGCTTTCCCCTTCTATGTATGAATCAACACATCCAAGCAAGCCGTGCCAAAGCAGGGGGTGGGTAGGAGACAGCCCGAGCACTGTACGACAGCTGTTTTGCCAATATATTCAGTAGGAAATTCAGAAAAAAACTTACCTTTTGGACCACAAATCTCATTAAAGTTCACCAATGCCGATGGAAAAGAGCAGACTTAAAAGGTTTGCTGGGTTTTATTTGTTTTGAGGGGGTGTGTGGTGTGTTTGTTTGTTTGTTTAATGCTATTACAATAGAAGATGTTATGTAGAGGTTATGAAAAGGTGTCTGTAAGGTTTGGTGACATTGTCTGCTGCCAGTCTTAGTGAGATGCTGGAGGTGGTAAAAAACTGAATTTGCCAGCAAGAAACATTTATTACTGCATTGCAAAAAGTGCTTCCTGTTGAAATGATAGATTGGCAGAGATGCTGAACCTAATTCCCTTTAGTTTCTTCAAAGGAAGTTAATGGTGGAAGCTGATAAATGTAGATTGGCGTTGCCATTCTCTTAGAGTTTCTTTATTCTTGTTCTCTTCTGAATTCAGTAAAATATGTAAAAATATGTACATGTACTTTTACATAAAAATACATAGTATGTATTTTACGTGTATGTAAAAATTCATGCATGTATTTTTAAGGGTTTTGTTTTGTGGCAAAGATCTTAAAAAATGAACTTAACCCAAAACATAGAAGGAAGCCTTTAGCTGGCACTGCATGTAATGTTGTAGTACCAACTGCCAATTTACATTAGAGCTTGATTTATACTTTCACATATGGGTTTGAGTGGGTTGGTCACAGCTTTTTAGTGCCTTATTTTCCATATTTTGTAACTTTGGTTAATTATTTAACTCACTGCAGTCCCTGTGGCCAACATCAGACTCCTACCCTTGATGGGAAGCATGTTCATAACTCTTCAAGCACTGAGCTTCTCCACAGTGTTAGATCCCTGCCTTCTCCCCCCTCTGCTTCCAGTAATGTCTTTTCCTTGCTAGGCTGGAGGAGGAGGAGATTGTGTGCCAACTCTTTGAGCTCTCACTCAGCTGCTGCCTTCACAACTATAAATGTTACCAAGCGCCCCCGTTGTTTTCATTCTCCATCCGTATACTCTATACTTGCTTGGAAGTGAACCTTATGGAAATTTTGGGTTTGTGAAGAACCTCACAGATATTTCCACTTGAAATGCCATGGTAGCAATAACACACTGTGCTTGCAGTTTTTTGTCCACCTAGTGACCTTGAACTCCTTTGCAGTGGCTGCAGAGTGAGATGCTGAGATGGCAGGAGCTGTGCCCAAGGACCTGCAACGGGATGAATGGGGGTATACAGGAGGGTTTTAAAAGTGGGCAGTGAAAAAGGCGCATACACAGGTATGGGCACCAATGTACAGACTTTAGTCCAGTCACTAAAAGCATAAAGGGAAAGACTCACATCAACTTCTGTCAGACACATAAGCAGCAATTCACCTCTGTAATCTCTGTGTGCAGTCACTGACAATGCAGATTTAACAAAACATTCTCCTTCACCATCCTAAATACCGCAATCATCATCTTGCATTGTCCTTTTGCTAATGCAAAATGTGTACAGACTCTGTGTCACACCACTAGTATGAACAGTGGAATTTCTGGGATGCTTGCTGGCACTTTGTACTGGGCTTGGGCTTGCATGGGTCATCTATACTGGAGAACCATAAACAAGCTGAAAGAGTTGGCTTTGGTGGCACTGATACACACAGGGGCATACATAATTCTGTTCAGTTTACCACACCTCATGCATATAGCCTATAGAATTCAGAGTAATGCACACAGGCATAGCTTTTGTGAAATAAGCACAATCATGCTGAAACTCAACTACGTAAAGCCTCTTACCCACATTGCTTATGTTATCTAGTTAATTTCTTGTGTTTTTGTTCAGGATACTGCTTTAGCACAGTATTTTGAAGAAGTTGAATTAGGGGAAGATAAAAGGTGTTCTGTGGTTTCATTTTAATTGGAGACTGGAGGCAAAGTGCCTCCAGATAATTTCTCAAAGAAAAGTCATTGTCTTCTCCCACTCTTGTCATTAATCTCTAAAATTATTGCACAACTTCTGTTTAATGTGTTAAGATTTCTTAATATGTTAAGACAATGTGGAAAGACAAATTTGAACAGGAGGGAGCATGTTTCTTTGAATGCATAATTTTTAAGTCTTTGTCTGAAGTCTTCATCCATCTTGCCAGGCTTTTCGCAGTTAAAAACTTCATCAAACTCAGTGTGATTAAAAATACATATTTTTGTAATGGCAATTCATCAAAAGAACTGGAAATTGCTACAAATAATGAGAGTGATGGTCATTCAGATTTTGCTGAGGCATAGATTGCTTGTGCTGTAGCTGTGTTAACCATCATTGGAAACAGGAATTCCCAGCATATGGCGCGTGTTATATTTGCAGTTGCACAGTATTCTATGTGATACAAAGGACTTGATACATTCACAGTAGTGAATGTCAATGTATTCTAACACAATGTATGCTTAAATGTAATAGCATGTCTAAATGTATTGCAGTACATGTTTATTTTGCTGTATTGCATGACAGCCATCACACTGTTTCCACAAACAAAAATTTGCAGTCCCTCAGTCTGAATTTCTGATTCCATAATTTAGTGTGATGTTGCATTAGTGAAGCCATTTTTCAATGAGCAGAATCAACAGACTTAAGTTTGAAGTGCACTGTGAATCCATGGAGTCTTCATACAAGCTTTTCTGCATGGTTTGACCCTCATGTTAGTGTGGCAGTTTAAATCAAGGAAACTCACTTGGATAATTTCAATGAGGTACTCTCAGATGTCCTGTAAGAGGGTCAGCAGCAAGCTGTTATTTACCATCCTAGTTCTGGTGTCACAGCCCAAGCAGTCTTATGATTTTTATAAGCACATCACTTTGAAGTTTAGTAAGCCAGTGCAGGTATATTTGTTGATGACCTTATGTTGAGCAGCACATCAGAAACACCAGCTATTTGAGCATGACGATGGCACTATTTGCAAAAACAAATTTCTCCCCTCTCCCAGATCACTCTCACTCCCTGGATTGTTCTATATCCAGCTCAGAAGGGCATATTTATAAGACTTGTTATTCTGACTCACTGAGTTAAACAGTATTACACAACTATTTTTCTGTCAGTCATGTGATAATATTGCCAAAACCTCTCTGTATCTTGTCCTATGCATTTACTGGTTTTGGTGGACATCCTACTAATCAGCAAGGTGTGAAGTATTGAAGGGGTATCAAAACACAGCCCCTGCTGCTGCAGAGGGTTACTTGAGCAACATTCTATAGTTTAGATGCTTGGTAATCAACTCAGCATTGCGACAGTTTGAGTTGTTTTTGTTAATAGAGATGAAATTATGGGTGTAACTAGCTGGCAGTCTTCAAACAGACTGTTGCAAGCTGTTTACTCAGCTGTCCCACAGCAACAACTGCATACGTGAAGTGAATTCTTCCAATATCTCTGCTGTGGTATATTTAATTTATTGTTTTTTGCCACAGCGTTAGTGAAAACAAATCTTCACAAAAGTAGGATTCATGTCAGATGCTGCACTGTAGACATACTGTGACGCTGGCTGCTCAGTTTGACATTGTGGACAAAGATTTTGTTACTTTAAAGCATATTCTTACTTATTTTCCAGTAATTTAAACCCCGAGAATCAAAAGGAGGAAGAGACCAAATTAAAATAAATCACACTATGTCTAATATATGGACAAAGATGAGTTTTATTTTTCAATCGACATGGCTAATAATGCTACCTTCTAGAAGCAGGTACTGAGATTTGTCTAATTCCAGTTTAAACTAGTATGTATCTAGTTTACATAGATATAATTTGGTCCATCTAAGCACGTACCAGTTTATGAAACACTTCTAAAATAACTAATTATTATTTTTGTGGGAAAATCTTGTCAGATGCATGTTTCTCTCGGAAACATCGCTTCATATAGTTATTTTAAGCTCAGAAAGACACATTTATCTGTGTCTTCACATCATGGTTTTCAGCCAGAAGAAGATAATGGAAAAAGTATCCTTTTCTAAGTATGGACTTTAAAGACTGGTGAAATTATATAGAACCCTCCTTCAAAAAAATAAAAATGTTAATTGAGTGAGATTGTCTCAGAATGCTATTGTAATGGGAAGAAGACACTAATAAAATTAATGGGAAAGAATTAGGAAAAATTTAAAACAACTTGCAGGCAGTTTCAACTGCCACTACATCCCATTACATTTTCTCTTCCATCTCAAACGTAATGTGCAATAAAATACCAACACAGTTCTTCAAGCAACTGCAACAGAAAAGGGCTTGTGATAAGAAATAGTGTTATGGTCTTCTTCAGAACTGTGCAGGGCAAAACTATAATACTTAAAGACAAAGCAAACATGAAGCCTTGCTTGCTGTCCTGTGAAGTTCTTCTCTAAAATAGTGGATGTGATTTGATGGATGGTGTGGTCTGAATCATTTCTGGAGCAGGGAGGCAGGAGAGGACAGGGAGAAGGGGGAAGGTAAAGTATTTGTAAGTAGTAAGCCCAATTGATCATTCCTGTCAGCTGCAAAGAAAATGAACTACTTTACAATTCACTGGTGTATATAATATGTCATATTCCTCAGCTCCGGATTAAAAAGGTGCAGCACTGCCGCAGTTAGGGATGAGACTAGCTCACTGTCTTGGGTTTGTGATCAAGTTCATTTGAGCATATGGAGCTGGTTTTGAATTTTTTTAAAGTGAATCTGAAAAATTTTAATGGGCTGCTTTCAACATTGTTTTTTTAAAATTTGACAATGTCTAGACTGATTTCTTACACTGCAAAAACACTGAGTGTCCTTCCACTGCAAAACATTCCTTGTGATTCATATGTCCTGGACACCCAGGTCCCTTAAGACATGGATCCCTCGAGATACAGACTTTCACTGTTATAAAGGTGATAAAATGTATAAACCTCAATAAAAACATCTCTGGCTGGCTTCTGAGGACTCAAACACAACCACATGTGGTGCTAACCGGCAGCGCTGGCATGGACTCGTATGGACAGACATGTCCAGGTTCTCAGATGACATGCATCAGTGTAGGTCCCCTGCAGCCCTCAGGGCAGCTGCCACCCAGCCAGGAGGGAAGGGATGGGAAGGGGGAGTGCTGCCTTACCACCTGCCCTGCCAACCTGTACTGCCGCACGTCATGGAGACAGCACTGGCTTTACATAAAAAAAACAAATAAGCAGCAAAAGATATGGGCTCCTTAGCTTTATTTTGTGAACAATTTATTAACTGCTTTTTGACCACTCAATGGTCATTTATAAACCAGGGAGAGATGTGGCACAAACAAAATGAGAAGGAAAAAAAAAATCAAATAGCCAGCCACTCAAATTCAGAATAACTGTCCTGCCAGTTGATGACAGAGTTGTTTCAGTTCTTTGAAGGTGCAGAGCTTGCTACACTAGCCATTGAAGGAGTGAATTTATTAGCTGCTGAGTAAGCAGGGGTACTTAGTTTAGAAGAGATAAGGTGGCATTTGGAGGGAATTGTTGCAAGAAAGAACTTTTCTGTCCCCCCCCAAAAAAAAACTCCTTATCAAGTCCATTTTGGTCAGAGCTTTGGGGAAGCACAACTGGTGACCTAAAAAGTAAAGGGCATCAGGGAAGAGAAGTGGTTTCTTAAATTGTAGAGCAAAATATATCCCTACTTACACTCCCATGGTCCTACCTACAACTGTATGTAGGTGATCTATTTATCTGAATAATTAGGGTTTGATGCATTATATGAGAAGAATTATATATTCACTGATTTGTTAGATAAGTTGTATCATTAGTTTTTTGTTTGCATAACATTAACTGCCCAAAGCAACCATGTAGTTAGAGCTAAAATATATTTTTTTTTCTATTGTCTGTTCCTAGATGTAAGTAGAGTTATTGCCTTTCATAAAGCTCAAGAAGGCAGACGCTAACTGCATCCTGGGGACTCACAATACCATCAGCAGGAAACAGTGAAAAGGAGCAGTACTGTTCCCTGTTTCTAAGCAAGTCGGCTCTTGGATTGTGGTTCTGGCTCTGCCACTAAGAATTTCTCTGATATTGGGGCAACCTCAGAGTCTTAGTTCACTGATCCATAAAGTGGATTTTCCACCACATTTAATAACATTGGTTTCATCTTGAAAGCAGTGTGAGGAGCAGCAGCATGGACCTATGCAGAGAGGTCTGGCAACTTTCACAGTTGGGTCTCATGTTGACAAAATGCTTTGGGATTCCTGGAAAGCAAGAAGGCTTGTTGTTCACTCACAGCAGATTGTGTCACTGATTCCTAGGCCAGTTGCTTCATAGACCTAAATTAACCAACCAACAGCTCAGAATAAAAAATATTTTAAGTACCATGACATAGGGCCTGCTATTGGGGAGCACCGATAAAGCTTCCAGCAAAGCCAGTCCCCATGATTTCTGGCAGGTTCCCTTCTGCCTGCTCCTATGCAAAGATTGCCACCACCTAAGTGGTGGTAATCCTCTCCTAAATTAGGTCTTTGCTAGATGGGTCTTTATTGTCATTTGGTGTCTGCCTGATGTTTGAGTGAGCAATATGATTACATATGAGTTTATTGAAAACCCAGGCTGCTACTGTACCAAATAAAACCAGTGAAAGCCCAGAATTTTATTGGGCAGCTTTTTTTAATTGTTTAATTTCACATTATGCTGCTACACATACCAGATTTTCTGCAATATGACAGTAAATGCTTGTTTCTCTTCTTTTTTCAGCTGTTGGCAATGCAATACCTGTAAACTTACGTTTTTTTTCTTTGGGACAGTTGCTTATATTTATGATGGCAAGGAGTAAAACATATTGAAACAGTCATGGTTACAATATTTATAGATTCCGAATGCATATTAAATTGGAAGCAAAGGAGAAGCAGAATTACATTTGTTTTGTAACACTGTACAGCTGAAGGCCAGAACCATTCCTGCCAACGCATCTGCAAATGTTTTAGCTCATAGCTGAGAGTCAGAGCAACGTTGCTAAACATGGGTGGATGGTATAGTACAGCCCAAATGTCACCCATCAAATGAGGAACCGCACAGAGAATCTGGTGAGAGTAATTAATGAATCCATTTGGAGAAGTCAGTGACCTTCAATTAGCCTGAATGTAGCAAAGCAGATGGGATCCCATCCTCCAGGGAGAAAATTGAGAAGATCCTAAGAAATACTGCATTGGGCTGATTTATCTGGGTAATTATAAGCCTCATTTGCACGAAACTGTTCAATATGGTTGCAGTGAGAAAATTAAGAATTCATAAAATGTTGATAGGTGGTCTGAACTATCAGTGGTAGTAGAATCATCTGTCAAGCTTTGATTAAAGGCTGCTTTGATCTTATTTGCAGTGGAAGCATTCACTGCCATCCTAATTAGATATGGTGTCCTGTCTTGAAATATCCTGCAAGAAATCAGAAGGCAGAAGAATAAGTCGAAAGGAACATTTAAAAAAAAATTAAAATATGCAAATTTTTCTTATTCAGTGGAGGAGGAACAAAATGGGAAGAGCAAGGAAAGAGCATTTGAGACCATGTCTTAGCCTTATCACAAGAAGGCCTCTCTATCCTTGTCGGTAGTCTGATTTTTAAGTCAAAGCATTGCAGGACTTGCTGTATGAACAGGAAACTGCACGTGTCTTATGAACTAAACTGGAGGCCAGTACATCTATATTGCAATTGTGTTTATGCATGATAGAAAAGAAAGCTGGGTGGCTTATAGAAGCACCAAGAGATAAATAAACACTGTTTATGACAGCACTGGAACCACGTAGAATTGGTGCAGGTTCTAGGGCTGAGGGATTATTTTTTTGGCTATAGGGAAATCACACTCCAGCATCATGGACTTTCCACATATTTTGTGTTTTCAGAAACGCTTCAGCTCAGATAGTATTTTGCAGTATCCAAGCAGTATTTTGCACAACGTTTTCTGAATTTGGAGTTTCAAGAGTCAGGAGTCTGAGACTTTTTAACAAGGGATGAAGAAAACTTGCAGTTCTATATAGGCAAAGCAAAGAAGTGGTCTCACTGCTCTTGCAGCCGTCCTAGCTCAGGGAATTTCTCTTGCCATTGCAAAGCCAGCCTTTTTCCCACATTTTCTTTCTACTCCAATAATGTTCCTTTTTCAAAGATGACAGGAGTTAGTGGGTACCTGGGCGGCACCCTCCTTGCCCTCTTCTAACCCCTGCAGCAGCCCTGTGGTGTATTAATGTGTTAATTTGAACACCAACTCCATTGAACTCAAAATTTAAAGTGCATTCATCTGTTTTAATTAATTAAAATATTCAGTTCTGGGCAGAATGTCAGACATAACTAATACTTTCAGGGCATGGAACTAGTGGTAGCAAAGCTGTGTGGCTCTGGTTGTAAGCCTGCCTTGGACATTCACTGGTGTGCATAATCTATGCTCTTAGATTTTTTATTTTAGTTTTTTCTTACCTCAGAGGGCCTGAGATAATGCAGTGATGAGAACACTGGCTGGAGCAGTGGGGGCGGGATGTTCCCACCCCTAGCCATCCTCTCAGCCCGACAGCAGGCGGTCTGAGACTGGCACAGTTTGGCCTGTGACTGCACCTTTTTGCCCTCTGCTGATAAATAACCAGGCTAATTGAATTAATAAACAGATAGCTCTTTTCCCTGCCAGCTGGAACACCATCAAAATGTGTGATAAATTATCTGTCAATGCTTTAACTGCAAGGAAAAAATGAAAAAATTAGCTGCCTCAACATTTCCTGTCGAACTCTTCTCCCCCTTTATTCTTCCCCCATCCACCCAAGCACCCAATTTGGTTTGCCTCCACCCTCCTTGTCCCTTGTCTTTTGTCCTTTGGCAGATCTCCAAAGAGAAGTAACAGTAAGAGAGTAATTAATTTGGCCAGGCCGTTAATGGGTTATTAAGGCTGTAGGCAGAGGTGGGATGCAGACGTTCCTGTGGCTCACTGCGAAAGAGGGACAGAGGTAAATTTCTGGGGCAAGATTGCCTGTGTCTCAGCTGCCAGCATACAGCAGTCTCTCAATTGTGACCTCCCATGGGTGAGACAGAGCTGCACATGAGGGGCAATAAGGGGTGCAATCAAACAGGAAGGGATCTTGTTTAATATCTTCATCAGTGACACAGGCAGTGGGATCAAGTGCACTTTCAAATTTGCAGATGGCACTGAGTGCTGCAGTTGACGCACCTGAGGGATGGAATGCCGTCCAGGGGAACCTGGATGACAAGTTCAACAAGTGGGAATCTCATGAGGTTCCACAAGGCCAAGTGCAAGGTCCCGTAATAGGGTTGGGGGAACCCTCAGTATCAGTACAAGCTGGGAGGTGAAGGGATTGAGAGCAGCCTTGCCAAGAAGGGCTTGGGTGTATTGGTGAAGGAAAAACTGAATGTGACTGGGCAATGTGTGCTTGCTGCAACCATATCCTGGACTGCATCAAAAGCAACGTGGCCAGCAGGTCAAGGGAGGTGATTCTGCCCCTCTACTCTGCTCTCATGAGACCCCACCTGGAATACTGTGTCCAGCACTGGAGTCCTGAGCACAGGAAAGACATGGACCTGTTGGAGTGGGTCCAGATGAATGCCACAAAGATGATGACAGGGCTGGAGCTCTTCCTCTATGAAGACAGGTTAAGAGATAGATGGGACTGTTCAGCCTGCAGAAGTGAAGGCTCTGGGCAGACGTTATTGCAGCTTTCCTGATCTTAAGGGGCCTACAAGATAGATGGGGACAAACTTTTTAGCAGGGGTTATTGTGACAGGATGAGGAGTAATGGCTTTAAACTGAAAAAAGGTAGATTTTGACTAGATAGGAGGAAGAAGATTTGAAGAAGATTTTTTATTATGAAAGTCGTGAAACATTAGAACAGATTGCCCAGAAGAGGAGGTAGATGTCCCATTCCTGGAGATATTCAAGCTCAAGTTGGATAGGGCTCTGAGCAATCTGATCTAATTTAAGATGTTCATGCTTGTTGAAGGGGGGTTGGACTAGACAACCTTTGAAGGTCCCTTCCAACCCACGTTGTTCCATGGTTCTGTGATTCTATGGGACAAGGCATCAGGAAGCCTTACATTGACTTTCTGGCATGACAGATGAAAAGGGAAACTTCCTCATAACCCTTATTGTCACAGAGCTGGGTAGTACCTAGACTTTTTTGTTTCAAAATAGAGGAAAACGATGAGATAGAAGGGGTCAGTGACAGTCAGAATGGCCCTGTCATCACCTCTTAAAGTGGTGTTCCCTTTTGGAAATAACATAGGTCTATGTAGAGTCCCTCAACAGTCCTAAATAACAGGAGGTGAGAAAGATTTTGCTGCTTTAGACTCTAAGGAGGAGGTAGATAGCGGAACTTTCTATGCAGTTACTTTGATTTCCAACATGATTAAGTGCTTATGTGCCTTTGCTGACTTGGTTTCCCATCACCACATCTGCTCTGTAAGTTTCCCAGTAAGCAAGATGGAAAAGCTGCTCAGTCCTCCTCTTCCTAAAGCATCAAGAAATGGGAGGTGGTGTGGAGTCTGAGATGGAAATGAGATCACAGTGTTATGGTCTTGTTCAGAACATGACATTTTTTCTGGTGCATATGTCAAATGAATCAGACGATGGTGGTGTCAAGAAGATGGATAATACTCTCTGCAAGGCACGGAGAGGAGACAGGAAGATGTGTTAAACAAGATGGTATTTATGCTTTTCTCCCTCACTCAGTAGAAGTACATAAGAAATACTAAAACAAGGAAAGTAAGGTACTAGCAGGAGCAGCCAGATCCCTGTTGTGCTTTTCAGAAGACTTGTTCATGCTGTGAAGGGCAGCGAGCATGGACAGAGAACTGGTGTGAAGGAATTGCCTGTTGCTGGGATGCTGGCAGCTGCTTCTACTATGTGGAGATGTGTCTGTTTCTAGCATCGCCCCATTCCTGTGGGGGATGTTTACCCAACATACCACTTTCTACCTCTCTCAGGATGCAGGGTGCCCTGTCCATTTGTCCATCTGTCCCCAGGCAAGTCACCTCTGCCAGGAATTTACCCTTAGGCAGTTATTTCTGCCCTCTTTCTGTTGGGCAGGAGAGACAGGGGAAGAGTCCACCGTCAAGCGAGGCAGGATATGCTGTACTTTCACTTGGTGCCAGAAAGGAAATCCTGCTTGAGTGACAGCCACCGCAACTGTGGGTCTAGCCTGGACCCCAGGCTGTGCAAATTTGTTCTGTTTCCTGTGGTATGTGCTGTAGGAAAGCCAAATCCAGCTGCCCAGAAATGGCAGGATAAGTCGATGGCTTACCAAGCCGGCAGCATCCTTCCCTCCCCTGGGGAAGGTTGTTTTTTCTTTTGCTCTGTAAAGCAGTATTGCTAAGGGTAAGCATGCCATGTCCAAGAGAGTGAGCTGCCGATACATTGCATTTTAGTAAGTCATTGCTTGTCAGCTGAGCCATTGGGAGTGTGTGGGGATGCATTCCTAGCACTTCCAAACATTAAGTAAAACCTATTAGTGTAAATCACTAATTCCGGTTAAAAAAAAGAATAGTTGAGGCCTCATTCTTTTTATCTCTTGTTTCACACTGTAGATATCTTGAAGTGTATTAAAAGACCTCGTGGCACGGATAGAGTAGCTAGCTGGTATCTGGGAGAGGGTTGATACATTGCTGTTCCTGGAGCCTCCAGTGGCTTTGAAATTTGATGCGTCTGACCCGAGATACATGCAAGGTGGTGAAAAACAAGGCAGCAACTTGAGCTGTCTACAAACGAAGGGATGGCATTGCAGGTGAAGAACAAAGGGGCATGATGGAAGGCAGCAGCCTGAGGGATGGAGTCAGGGTGACAATATGGGGAAAGGTGGGAGGGCATAAGAGATCTTACATGGGGATGTAAAAGGGCAATACATACCAACACTGATATGTTCAATGCTGAATATTAATGATATCCATTCAGATAACTCTCAGCATAGATTATATTTATTTTATAACAGTGAAACTTGACATTAAATAAACCTGTTCACACTCTTTATGGTTTGTATCTGTGTGTACTACATGCCATACCTGAGTACATGTATTTAAAAAGCCACTAGCCACTATGTTTTCATAGCTAGATAATTGGAAGCTGCCTGCAGAATTAAAATGCTGTTTTCATTCTTTTAGGTTAGATGATGAAATAAAGCTTTAAAAAAATGTGAAATAGCCCATAAGAACACTCATTTTATATGTCCCTCTAGTGTACTTTATATTCTAGTCATTTCTTCAGGAAAAAAAAAAAATCCAGAAATGCTTTAAAAATGTTTCAGGAATCACTTAACTTAAGAAGCAAAGGAGAAAAATAACTTCACATGAAACTGTGGTAATGAGACGATGTCTAATTACTTGCATTGAATTCTCCAGTCAGGCCAATAGGCTAATGAACATCAATACTCTTTCACAAAGAGCCCTGGGATCTCTAATGGCTGTAAGTGGTCAGGGCTTCAGTTTTACGTTTCAGAGTCTGGTTGGTATAATCTTGCAACAAAATCTACAGACCAGATCGTGTCCTCTATGCTGTGTGTGTGTGTGTGTGTGTGTGTGTGTGTGTGTGTGTACGCCCTTGAGCACTGCACATCTGGGATGAAATCAAAGGACTTTTAAGTGCACATGTATCTGATTTCTGGCTTGCTGGTAGCCCTTTAAATGTGCTGGGTTTAGTCCAGGAAAAATGAGTATTCAAAAATCACACCAGTGAAGGAAAAAATAAAACCCCAAGTTTTATGTACTTGGATGGCATTTTTCTTTGAATATGAATGACTTAATCATAATCAGCCTTAGTGAGGGGTGGATGATGAAAGTTCAGACATCTTCTGACGGCAAAGACTTTGAACCTGCCTTTCTCATGTCCTTGATGTGTATATTACACCTCTGAGAGGGAAAACAAGCAATTTGCATTGTTGTCAAAAACCTGAAGTACTCATTAAGGGGTCTCAAGGCTTCAGACCAATATTCTGTACAGAGAGATTTTTGCAGTGCTAATCCCATCTGATCTCTGAATACAGATTAAAATGCCCAAACCCACAGTGTTCCTTGCAGCATTACAGTGTGCTTATTTGAGGATTTGCTTCATATCTGGCTTGTATAGGAAATTCCCCAGCTTTCTCTGAAATCAATCCTCACTTTCCTCATTTAGGCAATATAGAAACCTACTTAGAGTGTCTGCTTGCAGGAGTGAAGAAGACCCGAGTTCCAGCCCCTCTGCCAGAGGCTTTGCAAAAGTGCTTTATGTCCAATGTGAAGAAGGAATCTGTGGTCTCTTGGCTTGGGAATAAGCTGTAAAATGGACATTAGAGAATAGATCTGGAAGGCAGGCAGTACAGACTCAGATCCCTTCAAGCCCAGGTTTTCCCACTGTCTTTCAGGGTGTGATTAACACTGAGTGATTTTATTGCCACCTCCTGTTTCTATGTTTTCCGCATGGGAATAGCTCATAGATTGATCTGGTAGAGAAGTAAGCAAAAGACTGTCTATTTGGAGACCTAGAATGGTAATTTGGTGTGTACCTGCCTACTGAAAACAGGCTTTCATGTTTAACCCCAGGTGGCAACTCAGTCCCACACAACTTCTAGCTCACTCTTCCCACAGTGGTATGGGGGATTGATTCAGAAGGGTAGAAGTGAGAACTCATGAATTGAGATAAAGACAGTTTAATAAAGGAAAAAGTAAAGCAAAAGCTGTGCATGAGAAAAGGAAAACAAGGGATTCATTCACCACTTCCCATGGGCAGTCAGGTGTTCAGCCATCTTCAGGAGAGCAGGACCTCCATCATGCATACTTGGGAAGACAAACGTCATCACTTCAAATGTCCCCCTCTTCTTTCTTTTTCCTCCCACTTTATATACTAAGCATGACATCATATAGTATGGAATATCCCTTTGGTCAGTTGGGGTCAGCTGTCCCAGCTGTGGCCTCTCCAAACTTCTTGCGCACCCCCATCCTGCTCTCTGGTGGGGTGATGTGAGAAGCAGGAAAAGCCTTGGCTCTGTGCAAGCAAAGCTCAGCAATAATGTTGCAGTGTATTATCAACACTGTGTTCAACACAAATCCAAAACACAGCCCCATACCAGCTACTGTGAAGAAATTAACTCTCTCCCAGAAAAAACTAGCACACAAGCACAGGCAATTAATTCCCAAAGTGTCAGGCATTTTGCTGTCAGAAATCTGCCTCTCCAGGGGTAGGTAGCAAGAAAGTAGCAGCTTTTCTTTTAGACTCTGGCACTCAGCGGGGAAATCAGTCAGAAGTTGGTTGTATTTTTTGGATCCTTCTGTTGGTATTGTATGTTGAAATTATATGACACCATTTGCCAGTAATAAATCACTTTGCTGTCTGTTGTGTGATTACATAATTAAATATCCCTTGTCATGGATACACATGCAGGGGTTGACTTAGACTTGGTGGGAATTAGGGGTTTGATTTTTTGAACTTTACATTTCCTCACTCCTGTGCAAATCAAATCCAGTTGTTTGATTCTGCATTGAGAAATGATTCCTGCAAGAAATAGTATACAGAAGTACAAACCATACTTTCAGCATATTTTTTGTTTTGATTATAATTTACTTGTGCATTAAAAATGCATGTATAAGAATAGAATAAGAATAGATAATTTAGTATTCTTCTATTACTAATTCTTAAAAAGGTGGTGCATTGCACAAGGATAATGATACTTATCTCCTTTGCAAGGTGCTTTGAGATAAGCAGAAGGAAATTGTTGGGTGGAGATGTGATGTAAACTCACATTCTCTGCTGTCCCTGGAGCCGTGGCTGTTCTCAATGAAATGCCATCACCTGAGCATGGCAGTTCCAACAGAGTACCCTTGGGCCACCCTGACTTCGACCTGCATTGGATTACTTAAGGCTGGCAGTCATCCTGAGAGCTGTCACTGGGACTGATGTCAGTGGGCAATGTGGCTACTCGGAGCTCCTCTGTGCCCCGAGTTCAGGAACACTGAAGCAGCTCTTGCAGCTGACCCGTCCTTGAGCGGAGTGGTGTCCATTAGTTTTATTGCCACTTTGTTTGCAGTTGATTCTTGCTGCTTTCTGCTGAAGTTTAATTCAGATCACATTTGGAAGTACAAGGGAGCAAATTTGTTTTTATTAGAGGCTGAGCTGCACTGAGGGCTGGATGACGATCCATTGTTCACGTTGTTACAAAATCCAACTAAGTAGGGAAGAAAGCACAAAGGGAGGGAAAAATATAATCTGGATTTGCCAAACAGCCTGAGAATAATTAAAGGATAAGCAATTTGGCACTGTTTACTGGTGAGTTGTGAATTAAATGTATCCCCCTTTACACTAGTGTTATGTGTCGCTTTGATTCTGGATTTCATGTCCTTCACACACCTCTCACTCCTCCTGTCAATAGGCAGGGCTGTATTTTACTGCAAAAGAAATGTAGGAGAAAGCATTTAATGTGGCATCAGAGACTTTCTAATTGCCAATCTCTGAAATGTGCTCATAAGTATTTGCAGTTCACTTATTGAGTGGAGATGAATCGCTTCCAATTTGCTTTTATGAATGTGAGTGGAACATTTGCAAAGAGTGGTTTCGGTTATTTACACTGAGAAATCCTTGTCAGCAGCCAACCATAA
>JAOXXN010000395.1:33817836-33831572 GCA_026770055.1 Myrmophylax atrothorax
AAACCAAAATTAACCTAGATTTTTATATTTAGTTGATTTTCTTCTTATGTCCCTAGGCAGGACAGTAAAATCCTGCTAGAGAATGATGCTTGCACAGTTACTAAGACATAGCCTAACAGATTTCAGGGTTAAGAGCTATCAAGTAAGAGTCAGTTAATTATCCCACGTGACATTATTAGTGGAGTAATGGCAACCTTTATAATTAATATCTGCCAGAGATGAAGAGAAGACTTTGTCATTGTGCAAATGCGCTCTGAGTATGGATAGACTGCCTGATACATTCTGAAAACATAATGACTCACCAGTTATTCAGGAGAAAATGACCATATGAGAGGAATTTAAAAAGGAAAAAAAGAATTGAATAGTTACCTTTTAACACCTTTGCACCAGACCCCACTGAGACTTGAGAAATGAGAATTTTTAAAGCTGAATGAAAAATGAGCAAAAAGGGATAAGGAAAGATAAATAACAGATCTCTGAAGTCTGGAAAGGTGTTCTGTGTGAGGAAATGAAAGGCCTTTGATGAGATGTTGACAGTAAAATGTATTTCTGAGACCTCTGCACTCAGACATACTGCTAAAGAGACAGCATGCCTGGCCCTGGGGGACAGGGAGCAGCTGGAATCCCTTGGCAGCAATCTCCCAGTGGCAGCCTGGCAATGGTAGTGGGAACTGGGGCTGTGACCAACACTCCTGTGCAGTCCTGGCCAGTGGTCCTGTGAGGTGCTGGCAGCTGTGCCTACTGCAGCTGCCACAAACCTGGGACTCCAACCCCAATGTGGACAGCGTTGAAGATATTACGAGCCAACGAATGGAGTTAATGCAAGCTGAAATTTTAAAAATCAGTCAGAAAATGCAGGGTGGCTTATTTATTTTTAGAAGGTTATTTTTTAAAAGCTTTTTTTCTGCTCCTGTGAGGGATTCCCTGACTTCGCAGCATAAAGCTGGGAATAAATTTGGCTTTATGCAAAAAAGCATTATCAGATGCAAAGAATAATTACATGTAAAATTGCCACTGTAATTGCCACAAGTCAACTGGGTGAGGGAGAAAACTAGATTATAGACAGAAAAGTGACCTCAACTTTGCAAGACTCAAGACGATAGTATCATTTTAATTGAGACAGACAGAGGTGTTAGGCAAACACATGTTAATTGCCGCAATTGAAATTCAGGGCTCAGTCTGACAAAGCACTGAGTACATCCCCTCCCTGGAGTCAGAAGGAAGCACCTTGGAGGTTTGGGCCTCTGCCAGAACAAGAGGGTTAATTTTGAGTCAACAATTTAAGTTTCCATACTGTTCCAGACTGTACAGGAGTGGCAGCAGCAATGTGAGCAGCTGCAGGGGCTCCTGCTGGGTGTGAGCAATGGGACCCATGGGTTGAGTTCCCAAACCCCAAGCCGAGGGAGAGAGAGGATGTCTCCAGAGCTCTGTAGCCTGGGTGCCACAGGGAGTCAGAGAAGTAGTCCAAAAGCTATCTATTCCCAGTCAGCTGAACATTAAATCTGATACTGGTTCCTGACAGACATGGAAATACTTCACCTGCTCAAGAGTGGGAGCACAGTCTACATGGCACTGCTCTCATCATGCACCTTTTCTATAATATCAGGGGCCAGTTACTCTCAGGAGCAGGATCAATACTCTCCTGCACTTGGAAAAGCATAAATACATGATTTTTTCATAGTTTTGTAGCAGTGGGCTGGATGTGATATGCCTCTACTGTCAAAGCCAGACAGTTGAATAAAAAGACTCAGGTGCAAAGAGCTCTGCAGCTCCTGTCTCCAGAAGTGGTAAAGCATGAGGCAGAGATGCTAAAGCCAGGGAAATAGAAATGGCCCAAAATTTTGGAGGCAATTGGGGAAAAAATGGAGAAAGACAGAAATAAGGCCGCTACAGTGCTCTGGTTTGATTAAAACAGGTCATGAGAGAAACTTGGCATTTCAGGTTTGAAATAGGTGGTGACAGAGAATGCACCTAAGTGAATATTTTCAATAACTAACTGTAAGGGGAAAAAATGTTCCCTACTAATATTCGGAGGATTGACCACAGTAAGGATTTGCCAGCAGCTAATTTCAGTGACATCTGGTCAGCTTGCAACTTCTATCTGTTGTAGACCATGTTGGGGAGCAGGCTGAGTGTGTGAGATTTCCCTTGCCATTTCAGCATCCCCGCTCTCTGTAGCTTTCCCCCCTTGCTACTCCCTGAAAAACCTCTTCTTTCCCTCCAGGTTTCACCAGCAGCGCAGCAGATGCAGCCCACACAGACGATACAGCCGCCACAGCCAACTGGAGGTCGCCGGAGGAGGGTGGTGGACGAAGACCCAGATGAGAGGAGGCGCAAATTTCTGGAAAGGAACCGAGCCGCTGCCACACGCTGCAGACAGAAGAGGAAGGTTTGGGTGATGTCACTGGAAAAAAAAGCAGAAGAGCTCACTCAGACAAACATGCAGCTTCAGGTGCGTGCCACTGTCTGCGCCCCCAAGGACACAGAGGCGCTCTTTGTGCTCAGAAGGACGGGCAGTGCCTTTGGGGCTGTCCCTGCACAGTCGGCTCTTAGTGGGAGCTCAGGCATAATCAGTTGGTTAATCAAGAAGTGTGTACTTCAATTAGAGAAATAATTACATTTTAGCAGGGTAAGCCAGGAAAACACTGTCTTGGGATTTAGAAGCCTTCACTAGATGAAGTTGTATTTATTTTCTTTTCTTGTCACTGCTTTTTGTGGGGATTTTTTTTTTGAAGTGCCATTAACTCGACTGTAAAAGATTTCTTCAGCGCAGGGCAGGTAGTTAAACCCTCATTCAAAGCCAGCAAGATAGAAGCGTAAATAGATCACTCTACCACTAAGGAAAATGAACTGTATAGATGAAAATACCCTAAATATAATAATAAAAGCCTTTCTTACAGTGCTGCCCTTCTTATGAAGCACAGTACTTCTCCTTCATGCAGAGGTGTACCTGTGTGCTGCCAAGGGCAGAAAAACCATTTGTATAATGGCACTTCTCAAAACAATTCTCCCACAAACACAAGAGGTATGAGCAGCAGCCAGGCACCAGCTGCAACAGATCCATAAGTGACAGCAGTACTGCCACCATGGCCCCAAGCATGGCAATGTGCCCTTTGCCCCCCAGCAGTGTGCCCCTCTGACCTGATGCAGAGAGCCAGAGTATTGCTCAAGTGGATTAACATTGCCTTAAGTATCTCTGGTGCTGTGAAGTTAGTTCATTTGTCAGTTTATGTCACCAAATCTGGAAGCCAGGCTGCCTTCAGAAGTTATAATGTCACCAGCAAATGTTAACATAAACCAAGCATGCAAACAGGGATTGCCTTTTTTGCTCAGTTCTTCCAAAGTTATGGAGCAGTTTTTGTGTTCTTGGCTTAAAGCTTTGCAGAAGAGCCTGGTTTAAGCTTTGTTGCAAACCAGACCCTCTCTTTCTTTTCTAGAACGAGGTTTCCATGCTGAAAAATGAAGTAGCACAGCTGAAACAGTTATTGTTAACACATAAAGACTGTCCGATAACAGCTATGCAGAAAGAATCACAAGGATATCTAAGTAAGTAGCAGATATGTTTGCGCTGTCTCCACACTCCTCACAGGAAAGCAAAGCTTCCAATTCTTCCCTCCAGAACCCCTTGCTGGTCATATTATCACTTGAACCTGTCTTCTCAAACATCATCCGAGCCATCCAATCTCCTGCCCTTATTTATCCAGCCCCGCTCAAAACCAAAAAAGCCCTGGTTTTCATCCCACACTGCAGAGCTAGTCTTCCCCACCCCTCCCTTCGGCAAGGAGATGCACACGGATGGACACTCACTCCCCTGTGGAGGATCCCGCTTGAACTCACAGCTCCAAACCTGCAAGAGTCCTCCTGGGCGCAGCGCTGCCAGAACCTTAAAATAACTCTCAAAAGGAAAGTTAAAAAGGAAAACATTACAGTCCCCTCCAGTGAAAATTGTACTGTGCTCTGACAGTGGCACAGACCAGGCCTGGCGCAGGTTTTCAAGGTTTGTTAACTCTTTTTTAACTCTTATCTTTCTTTTTTTTTTTCCTCCAAAAAATTCTTAGCTAATAGAGACATTGAATCAGTTCTGTCTAGTTGATGCATTTTATGAGTGTGGCAGTCTAGGGACAAATTCTTGGCTCTTTGGCTCAGAAGAGTCCTTAAAAGAATCTCAGGGTTCAGAGGAACCTCAGGGTTAATACTTGCTAGATTGCAACACTCCCTTAAAATTGAGTCCATCTCTGTCTCCTCTGCATCCCTATGTATCTGTCTCTCTAACAGTACTCAAAGAAAAAAATACATAATTGCATTACATGCCTATCAACTGTTGTTCAAATTAGATTTTCTGTGCTGCAGTGCACTGCACTCTAATTTTGATTCTTGCTGGAGCAAATAAAGCATTTAAGCATTCCAACTGATTTTAAAGATCTTAAGATATCAGACTTTTTATCCCAATATTAGTTTTCATAGTTATTAATGTCTTGGACTTTTTTCAAGGTCTTGATTCCTGAAGTTGGGTTGATATCAGAAAAACTGACTTGGAAAAAAAACAACAAAAACTGAAAAGATCAGAAGAAAGAGTGTTGGATAACTGTGTATTTTGAAATCCTGAGACTTCTGCATGCCTCAGGTCATTAGTGTTTCCAGGAGTGTCACTAGCCTGAGCTTTTTACTTGAATGGAAAGATGAATGTGTGTTGTCTCTGTGCCCCCACCCCCTTCCCAGGTCCCGAGAGCAGTCCTCCTGCAAGCCCGGTCCCTGCTTGCTCCCAGCAGCAAGTCATCCAGCACAACACCATAACAACCTCCTCCTCCGTCAGTGACGTCGTGGGAAGCTCATCTCTCACCCAGCTCGCCAGCCACAGAACAGACATCAACCCCATCCTTTAAAAGTGCTTGATCAGAAACTGCTAGGGGAGTGTGGTAGCGTATCGAAGCGTCCTCTCTGCTAAGGACATTTGCAACCATAATTCAAGCCTGGAAGATTCCTCAGTTCTTGAAAGACTTTGGCTATTCATTTTTATAGTTATTAAAATGTCTTTTATACTTAGTTACAGAAAAGGGAGTTATGCAATTAATATGCTATCAGCTTGAGAAGTGCTTTGGTGCTTTCTCCGTTTTTTTGGTACCAGTTACTTGTTTATAAACTTGTTTCTGTACATAGTCATGTTTCCTTCTCACAAATCTAGCCTGAAGCCTCTGAAATATGAAGTTGCATTAAACTGCAGCTTGTTAGTCAACATGAGGCATAAAAAGTATTAAACAGTCATAAGTAGGTAACTAGGAGTAATTAGGCTATAAATATAGAGGGAGAGCATCTGCTGACAGCATAATACAAAAGAGTTAGTGTTGTGCTATCAGCAGACACGTCTTGCATTCAGAACCTCGTTTAAAGTGGTTATATAGGATGTTGCTATCAGGACAAGATCAAGCCCAAATAACGTGCTCTTTTGTCTAGCTCTCTCCCTTCTCTCTCCCCTAACCTGGCCTTTTTCTCCTTCAGTTTTTGCCACACCTTCCTTTTCTTTTCACAAACTCTCTTAATTCCCCAGCTTTTTTTTCCCCTGCTTTTTCTTTTTCGCATTCCAAGGCTTTCCTGCTTTCCTCTTTTTCTCAAAGTATAGTAATGAACAAGCAAAAACTTCAAACCCACCTAAAAACTGTCAGCACGGCTGCTGCTTTCACTAGCTCTTCACCTGCAGTTGCGCTGTGCCGAGCATTTGGCTTTTAAAAAACAGAAATGCTCCTGATTTAGTGCTTTTAATAAACAGGGAAAGGTGAAAGCAGTGCAGCCGCAGGTGAAGTAGGATGGAAAGCCAGCTGTGTTGATGCTAGCAGCCCTGTAAGGTTCTGCAGTGCGGTACAGGCGTAGCAAGCAACACCTGAGAATCACAGTAATTCTTTTGCACTGCCAGTCATTAATGTAGAAAAATTCATGTAATACGTAATTATTTGGAAAAGTTCTGTTCCCTAAACGGGTTGCGTTGTTTTAGCAATGAAAGGTAACAGCCTCGGGCTTCATGGGCTATAAATGAGAAATAAATCAGCGTAATGGTTCTGACCAGTTGGAAAAATGCCATTTTTAATTCCCAGGGAAAGAACATGCTCTCTGCAGGCATTCCTTTAAATGTTCGTGGACTGATCCCTAGCTGGCAGACAGCAGTGTAGCTTCACTGATTTTAATGACACTTAATGCCCATTTATTACAGGTAAGAAGTTGTTGTTTAGGACACCAAATAGTTTTTAGACGGCATGCAGCAGCTAAAAAATGCTTCAAGAATGCCAAGTCCCACTACACTTGATAAAATACAATCCAGCAGAGTGGGTCTGGAAAAAGGGTCTTATGCCACAATTAAGGTTTTTGTTTGGACTCTGAGCCTGCCCCTCAGCGCAACTGATTTGCATCCCCAAAGTGTTCCCAGTGATTGATGGGAAAATCAGACAGGGATGATGCCAGTTAATTACGCTGCCTTGCTGTATATTGGGACCTGATATTGCTCTCAGTTCTGTCAGCGGCAAAACCTTCCACTGCTCACCCAGGAAGCAGGCTCTAAGCTGGTGAAAGATGTTCAAAACATTTTGAGCTGCATCTTTAATAGCAAAATTCATGTTATTCCCAGCAAATCTTGTAGCCCTCAACACACTTTGTTCTGAAGCAAAACCCTCTTCCTCAAAGACTGTGTCTTTTGTTTTTAGAGGAGTTGTGGATTTTCAAAGGATGGGTCTTCTCCATACAGGAGGGAGAGTGAAACAACTCAGGTGTGAGGAGGCACTGTAAGGAGCAGGGCCTGTCTGGAAGGGAAAGCAAAATTCTGAGTATCATTCATTTCTAGATTAGTTCTTATCTTGGTGACTAACTTTTTATCAGTATTCTTTTCTTTAACAGCTCGCTTTCCATTTATGCAAATACATTCAAAAGAAGAAGATTTTTAATGTACAGTGTAAATCTTGACTTAATTGTATAGTCTAAGAACCAAAAAAAAATTATGAAAAAATGCAAATGTAAAGGATTTTCTATTATATTTTAGGCAAACATATACTTTTAAAGTGTTTTAAATACTGAATCTATAATTTTTTTTTAATGTCCTGTTGTAATAGCTAAATGGTTTTGCTTCATCATGGCTCCCAAGGGAACTTTTTTTCAAATATGCAGTCGAGCAAAATGTTCCAGCTGACTATCCACTATGTAAAAACCCCAAATAAGCATTTCCCCTGCGTCTGAATTTCATCATTCACCATCAAAAAGGAAATGCCATTGCAGGGTTAATTTAAAAACTTTTCCTCTATATGGGTAGCACTTAAATACATTAAAAAATAAAAATCAAAGTTGTTGGTAATATTAGAATACCCAGTTGAGCTACACTGCACTAGAATTACAGTTTAGCTTAATTTTATTCAGTCTCCTCAATTAAAATATTTAGCTGTTAAACTGAAAGCCTCTGCATTAAAAAGAAGGAAAAAAAAAGGAAAAATACAAAAACCTTGCCTAAGTTTTGTTAAATTCAGCAACTTGACAGTTTGACTGATGTGTATTATATATAGCTCAATTATTTCTTTTTTTAATGCTAACTAGGCAAGCCAACCACACATGTTGGCCTAAATGTGTAACTACAATGAAATGTCTCCTCTCCATACTATTGGCCTTTAGGTATAATCCTTGCTAGTGATGTGGAAATAAGTAAAGGATGAAAAGCTATTTGCTGTTGCTTCTTGTAACTCTGTCGCAGGTTCACAGGCCAAGACAACATGTAGCATATTTACATCAGCTGTATCATCGGGAAAAGGACCAACCATACCAGGCACCTTATATTATGCATCAGATTTGCTTCCACATTAAAATGCACTTGTTTTCCAGAGGGGTGATCTTGCAGCCTTTCCTCAAGCTGCTGGTCCAGCTGGGCACTGGAGGCTGCCTGAGCAAGGGCTGTGGGAGAAGCCCCAGTCTCTTTGTCCCCAGGATGTTCCTCTGCTATGTGATCAGTGGCAGCAGCTTCTTCCTAAGCACGTCACTCTAAATGCGCTTCCCAGACTCTCCGTCAAGGCGGAATCCTGCTTTTCCACAAGCTACTTCTGGAGACTGCTCCACTTTCCTCTTGCCCTGCCAATCCAGCCTGTTGCCGGGCTCACCAGGCTCTGTGCCCTATCCCACTGCCAGCAAAAGACAACTCAGACCACTTCCATCATCCGCTTTCCTGGGCACTCGCGGGGTGGTGAGCCTTGGCCAGTGCCTTGCTCAGGAGGAGGTATTTCTGTAGACAGCGTCTCTCATCATGTGACATTGGAAGCATGTTGGAAATCTCAGCCACGGACAACTGCAATATTTTGATCGGAAAGAAATGATGCTGTGATCCGGCTCCTTCTTCCCTAGCCCCCCTTCCCCAAGTCAATTTATGCAAGCCATATTCATAATGCTGCCTGTGGGAGACAAGTAGTTTGTGTGCTATCTTGGTGTGTTTTATAAGGACAACTATGATGATGATGGTTTACAGAGAATTTCATACTGTTGGGAGTTAATTCCTGCTATGAAAGTAAATATCTGCTGCCCATCTTCTGAATAGTGGAAAGTCAATGGTTCAGTGCCTCAGTGCGTGTGGATTTAGTGTTAATGGCTCAGTCCTGTTAACTAACAAGCCAGCTATAACTGTTGTTAAATGCCCAACTTTTGAGGATTCATATTTTTTTAAGCAACAATATTTAGTGTTGAAAACTAGCCTTTTAGTTTAGGCAAAATGTGCTTTTTAGCAGCTAATACCTTTTTTAAAAAAAAAGCGTATAGAGTGAATTTATGAAAATTCATGAGGACCAAAGCAATTTTAAAACAGGAATCTATTAATTTAGTATTCACATAGAATTTTATAAAGTATTTATTAATAAATGTTATTTTAACACATTCCATTTGAACAGTATTCTTGTACAGAAACTGTTGCTTTTTTTTAAAGTTACAATATTAGTTTTGCAATAAACTGCTCTAGGTGTGTGTGCATCTAAATCTTTCAGGGTCTCAAGCACAAGTCATCCATCTAAGATGGAAAAGTTTGCTGAGGCCAGTTGTACAGAAATTCCTAGAAGTAAATGTTTTCCTTAAAGCAGCATCTGCTTTTTTTTCTTACCTTTTTTTTTGTTGTTGTTGTTAACAATAAAACAAATTATAAACCTTCAGTTTTTTCCTTTGTATTGGAAAATGTGCTCTCTCATTTTAAAAAGCATGGGTTGACATATAACTGGAAAGCCTGTCTTTTCTTTTTCTCTACTTTTTTTTTTTAGGCTGATTTTATACATCACCACAAAAGATCTAACCCCATCCTTATTTCTTTTCTAATATCACATAGTGAGTTGCACTATACTGCCTTATCATTGGGTCTTCTGTCCTCTTACTAAGCAGTGTTCCTTAGATTTAGACCATTGAAACTCCATTATACATCAGAGAAAATTACTGGAGAGGGAAGAAGAGAAAAAAAATTTGATCTGTAGACATAAAACCTAAACTGTGCCTATAAAACAAAACCAGTTACAACTAATTAGTATCTTATTTCTACATTTCAATTATTTATATTATTTTAAAATTGCACTTTAACTCTTGCTCTCTTTCTTGCTCTCCCTTGTTGAATCATTTATAAATACTCTTGTAAAATTTTGCACCAGATACATTTATATGCTTTCACTGGTGGCATATCCACAACTTGTCTCTCACACCTGCCCGAATGGAGAAGCTAAGACCAGCCAGTCTGCATTGTGACTTAGACTTAACACCCTCTTCATGACAGCATATAAATGTTTTATTATGCAAAGTATGTGATGTGAGGCAGCATCTAAGCTACATTTATAATCTTTCATCCCAAGAACCAAAGTGTCCTGTATATTGTAAAGTCAGGAGACTGGCTCTGTTGTGCATTGTCATGCACTTTGACTGTTGTCCAATTCACAGTAGCTGCAAAGCTGCAGTGATAACAGGCCGTACTATGTATTAGAGTTCTGAATCAATAAAACATGTTGCCTTACAACTTGACTAGGGACAGCACCTTTGTAAAAAAAAAAAAAAAGAAAAAAGGAGAAAGAGACAAAAAACTTCTAAGGACAAACAAAAGCAATAAAATCTCAAGTGATTTGAACACATACACACACAAAAAGTTTGATTTTTTAGCATCTGAAATGATCATCGTACTGCAAAGAATAAAGAGACTGTTTGTATCCATAACCTCTTCTTGTTTTTTTTCCAGAGCTTGCAGTTTTCTCAGTTTTATCAGTGGCTTTACACTTAAGAGCTAAATTGCTCACCATTATTGGTTTTCCACAGCTTTCAAAATTACCTTATAGCAAATCCTTGACTGCATGAGGCCAAAAATGTCAGTGTTCACACACACTCAGACTTAAGATTGATTCTCTTAAGTGGAAATCTGATCCTTTCCCAGGCCCTCCTTGGACTGGAATCAATAACTGTAACTCGCTATATTTAGACCAATGTGTAATACCTGGGATTCAGGATCACCAGGTTTATATTTATGCAAATTAAATGTTAGTATTTTTGATTTTCACCCAGTGGAACTGTTCGCAAAGAGCCTACCATCTGATGCCGTGAAGGTCTTAGACCGAAATATATTTCTTGACAAAAACTTTGTGTGACAGCCTTCTGAATGAAGACTGAAAGCTCCTTCTGGGTTTGTAGGAACTGCGGCAGTGTTGAGGAGTGAGGGAGGTGGGAGAGTTGATAGGGCATTTCAAGGGAAATGTTTTCCTTGCTGGAATTTAGGAAATTCCAGAGAAACTTTTTCACCACCTCTCAGAGCTGAGATTGTAAAGAGTTCCTAGCTCAAGATCACTTTAACACGCTTCCACAAGGCAAACTATGTTGCACAAAAGGTGTACTCATTCTTCTGAGTATGAGCAATTGCCACTGAGAGTTTTGCCAAGGACTTTATCATTGGGACCCAAGTGTTTCCCAGCCCATGGCCATGAGCTCTGTGCCCCTCTTTCTGTAACAGCTCCGTTCAAACACTGGGTAGCACTCATCGGTGAACATTGCTTTGGACTATTGCCATTGTCCTCATTTTAAGGAACTTTTAGCACTGCTTGGAGTAAGCCTAAACTATTGAAGTTTATATATAAATATATATATTATATTAAAAAAGGTGCTGTCACAGTAAGTTTTGGGCTTGAGGTTGTTTGTGTTGTATGCAAAGGTTTTGTGTTTGTTTGTCTGTTTGTTTTATTCTGTAAAGCAACCACCCTCCTTACCGGAGGGAGATACTTTTTTTTTTTTTTTTTGGTACATAAATGTAAATACTTGCTGCAGCTTTTAATATGTTTAATTTTATGTTAAGCTTTTTTTTGCATTGTGAACCCATTATTGTTACAAATGGACAATAAGTTCATTGGGACTGTTCAACTAGGACAGATTTTTACATCTCTTTCTAGCTAGAAGAGACAGGAATTTTGTGCATTTGTACAAATGTTAATAATATCACTACAATTCCCATATAATAAAGCACTCAAATAAAAATAGTTTCTGTAGCTTGTTTGTGTCTATAATCCAGACATTTTACCATACATATAACTCCTGCAATTAAACCAAACTACTCTTCAATGATTTCTGTTACGAGTTACAATCCCTCATCTCCCTCCAAATTGGAGGAAGACCCTTGCAGGGTCTGACAGCAGGAGTAAGGGGCTGTGCAGTGTTTACAGCTCACCGTTGTCCTCCAGCAGCCAAGGTGACTCTCTAAGAACAAGTTCTCTGAACCTTTTCCAAGCAGGGAGGCTGCAAAGCCTCAAATGTAAACTTACGTGGTGGAGCCTGATGTGAGGTCTCTGCATAAGGATGAGACAAGCTTTTACTTTACTTTTCCTTGCATCTGGATTGTGCTTGTATCAAAATACACTCTATGCTTGTTACCCCGCCAATCTTGCCTCTTGCCAAAGGCTGCCTGGAAATGGATTTCCTGCTGGGCTAATTAGCTCTAATTGTGATGCCCCTGTTATCTTGCCAACCTCATTTCTCACTATAAATTGGTCCAATACAGGCCTTGGCACGATAATGAGTAAACTGTAATCTAAAGTTAGTTGGGATGAACCCATCTCTCCAGTGGGAATTAGATTAGCTTTAAATTAATGCAACTTGATGTCTTGCTGGCAGTCCCAGAGTGATGGCCTCACACAAGTGGTGCAGCCTCAGTGACAAGGACCAGCCTGCTCGCAAGCACTCAGTGCCAATGTCACACTGCAGGATAGCAGCCTCATGTGGCATGACCATGCTGCTCCTTTGGGGGCCCTGGCACAGACACAGCTTCTGCTGCTCTGCCCCCTGGCTTTTAAAAGGCTAAATCTGGCCAACAGCATTCACCTTCCTAAAATGAGTAGGCAAAAAGAACCATGCCCATTCCCGTTCTCTCTGTAAAAGCTGGAAGATGGTGCAGTGGGTGCACATGGCTCCCTCTTTAGGGGAATACAGCAGACATCAGGACATCAAGACATGGCATTAGCTGAATGCATTTCTGAGGCCATATATTCCAGCATTGTGTTTAAAGCAGGGATGTTGCACCACTACTTAATGTGTATTTATACAGTAGGCCTCTTGCTCTGGGGCCAAATACTAGAAGAGGATCATTATCTCTGTAAAAATAAGTGCCTCTCATGAAGACATATCACAGGATAACTTTATTGTCCATACAGTTATATTTACACCTGACAGTTTGAGCTAAGCTAGAGGTGTTCAGGCTGAGGTAACACTGCCCATTACAATCTGATTCAGGATTTCCCAAACCTGATTGCAGTATTTGTTCCTCTTCCAAGCAGTCCACTGTTACTATTGCTCCCTCCAGTCTGCTCTGGACATTGTAACAAAGTTATTACTACCAAAAAGAAATGAATCAGTGTGAACACATGCTCTTTCCCCTCTCCTTTGTGGGGAGGCAGCCAGAGCTAGACTAAGACAACTACGCTCTGCATCAGCAAGAAGGTTGCCCTGGCTTATACCAGTCAGAGCAGTGCTACAGAGAGACTCCTTCCCTCTGCCCCACCAGCCCCTTGTGTTTTGATTGGACTCACTTTTCCCTTCAACCTGTCCCCAGCTTTCTCCTGAACCCAGGCTGTAGCATCAGCTACTTGCAGTAAGTGCACTCTAATGGCAACATAGCACAGAGTTTGAGTAGGGGTGATAAGCTAGCACAGAGGGCACTGTAAGTACCCAAAGGCATTGGCACAAATCACACAGCATAGCAGAGCAACAACAGCAGTTTGGAGAAAGCAAGCAGCTCCTTAAAAAAGGTGTGTGAGGCTAGGGCAGGGAGGCGAACCCAAATGAGGCCAGATACAAAGAGGTGCAAGAGCTGAGAAATTGGAATTGAACCGGTGCTAAAGAAACCTTTCAGCACGGGGATGGAGAAACCTTTCAGCACGGGGATGGAGAAACAGGCTTTTCCTTAGTTTTGGGGTGATTTTTTAAAAATACTGAGATAGAGGGAACACTGGACATGCAAGGATGCAAAGCACTTCCAGCCCTGGGACTACCCCCGGAATTAACCTGTTACATGTACTTTTTTTTTTACAGAAAGGTTTAACTCACAGTCATTCATGACCTTGGCCTACGGGTAATAAGCCCAAGATTAACCACAAAAATTTCCTGAGAACTTGTTTCAAAGGAGTCAAAAAATTAATCAAGCATCAGAAAAGAGGGATCAAAGTTAAACTAGGACCACCACCACTCTTCAGATCACAGCCAACAACTGAGGGTCTGGGACCATTTGCTCA
>JAOXXN010000395.1:33831977-33848980 GCA_026770055.1 Myrmophylax atrothorax
TCTAAGAAGGGCATTAGTGCTGCCATTTGCTAAAAAACTCTCTTTCTGCAACATTCTTGAGCACTGTTTTTTCTCCAGCCTGCTCTGTTCTCCAGCAACACAATGCCACTATATGAGAATGACCCAGCAAAGCTGATAAAATATTTAAGATGTGTGTTCTGATTGTGTTAGGTAAGCAAATACCATGAGAGCCCAACCATTAGTGAACCTGATCAGTCTGCTCCCTCAGGACCTGCCTTCAGAGCAAGTGAGAGCAGCCTGAACTAGAAGCAAGGAGGCAGCTGCCTTTCCCAAAAGAGGGGAGCTTGAAAGTTTATTTTGCAGACTCGATGAATTCGCAACATGTGGGCCCTGCTCTAAAAGCAAGTAATATAGACATACAGATATATAGATATGTAGACATAGATTTTATAGATACATATAGATGATAGAGATATATAGATGCAGATAGCACAGATGTGTGCATGTGTGTGTGTGTGTGTGTGTGTGTATACAGCAGGTCAGCAGGTGTTTTCACAGGGCATTGCATTCAGCTGACAGCAAGTCAGCTTAAAAGAAAGAAAAATATTTGACATAACTGGCCAGTTCATGTAGGAAATTGAGTTGAGGAAAAAAAATAAATAAAGGCAGAAACTGATTAGTTGAAATCTGGGGCCCTCTGGATTATAATGGATCCCATAGGAAGGCAAGAGGCTTTGTATTGAAGGACTCTATATCCTCCTCATGCTTTCTCTTTTGTTTCACTAATCATCGTCATTCTGTGTTATAAAGTGGCTGAGCCAATTCCAGCTTAGTAAAAGTTCTTAGCTTCAAGAAGCTGTGCTGTAAAGACAACACATAGCCACGGATAAGAAAAAGGAACTGTCCACATTGGGACACAGCTGTGGACTCCAGTTATGCAGGGTATACCACCAGTCATTGTCATGGCTTGGGTTTTTTGTCTGTGTTTTTCTGTAGTTATTCCCTGTACTTTGATCTATACGTTAAATTGTCAGAATTAAAGACAGGCAATTTTCACAAGCTGGATGGGGAGGATGAGGGACTGAAAGGTTTGCTACCATTGTCATGCTGCAATGATGGCTGTGCTTTAGAGGCACAGTTTTTAACATTTAGATGGAGTAAATGCAACCTGCACTGACTGACTCCCCTTTGGTGCCCAATTCCTGCAATCGTCATCTCATCCTCTAAAATAGTTGAGGGACTATATGCCCTCTGTAAGGGTGTTTTTCTACTCTCTGTGCTAGTCCTGTGTGGCATGAGGTGCAGGATCTGCAGGGACACCCATAGCCCCACATTTCCGCAGGAATACCATGTGGGAGCATTCTGGTTGTACTTTCAGCAAGGTTTGCAGGGCTCCCACTGTATTGACCCACGTGATGCTGGCACTGTAGGTGACCCTTGCCATGGCAGTCCAAAAGCTGAGCTAAACCAAGGTCCTTCTGTTAAACCTGACCGAGCTTCAAGCCAATCCGACTGACTAAAACCAGGGAAAGGTATTTATCATGTTGCCAGGGTAGCAAACTGGTGTTGCAAACCATGCAGCTCTCTGTGTGCAGAGCCCGGTGAGGGCAGGCAGGACAACGTGCAGTTGGCTGGGAAGGGAGTGGGCAGAGAACAAAGAAGGTGGTGGGATGGAGATGGTCAAAATGTTTGTGAGTTGCTGTGTGGTGAAACTGCACCCCCGTGCTGTGCCCAGGGCATCAGGCAGAAACTCAAGTGAGGTGGTGTCTGCAGCTTGTGCCTTCAGTGGCAGTGGTGCTGCCCTGCTGGCCCCGTGAAGTTTACCCATCTGAGCACACTTCTGGTGCTGAATCACAATCAAGGCTTCACCCAGAACTGTCCTTCCCCTCCAAAGCCCACAAAGCCAAAAGTAGCTTTAAAACATGACCTGTTCTCTGCCTTCAAAGAGTCAGCAAACCTCACTCTTCAGGGAGAGGGAAACCTAAGCTACTGATTACAGTGTTTTTAAAAATTCTTTTTACAGTTCTGTTTTCCAGAGCAGAACTCACATTTTTAATTGCTTAGGAAGATCTTTAGGCATATCTTCTTGAGTGCAATTTCCTCTGCTGTGTTATGCCGTGTGTCACTCAAGAATTGTACAAAGTCCTTTGGGCAGCAGCAAAAACAAGTAGCATTGTGATGCCTCCCACAAAAACATTTCTCCTTTCCTTGCAAGTTCCCGAGCAAAGGGAGTGCGCAGAGCTGAGCCCTTTCAAAGGACAGTGCCGCAGGAGGAAGCACAACATCCACACCCTTGGCGCTCATGGCTTGTTTCTGGGACAGGATGAAAAAGGCTTGTTTTTCCCAGTTGGAAATTAAACCTCCTTGGCTTGCTGAAACCATGGAAGAAGTCAGGAGTAAGGCAGTCTCTTTTCCAGGAAAGCTCTACTTATAATGTCTGTGAGAGCAGTAGGAACCCACCAGAGCCACAAAGCAGAGCTACATCAGCCACTGGTGGGCTCATTGGAGCCAGCAACTGGGAGGAGAAGCCAAGGACAGCTTCTAACTGCACACCATGAAGAGAGGAATGAAAAATATTCATTTTAAATAGATCGACGCTAGCCTTGGAACTAGAAAGGCAAACATCCAAACCTGTCAGGAGGGAGTAATGAGGGTTTTTAAATTAGATGTGACCACCTATCTGCAGCTGTACAGTGTTTGCTGTGTATCCCCCATACCTCAGGCAGAACCCCAAACGTGAGATTACAAGTGGGCTGCCTGTTTATGAGCTCTTTCATCTGAAAGTTTGAAGTGCTTCTCAGGCTTTAATTTAGTGCTTTAATTACCTAGAGATTTAGGTAAATATAATTGTCTTCATTTTCCCAGCAGTACACAGAGAGGAATAGACTGACAGAGAAACCAGAAAATGTGAGTGCACTCCCCACTTTCCTGCCCCCCTTTCCTGTGCTTGCCAACAGCCCATACATAATAGTCCTGCCAGGAGACTGCAGGAAGGCAAAGCTTTACCTGCTGAAGGCATATCCATGCAGTCCTCCCTAGAAATCATAATCCTTGCCCTCAAGGAGAAACGAACTGTTCTGCTTTCTTTTTGTCTTCTTCAAAGCTCTGGCCAAGCTTGTCCTCATTAGGAGGCCATTAAAATACTGATGTTCTTCACATTATGATTTCCTCTTGGATTAGATGGGAAGATTTTTATACACTGTAAAAAGATTCTCCAGTTCTGACATCTCCTTTTTTATTTGCCCAGACAAAAAGCTTGCAAGGAATAGGAATGGGAAACCAAATTGGCATTCTAATAAAATGCCACAATCATCCGCAGAGGCGAGGGGAAAGCCCTACAGTCTCATTAGCCAAACTTGCACATGGTTCTAATCAAATGGGTGGGAGGGAGACATTCCCTTGGCCACGGATACCAAGATTTTCCTTAGGTTCCAATTCTGTAACTCTTATTCATCTGAAGATAAACGGGCTTTTCAGGCAGGGAAAGAGGGCTTTGGGACTGGGCTCTAAGGCTTTTCATGTATTCATGAAGTTGTCACTTGCCTTTTACATTCAAATTCTGATGGGTCAGACTTCCTAGATGGTGTCTTTCAACACCTAATAACTCACCCAGCAAGCTCCAGTGCTAATACAGACGTCTTCTTATCAAGCTTGAGACGGAATGTTTTGAGGATTATTTTAAGGACACTTTTTGGATTTATACTGAATCCTTCACAAGGATTATTTATGTGGCATTTCTTTCTTATTACACAGTTGAAAACATCACCTGTTTTAACAGGAGATTTCTGGGGTGAGTGCAGAAATATTTTGAGGAATTTGGTCATTGCCATTTGCTAATGGAAAATCTAGTAACAGAAGCAGTTTTTTAAAACGACAATAAATTTTATATTTGTTACTGCTGGATTCCCATTAAATGCATTAATTACACGAATGTTTAATGAAGCAAATAAAAAACCCCAACCTCCATTATGTATGGAGCACTGTGAAAAACAAGGTATTCAGCAGCGTGTACTCTTATATACTCTTAATAAAAGACCTTACCTTAAGGTAAAAACCCAATAAAATATGCCATAATGTGCTATGGGACCCACCATTGATTTACAATGCATTTACTCCTTTAGCACTAAGCAACTTTTACACAATACACAGCCAGCTTTTATGTATTTATATATAAGACCTTTTTCTTCTCACAAAGATTTCTTGAATTTCCCCAGAGCATATTCATTTTCTAAAAAGTTCTTTGTTTTGCTCTACTATATTCACTGTAATAAAGGCAAAAATCTTCTTCCTGACTGACACTTGCAATATTAAAATAAAAAAAAAAAAAGAGAGTTGGTATTATAATACTTTATATGGAAATACTACTCTGTACACTCTGTGAGACCAAATGCAAACCGAGTTTTGTTAATACCTGGCATTTTGTGAAACTGTAAGAAGCTGGATGAGGTCTAGAAATACATGGCAAAATTATTGTCAAGTCCCAGTTTCTAATTCCTCCAAGGAACTATAAACGAGTGACTTTAAAAATAAGTTTATACACCTTCTGTTCCCCTAAATTTAAATGACAAACATGTGAAACCCATAGGAGAAAGTTCAGTATAACCCTCCAGAAAGTTAAATTATGAATAACATAATGAACATGATTTGAAATCCTTGAAGAAATTAAGGAGAATTCTCCGAAATGCACTTGCCAATCCTTCGCATGTCATCAAAGACTATTTTTTTCAAGCACGATGTAATGTCTCATGATATAATGGAACAGTTCTCAGTGTTCCCTATTAGTCACACTGATTATTATGATTGGCACAGGGTCCTCTCCACGTCCATTCCGTAGAGGTATGTTTGCACTCTGATGCCCATTGAGTCCACTATAAAATTCAGCCCTCTGGTTTTGAAAGGGCCCTCTCCTGCCTCAGCTCCACCCGTAATAATGGGAGAGGAGCCTGCGAGAGCCCCGTCCTGCCAATGCACACAGCTGCGCTGCGGGACCGCACTGCTCTGTCCCCGTGTGCAGGGGCGCACGCACAGGACTGTGGCCCAACAAGTAGGGCAAGTGTAGGAGATTTTGAGAGGGAAATGCCTCTCTGCTTGCCTTGCCCAGCTGAGGAGGGTCAGCTTTGCAGAGAGCACGTGTCGCCCTGTTCACACACATCTTCGAGGCAGTTGGGTGAGACAGAGACGCTTCTCTCCGCCTGCCACAGTCTTCCAGCCCCTCCATGGACACCTCCAAGGCCATTGCTCCCTGCTCCCAAACCCTGAGGCCGGCGGTGAGGGACAGCATCTCCCGGCCCCGGCTCGCTCACTCCGGCTGGGCGGGCACCAGCCCCGCTGCCGCCCGGGCCAGACGGGCCGGGGACGAACCCCGAGAGGCCCCAAGTTCTACAACATCTCCGGCAGGTGCGTTTGCCGGCCAGGTGGCCCCGGCCCCGCAGCCGCGAGAGCGTGTCTGTGTGCAGCCGGCACAGACGGGGCATCTCCCCGGGACCAAACCTGCGCTCTCAGGGACCGGCCGCGGGCAGCTGCGGCACGGCGGGGCGAGAGAGCCTGTGTGCACCGAGACACACCTGTGCGCACCGAGACACACCTGTGCGCACTGCTGGTGCGGCTCGGCAAGGTGTGACATGGCACGACAGGGCTCGGCCCGGCCCGCTTTGCTCGGCTCGTCGAGGCGCGTTCCCGGTGCGGCCGTGCCCCCCTGTGGCACCGCCGGGAAGCTCAGGCGGCCGCCGCTTGTCCTCGCTCATCGCGGCCGCGGGTCCGACCTGCCCGGCTGCGGGGCTTGGCCTGCCCGGTTGCTCCCGATCCGGGTCGCTGTCAGCGCCGGCGGTGCTGCTTTTCCCTCCTGGCCTAACACGGGGGCTACAGGGAAGACTGTCCCCGTGAACTGAACCGACTGAAAATTAACTCATCAAACCCCAGCAAAGGCAAAGGTTACTACCCAAAGGTCTGGCGTTGTTTCCTCCCCACGTCGGCCAGCGCATGGTCACTGCCAGAACAGGGAACAGTGCTCATCACTTTGGTGGCAGCCCCACCAGGGTAGCAGCAGCAGGGAAATCCTGCCCTGCCCCACGTAATGGCTCTTCTTTCTCACGGCTGCTCTTTCCTCTTGGGGAGGGCACTGAAAAACTCGTTGAGTTCAAGGGGCTGCCTTCTCATTCTTCCTGCAATGGTCTCCAAGGAAAAAGGAAAGGGATTTCACTTGTGGTTTCTTATCTTTCCTATTTCAGAGCTGAAATTTTTCAGCAAGAAACCAAATATGAGGCCAGAACTGTAGGAATGTGAATGAAGACTTCCAGTCAAAGAATGGAATTAATTAATTAATTAATTATTAAAGGAGAATTAATAGACTTCTCCTTATAAGTAGCGTCCTTATCATTATATATAACTAGATGATCTTCAAGGTCCCTTCCAACCCAAACCATTTCATGACATACATATCTCAGCTGCTTTCTTTGTGGACTATGCAGACAACTTCTGTTATCAACTTCAACCATTGTAGAAATGACAAACTGAAAATTTGACAAGAAAAGGCTCAGCTGTAGCAAAACTCTGAGCTTATTGAAGAGCACACAGCCACCTGCTGTGAATAATGCATCTCTCCCTTTGGGACAGCAAGAAAAGTCACAGGCTTTCTGAAGCTTTTCCTGTTAAAATGCTAATCCTGAAAGAACTTCAAATAAGCAGCACTGAGGTCTCTATAGGGAGGACAGCACAGCCTGCAGAGGGACCCTGTGCATGGGGGATAAATAGCAGGGGCTTGGTAACAAGTGATGACCAGTGTGGAAGGAGAGCATGAATCACAGAATCATTGAAGTTGGAAAAGACCTCTAAGATCATCAAGTCCAACCATTAACCCAGCACTTGTTATGTGACTACTGAACCACGTCCCAAAGCACCAAATCCGCAGGTCTTTTAAATACCTCCGGGTATTTAAGCAGTGATTCCCTGGGCAGCCTGTTCCAATGCTTGACTGCCGTTTCCATGAAATTTTTCCCAATATCCAATCTAAACCTCTCCTAGTTCAACTATCACTTGTTACTTGGGAGAAGGGACTGACCCCCAACTCACTACAACCTCCTTTCAGGTAGTTGTAGAGAGTGATAAAGTGTCCCCTGGGCCTCCTTTTCTCCAGTCTGAAAAACCTTGGCCATTCCTCATAAGACTTGTGCTCCAAACCATACACAAGCTTCATTGCCCTTCTCTGGACAAGCTCCAGCACTTCAATGTCTTTCTCCTGTTGGCCACACTGTCTCTGATACAAGCCAGGATGCCACTGGCCTTTTTAGCCATCTGGGCACACTGCTGGTTCATGTTCAGACAGAAGCTGACCAACACCCTCAGGTCCTTTGCTGCTGGGCAACTTTCCAGCCACTCTGCCCCAAGCCTGTAGTGCTGCAGGGGGTTGTAGTGGCCAAAGTGCAGGACCCAGTGCTTAGCCTTGTTGCACCTCATACAGCTGGCCTCATCCCATCAAAGCCACCTGTGCAGATCCCCCTGTAGTAGTATCTTCCTACCCTCCAGCAGATCAACACTCCCAGCCAACTTTTCTAAGTACCCTAATTAGTAATCAGAGATTTGTGTTAATTTGCAATAAGTAAAAATTCCACCAATTGAGCCTGTTTTGCCCACGACAGCCCGAGCACATTATGCTGGCTGATGTCAATAAGGAGGACATAACCCCTTGTTATCCACTGACACTGTACATCTACCCTAGTACAACATAACCTGCACCCACTATCTTGGAAACTACATTATTCATCACAAAAGTTATTCATGCATTTCCAGTGATATAATTTATCTTTGGACCTATATCTTCTGGGAACTTGGTAAATTATCATTTAGGTGATTAAAGCTTGAGGCATGAATTGGAAGAGCAGTAACTGAGAAGAAACCCAAATCTTTGGTCACATGGGACTTCTCAAAGAAGCTAGATAGGTTTTGCATAAAAGTATTTGAGGTTTTTCAGGCCATGTGCAAAGATTTCAATCCAAAGAAGTGCTCATGCATTTTAGGTAGAAGCACTAAAACAAGGATTTTAGGAACTAAGAGAAATCTCAGATATCTGTATAAAATTATGAGTTGCACACATCTTCCAGTTAAATCATTGTAAAGTAAATTGGAGAGAAAAATGTTGTTACTATTCACCAGGAAACTGGGGGTTTTTTTAACATTTTGCTGTGCTCTAACGAATCACTTTTATTGGAGGGATCCTTAAGAGCATAGCATAGCGTCTTCCTTCTTAATGTTGGCTTTTAGAAGGAATATCTGAAGCAGACAACTCAAACAAATAAAGCATTCTGTTGAATCATGCTCCTGAAAGTGGTTTTTTTGCTGTAAACTGCTTTTAGGTTAAAACCAAAACTGAAACTCTCCTTCTTCAGACTGATACTCCCAAACAATACAAAAGCTACCTGTGCAAGTGATGATTTTTATGCCTGTGATTAACTTTTAGTACCGTGGGACTATTTGTGGTAGTGCAGATAAGCACATGTTTGAGTGTTTGCAGAAACTGAGCTTATCTCCAACCTGTATTAGCTGGATTCAGGGTGCTCAGGCACACACACACTGCTTTCTCTCAGGAGTCACAGGGTGAACAGCCTCCAAGTTTCAGATCTCCTTTTCCACTCTAAAGTTAAAACTTCAAAAGTCTGCAGTAAGAACCTTTGGGGATTAATGTAATTCATTCTTTCCTGTCCAAGTTTTACATTGTGGAATTATTACACTGCTCTCCACAACTGCAAGCTCTGGGCCAGAGACAACTGTTTCAGTTTATTTTAACAGGGTGTTTACCTTATTAAAGTAATAAAAAAGAGGGATGATTGCATTAATTACTACATCAAACTAGCTGCCATGGCACTCCCCTACCAACCCTCAAATCAATTAGTTGCATCTGTAAGTCAAGTGATTGAAGGTTTTTTATTATTTTTCCTTTCCCCTTATTTTTTTAATCCATTTTGCCATTTAATATTTTCTTCGAGTAAAAGCTATTGTTCTTCTCTGAGAGGATGAGAAGATTTAAATGGACTCCTAATAAGTGGTAAGAGGTTCAAAGCTTGATTCTTGGTTACTTAGAACCTTCTGAAGTGATAGTATCCCACAATGTGATTTTAAAATGCTTCTATTCTACTCATAGAAGTTTAGACTTGCCTTGCCCTGGTGTAATTGGTTACAGGGGTGCAAAAAAGCAGAAAACCTTTGGGGCTGTCATATGTCTATGAACAAGTGGCTTTACCGGTGTAATTAATTTAAAGTAAATCCAGCATTAAGAACATGACCAATATTAGCTACATTTCTCGTTTCTATTTTAGATCTAGTTTCCTAATGAAACAATGCATATGTACTGCATGCAGGGCAGCGAGTATACATCTTTACCTCCCTCCTGAAAATTTTTGAAACCATCAGACAATTTCAAAAAGTCAGATGGGCAGCAGTCACAAAGCTCCAACTAGTTTCATGAAAGGAAAGGGCTGGATAAAGAAGAGAGAATACTTGCCCTTTTTGAGGGAAAAGTGAGAAGAGACCTCCCTGTCCACATGTGACGTGCAAAGCTGTGGTTCCACTACTCCCAGGTGGTGTAGGCTGAGCATGTGGTCTGGTGGGTTTGGAGACACCCACTTCACTTCCCCACACAGCAGCCACTGCAGATGAACACACGTGGGGTTTCTTTGTCCCCAAGACTCTGAAGGGACATGTGGAATCAGGATCTTTTTAGGAGCAGAGTTCATTTTTACATCATGCTTATAGGAAGTGTCTCTTTATAGGAAGCTGCCTGCCGAGACAGCAGCAAACACAGCACAGCCTCCTACCTGACAGGGATAAGCAGCAAGTTCCTCAGCATCCGTAGCAGTATCCTACAGCTGCCAGTTGCAGCTATAAGGTAGAAGGATGACAATGAAACTGACTGCTGCTTCCCAGTTCTAATTTTATCTAAACCAGATCATGAGCAGTTAAAAAAATAGGCTTGGATCTGCTCTAAGCTAAACCAGCTGTTTATCAAGAGCTTGCAAGGGCAGGGAACAGCAATACTAGCTAGTCCTGTCATCTTCTGTCTTCAGTGTTCTGCCTGCCACCAGCTGCAGAAGCCACTAGGGCTACAGATTTCCCAACAATGGAATAAACTGCACTGTGGGACGATCCATCTCCTTTTGGTCCCATTGTTCTAACAACACAAAATGTCTCAGTGCAGCTGAGAATCTGGCTCTCTGCATCTCTCCCAGCTTCTAATAGGTTTCAGCAAGAAAATGCATTGCTTGTTCCATTTAACTGAGAGTACATAATCACTGTCAGAGACATTCAAACAGATTTTATTTTTTTTTTGGTGAAAAATTGTTGCACATCAGACATATCAACTTAGTTTGCTTGAGATGAGAATAGAGGAAAATACAGGAAAGGCCTCTGCCTGTGTCACAGGGGAGATCTTCACAGCAAAATTACTGTGCTGGGGGATATCACTTTTTAAGGTAATAACAGCATCAGCATCGCCATTGCAGTCAATTAACAGGACCAGGAATTCCCCCGGTATCTCTGGGTCACATTCTGCTAGTGGATGCTTCATTTGGCTTCCCTTTACCTCAGCTGGACTTCACATAGGCATCTAAGAGTAGCATTTGGCCCCAAAAGAAGAATCAGCACTTCTGTTGTAAGCAGAAGCATTTGGTGTGCCTTATGTGGGTTTTCATTCCTGGGCGGAAAAGTCTGGGGAGCTCAACAGGGTTCCTTTGTTGCCCAGTGATTTAAGGTGTGTTGATTTGCATGACTTCATCTTCCACCTTCCAACACTCATGAGACTTTACTGAATTAATTGAAAGAAAAGAGAGGCGGCAGAGGAGTTGGAGAATGAGACCATCCCACATGGATCACTCATGTGTGCTGGTACTTAGAACATTAGAGAATTCCTGTGTTTAGAAAGAAAAAGAAAAAAGCCCACCCATCAGTGCTTGCACCCTGGTGTTTATGGCATTACACCAGGCAAGTAATAGAGAGTATGTTTGTATTTAAAAGAATATTTCAAAGCCAAGTGTGGTAAAGAAAATACCTGGTGTGATAATAAATCACTTAAAATGTTTGTAATCTTACAAAACAGGGATTGTTAAGAATTTTTGCCTTTCACTCCACATTTTCTTTCAAAGGAATGGGAGGAGAGAAAGTTTTTGATCTGTCCTGCAGACATATAATTTTCATGTTCATTTTATGTCTTTATGTCTTTGAGAAGCACTCAGAACTTGCTTCTGTTGCAATACCTTCCACAATGAAAACTTAAATTCTGTAATGATAGGAGAATTTTCATCTTCAAAAGAAAAAAATGTGTTCAGGCCAAGGCATTTAACTAGAATGGGGCATATAAAGAACAATTCAAGTCCCAAAGCACAGGCACTTAATGCAATAGATGCAAAGTAGCCTTTGATGCTCTGTGGCTCCAAGATACCTGCTTGAGGCTGGCAAATGTAACGTAGGACTCTACAGCATATCTGCAGCCTCAGGAAGGGGAGGTGAAGGGTAGGTAAGGTGTCTAAAATGACACCAGTTACCACTGCTTAGGCAGAGGAATTGCTATGCATTATTGTAATTTATTCCTGCATAGGTTTGGCATTCTTCTGATTCTGTATTCAATGAGGAACATGAGAGGTCTTGCATTTCTATCTTACTTGTTATCATATCTTGCTCTATCTCTCACCATAAAATAAGTTCTGGAATAGACTATGGGTCTTTTCTGCCATACCATATTAAAAAATAATTATTATAGCAATTCTCAGTGATTCATCACAAATTCAAGGATTACACCTTTTAATGGAAGCAGGTATACAACATCAGATAATATTCACCTACTTTGATGGGATTTTCCCAGTACTGCATGGTACGTAACACTGATTATTAAGTGACTTCTCTTTCTGTGTTACTGAGATGATGAAGATTCATCATGAGTTAAGTCAAGTGGTAAATCCAGATCAAAACCAGGGATGTAAAGTATGCTCGAAGGCACAAAGATAAATTCACGAGCACTGTCTTCACCTATGTTACCTTATGAAAGTAGTATGTTCCAACTGACAACAGTCATTCACCTTCACTGTGGTCTGAGGAAAAAATGTCTCTGGACTTTCCTACAGTTTCTACAGTTGAGCATTAGTGACAGTTACTCCACAATAAGTCCTTAGCAGCAGTTTCCCAAAGTGAAGAGTTGAAATCAGAATTGCATAGAATAACACTGTCTATGCATGGGCTTATAACAAAATAACAATTCTGGAATTGTTATCCTGGAGAAACTCAAGATGAATTAAACCTATGGGATTGCAAGGAAAATAAAAATGACTTTAAAGAAAATCTGTCAGAGTAGTGCTTCAAAGGTTTCCCTTAGCTTCTTTGGTTTTAGTCTAGGAATTACATTTTGAGCAGAGCTTTGCTGCTTTTGGATGGTTGCAAATAGGAGTACTTAGTTATACAAAATCATGGAAATTAGAACTCCTTTGGCAGCCCAGTGTGGTACTGTTCCCCATGGGCTCATTTGAAGGAGAACTGCCCAAAGGCCAAACTGTGGCTGTGACTGGCAGCACACACAGTTCTCACTCATGTCAATAGAAATTCCGTGCACAGACCTAAGTAGTAAATTGTGCTGCACACTTACTGTAAAAATTGGAGATAAGGAGAAACATAAGAGATTTTTAAGGAGCTTGTGCTTTGTAAGAATGATTGATATCATCATGCATAAAGTATTGAATATTTAAATGCGCTGGGGAATCTCATCTGCTGATTACTTGATGCTAAAATATGTCATTTAGAACTCAGAATACCCTTTCAAAAATTTTGTAACTTTCTCACTCTCTCTGGAGTCATTAATTATACAGTTTTGAGAATCAGTCAAGGGACATACCCAAGTTTTTTCTCCAATAGGCAGAGGAATACAGTTCAAAGTACTCTACCTAGTCTCTCAGCAAATTAATAGGCTGACACAGGTGCTTCCTTGGCTAACACTTTTCACCTGTGACAACTGCAGGTAATTATTTTGCCCAAGTGAAACTGATTTTGGGCATTCTCAATGAGAAAACCTTTCTTTCCAGGTTCAATAAAATTTGGTATGCATTTCACTCTTGGAACTTAGATCTTTCATTAAAAAGTTGCATGGCAGAAAGAACTGACTCTTGGCATTTGAATATTGGTCTCCAAAGAGACAGTGATAGTGGGAGCAAGAGTGCCAATATTATTCTTTAAAGATGAGGTAAGTTACATCCTGTCCAAACTTAGGAGAGAAATGAGTTTGTGACAGTTACATTTATTATAGCAGGGCTGCCTGCAATTGTTAGAAAAAAGTGGCTGCACCAAGATTTTTTTTAGGATAAAGGTGGGTAAAAGTTGAGTCATTCTCCTATTTCAGGTAAAACCAGCTACAAGTTGAGCCTAAAATCTGAAGGCCAACAGAGCTCTTGCAAACCCCACTTATAAAACTAGTATTTAAAAACTACTGATTGTTTCTTGAATATTTACAGAAATCCCATCGGAGCAATGTTGGATGAAATACTATGTTCTTCATGTAAAAATGTGTTCTCCTTTGGAAACATCAGAAAAATAGCAACAACAACAAAACAAAACAAAATAAATAAAACCAACAATAAAATCAAAACCACAAAAACAAAACCCACAAACAAACAAACAACTCTCAAAAAACCAAATAAAAAACACACATTCACAGGAACCAAAGCCAGGGCTCTCTGGCCATTGCAGTCATAATCTACCCAGCAGACCATGCCTGCCTTCCAGTGTCACTCTTTTCAGAGTGACACCACCCCGTATTGCTGTACCTGATGCTGATGCCTCATCCCATGTCTCAGTGACTTTCCCTGGTTAGGTTCTGTTCTGCTTTCTGAGCTTTTTTTTCAGCATCCTGTTGTAGAGTGGTTCATGTACACTCACAGAAATGTTAGGGCTGGCAAGGATGCAAGGAAACTGGCCCCACTCAGGTTCTTTTATGGCTTAGACCATTAACATTCCCTGTTCATTTGAATGGTCTGAGAAGAAATGAACAGTATACTAAGGAGACACTGTAGAAAAATCATGATATTTTGAGACTTGTTTGTAAAGCACTTTCAAATAGTCAAATGAAATGTGATGGATGTTGGCTTATAGCTACTGAAATCAGAGTAACTTTTTGGGGTATTCATGTGGTGAATGCAAGACTTACATTGTTAGTCTTCTTAAAACTTTTCACAGTTGAATTCTATAAAGCAGCAAACAATGAAATTACTCCATTGGTTCTTGCGTGTGGTAATATCTACTTCACCATTACAAGTTGCTTTTATTGGGCATTGTTACGTCACCTAATCATTAGCAGTTCTGCCCCTAGGAAATATTGTTTAGCAAACCAAAATTATATCTCTTTTTAATGTGAAACAGTTGAGTTGAAGCATTATGGATATTAGATGAGGTTTTGTATTTTGAAAGGGGGAGGTGGAATGTGAGAGGCCCCACAGCATATATATTCCTGAGCCATCTGTTGTGCCAGCTATACAAAAGCAAAAGAGGGCCAGGAACTGCTTGAGCATGCTGCCAGGAATACTGAGGGAAGAAGGACCCCCAGACAGGACCCTAACAGCCACAGATCTTAGGGCAGTGAGGAAAGAGCAGCATCTCAAGCAAACTGAGGATCTAAATTGCACCCACTTTGGGTTTTGTACTCCAGTACTCCCACCACCCATATACTAGAAACAATTGCAATTTTTAGAGCAATGAGTACTTCAAAAACCTTTTGAGGCAGTGCTAGAATTTGGTTGCTGAGGAGTGCTCAATAAATTTATTTGCCCTATGTCATGTTGTATCTCTGCTATTTTTTTTTCTTCAATGGCCAGCCCCTCTCTCTCCTCTGGAAAAAAAAAGCACTGGGAAACAATTTGAAAAAAACCTAAGAAACAGAAAAAACCTTGAGCCCTTCATCTCAGGTAAAGAAGAAGCCAACCCACTTTCCATAACTTCATCAGTTTGTTTTCTTTTTGCAATAACCACTGGAAATTTTGTTCAGTTGTTTTACAATTCTTTAAAGCTGGATTCTTTCATAAACTCTTGGAAAGTGAGTATTATCTTCTTGAAAGGCCAAAAAGTACTATGGGATCCATACAGAATTGAAATGTAACAAAATATGTATTCAAAGTAAGTTTAAAATCATAGATGCACTTGATGAAAATTTCTGCCACATCAAAAATATACAGTACTCACCCACACCCCAATAACTGGAAACATATGGTAAGTCATTTCTTCAAACCCCACATTGTCCCTCATGACTCAAACACTTCTGAATGCCAGTGCAATTGCCCACAGGATTAAGTAGAAATTCACATACAGGTTTCAGGATGGAACTCTCTGAGTCAGAAGCTCTTCAGACATGGACTCAGCCCTTTACCAAATGCAGAGAGACTGCACTTGTCACTATGTAAAAAATGGTGCAAACTCAGAAAAAATCAAGGAGGTTAAGAGATTGGAATGACCAACCTGAAATCTGAAGTTTGTTATCCCTATGAGAGTTTGTGTGTCGAAAATAATAGGAAGGGGTTGTCCCACTTAAATGCCTTAAACAATGGTGATGTCTCTGCCCACTTCTGCTCTGAGCCATTCCCACAAGCACCAGGTGAGAGTTCACATTCTAACAGGCTACCAGCAAAAAGAAGAGTGCAATACATCTCATCTGTATTCATTTCACGTGGATGTAGAAGACTAAGTGCAATGCAGAATAAACATAATTCCCTCAGTTCAGGAAGCAAAAGACTTGTTGAGTCTTCTTGACCACCACACGATGGCTCTCTCCAAATATATGGAAAGATACCTATTGTGGTGCTGGTCTTCTGCAATGTAAACATAACATCATTAACATAATAAAGATCACTGAGTTGTTTAAAAAATTTGAAAGAGATGACAAATTTTAATCAGTGCTTAACTGAGATTTAGTCTTGAATCCTATTTTTGGGAAAAACATACCTTTCTCAGTCATCCTGCGATGACTTGTATCTTCTTGATTTCCAGACTGGCAGGAATAGCTTTGCTGAGGAGCTTTTCACTGTTCTTGTAATTTTGACAGACTCAAAAGCCAAGGAAACTAAATGTACAATGTTGGGGAGCTTTGGATTAGCATTCTCTAGGTTAAACACTCTCCCCTTATCCACATACTTTCCATGTAGTAAAGACAGGGTTCTTCCATTTCAAAGGTGGGTGATGAAGAGTTTATTTCTCACTTGAGTGGAAAATCATAATTTACTTACCAAAACCCCCACTTGTTTATTTTGGAGTGTATTTACCATGATGTAACTAGTGCATTGCTTCCTTTTACACACATGCCACTGTGGCTCCCTTTTATTTCCAGAACCATATTCCCATCTTCCCAAAACAGCATGTGGATGCAGCTCAGCTGGGCACCCAGACTATCTGGAGTTGATAGCTTGATACAAATATCTTACAGCAGCCGATACTTGTAGATGCACAAGGTAGATTCAAAAGGTAAAATTTTTCTCTTCTTTGTACAGTTAAGGAGGCAGCAGTTCTCTGCTGCTGCCAGATGGATTATAGTTCATCTACTCACATGGAAATCAGTAGCTAAAATCATCAGACACACACCTCACAGTCCATCCAAACTGTCTCACATTTTCTATCTATGACTGCTATCATAGAATTCTTGAGGTTTTCTACATGTCAAAGAGTAGTCTCAAATAAACCCTTGAGTTTTAGAGCTACTTAATTCCTGGTGAACTTTATTCATGAAATTCACATGTTGTACAATCAGATTGCCAAAACTGAAACACTATCACAATTGCAGATAGTGAAAACCAAACCCTTTATTTGGTAGCCCAAGCATTGGTGTGGTTCATGTGAAAAGAAGCAATACCTTCCAAGCACACACATGTCATGTTCAACTGACATTTTGGATACTTTGTCAAAGAATGTAAATTCATTTATCATGGCTGCACCCTGTGTGGGTGTGCCCTTCCAGCCTGCGCAGTGGATTTTTCAGGTGAGGCTCAGCGTGCGCAGAACTGGCCCCACCGTTTAAAGTCCCGAGGTCCATTTGCCAC
>JAOXXN010000395.1:33849080-33864147 GCA_026770055.1 Myrmophylax atrothorax
ACCCTGCTTGGCATCTGAGATCTGACGGGGTCGGGTGTCAGGGTGGCATTTAACTGCCTAAATTCATTTATCAGAAAGGACAAAATTTTACATTTTTATGATGCTTTCAGAGATACCTATACTATTCCTTATCTCATTGTCCCTCAGTAGGGGTTCAACTCCTAAGAATCTTCTACTGGCCTGAGTGAGTTTTTAAGGAAAGCCGAAGGATAAAATTATAGAGAGACTGTGATTAAAATAAAATCTTTGTTTAGTAAATAGAAACACGCATTTCAAAGAGGCTTCTGATTCTGGGTGCACCATGCTGACCTACTTTTCAAAATGCTCAGCACCTGCAGTTCCCCCTGCAAAGGAGGCTGGAGAATAAGACATTCCACACCTCAATTAGTGTACTGAAGGCACAAAAGCTTTAATTAACATAAGATCCAATGCAGCGATTTATGCAGATAAACCTTGTTTACAAAGTTGAGCTCTAACAGGTGTTTTGCTGTCCTCCTTCCAAATTTAAGTGTTTTAATTTTTCACTTAAGCAATCAAACTTAAACAGAAACTAAGTTAAATAAATACATGGATCAGATCTGCTTTTGCCATTCTCACTTCACTAAGATCATTAAATCACAGAAGACTGAACATCATCATAACAAGAAAGAATACCTTATAACAAAGGAGAAAATAATTATGAACAATCCTGCATATGTAAGAATGCCTTTCAAGAGAGACTGAATACTGAATGAATCCTTGCAATCCTTGCAGTAAAGCTTCATGTATTGTGCCTCCTTTCTTGGGTTCTTAGCATTATGCCTTGCCAATTCATAACTAACATCTGCTGTAGCTAAAGACCCCAATGCCACATGCAAACTGCTAAGGTCCATTTAAACTGTGGCACCACAAATGCAGAAAATGAATTTCTGCTATGAGGGAGAAAGATTCAGAACATGTTCTACAAAATGATTCACTTAGAAGTCATGCATGGTATAATTTAGCTAGTTTTTTTCTGTGATTATCTGAAAAGTAGGGATAGGGAGTCAGCTGGTGAGAAGACGCCAGATTATCTTGCTGTGTCACCATCACCTGCCTGCCTTTGTGTCTTCACCTTCACCTGACACCTTAAACCAGAGAGGTTGTTTTGCCTATGACTTACCCTGAGGAAAGACTTAAACTCCATTTGCCCTATTTGGCTGTTCATGAAGGATTTTTTTAGGATCACCTGCAAACCTTTTTAGATAGTCGCACATAAACACAAGAAATAGGTATCAGAAAATAATCTGGAGATCTCTGTTCAAAGACATCCTCATATCCAGTAAATGGAGAGGTGAATTTGAGGGTGACAAGAAGCAGAACCTCCTTCGAAATTAAAATTCACTGTGGTATATCAGCAAGCAAAGGTCTGTGTGTGCATACAAAATCAACACTGTCTGTGAAAATAAATAGCCTTGGCAGCAACACTCCAGAGCTAGAGCATAATTGGCCTGCATTTTACTCCCTTCTTTTTCCTTGTAATTTCTTTGTGCTGTGGTTCTTTGTACAAAGAAACCCTCGTTTGAGGGATTTACAGCCTTTTAGGGAGGAAATTAAAGATTCAGTGTCTCTCCATCACTTACAGAGTGAATTTGATTTTTAAAATGAATTATTGTTATTTGTAACTGCAGTTTATCTGCATATCTTCAGACAACACTTGCTGTTCTTGCATGAGTTTGAAATATAGCAACTAGTGAGTGTGACGGGACAGAGTTAAAATAGGAAGACTTTTTCTTTTCCCTCCAAGGCATATTCAGAGTATGGGGTTCAACTGAACAGCAAGGATACAGCCCGTATTTGGACCTTCCCCCTCCCACTTGTGTGGGTCAGCCTGATGAAGGGTCCAGATTTAGGTTCATAACATTCCTTACCCTACTCCTCCTAACACTTGATAAAAATAAAACTTAGGCAACTGATAATGTATATTCCAACCCCACCCAGACATTACATTGAAACTTCAAAAAAGAGTATTCTAAAGGGGCCTTAAAGAGCAGGATGAGAGGTTATTCATTACCTCCTGCAATCTGAACTGCATTAAGTGCCCGATCCTCAAATAGATCTGATCCTGAAAGAGGGGGAAGGCCTGGGTCCGACAATGGGCTCAGTGTGGTAGCTCCCCTTACCCACACAGAATCCCATTGACAGCACTCAAATAATCATGCTGGCTGATGGGTGTTTAAAGGTCTACACTGGCCACGACACAAGGTTTTTTCCAAGAATAGCTATGGTTATTCATCCTAAATGGCCCAGAAAGCCTGGAGACAGCTCACATATTTTTGTTGAACATTATGCGCACTAACATGAAATCACAAGGGTTAGCTGCAGACTTGAGGAGAGAAAGACTTCAAGTGTAGGTTTGTTCTACACGTTTAGATCTGCTTGCTCAGAAAAGTGTGAGGATTAGTCTGGCAATACAAGACCATAGTCCCTCCTCTGAAGATTGCAGCAAATGGAAACAATGCGAAGTGCTAAAGCTAAATCCGACCCCTGGGTGAATGACATAATCCTCCCCAGTGCCAAAACATTGTCTGAGGAATTCCTCAGTTTTATACTAACCTGCTGTAATTCTTTTAGGTGTCCCTTAGCTCTCATACCACTCCCACAGGCACATGAAACCTGGCTATTTTACTGGACTCAAGTGTTAGGACTGCACAGAGAGCAAAATAGAATTTCATAGGGAAAAGGAGCAGGTATGTTATGAAACCAAACCAGGAGAATTTTTTCAAGAGAAATAACTTAAAGGTTGTCACTGTCTCTATTGTACAAAATTCACACAGAAAGAAAATAGCTGTTCTCCTAACCTTATTGACTATGGCCAAATTTCACTCCTAGTTCATTTTGCCTCATAATTCTGTGACAGCCATGCAATATTTCACCGATGGCCCTTTCACTTTTCATTTGAAAAGTCTAATTAGCAGAAAAAACTCTCTTTGGTTTAAGCCCTGCTAGAAACTGATCTGCGTGGTACAGATTTATATTTGCAAAATAATAGGCCTCTTTGGGCATATACATATCTGCTTCATACAGCAACATCTCAAAATGTTGCAGTAATAAGGAATTCTAGTAATGATACTCTTACAAGTGGAATCCAAAAGCAGTTTTCATGGAGACACTCTGAAGAAGACCTAATAAAGACCCTGAAGTACAGAATAATACCCTGGCCAAGAGAGAAAGGGAACTCGTTGCTTCTTCAAAAGGAGCCATACAGAGTGTGTTCACAAAGTATTCCACAAAGTGTTCATTTTGTGGCCAAAGGCTTCAATAGTAAATGCAATAAAGTTATGTTTAAGGAGTATTACGATCACCTGAATAATTCCACAGGGAACATGGAAGAAAAGTTTCTGCAAACTCATTAATATATTCAAATTCATTCAAGAAACCAATCATCCCATGGGAAACAACAGTTGATTGTTGAATTTCTGATAGTTGTTAGACAAGGTGTCTCACCAGGGATGGTTAGGGAGGCAGATTCTCCAGATCTGACTGCAGGGTGGTATGTTATGGGCTAATGAAATCATTAGTAAAAGAATAAGGTAATGTAGTCAATGGCATGACCTATTTACACAAAGTTATTGTATTTCATTATCCTCAAATTGGAGACAGTTTGACTCTGTGGCAGGAGACACCTGCATGAGCCACACCAGCACCATCCAGCCGTAACAAAGGGCCAGGGTGAGAGCATGAGCAAGCACATACAGGAGATGAAAGGAGGACATGGGTAACTCAGGCAGGACACAGCAAAAGCAGGGAGGTGGTGACTTCATAGGAGGGACTATGATACTTAAAGAGTAATAAACTTCAGCTCTGATTCTTGTTCCCCACCCTTTCCCAAGTTGTCACACCTATTAACTTCATAAAGGTGGCAGGAGGCTTCACTAACATCTGTGAAGTGCTTTAAAATTATGTAATGTTATTAAACATGCATTGTACATGCCAAAAGTAAATCCTGCAGCTCTGGTTTGCCCAAATGGTTCAGCTAAAGCCAATGGGAATAATAATAACTGGGTGAGCAGGAAAAAAATTTTCTTAAGGAATAACATGGAGTAAACCTCAGGGCATTTATTGTGAGAAGGGAAAATGTATATTTTATTCATTTTATGACAAGTATTGCACAAAGCTGCCCTCACTTGCTTACCCCCAAGGGGTTATACCCTTTCCAGGGATAGTGGGGTTTACCATTTGCATCAGCCATTTCAGTTGCAAGCTCTGTTCTCATCGAAGTTAAAAGAAATTTCACAGGGCAGCTTTCTTAGCTTGGCTGTCATTGACATTTAGTGCAATCAATCTTATTTCCGTCACTGAAGTGAGGAACTGGATAATCTTCTGTGCACATTGTTACCAAAATAAGTATTTATATGTGAATATACAAAGGACTTATTTAAAAGCAACACAAAGAGAACTTGAGAGGGTACTGGACTTCATGACCCCAGTACACAGTTAAAGGGGATAGACGAAAGAGTGGGGGGGAGACACAAAAGAATTAAAGAGTTGCAAGGATGGAGTTTTAAGAAGTTATTTGGCATGGATAACAACATGAAAGGAAGACTAAAAAGATTTGGGGTTTTTGCATGAAAATCTGTCCTGTGTATGTTTAAGAAAGGCTTCTGATTCAGTATTTGCCTTAGCTCATCCTTCTGCAGATGGAGATGTTTCTCTCCCTTCATGCCATTGGCCCTCACGACTTCTTTTATGCCAAAGTGTCTCTGCGGAATTGATCCAGCTAAAAGCTCCCACTTTTTTCTGGTTTTCTCATCAACCAGCTGTTTTCAGACCTGTCTTCCTCCACAGGTACTGGTGACACAAGGTTGTGCAGGCAAGGAAGGACCTAAACTACAAACAAGGAAGAGACATAAAAGGGGAAGGATTGATCTACAGTTCTAGGTGAACTGATTTACTAGAAATTGCAAGAGAGATTCCTTCCTACTAAAAAAAAAATAAACCAACAGTAAAATTATAAAATTTCACAACCTTTCTAACTTGCTGCCCTTAATACCAATTTGTTACACAGCTTGCAAAGGTACATTGCTCCCAAAAGAGCAGCATACAAAATATGTAGAGACTTATATGTTCCAACATTCCTAGCTCCCACCTTTTCAGAGAGTGAACAGGATAACTCCACCTGGATTTATACAACAGTAGTAGGATCCAAAAAATCTACAAGAGTAACAAGAAAGTAGATTTTAAGCAAGTCTCTTACTAAGTATCTGTTTAACCTAATTCTGGTGGGAATATGCTGCATGAAGCCTTTGTGAACACTCCGCTAGCACTGTTAAGAGTCCTCTGTAAAGCTTCAAGCTCCTGTGTTCAGCTGTTGAAATACCAGTCTAAGCTCTCAAATGAGCATCCCTTAACTATAGCACAAAAACAGAAGTCCATCAGCCAAACCAAAGGAGATTATTAGCCAATCTTAGCAAACTCAGCACAGTTCAGTACATTGAAAGGAACAGGCTAAGGTTAATTGCATACTTAAAATAAACATAAAATACTATATTCAGCATATGAAATACTATATTCAGTGTATGATAACTTTAGCTATTATGTCCTACATTAAAAAAGTGGTTTGCAAGTATATTCTGTTCTGGTGTAGTAGACAAATCTCTCCTTCTCCTTAGTTTTCTTTTTTGTTACTGTTTTGATTTGTTTATTTTAAATTTGCAAAAATGGAAAGTTGAAGTGTAGCACCAGAGATCATGTTTAAATATTACAAGACCAGACCGGCTATTGAAATTTGGACTAAAGCCTAATGAAAGGCACAGTGTTTTCCAGAACCTTCCATGTCTTCATGCATCCTTAGTGACATGTTGGGCGGCATGCGTAAGTTCTGATATTAAACAAAACAAAACGGGAAAAAAAAATCATAAAGTTGATGAAAGTTAGAGAAGGAAAAACCTTATTATATCATCTAAACCACCGCTCCACCCCGCTCCCACACAAAGATCTCGAATATGTTCTCTGGCACCCTCCAGGCTCTATAACTTTAGTCCAACTCTGAAATGATTTAGATTGCAATGAAGGCCGTGCTGAAATAAAATAATTTTAGTTGACTGTTTTTGTACGTGCCTAGGAAGACCTTAGACTCCTCACAGCTGAGATACAAAAGGGAAAATAAGTCATTATGTAGCATTTTTCACTGTCACTGGTACATTCCCTTTTTTATTTTAGCTTTGTTTCTGATTTCATTTTCTCAGTTCACACACACTAACTAATCATACATTGAATACACTAGGTTGAAGGTGGGTTGCTTTGTACTTTTTGCTATCAGGTTTTGAGTTTCATGAGAACCATCTGTTGCATTCAAGAAGATTTTATTTTCACAGTCAATATAGGAATCAAATAATTATATATTAAAATCTTCTTTTTGCTCTGGCAAGGGTGAAACAGATTCAGACTTGAAGATTTTCTGTAAATATAACAAAGAATTCAGCTCTGTAAATGTAAAATAAACATAATAATGCAATTAATGGTAATATGGCAAATACAATATACGATCAGTTACATCCTTTTTCAATCTTGCACCATTTAACAATCATTTTTACCATTTCACCATTCTTTATAACTCCATGGAAAAATATTAGAAGGGTTTTACAGCACTTGAACACCTTCATTATAGCCTTCCATACATTAAACAGTATTTTCATTTCCTATTTACAAAGAAGCCACAATCACTGAGTGTTACAACTTTCTTTGAGGCTGTATAAAATTTGTGGGTAACCAAATACCTGTAGTTTTGCAGAAGTATTGACAGAACCACTTGGAACACCTCAAACACAAGCAATTAATTTGCATCGAAAGGAGGTAATGCCACATACTTTTGTGACCCTCTACTGCTTTTTTGCTTCCAGCCCTGGGAAGCACATGGGAATCTCATTAGGTCCAATAAGACCAAGTACAGGATCCTGCACTAGGGTGAGGGCAATCCTGCCTATCAATACAAGCTGGGGGATGAAGGGATTGAGAGCAGCCCCACTGACAAAGACTTAGGGGTACTGGTGTTTGAAAAACTGCCCATGAACCAGCAATGTGTGCTTGGCACAATTTGTATCCTGGGCTGCATCAAAAGCAGAGTGGGCAGCAGGTCGGGGGAGGTGATTCTGCCCCTTAACTCCACTCTGGTGAGACCGCACTTGAAGTGCTGCATCCAGCTCTGGGGTCTTCAGCACAGGAAAGGCATGGACTTGTTGGAATGGGTCCAGAGGAGAGCAGTTAGAGGGATGTCTTAGCTCTCCTATGAAGACAATCTGAGAGAGCGGGGGTTGTTTAGCCCGGAGAAGGGGAAACCTGACTGCAGCCTTTCAGCGGTTCAAGTTGACTTCTAAGATGGGGACAAACTTTTCAGTAGAGTCGTTTCTCACTGCTTCCACTACCAAGCAAACCACGGCATTTCCACAGGATAAAAGCAGGATCACACGGAGCTGTGCCATGCCCCCCAGGGCCGCTGGGTGGCGCCGTCTCTCTTCGGGTGAGCCGCGGCACCGCCCGGGTGGACCCGCCGCCCTGCCCGTCCCGTGCGAACCACACGGCTCTCACCGAACCCACAATTCGCTGCACTCGCAGCTCCTTCGAAGGGCTCTTCATATCCTGCAAACGCTCTCTTCCCGTTCCTGTAAGCTATGGTTCCTCTCGAGAGGCTTGCATGTGTGGTTGGTGGTTCCAGCACAGCTGAAACATCCTCTTCCAGGATAAAAAAGAAAGTTTTTCTAGATACAAACACCATCTGGAACACCATGAACAAGGATGTTCTTATGTGGTAATCACTGTGAAAGGTAATATAGTGTAGACATATATGCTTTTATTCACCTTTTTTTACAACCTTGATTTGTTTGCATTCATAATTTGCTTTGCTCTTTAATACCGAAGAAACTCTTTTTTCCTTTTTAAGTACATCTCTTAACAAGCCAAATAGCAACACTTTCAGTTACTTTATCCACTGCTGAGACTCGACAGACAGGTCACTAACACTTGTAAGCAGACAGTGTCATTCACTGGCAGAAACACCGAGTAAGCTACGCTGAGCCCCAGTGGGGTCAAAGGGCTCCACAGGTATTTTCAGCTTGCAGAAATCTCATTACTAGTAATAGATGAGCTGGAAAAACACAGCTTAGCCCTTAAAAATAGCTGAAGCCTGGGACCGGAAGTTACCAAAGGCATCTTTCTACTTGTAAACTGAAGAAATACCTCCTAAAATGATTAGAGAAAGCTTAACATAAAAGTAATGTACCTGCTTTAGGGCTATCTAAAACAGGAAAATGAGTCGTATTGCAGCTTATAATGATGCACTGAGTGTTGTTCAGTTTTACCAAAATGACTTTAGAATGCTAACAGACTGAGGACATTATTTCTCCAAATCACATATAATATTCTTTCATACTGCTGGAGTGGTAAGCAATTTCTCTAAGCTTGACCAAATTGTGGCTCAGGTGAGGGGTGCTTTTTTTCTGCCAGAAGCAACACACTGAAAAAAAAAGCAAAAGTGACCTATATAAGGGAGATGCTGGATTAGCAGCCAATGAACTTTTGGAATTGCAGCAGCTCTGTGGCCTCACTATTTTGATCCCTTAACCACCACAATTTCAGCATCCTCTCTAGCACAGGTCAGTTAGCTGATACATAAAGTACTAATTGTGCTGTGCCAGTTTATGCTTCAGGGCTGAAATTATAGACAACAGTTCAAGATAATCCATTCAGGATTTGGAAGTCTCTGTGCTTTCTCTCTACTGCAAAAATGCATTTGTTTGACTGTAAATCAGGCTGGAAGAGGCACAGAAATGCTGTGACCATCTCACAGATTTTGGCTTCCTCTTCATTTCTGGACATTGAGACTGGGAGCTACACTTCAGTGAAGCTGACTATTTGAAAGCCAAGTTGTTTGCAAGTTGAAAGCCACTGTCTGCAATTCAAGCATGGTCCAAAGACTTATTTTCAGTTCTCCACTCTAAAGCACCCAGCATCAGCAGCAGGACTTTTCCTCTTGAGATGTTATTAGAGCTGGAGCTGGTGAAGTTCCAGCATGTATACTTAAAATGTATTTATGTGATTTAGTTTCTGTGCAATTTCCCCCACCATTCACTCTCTTCAAAAAGGGCTGTAATTAATGCTACTCAGTGCACTGTGGATATCTTTATTTAATTAGTGTTGTTAAATTACATGGCAAAAGAGCAAATTCCTCCTCTCCTTTCCTGTGCATGAAGGGTCCCACAGACAGCAGAACCAGTCTCTTCCAGGGAAACAAACTTTTATGGTATCAGACAGGAATTGCATATTCCCTAACATTCTACAGACTCTCTGTGTGACTAGAGACAGAAACAAGAGCCTGAAGAGAGCAAATCACAGTTCTTAGAGCAAGGTCTCATATACTGTTCATTTCTTTCAGCCCTGTTGCTGGATCACTACTGTCTTGAACAGTAGCATTACTTTTTACAGGATTACTTTTTGCTCTGCTTCTTTTCTCACTACATTTATTTCCAAATAGTAAGTTTGTAAAATGTACAGAGGAGTCATTGGTGGGTGTCCAATTAGCATAATAACAGGAGACCTAGCATTCAAAATGATAATTAGGAAATAATTTTTGGGCACATTTTAAGATTACATGATCTTAAAACATGAACTCACTAATGCATCCCACTTCCAAAAAAATGCAACTTTCAGTACTGCATCAATGTTACCAGCTTGCTGAATGAAATAACTTTCTTGCAAGCATTTCACTACTGAAGTTGGATTATTTATTACTGTAGTTTCCTTTACATCAAACTGATCTTCTCTAAGAGCTATATATCTTTCCCTGGTTTAGAAGTACTGGTTCCACTCCAGGGTATAAGAGTCATTTTATTTTGCTACAAAATTGTACAGTGCAAGGAAATGAGAGGGGGGTCTTCTCCATCTGGCAGATGATCCTTAGAAGTGGAAAAGAAGATGTGCAGGCTTATGCTATTAAACTTTTTCAGTTCAAATGGGATCCAGCTGTTTGGGATCCATAGCATTCTTGCAGTTTAACTGTTCACAGTATGTATACTTTCAATCCCTTTATTTTTGTTTTCTCTAATTGTTGAGGCCTGAGATCATAAACGCCTCAGTCTTTCAAAAGTGAAGTGGAGTTCTTGGTAATTTGTTCTAATCAACTGCAGTAAGAAATGTCTGCTCCATAACCTTGAATGCTTTTTCTCTCCCTTGACAACAGAATAGACTTCTTACAAAAAATAAACATCTGGTTTGAATTGAACATCAAATTGCAGTTGCTTTAAGTGCCAACTATTAAATTACCTCAAATGTTTTATGTTTGAACATGATGTTTCAAGACAGCTAAATTTTTTAACTGTAGCACAAATGTACATTTAAAATTACTTCAGAAAATTAAATCCCTTGAACATAGGGTTGTTTGGGTTTGGTTTTGGGTTGGTCTTTTTTTAGAATCGTCTAGCTTGGTCACTCTTTTTGCTTTCCATTTAGAGAAATTATTATTGACACAGGTTTTTAGACAACCAAATATGCCTCATCAGATGGTAACAGGGAGAAAAGCTCTATCTAGAACTCAGTGACTCAGTTCTGAACTCTACAACATACGGAGGGATTGTCAAGACTGTCCAGAACTTATGAAATCAAATCAAAAAATCATATGGACCAAGGTTACAGCCTGTATTTTCATCAGGAAGCTAAACATTAAAGTTCATATCTAAGGCTTCTCTCACCTGAGAAACCAGCCCACTTTCCTTATCTGGCATTATTTTCTGGGGATGAGTCATACAGTCTGATTTGCATGACAGCATTTCAAATATACAACTTTACATAAATGTTGCTGTTTTTCTGAAATTGTCCAAATCTGGATCCACCACATTCTTGCAAGAAAGATTTTTATTTAATTTTTTTCAAGTAGGTTTCCAGCTGTCTCTGTCAGAGGGCATTTTTTAAGATAGAAAACAGTACAATTTGAACAAATCTGAGCAAATTAGGATGAACACCAAATTTGCTGTTTTGTTTATGCTTGTAATTTCTGTATGACTGGAATTGACAGTGTTGCTGAGGCTTCTTTATGATGTTTTAGGGAGAGGAAAGAAATGTTTTATTCATTGTGAGAGGACTCTAAAAAGACACTAGGGAAGTGTAAATGAAAACTGTTTTCATATTCCCTTCAGTATTTCTGCAAAACGCTGCTCCAAACCAAAACAGAATAACTCTAAGTTCAGACTAATAGTATCAGTTTACTTCTTCTTCCCAGACACTGATGAAAGTGAAACTACAAGGAGAATTGAGAGAGAAAAAAATAAAAACAATTAAAGCACAGATGACTGCAGCTGGGCAAATTGCTGCCAATTACTCTGATGACTCCTAAATTGGATGTGACCCAGTGTCAGTGGTTGTCTATGCTTGTGTTTTCACCAAAGGTAATTGTAATTGTTTTGATGAACAGGAGAAATTAGTAATTACAAAGGTTGGGCCACCTGATTGAAGTTTCCATGTTATTTAGATGTCTCTTCATACTACTGACTCTGGTTTTACTTATTTGAATTCTGTAACACAGATCAAACCTTAAATGCACTGAGGAAAACGATGCAAGCTTGATCATATTAAAAACCTGCTGATTGTTTCAGGTACTCCATGAGAATAACAGTGACTTTTTATGCCTGTACATAGATAGGAAGAGTTATTTAATATATGGTTTTTGCTGAAAATGATCTGAGCAAGTTCAAGAGACACAAAGCTGAAATTCATTAAAACCTACGAAGAAGACATTTTCATTCTGGAAAAGACTAAATCAAATCTGACTAACCAATCCCACCATTGCTAGAGGTCCAGAGTGTCTGAACAATGGATGTATTTTTCACTTAATGAACTTCATCAGTACATGTGCTCTGGTATATGTTATTAGGGGAAAAACCTTCATGTCCTCAAGTAGCAGTTTTCTTCTTTTAGCTTGATGAAAATTACTTCAGTTGCCATTTAAATAATGCAAATGGATACAGCTGAAAGTAAAGTCACAGAATCATAGAGGTGAAGAGGTGAAATTGGAAGAGCCTTCTGAGGTTATGGGGTCCAACCCCCTTCTAAAGCAGGTACACATAGTGCCAGTTGCCCAGGATTGTGTCTAGAATATTTCTGACGGTGTCTAGATGGTTTTGAAGTCAACTTCTCAATAATTCTGTTCTTTAGCTTCTTCAGTCTGACAAAGTCATTTCAGTCAATGTTACTTCTTAGAAAAACTTTGCTGATTGAAAACATGATGGAAATTGTTTGGTTTCATGCAGTACTTTGAAACAGGTGATGCTGTTATTAAGGTTCTAGAAGAAGACCAGATCAGGAAGTACCATGAAAATCATTGCCACAAAACCAACAAAAATTGCAAGAAAAATATTAAATGAGGAGGTAAGTCCTGGAGACATTGCTCTTTCTGATCCGAAGGGCTTTTAGCCTGAGCTGAGAGCTGAATAATTGCTCTGGGTTGAGATGTGGTGACTAGCATGTGGCTACTCAAACAGATATGCAGTCGATACCGTTTGCACCTACATATTTTACTAAGTAGATATATTCCCAAATACCTATTCAACTACCTAAGACAGTTTTTTTTAAAAAAGGTATTCATTATTTTCCTTCCACTTTTCCCCCAAAATTCACCTACCGGCTTAATATTAACAGAAAAAAAACCAAAAAACCAAACCTCCCAAACCCAGAAGAACTAACAACCTTTAACTAGTTTTCAGCTGAGGTATATTACTATTTTTTGAAAATGGTGTTGAAGAAAGCCCCAGCTTCCTAAAGGGGCTTCCTTTCAACATAACCCATGAAGGTAGAGAAGCCCTGAAGATCTGAGGCATGTTAACCTGTTAAAATGTTATTCTGTTGAAAATCAGTTTGTGGAAATCTAGTCCAGTTAAAGTTATGACATAATTATGGAATAGCATTCATTATCAGAGCAAATTATTTCATCACTTTAACATCCAGGACTCTGCAGTCAGTCTTTAAATATCATATACTGAACTGCATATGCCTCCAGCAATAGGGAGGTTGAAACCTAATGAAGCTACCCTTCTCTATGTCCATGAAAGTGATTGGAGACTGAAAATTACTAATTTCAGAATAAATATACTTCCAAATTTTATGAAGGAGACATATAAACACATTCACCAAGTCAAATAAGGATGTTTGAATGAGGAAGAAAAAGAAACAAGGGTGCTTTTGTATTGAGAAAGGATATCAAAGTAAAGCAGGAAGAAAACGGTCAAAGAAAACTAGATGCCCTAGAAATGCCCCACTGTTTTCAGGATAAACCATGTACTGTAATGAAAAACCTGGAGGCATGGATATTGCAGACTGCTAGGGCAACTCAAGCAGAGAAAACTTGCCAAGGTTTTTTTGCATCATCCAGTTTTGTATATACATTATCAAATTAATTATTAGCTTGTTTATAATCTTAATATATCAACTCTGTAATTGTGTGAGACAACATCAAAATTCTGAGGAGGTAAACTGTGCATCCCCAAGGATAAACTTGTGAGGAAACATGCTTGAACTAAGACTTTCATAGGGGCTTAAATGAGTTGATTTGTAAGCTTCACATCTTTAATGAAGGAAGAAGAAAAGCTGTGCTCAGGAAATGGGTCAAAGTTACCATTAGAAAATCTGTTGAGATGCTGGGGATCTTCAGAACATAATTAATCTGGAGTTTTTCTGCAGTACAACATAAAGAGTTAATGAACACTCAGCCAGAAAGAACACTGTGAGGGCTCTAACAGATATGTGGGAACAATATCAGTAGCAAGGAGTTAAGAGAAAAAGTAGAAGGAAAATATAGAAAAAAGGGTGAACATAAAAAGAGAAGAAAAGAGAGAGAAGGAAAAAAAAAAAGGCAAAATTTATACAAAGCCAAAATAACATCAGGGTTGCATTTTAAGAAATGTGTGTGTGTCGTGCTCTTTCTCTCTGTCCCTAGTCCTAAAAAAATCAGCTACTATTTTGGACATCAAATACAGTGTTCTCTTTCAGCCAGCTTCTCTGGCCTTAAAGAGTCTGTAGGGGGTTTGGCTTTTACTTTTCTCTGACTCTGAGTAGAAAAAATGGGAGGTTCGAGGGGGATAGGTATGTGCAGAAAATTTATACAGTGCCTGCAGTGAGTAGCCTCACTTTAAATGGATGATTAAATAACTGTGTGCCTTGAGCTCTTTCTCAGGGTTGAGCCCACCACATTCTCCAAGGGTATGCATCACTGCCAGTCAAACTCTCAGTTTAGAAAACGCCTTTTCCAGAGGCCAAATCTTCCCCCAAGAGCTCTTCTACCAATCTGGGCAAGTGAGCTGCAGTAGGGAATTTCTGCAAAACTCTGCACAATCCAGTGAGATCTCCTGGGAGAGCAGAGGAAGGAGATCCCATTCATTCTAGAAGAGCACCTACAGAACTTGATTATCTTCCTGGTTTGTGGCTGAAATAAGAACTGGGTTTAACTCTATGAACTTGCTCACCTATCACCATTTCTCTTATGAGTAGAAGAGAACTTCATGCAAAGTCCACCTACATTTAGTACAAATTACCTGCAGCATCCAGCCAACACTGCCATGACCCTGACGGGAGCTTACACATTCACCTCATGCATCAATACAAATTTCCCATGACTTTTAGCAGCTTTTTAAGAAATTACTTTCCCAAGAAATGTAATATATATATCATTACTTGTAATTTGACAGCATCATCTCACAGCGTAACCTTCATGCCAGGAGCCAGACAGAGCGAGTGTAATGTATGGCAACACATGCAGGGAGAGACAGAGAAGCAGCAATGCTGTGTGGCAGAGGTGGAACTTGGCGGTGGTCCTCTCTTTCCAGCTGCCTTGCACCGAGGAAGAGCCTGTGATCCTGTTCAAACTGTGTTTAGACCTGCTTACTGCTAAACAATGATACTTTGCTGCCAGAGGCAGCAGCCTACAGTGTGGATGGGCCCCATTTTTTCAAGAAAATTCTGTCCTCAGTAATCTCTGACTATTCAGTGCACAGATGGGCAAAGGGGAGGTTGTGGGGTGGTGAGAGTGTGGAAACACTCGTATTCCATTATTCTAAAAAGGCCCAAGCCA
>JAOXXN010000395.1:33864247-33878616 GCA_026770055.1 Myrmophylax atrothorax
ATTCCATTATTCTACAAAAGCCCAAGCCAACAGGGAGTTCTGTATCCTGGCTGTTAGACAGAGATGGAATAGTGAAACAATTCAGCAGGCCAAAACAACTCCATAAGCACTTCTGGCCTTGAGTTTTCATAACCTGGTCAAAGGTTCTGCATGCTGCAACCATTTTTCATCATCAAGCCCTCGTTTGGCCATCACCCTCATCATTGCTGCAGTTTTGTCTCCAGGAAAAGTCTCCCTCAGGGTTTTTCCCATCCCTGCCTATTGGCTATGCAACTGGTCTTGAAGCCCCAGTTGGTCCTCTGGGCTTCTTGCCTACACATCGCTGTAGTGGAAATTTCAATGTTCCCATGCCTTCCTACTCTTTGCATCTCCTTGGCATCCCACTCAGTTAGGAGAAGCCTGCAGGGGTTGTGCATTGCACACAGGGAAGGACTCCAAGATCTGAGCATGCTTGGACAGAAAGCAGCAGCACCAAGTGAGGCACCAGGGAGGAAGGCTGCAACAGGTAGAGAATCATCTGTGGTATTGAACCACCAGTTTGAGCAAACCAAACCAAACTACTCTTAGACCACTGAAAGTCTAAAATTTACCCTTCTTAGGTAGATCCTTGGTGTATAGACCTAGTGCATAATAATCCAAATCATCATAACAGCTAAAAGTTTGCATTTATCCTCCCATCTCTGATGACTGCTTTATCTGTTCACCCTTTAGAGTGGGATGTCCTTTGATAATAGATAGTAGAGCTGACTATTCCTATTATTTGTGCATTGTCAGATGCAAATAAACAAACCAGTTACCTTGTCAACAAGCAACAAGGAGCAGCAAATATCAGTAGCGATATTACCCAGCATGTGTTGGATGAACAGATGGAAGGGATGAGCATTCTCCAACAAACATGACTATTATTTTAACAGCCTTCTGGTTTGTACTAACTTAACCTCACTGGGAAGCTACAGTTTGTTTTCCTCCCCCAGTTTTACTTAGCATGCCAACAAACAAGGGAGTCAGAATAACAGAGGTGCAGGGAACCCTGAGACCCACACAGTGTTTTAAAGAAATATGTGAAAAAAATATTCAAACCCAGTATGTGTTACTGATACCACAACTGCAGTCCACTGGGGATATTCTCCCCCTAAGAAATAACTTTTGAAAGAAAACGATTTCCCACATAATGTTTTCTAGTCCTTTGTTTTTCTCCATCCCTTCCTGTATTATTGCTGCTTGAGATAGCCCTTGCAGGAGAATCTAGACAGACTTCAAGATGTGCCATATTATACAGGCCTCAGGTTTTTCACAGTTAGTTGTTCTTTTCACTGCTGGACTCTTCTAAAGCAAATGAGGTTGAATTAATATGTTTTTACTGTATCTGTTCCTCTACTCTGCTGTTTCCCATGGCCTAGCAGAGGAAGTCTGATTGCCAAGTGTTTTCTCATTTTGTTTAATCTGATACAAAAGGTCACCTCAAGTATCCTTTTGGTATTTGCTTTAGAGCTGAATATAATAGGTGGCAGCCCCAAGAAGAATGCATGTTGCTACGCTTCAGAAATGTTTGGGGTTTTATATACAAACAGATGTTTCCTTTTGGTAGCTTCATTTTCCGTGTGATATTCCAAGAAGTATAATGGGTGTAGCTGGATCAGAGATGAACATTTTCCGGAAATCAATTAGTTTCACACACTGCTTCACAAATTATGAGACTATAACTCCACATTACGTGAAAGAGAAAAAATAACTGATTTGTTTAGTCAGACTTCTTTTTAAATAGACCACCAATTCCTCTTAATATCCAAAGCTAAATTTTTCAGCAGAAGTAGGAAAATAAGAATTGGCTCAAGTTCAGGTCGGATGTAGATCCATTGAAATTAGCAAAAACTGGGCGGTCTTAGGATCCATTGTGCTACACCAGTTTGACATAATGTACTTGCACCAAGAAACAAATAATTCTAGGAATAACAATTTATTTTGGAGGATTCTTAAACAACTGTGGGTTTATGCTGTAATCCTGTAGCTTAAATTTGTTAGTAATATAAAATAAGCACAGTTTTAGTTGTATCTAATGCTGTTCTCCAAAAGAAATCCATTTGCAAAGTGATATGTAACTTCATGTTATTTTAAATGGATGGTTAATAAAGTCTTCCTGGATATATTGAGAGAGCTTCTGTCCCCTCAGGAAAATACATGCCATTCCGACCTTTTCAGATGCAAAGTATGTGCTCTTCAAAGTTTATATTTATGGGTCAGGCATAATGACTTTACATGGAAAAGATGAGTCAGGAAAACTCCACTTACTTTTTCCGAAGAGTAAATTGAGCATTTGAGGACATGGAAAGGGCAGAGGAATTGTGAAACAGAGGTTGTTTAAAATGTTTCAGCATTACAGTTAAGCAGATAAACATCAACAGTAACCTCTGACTTCAAAGCAAACAGAGGTCACGACAGCAGTTTTGGCAGCTCTGCTATAATGACCCAGTTGTCATAATCCTGACGTTTAAAAACCTATAAAGGCAAAGAAGGAGGGGACATGGACAGGGCCTATTAAACAGCAGGAAAAAAGGCAAAACCAAACCTCAAAACAAAATAAGAAGCAAATCAACCTCCTAAGGCTTCTGAAAAATGCAGGCTCGCACCAGCAGTGCACAGAGGGGTCACAAAGGAGAGAGGGAGAGCTCTTCAGGGTACACCAGCAAGAGAAGGCTGCTTAAAATTATATTAATGCCTTAGAGAAAAATTATGCCAGATTCAGAATTTCTCTTTATAATGTATTAATTACTCTTGGTTTGAATATTGAGATTACTGAGTAAAACTTCATTTCTGACAGTTCCTCTCTGATTCTGATCGGTTTCAGTCCAAGAAGCATGGTCTGAAAGACAGGCAGCTACACAAGTTCTTTGAAGTGAAAACATACCCAAGTGATAAAAGCTCTACCACTGGCCTATATGACCGGATTTTACCTCCTTTTGCAAAGAAACTAGTTTCAACCAAAATGGAAAGATCACAAACGTGGAACAGGAGAGGTCTGACAGCTTTTCCCCTCTCAGGAGAGGCAGCAGTCTTTCTGAACAATCACACCAAATAGATCATATAGATCACTGAGGCTGTCTGTTTGGACTGTTGTCAGCTGAATGATAAAGCTTGGGGTGAGAAAGCCGTTTCCTAAATCCTTCTTCTCTTGTACTTCATTCATACTGCATAAAACCAATACCCAATGCATGTAGTACTGGCTGCTCTGGACAAAGATGGAACCTGAGCAGCTACAGTAGTCAGGACCAGCTCAAAACCCAGTGTAAGAGGTACAACTCATGATACCTCATTACAGATCAAAAGAGAAATTAAAGGCAGCTGACAATGATAAGGGGATATACAGGGAGGATAACACATGAATTTGGACAGCTATTCACGTAATGACCAAAAGTCTCTAGCCAAGTGGAGGGGGGAAATAAAACAGGGGAGAAGAAAAAATATATTTGGGGGGAAAAAAATGTGACATAGTAACTGGTAAATCCCAAAGGTAAAAAATCAGATCTAGTGACATTTTTCACATGCTGAAATTTTGGAGAGTTCCAAATCTGTACAGCCAAATGATTATTCCAGTGCATACACCTTTGGGTCCTGCCACTACTGTCACTATTGGTAGACTTTGGCAAATGTAGTATATGGAGAAGCTCTAATCCCTCATGTTTATTGCCGGGGGGTGGGGAGGGGAAGGGAAACAAATGCAAAACCAAACCTGTTCTGGTTGTTAGAGTTTGTCTGTGTTTAGAAGGCTGGAAAAACTGACAACTCTCCTGTTTCAAAGGCAATTGCTAGGCACTTGTAGATTAAGATGATTTTCTACTGTGGCATAAGTCAAAAGGTTAAAAGTAAAAAGCTGTAAGTGAGAATGGCAGAGTTTTTCAGGTACATCTGTGCTAATTTGAATGGCAGGTGATTTTAGCAGGTTGGATAAACACATGATTAGACTGAAGTGCAGGCATGTCTCAGGTGCACTTGTAAGTGCAAATAAAAACAAATTAATTCAGAATCTAAGTCAGTATCATTACAAGCTAAGAGTTTGGAATTCATTAGTATTTTCTGCCTGGGACACATTCTAAATACATGTAAATGAAATACATGAGATACTATTTGAAAGTGTACCCAGTTGTATATTACAGACACCTCAAAGCGCTGTTAACACCTTCAGCAAACTTTCAGTTACTTCAGTCTGTGCTGACTTCAGTTTTACAGAGGAAAAGTAAGGAGGCTTTGTCTTAAAAAATGCTAGGTTTTTGATGCTACCTTAAGTGTGAATCATATTTATAACTGTCCAGTTAGATCAATACATATGTTATGGAATAGATGACGTTCTTAGCCATTCTGGTGAAAAAGATGCTGAGCCTGAATCTCCTTTTTGTTTCAGCCACAGAAATAGAAGTAAGGGATGTCTTTATTTTCTGCTGGACCTTTGCAGTCTCAGGTTCTTAGGGATACATCCTGGCAGGAAAACCAGAAGGCTCTGTATTTTGTGGAGCACAATAGTATCAGTGGGATCCCAGTGGATCATTCCAATCACAAGTCATTCCTGAACAAAATACCTTCCATTTAAGCAGGATTTATTTAAAATTCATGTACACTTTCCTTCTCTTTCTAGGAGCAGACTGTATTTTAAATGGCTGTTATCCCTTATTTCAAAACAGGTAAAACAAACCAAAACAAACTCCCATTATACAGAATTTAAAAATGAGGTAAGAACAAAACAAAAACTACTGAGCTAAATGTCCCAAATCTCTTGCAGAAAACCCTGTGCCAATAAATAAGATGCTAGAAGAAGGCAGTGCTACACCAGTAAGAGCAATCAAACAGAAGGCACAAGCAGTTGGGCAGAATAAGGAGCAAGGATCCCAGCATCTTCACCAGGCTTATAAGAACTACTGGAAAGTTCCAGATTTTTGGTGCATTTTCTACTCTATTCATTTTCATATTGAACTCGGTGAGTACAGATAGCTCTGAGTTATTTCTGCCACTGTTAACATTTAAAAAGTTGCAACAGGTTGTAGAGTTTTATACTGCCAATACCTAACACAGGAGCAGTGCCGGGAAAAAGAAAAACTGAAGGTTCTGCTTTAAATAATTCGTAGATCTTTTTAGGCAACAGGAGTAAGTGGAGAAATTTGGTTCAAGGAAAATTAATTAATTGGGTCCTTATGGCAATGTCATCAACATTTAAACAGTTGATGTTCAGTTTGGCATCTTTAATTTTCAGTGTTAACAACTTACTATGAACAATGTCATGAAAGATTCCCCCTCTTCAGTAATTATCAGCTGAGAAAGACACTTCCATGTTGGTTAACACTACGGTTTGCCTCTTCAAGTTGATCAGATCTGAGAAGTAGCTTTTTTCTTTTTAAGATCAACACTGAATATTAGAGCACAGTCCTTCTAAACAATTAATTCCATCACCACAGACCCATTATTGATGGGTACCACATTAAGAGTCTGGAAATCTTTTCACTCTCATGGAGTGAAAACAGAAGAAGGATCAAGCCGTTGCTGTAAAAATGGCATGCTAAAACATCTGCTGTATATACTGAGCAATACTCCAAACTGTCTCATAAGTCTAACATATGGTCCTTGTCTTGCATATACTTGTTCAAGATTTAGATCATGACATAGTAATGGCAAATAAACCATGTTATTCTTCAGTTATAAACAAAACATTTTTTTCTGAAAGTATGCTTTTCCTGAGCATGTTCCTCCAGAGTAGAATGATTTCTAACCTTTTCATCTGATTGGTATCACTACTGAGTATCCTCCCCTCCTTCAAATTGTTTTACAGTAGTCAGATAGAGTCTGCTACAGCAACTTCAAAAATTTAACTACAGTATTTAAATATTTAGCAAGATGAGGAAAACAAATGGTACAATCACAGATATGTCAATGGTACAATGACAGATGAGGCGAAAAATTGTACTAAAACATCAGTTTGGACATATCAAAAGAAGTCTTTCTGACTGTCAGGATAAAGTCCTATAACGCACAATGAATCCCTTAGCTTAAAAGTGACAGCCCAGATATGATTTCAATGAACTTTTCTGGATGCAGATAAGACATGTGTATCTCTATGGAATATAATTTGTTAACATAATGCCAAAGCTCTTGTTGGCAAGGAATTAAATAGGAGAATCATGTAATTATTTGCAACCTTCCTACCTTCTTCATGTTCCAATGAAAGAATATTTCTTTCTTGACTTAAAATTGTCATTCAGATTTATCCCTTTGGAGATAAATCTCTCAATGAGAAAATTTGTCTCATTATCTTTCTGTATATGATTTTTATCTATTACACATATCCAGGCCTTCTTCAGCTATTCAAACGACTTCTAAATATTTACTACAACTAAACAAACATACACTAAACTAATGACAATGAAACAAATTGCACATGTGAGAAGTTAAGTGAACCAGGGAAATCCTGGCTAACAGGATTTTTGCAAAGGACTTCACAAAAAGCTTATCCGCTCTATTTCCTTGAATTCATGTCTTAAAATCAAGTAATGTTTCTAGTCTCACATGGCAAAACAAAATGAACTAGATTAGATCAGACTGATGCATAAGATGCTATATTACAATAATACATTTGCCATCGCTAGAAGACACAGCTGTTACTTTGCATGAATGTTTTGTCGGGCATTCATTCTCACAAGATTCTAAAAAATAAGCCACTCACTTCACAATCTCTGAGCACTTGCTACATTACAAAGTGCTTATACATACGTTGACTGACAGATTGCTCTAATGTTTGTTCAGATTTTCTCTTGGTACAAGTTCCACATGGATGGTTCTTTGAAGAGCAGTAAAGTGTTTTGAAATACTGAATATACAAAAAATTGAAATATTTGGGGGAAAAAAGTGATTTAAGATTATGTTTGTCTAGAGATTAATATAACCCCAAACAACCTTGATAAAGTAAAGAACAGGATTATACCCATCTATCTGAAGTCAAGAGATACCATTTAATGTATTAGCTAAGGACTGGTTTACTTGGAAACAACTTCAAATCCACTTTGCACAAAAAGCAGGCAATGCTTTAATGAGAATAAATATTTTTAACAGTACCCCGATTTTCTTTATAGCACTCAATAGCTTTTAAGATTTATCTATGCATGTGCCTCCCCATCCCTGGACAAACAGCTTATTTCTATGGCATAAAATTATTATGCATAGATTATCAAACTATAAATGCACCTTTAAGAATACGGCAAGTCACAGCATAAAACCTCATAAATTCTCTTTAAAGTGTCAGATTCTTCTTTGTTAGTAAATATCTCTATTATGTCTGAAGCTGTTTTCTTCCAACTGTTTATTCATACTATATTATTCATTCCAACTTGCATGTCTTGTTTGTAAAAACAAATGAGATACCAATTTATTTAAAAAGACTTATCAAGAAGCATTTCTATAAATACAATCATGTACAATGACATTAAGATAAATATTAATGTTTAGAGACAATTGACTATTTTTCTATGGGAATTTAATTTCTATGGGAATTAAAGTATGCACTTGAGAAAACTCAAACTTTTTATGGAGAAAAACACAACAGCAGTATTGGGACAGGCTGCCAAAACTATGCTATATTTAGTGCGGAGCAAAAAGAACAAATCCAGCATCCAGCACGGTTTCCTAATATTTCTTCCCCATTTCTACTTAGTAAATACCAGATTCAACATTTATAGAGCAACTTGTTTCAAAAGAGTTGCCCAGCTGAAAAATCAAGTACATCCCTGCATACACATAATTTGGTGGATTTCATTTTAAAAATAATTTTTTAAACCAAAACTTCACTTGTGGACCTCACACAACACATGTACACCCTTGGTGGCCAGAGAAACATGAATTAGTGGGAGCCACCAGGTTTTTGGAAATAAGTTGTATTTCTCTTCCTCACTGGAGGAGTTTTCTGCAAATACATATACTGTCATGGAAACAAATGACTTTTTGTGGACTTATCCACTACAGTCTAAACATAAGTTTACTAGTTAAATAAATATACTGATGGAACTGAAGTAGACTCTTTTTTTCTTCCCAATTCCTCATTTTTCAAATCTCTCTCATTTAAGAGCAGAAAGGAAAAGGTACAAGAAGCATACATAATTTACCAGGTCCCTTCTTCTAGGGGTAGAAATTCTGTTGATATTTTAAAATGTGGCATTGGCAGTGCATTGTGAAGGTAAAGATAGCACTGCATAAGGAAATCAGTATTTTTATACTTTCAAGTGTGTTAGCTCAGGCTCTGATAGCCAAGCAGTTCTTTTTAACAAGGGTTTTTCATCCACATTTAGACCTTCACTGACACTATTATAACCCTGTTGTCTTCAGATTATTTCCCTCTAGTCTTACGCTATAATACCAGTGTTACTGGGATCTTACAGAGAAGTTCTAGACATTTTCAATTTTGCAGATCATTAATGTTACCCAGTAAAGGTATATAATCTACACAGGATTTTTATCTAATATGAATAGCCTAGATTTTCTTAGACTATGGACAAACTGAATGTCAAGACTACTTGAGATTGTTTAAGCAGCTTCCCATCTTTGGTTTTTTCTGCCTCTGAAGTCCACACGCACATTTTGGTATTTCTGTGAGTTGACCAGAATCCAACGAACTGAGCTGTCCAAAATATAGGGGAGGGGGGAGGTACTAGGAAAGGTTATTTTCTAGGAGATCACTTTCACAGCTCACTTTCTACTTGTACAACCAATCAAGGCAGCTGCTCGCAGTGGGGTCAGGGTTTGAAGTGGAGGAGCAGGAGCTGGCAGAGGCTGCTGAGTCAAGCAGTTCTGCCACTGCAGAAGCCCCAGTACCTTTTGCAGACCCCCAGCAGTAGCCCACTTAATCTGCTGGGCAATATTTTGGTGATTTACAATCTATGATACATAACATGCACAGTAATTTCTCAGCAGGAGACTAGCACTCAGTCCACTCTTCCCAAACTGCAAGAATTCCAAGAGAGGACAGGGCAGTAAAACTCTATTTCTCATGGAAGGACAAACATTGTGAGCAGAAATTGGTGACAGATTCATCCATTTAGAAAGGGCTGTTTTTACAGTCATCATTTAGAAAGGAGCTTACTTTCAAAAATACCCAAATATATATAAATACTACTGGTAAAAATACAGCCATGTTATATTTACATCATTCAGACATTCAGTGTCATTGACATTTCTTTCCTCAACCACCTGCTAGGCCAGTTCCCTCCCAGCAAAAATGCTCTGAGAAACAACTGCAGATAAAGCCTAAGTATTCCTAGACATACAAACTTGTGACTTTTTAAAAGTCAACAGCTTCATTCTGTTAACCACTTTTTTGTTGTTGCTGCTGTGCAGATCTGGGTATCTGATTCTCCTAGGATGGAACAAAGAGCCACTTCCATTTCATGCTAGCAATTGATGTTTGTGTAAATTCAAAAAGAAGCAGTAAATTCTTAATTGGAACAACATGCACATGCTCAACACAACATGTTGATATCATTAGCCTGGTAACACTGAAAAATCCTCAGAACTGTAACTTCCAATGAGCACAAACTATTGCTACCATCCCAATCATTATTTCTTATTTAGCTTGTAAGGGATTCTTAGTTCATTGATGTAATAGCACCTTATTAGTCTTTACTGGGACACTGATCTATCTGTTTCAGAACCAACAATTTTAATTATTTTACTGTTTCACTATCCAAACATATTACAAACAAAACAGAAAACATAAGGTATGATGAAATGATATGACAGACTGATGAGACAGCATTCACAGTCCTCATGCGCATCCAACAGCAGTGCTTGTAAATATGAAGCTACAGCCAGTAGCTGATTGAAGAGGGATGCAATATGACATACAATCTAAGACACCAGTTTTCTTTCAGCAAATGGATTTATTGACATAATTGATTATAACCATGTACAGCATCTATGCATCTCCCATTGGAAGAATATCCAGTGATAGAGCTAATGTTAGTGTGATACACAGCTTTACTCAATAATCCCACTGCATTTCTAACAACAAACAGTGGTATACTCCGCAGTCATAAATGGCTAAAAGCACCCAGGTGTCCAAAACCTCCAAAATTTAAGATTCTTAACAACAAATGAAACCCGACCCTGCATTCTTTCAGGTTTAATTCCATCCAACATTGTGCTTATAGCAGTGATGAAATCTAGTCTATACACTGACAACCGACTTTGGGTCCTAATATTCATGAGAACTGCAGCCTGTCAAAATGAAATCCCAAAGGACTTCTTGCTACTGAGCCAAGAAACAAGACTTTGATTTTTTTTCTCCATTTAAAAGACAAAGATTAAGGCAAATGATCTCTACACTCTCTCCCTCAGAACATAGTCTTTTCTCTCCATTCAGTCACTGAACTCCAACTGAAGGTACCAGTTACTATGGTATCTTTTGTAAACATTTGTTCATCTGAAAAAAAGAAAAGGAAGAAAAAAGAGAAAACCCAAATTGCTTACTTGTAGTTATGGGAATAAACAACTTGTAGTCATGAACACCTCGGGTCAGCATATGAATGCATCATATTGAGACGAATGTCTCCATAGTACACTAACACTTCCTTCAAGCTATTCAGTTCCACAAGAGTTCATCTGAGGTTGCACATTAAATTCAAAGGAGCAGAAGTAGCATCAATGGTCTCAACAATATACGAAACTCCATCTAAAACATTTGCATTTAAATTGCAACCCCAGTTTGAACCTCTTTAATTAGCTCATTTCTAGACCACACAGAGAGAATTATTAATGTAAACTAAACCACCACATTTCCTAGTAAGAGTCACATTCTGTAAATATTTAGAAAAGTCTGAGAAGTAGAGAGCAACTGACCATAAAATGATTAGCATTGCTCTGAAACCAAAAGCATAATTCTAATTTAAAAAAACCCACAACAACCAACAAACCAAAACAACTCAAACATAGCGTACTACTGCATAAGGGTTTAACTCAGCTACACAAAACACAACATCTAGTTTAATATACAAAAATGATTTATTTCACAGTGAGGTACATAAAGCTTCTAACTTTAGTAGGCTAAGGCTAAGAGAAAATTGCCTGTTAGGATATTGTTTCACATTCCTGAAATATTATCACCTATTATTGTTTCTGAAGAAAGGCACCAATTATTATTTATCCATCAACAGTTCTCCTCTGCATTTACCCATTTAGAAATGAAGATGGATTACGTGAGGGTCAGCTATCTGCTGACCATCACAGACCCAGACAACTACAGCACACAGTAATGTGTACGAGTACCAAGCAGTATTTATTAAAAAACAATTTTAAAATAGCTCATTTGTAAACACATTACAAAAATCTGTTAGTTTTTCTTAGTGGTGTCAGCCATATATTTCTGTAGAACTAACCAGCTGCATTATTCTCGTTTACAAAAAATTATGAAAATGCACTCATGCACATTCAGTTTGAGTTGAAACGGCACAGCCTTCAAACTCTCCAGCAAAATACCCTTTCATTCTCGGCCCTCCAGTGACTCCCTGGTTGTACACAGTTCAATTAAAAGATGAGCCTTGGTCCAAATTTCTGATTAGGAAAAGCTGGTGCCTTAGAAAGGCTTGTTCAAAGGTTCTTCAGACAGGGCCAGGCCATTCACTGTAACTTGTTTCCAGAAGCGATCAGAGAAAACCACCTGTAAAATAGCACACTAAATTAACAGCTCTGAGTTTGCTTAAGGGAGCCACTGGCTGCTGTTGGCAGTAGCTCCTGCCGTGTTGCTCCTCGTGGCAAGGCACAGTTACCGCCTGTCAGGACTTTTCCTTGGGTTAGTGATGATTCCTGAAAAAACAGTGATTTTCAGCAGAGGCTGAACAGGCGAACATCTCACAGGCAGCCTCGGCCCTGGCCCTCGATAAGGGCAGCTGAACGCAGCCGCTGGGCTGCAGCTCTGCCCCTTGGAGGCCACGACCCCGGGGCCGCACCATCTCCTCTCAGACGCCTTTCCTCGTCAGGCTGCCCGCAGCTCCCCGCCGGCCCCGGCGCCTCGGCGGGCTCAGTCGGCGAAGCGCTGCAACAAGTGTTCATCGCCATGCCGGCTGCCCCCGCTGTCCATGAAGCGCTCACAGGGGAACTCGATGAGATCGGCCTCGCTGAGGGCACAGGCGGCGGCGCCACGGGGCGGCCGGTGGGACTGGAAGCCTGAGAAGTCGGCAGAGACGCCGGTGCCCATGGAGCGGATGGGGCGGCGTGTGGAGTAGAGCTGCCTCACGTGGACAGGGGCTGCCTTGCGCCGCCGCCGCCCCAGCACCTTCTTGCGCAGCAGGCGGGCGGCCCAGGCGGCCAAAGCCGCCAGCAGCAGCAGCGCGTTCACTGCCAGCAGCACCAGCGTGAGCAGCTGCTGGTCGGGGCCGCGGGACCCACCCGCTGCCGCCGCGGTGCTGCCCTCGGGCAGGGTGACCAGCCCAGCACAGTGGTCCCGCGGTGCCACCGGGCACACACGGCCGCCCAGGACACCCTCGACGCAGACGAGGTAGGGGGTGTTTGGGCGGAGCTCCCGCAGGGTGGCTGCTGGTTCTCCGCGCTCCGGCAGGTACACGAAGCGCTGGAATTTGACGGTGGCGCCAAAGCGGTCGAAGAGGAGGCGGAATCGCGCTGGCCCAAGCAGGCGGGGGCTGCGGTGCGGTCGCACAGCCCAGCGCACGGTCACCCAGCTGGAGCCCACTGCCTCCACCGACAGGTTGTGGAGGAACAGCTTGTTGAAGTCGCACGGGTCGGACACCAGCGGCAGGACACCAGAGGCACTGGCCCGACGGGGCCACGCCGCGCTGGGCAGTGGCGGTGGCGTGGGGCTGGCGGCCATGGGCGCACCCATCAGGCGGGCAGTGGAGGCGGCTGGTGGTGGCCCAGGAGTCACTCCTGTGGCACTGCTGTTGCCGCTGAGCCCCTCGGGGGATGGCAGGGAGAGAGAGGTGCTGTCAGGGCAGGGGCTGCCGTCCTGCGGTGGCAACAGCTGGGAGTCCTGCAGGTAGTCGAGGTACTTGCCGGCCAGGGCAGGTGGCAGGCGGCACTGCACGAAGACGGTGAGCAGGCGGCCCTGGGAGTGCCAGGCTGCCAGCCAGTGCTTGAGGCCGCGAAGGCGGCAGTCACAGCTCCAGGCATTCCCGTCCAGCTCCAGGCGGTAGAGGGCCAGGTTGGATGCAAAGAGCTCGCCGGGGAGAGTAGCCAGTGCATTGTCCCGAAGGCTGAGCTCCCGCAACTGGCCGAGGCGGCCCAAGGCATCAGGGTGCAGGGCGGTCAGTGCATTGCGGCTCAGATCCAGCACCTCCAGGCTGCCCAGTGGCTCCAACAGGGCGATGGGCAGGTGGCTCAACAGGTTCCCCTCCAGGCGCAGCTCCTTCAGCGAGTCCAGCCCCGTGAAGGCATCCGGGGCCAGGTGAGACAGTCGGTTGCCACTGAGCGAGAGCTTCGCCAAGCCAGGCAGGTGCTGGAAGAGCCCCCCTGTCAGCTGCCGCAGGCTGTTGCTGGCCAGCAGCAAGGTGTGGAGGGAGCGCAGCGGCCCAAAGATGTCTGGGTGGCGAAGGGAGCTCTGCTGGTTCCCCGAGAGGTTGAGGAAGCGCAACTTGGCCAGTCCAGTGAAGGCACCACGGCTCAGCCAGCGGATGCGGTTGGACTCCAGGTGCAGGTAGAGTAAGTTTGGCAGCCCTGAGAAAGTGGAGTCGCCCAGCGAGCCCAGCTCATTGCCATCCAGGCGCAGCTTGACAAGACTGCCGAGACCGGAGAAGGAGGCGGCGCTGAGGCGGCCGATCTCGTTGGCATTCACGTAGAGGATACGCAGCTTGGCCAGGGCACTGAGCGTGCCAGGGGCCAGTGCTGGCAGCAGGTTGTTGCCCAGGTAAAGCTCCTCCAGCCGGTCCAGGCGCTCAAAGGCCTTGGGGTGCAGCGAGCGGATCCGGTTGTACTGCAAGTCCAGGCGCTGGAGCCCTGCCAGGCGGTGGAAGTCGACGGCGGAGATGTTGGCGATGAAGTTGCCCCCGAGGCTGTAGGTGAGGATGTCCTGCGGCTCGGCAGCCCTGGGCACGGAGCGCAGGCCCCGGTTGGTGCAGAGGAGGTGCTGGTGCTGCTGGCAGTCGCATGGCTCGGGGCAGATGGGCTCGGCCGCGGGCAGCAGCAGGAGGATGAGGGGGACGGAGCCCCAGAGTACCCGCGGCAGCACCATCAGGCGGACCCGGCGCGGCGCCCCCATTCCGGGACGAGCCGTAGGCTGCTTTCCCCGCCGGCTTTGTGTCTATCCGGCATCCCCTCCGCCTCCGGCGCGGCTGCTAATGGGCTCCTCCTCTGCTCCGCGCCGGGCTGAGCTCCGCGCCGGGCGGGCAGGCGCGGCG
>JAOXXN010000395.1:33896315-33914983 GCA_026770055.1 Myrmophylax atrothorax
GCCACTAATCAGAAAACCACTTTAAAGTAGACTCAGAGCAGAAATAGATTAAATGCTTAATTCCAAACCACAGCTATAAAAGAGCACAAAACCAAGATGCAATGTTGGCTTGATGTCAGTCACCTGTCCTAGTTCTCCTTTAATGGTACTTGCAGCAACTTGAATTCTAAGGGATTTCTTGGTGATAACTCTTTCCAGGTTGCATTGTCAGCAAACTTGCGGAGGGCGCAATCTACCCCAATCAGCCAGCTCATTAATGAAGATGTTGAACAGTGTTGGATCCAGTAGGGACATCACCAGCTCTTGCTTGATTACTTTGTTAGGTTTATCACCTTTGGAAGCAGCTTAAAATTTCAAAGGTGAAGATGACTCCAAGCCATCTTTGTCCATACACTTTGTCTTCCTCCTTTTTCACCAGGGTTTCAGCAGGCCATCAGTTCCCAGCCCTGCTCTTTTTTCAGACTCCAGTTACTAGCTAATTATCAGTAGCACATTCGTAGAGTCTGTGGTAGACCATCCAGATTCTACAAGGCATGTTTGACTCCAACATTCTTCATACACTCCTAATAACCTCAAGAGACTGAATAAAACAGAAGGCTCTCCTTTCTGAGAAGTCTCAGTGGCAGCAGCATTTTATCTGGCTATTCATTTTCCTATATAGAGTATGTGCATTTTGTATTTCAGGGACAAAGGAGGAATTCACAAAGGTTCACTTCAGTGAGGAGGTGCATCAATGACAGGCGAGTTTGGGGGAAGATTTAGAGCAGGAGCTTAACTTCAGACACTCTAAATAGTACCTCTGAAGGAATTCCTTTCTTTCCAGTGCCTGTAGAGGAAGTGCAGAGAGATTAGCCTCAATCAACACTCCTCTAAATGTCAATGCAAAGATTGCACATGATGGCAGTTAGGAAATCAGATAGTTCAATGCAACCAATAATTAAACTAAAACATTAGGGCAGTCATTTTCATAATGCAATTGAACTAGAATTTCAGTGCTTGAAAAGATTTTTGTAATTAATTGCATCTGTAGAAGCAACAAAATACTTAGTGGCTGAAAAATTACCCCTAGATGCCCTTAGCATCACATTTAAGTGAGCAGGAAAAGGTACCCTGTCTTTTCATAAGTGCACTTACAGTACAAAAAGAAATGGTTTGTAGAACTGTCATTTGAAACATGGTATATAACTGTTGCAGCCTATAAATAGGGCAGAATTAAAATGTTAAAGTATTTATGCACTCTGTAAGATTTAATGTTTCCTTAAAAACACCATTAACAAATGTAGTTGATATACTAAAAAATGCACTTAACCTTTAGTCTGTGTGTCTGAGTATTTCCTGGTATAGGTTCATGGTGGCAGCAGCAGGAACCATAAATCCATGGAAGACACAACAGTAAATGTGGAAATAGATGGTCCTGGATTCTATCATGGGTGGACTCCATCAAGTTAAGGGGAAACAGGCAGATGCTTTTTGCTCTCTATTGGCCAGGGAGGAGAAGTACAAAAAAACCCCTCTACCCATACGTTGAAAACACACATTGCTTTAGGGGAAGCATATTGTCGATAGTCAAAAAACACCAATACATTGGGTAATATTAATTTCTAAATTCCAGGTGAAAATAGTATTTACATTTTGTATCAATCAGGAGCCAGCAGCGATTTTGTAGGATTTAAACCAAGATAAAGATCTTTATGTGTGCAAAATAGAAAGGTCTTTCCTCTATTTGCTACTGAAATCCCAAGAGAGGCACAAAGGTTTTTTGAAGTGTCTCATCTCAACCAGTTGAATGAATACTTGTAATGCTTATATGTATGAGTGATGCTGAAAGATCTGTATTCCTCATAACTTTATGAGAGTTTTCTGCAGTTGCAATATTTATCAGCATAGACACTAATATATCTGTTCATGGATGTGGACACAGAAAATTACTATATACACATGATTATGCATTTTAAGTGTGATATTCTTCTATAAAGTATGCTTTCTGAAATGTTAACAAGCACTCAAATTACATTCATTTTTAGCATTAATTTCTTCTCTTGTTTGCTACTGCTAAATCTTTTTAATAAAGTGTGCATAGCTTTATCAACATAGAAAATGCAATAAGATGTATTCCAATGTAATGCAGATATGTGACTATGATACAATGGTAGAAATCACAGCCTTTTTCCATCATTTTCTCCATTAGTAATTATTTCAATAGCAGCTTATTTGACACAGTAGAATGAAATGCTACTTTAATGATTTTTACTGAAAGGAACAAGATTGCTAACATGCAAGAAAACTCAGCAGGTCTGTATGTGTTAAGCAGATTATTAAAAGAATACAATATAGAAAGATGAACTAGACCATTCCAGCACATACAAAACATTTTCTCATTAACACTGTTTTATTCAGTCAAAAACTTTTTAATCACATTGTCAGTTTACTAGAATTTCTTTTTTTATCAGTTGATAAAATTACTCTCTCTCTTCTCTTCTCCTAAGGCTCTGGGATCTCTTTGCTGTAATTATTAATATGTTATCACTATTTTGGCCCCTACTATATAAACGTGTATTAGATATGCAAGTACTGAGCCATGCAAACAGTATTCATTTTCAGAGGGGGAATTTTGGTGGACATATTCATGGCAGCTGAGTTATGGTAGATTTGGTGTTACGTCTGGGCTCTGAGCCAACCTTACGATCCTTCTCATATTACCAGCCATCCAGGGCACACAGTCACTGACAGGGGTGTCAGTTTGAGGCTGAGAAGAAAACTGAAACCCAAGGAAAGCTAAATATGTGAAGGCAGGTCTGAGGCAGCTTGGCAGTAAGTCAACTTATTAGTAGCAATGCTTGTATTAAAGATATTCTGACTTCCACACTTAATAGTAATAAAGTTTGATTGAACTCATATTCAAATTGCACTTTGTCTGATGCCAGGTATTTAATATTAAGCAGTTTGGGGATTTATGCTATCTGAAACAAAAGGGATTTAGATTTATTCCAGACTTTCATGGTAGAAGCTTGCTCTATGGCCTGGAGCCACTGAGCCATTAAAAAAAAATAATAAAGGCTACTGGAGATCTGATCATCTTCCTTTTGGCAGAAGTACTCATGGTTCCTTTGCATGCTTTTCAAAATTATTTTACCATATGAGGAATTACCCTTTGGTGCAGCACCAGGAAATCCCCATTTTGTCTTGAAACTGCTGCAGGGTCCAATATGATGATATTTTTTTCTAAAAGTACAGAGCTCAGAACTCTTGTGATGATGAACTCCCATCTCTCTCCTTCCCATCTCCCCTCACTCCCCCTTTTATAGAGACACTTCCTTGGCTTATGTTTGCAAAGTTAAGCTTGCTCTAATCAAGAATCTCAAAACAAGAGAAGCAAAAGAGAAGAACCACAAGTTACATATTGGCTTTTTCTTTGTTATTTAGAAAGCCTCCTGATCCAATGGCAATTCAATTATATTTGAAGCCTGGCTTATGACTTTTGAGGACTCGCTGGCACATCAGATATCCTTGGGGACCCACAGCAGGCTATGATGTTCCATAAAACCTGTATTAGGTTAATACATAATTCACTATTTAGAATACAGATAGAGGGACAGACTTGCCAGTACAAATTCTTCATTCACTTTCAGGTGACAGGCAATACAGTGCCTATATTTGAAACTCTGATTAAAGAATTTATCAGCTCAACATTTCATACCACTAGCTAACAGCACACATGCAAATACGTGTTGTATTCAATTGGATTTGCATTTGCTAGGGTGGGTTTACCTATAATGCAGCCATGGACACTGGAAAGGATAAGAATTGTCAGTAAAGTAGTCTCTATACTGAGGGAGATAAAGCTCTACCTGGAGCATAAACAAAGAATTATAAATTCTGAACCACTAGTGTAAGGGGTTTTGCAATGTGTCTACAGGGTAAGTGTCCTTTTGAAGCTAAGTGCAGGCAGCAAGAGGAAATTCGGGGTCATCTTTCCATACTGAGCTGTGCCCTGGAAAAGCAGGTGACTGGCCAAAGCGTGCAAACATGTCACATCTTCCTGAGCACTCTTAGTTGCACCCTTGCAGTACCAGATGAAGGTTGTTTCAAGCTCTCTGCTTGATGCAGAGAAAGTTTTACTCTTCCATCTCAATACCTTCTGTGTTTTTAAACTATTTTCATTGTTATATCTCAATCTATTTCTGGGAGAGGGTAGTATTTTGCAGATAAACCCGTAGGCCTCTCTTAATTAACCCAGTGATCTCAGTCTGCAAGACTTTGTGGTTTCTTGTGTGGGGAAGCACCAGAGCAGCAACCTGGGCTCTTTCTGCAGATTGATCCCAGCTAACTGCTATGCACCTGCATTTTGACTAGTTTTGTATTCACTGACTGAACCAAGGAAAGAGTCAGGACGGCAGTGAAACATCTGCAAAGAAGAGTGCATGTTTCTTCCTTCTGCTGCTGGAGATTCCTGGCTAATCTAGGAATGCTTTCAGCTACAGCAACCCAACACTTTCAGCTTTGTACTCTTTTGTGCCTCCTGTGTTTTCATCTTGCTGCAGGGAAAGTGGGAGGAGCAGAGAAGCATTTTCCCTAGTGCAGTTGTTTGTGTCAGACAAACTCTCTATAAATCTTTTCTTGAGGAATTCAGTTCATTAAAGCCCAATTAGACATCAATGGCTTGATTTTCCTAATTAAGGCTAATTTAAATTAGCAGAAACAGCAAATTGCTACTAGGGATTTATAGCTAGAGTTTTAGTGGACTGTGGACAGAAGAATTCCAAGGCAAAGACTTTGTTCCTTTTGCTGTATTTTTCACTCACTCATATTTTTGAGCATAAATACATATTAAAAGAACGTTTACTAAACAGGGATTCAGACAACTTCTGACAAGGGAGACGTTACCAAATATAGTAATTTAACTGCAGTTCCTTTTTGTTTGTTTGGTGTTTAAGGTTGTTGGGGTTTTCTGCCGAGGGGTGTTTGATTGGGGTTTTTCTTCAGTTTTGTTACTGTTGCAGTTGTTTGGTTGTGTTTGTTTGTGTTTGTTTAAAGCATAACAACATTTTTCTTTGAGTATATTAGGTGAAAAGACTAAGAAAAAAGATAGTAAGTTTTTCCTTTCCTATGAAACTTTTAATAAAAGAAAATAAAGTTCCTCCACAACTACCATTTGCATACATTGCATTTGCAAGCATTGCAAGAGCAGGTTTATTCTATTTTGGAAACAATTATATATTTAAGAGTTGGTGCATGATTGATGGAGAAGGGTATGGACACTCTGATATACTCATAAATTCAAGAACTTTCAGAGCAAGTATTCTGGGTAAAAAATTGCCCAGGGAGCATATTCAGCTCTTTCAGAGGCCTGGGTCCCTGTGGAAGGCAACTTTGGTTCCTTTCTTTACCAAGTTGAAAATGTTACCTAGTGGTCCACTAGCCCAGAAATGGCCACATGTACAGCTGGAAAGCACCTACACACATTTATGTGGATCTATAAATCTATTTTTTTTTTGATTCATAAAGTCAACTTGTGTTCCCAGAGGCTCTAAGCGATCTAGAAGTTTGATATCTTATCTATGCTGCTTGTCCAGGCTCCCTCTAAGGTTAACAGAGATGCAAAAAGACTTTTATAGATCCTCTGCAAGAGCTACGAGGTCATGTAGTCTTTATTGCCAGACTGCATGCTGCACAACAGTGTGTGCTGAGGTACATTGCTTTAAGAAGGCAGAAGTCGGGTAAGTCACCAATTTCAGCTTAGAATCAACTGTCATATTGTACAATGTTTCAGAGGGTTTATTAAAGAAAAAATTTCAAGATTTTGAGTAGCCATGTCATACACCAAACTCCAAAAGGTGCACTAAACTACAACATGAGTATAAATGTGTGTACGTGTGTGTATGTCTATACACATACCTATAATGACCCATTTGACAAACAAAGCATGTAATGGTACATTCTCTGATTTATGCTAAAGGTCTTCCCTAAGAAGTGTCAATCTCAGGAATGATTTCCACCCCAGACTTACGTTCACCTATCTAAGGTTACATGCGCTTTAGATAAAAGTACTCTGACTCTTAAAGGAGGGACAGGTTGCATAAATCCAGTATTTGAGCATTTGAACTTCAAGTTTATAACTGAAGCTCATAATAAGCTTGTAGAGCACAAAAGTGGCAAGTTTGAATCACAGTTTTTGCTTATACTAGAGGCATTGCAAAAATGTGCTGTATCAAGAACAGTTTCAGCTTAAAATACCAATTCTTTATAGTTAAACACTCAGATGGGCTACAGACTGGGAGCTTATCACAGTCATTGAACCATGTCAGACAAATCAAAAAAGGTAAGTATGCTTTCAGCAGTCATGTATCAATGCAAACATTGTAACAAAAATATTTATCCATCTCAAATGGAAAGTTATTTCTCATATTCTGAAAAGAAGCTAAAACATTCATAGCAAGAGAAGATAAAACATAACTGCAAAGTCAAGGTCACTAAAAATTCTGCTGAAGCCTTATAGTCATGTGTCTTAGCAACAAAGAGGTAAATCATAACCTTCTGCTTTTGGAAATTCATTTTCAAAATACCCACAGTTGTCATGGGTTTCTGTTCCCATCACGCTCTTTCTTCCCATCAAGCTCTCTGACCCACCTCAGTGCTTGACTAGAGAGGGGACAAAAGAGCATGTCCCAGATCTGTAAGCTTCTTTGTACTTTTTAAATCTTCCTTCTCTGATTTTCCTAACACCATTTCTAAAAAAAAGTCTATGCCTTCTGTGCTAATGTTGACTATCCTTTTAAAAGCAATGTTCAAATCTAGTTGTTAAGAAGCACTTCATATGATAAAGTTTTTTCTGGTGAAGTTCATGGAAGAAAATTGGAGATATTTTACACCAAAAAAAAAAAAAGAAAACCATCATTGCAATTTAGGTCACATGAAGCCAATTCTCTCAATTAAACTGGACTTTCACTTCCTCCCTGAGAAAATTCAGTATCTGAAAATTTGCACATGCCAGCTAAGGGAAGTTTTTTCAGAAACTGTTCAGAACAGCCTTGCTCCATCTCTGTCTGGACTGTGAGGAAGACTACATTTATCCCAAATTTAAAATCAACAATTAAACTCTTAAACACTTTTAACAGTGTGATCTGGTGAGCAGCTGAACTGGTCTGAGAGTCTGCTGTTGCCTGAATGCAACACCTTCTCCCAGCTATCCCTCCTTCTCCTCCTCCTCCTGCTGCATTTCACTCACGGGATCACCCCTTCTGCAGAGCAGCAGCCCCCCTGCAAATTAGCCACAGCCTGAGCAAGAAGGCTTGCTGTGTGATCTTGACTGCCTCAAGATCACACAGTAGACCAGCAGAAAAGAGCAGACCAAAATTCTGATCTTTCAAATGCCAGCCCCTGACACAAGTCTGCACTGTGCCTTGTCTAAACAGTCCCAGATAGTTCAGTATAGGAAAACAGGAAAAGGTAGAATAAACAGAGGGCTTTTTCTCCCTCCTTTCCGGAAAACAAAGTGATCAAATCAAGGAACTGATTTTCTGCTTATATTTAGAGGAAGGCATTGTTATATAGAGATCATGTTTCAGCATGACAAGTCATACCAAATTATACCCATTTGGGGCAAGTTGCAGAGGAGTGTAGCAGCACATTTTTTAGCCTGATTTCAGGTGGATCTAGGAGTCCTGCAGCTGCAGTGGTGTCCATCTGGCTGTTCCCACCATACCAAACCTCTCTTGAACCCATTGGCCAAATTCAACCCAATGTTCCTGAAATAATATTTCTAAACAGAGGAGGAAGAAACCTGGATTAATACTCTAGGAAAAGCAAGACTGCAGTTTGTGGTCATTCAGGAGGCAGAGGAGGGAGATCACTGTAGTGTGGGAGGATTTAGAAGCCACAGAGGTAATTTAATTATATTGCAGCAAGGAGTAAATGGAGACGAGCTGAGGCTCTGTCTGTAAGGGATTATTGGAAACAACACCATAGGAACCCAGGTTTGCAAATTCTGTTGTTTCTTTCATGGATAAAAAAATATCTTTGTGGGGTTTTTAAACAGCTTTAGGTCTTTGAATCTTTCCATTCAAAATGTTTTCTTCTGAATCATCGTTTGCTTTCAAAGAGACAGGAAGAGATTTTATGCTTAAGCCTTTTGTGAAGAAGGTCCTACACAGAAAATAAGTGATCAATGCATTTGTATAATTTTGAGTCTTATATGTGCGGTTTTCCAAAACAAAAATAAACATGCATGCCTGAAACAACATCTGCATTTATTTTGGCCTTTTTTAAAGTGAAGTTCTACAACTTTTTACCAGTGTGTTCTGAATTACTAAAGTAAATGCAAAATTAGATCCAAAATTTGAAAGAAGACACCATAGTGCCTGTCCTGATTAGGAAGAGACACTCCCACCAATTTTTTTCCAATGCATCAGAGACAATGCAATAAAACTTCTGAGCAGTGGGACAGGTTCAGAATAAAGGGTATGGTCACAGGCAGCTGCACATCCTGAGTTTTGTCCTTTGGCAATTGATTAACAAGGTATCCGTGAAATAGCCTTAACATTTTCCAGTTCATTCAGAAATAATGCTGACTAATATTCCTTCATGATTCAAGTCCAGAAAAGTTGAAGTAAAGAAAGTCAATTGTTTAAGGAAATGTTGTACATTTTATTAAGTAAATCAAAAGTTTGACACCTGAAAGAGTAGAGGAAACCTAGCATAACCTCAGTCTGCCACTCTGGCTAGTGGGACTTCAGGGTTTAAACAAACCTGCCCATGGGAGAGCCAACACCTACAAATTCTCCATGTTGTCTCAGTAACAAACTGAGGCATTTCAGCAAGATCAATATAAGTTTTGGAAAGAGTAACAGCATGGGTATGCTTTACTACATAAAAAGCTACATGAGGAATATCCCACCCCAAGTGTTCAACTGTCCTGTGCTATGCTTATTAGCCAACAATGTAAAAAAAAAAGAGGCCTGAGGGAAGACATTTGGCCTTCAGTAGTTAATAAATTATTGAAAATTAATAACTGATATATGATAAACTGTAGAATCAGAGTCGAAGGTCAGAGCAGCTCAGCATCAATAACAGAGGAAGAAGAAAAGACTCCAAGATGGCTATTGACCAAACAGACATACAAAGGCTTTGCAAGCTTTCCTAGAGCTTGGGACACTGCCTCATCTATTCTAGATGTAACCTACAAAACTGATTTGTTCTGACAGTGGCTAGATAGGGATATTTCATATAAGGGTATCAAATGGTAAATGACTAGCGGTTAAAAATAGCTGTCACACAGGTGCTGTTCACATCAGCGAGTAGGAAACCTGGAATCATACTTTACAAACTTTTACTTTGTTCTGGGTCCATAAAGGCTAAGAACCAAGAGTGGCATGAGACGACTCTGCTTGGTCACCACGTGAGTTTAGCATCAGCTCCTCCACATTTTTCTCTGTAATCTACCAGATACTGACTTCTAAGGCTCTTGGGGTTTTTCATGTATAAAATGAAGAGATTACATACATCACTCAAGTACCGAAAGACCTGGTTTGTTAGTATTTATAAATTTGGTCTGGTATAGAAAATGTACATCTCGTGAGACCATACGAGGGCTTCAGAGTTTCTGAACAGGAACAACTGTGCTGAGATCATCTTGCAATGAGTGATAATTATTATCAAGGCATCGGTATTTAGCATCAGAAGATTGATGGGCAATCTTGCAGAACTGCATTGCTACTTTCTACACATAAAAGTGTACTTTTGTGAAAATTAAATTCATGCTGTATTACAGCCTAGAGAAATCTCCTGTTTCATAGATTTTCAGATTAACTGCAATATATTTTTTAATGTTATGAGGGTTTTTCCCCTTCAGGATTGATCATTATCATTTTCAAAAATATAGTCTGTCTGAGAAGACAGCCCATAAGTAAGTACAATATAATTAACAGAATCAATCTAGGCCAACAAGTGTAGCAAAACCTAGTAAAACCAGCAACAGCAGCTAGTGTGTTAGCATCCTTATTCACAACTTCAGCTCCTCATAAAAAAATCACATAGAGACAGTATATCTCAAGCAGGAAACCTAACTACAGATTGAATTTATTTGCCAAGGTGGCTCATTTGAAAAGATTCTTAAATATTGCATGTCAAGATGGAACAACAATGATGCAAATGTTTTGTTTTGTTTTTAAAAACAGAAGTTTCATGCGAAAAGGCAAGAATTTTCCATTTATTTCAGTGACCTAAATGCTAATTATAGTGGAATTATTCCCACTGCTACAGAAATTCTGAAACTTGCAAAACAAATATAAATACTACTTACAAGTCTTTTTTTCAAGAAACAGAACAAGAATTCTGTCAATTGAAACAGGTAGCTTTGGGAGAATAAGAAAAAAGCTATATATGTCTCATTATCATATAAGCATGAAAGTGATTGGTTTATTTTAACTGCAAAATAAAAGTTAGTGGTTCAAGATTGGTGCATGCTACCTCCATCTTCAACAGCCTATCCTTGCATAAAAAGCATTCTATCACAACTGTGACTTGTGGTTTGCTCCCAAAAGTAGTCATCTGAAATTATGAATGATTCTAAGTTATGACTTTTGCTTTAATTAGTCCTAATGGAAAGTACCAAGAAGGGCTTGGGTGTGCTGGTGGATGAGAGGCTAGACATGAGCCAACAATATGCTCACAAGTCCAGAAAATCAATCATATCCTGGAATGCATCAAAAGCAGCATGGTCAGCAGGTTGAGGAAAGTGATTCTGCCCCTCTCTACTGTGCCCTGGTGAGGTCGCACCTGGAGTGCTGCGTCCTTTCCTATGAGGAAAGGCTGAAAGAATTGGGATTGTTCAGCCTGGAGAAGAGAAGGCTCCAGGGTGACCTAATTGCAGCCTTCTAGTTCCTGAAGAAAGCCCACAAGAAAGGTGTTGAGAGACTATTTACAAAGGCATATAGTTGCAGGAAAAGGGGCAATGACTTTGAGCTGAAGAGAGTAGGTTTAGATTAGATATCAGGAAGAAATTCTTTACTGTGAAGGTGGTGATTCACTGGAACAGGCTGCCCAGAGAAGCTGTGCATTCCCCATCACTGGAAATTTTCAAGGCCAGGTTGGATGGGGCTCTGAGCAACCTGGTCTAGGGAAGGTGTCCCTGCCTATGGCAAGGGATCTGGAATGAGATAATCTTTAAAGTCCCTTCCAACCCAAAGCATTCTATGATTCTATGATTAAAGCAGTCTGAGAACTAGATGCTATTTATGTTTTGAGTACCAGATATGTGGTATTCAAATATGCTTTTTAAGTTGGACATTGCCAATAGAACTTTTTGGATATGAAAGTATACTTTGAATGATCTAATCGAATGCAAAGGTGTGTTATTTATTGCAAATAACCACTCAAATATTTTGGTATTTATTGTAAATAACCACTCAAATATTTTTTCTTGTGATTTTGCTTATGAAATATTTCTTTATTTGTCAAAGAGACATGACTCTTCCCAGCAAATCATATGATGACAAAAATGTGATAGATAATTTATAGATAATTCTATAGAGAGTTATTTGTGGGAAGGAACAGAAGGAGCAAGAGAAGTATAATGAACAATAAATGGAAAAGAAACAATTTTTATGCACGAACGGGAGTATCCTGCACTGAAAAATAAAATTTCCTCTGCATTTCCAGCCTCTTCTGGGAATAAGCATTTAACTCTTCAACAACTCAACTAAAAGATTGAATAGCCAGTGTGCAATATTTAGCATCCTGAACAAGTTAAATCTTTGCATTCCATTGCTTTCTGTAAAAGAAGTGAATAAAATAAGGGAAATCAGTTGGATTTTAGGGTTTCAGCGTGCTAATTAGGCTCAGAAACATTAGGGCCTGGATACTGGGGTGAAGCCACAATTAGCTGCAATTTAATGAGCTGTGTAATGATAAGTGACAGGGCCATGTAACTTTACAGCCATAATTTCCTGACTAGATGAATTCTTAAATACTGCAATCCTATGTCCTACCCCAAGGGCGTTGACCTTTCTAGCCGCCCAGAGGAGAAACAACTGCCTGCAAAAATTTTAGGTCGTATACAATATTTTAGCAACAGGAAATTCCTATAGTTTCAGGGCATTTTCTCATTCTGATCAGAGGAAGAATCGTTTCCCATGCTAGTCTAAACAGTTTTTCTGCTCTTAATAGTCTAGATTATGCAGCTAGAAGTGTTTGTCTGATGACAAGAGGATCCTCTGAAGCAGCCACAGTCAGATAGGATATCAAGGGCATCCGGTATCTGCCACCACATCAAATACAGTTTGGGTGATGGAGAGGGTACACAAAGAAAGCCTATAATAAAACACCTCATAAAAGAGACCAGAAATGCAATCCCAGATAGAAAGCAAGCCCTAACTTTAGAAAAACTGTTTGTAACTTTCATGAACATCAAGGAGAAATCTGCTAGATAAGCATGGGCCTGAGAATCAAGTGACTTGCAACCATTAATTGCTTCTGAGTGTCCATGACTTTTGAAGAGTCATATTCTCACCACCAAGCTTAACATGGGGAGTGTCACAGATAAAAAAGTTATTTGAAGATGATGAGGTCCTCAGATTCCCTATGGGAGACACTAACATATTGTTCATGATTTCAAAACCAATAAAGGGAAGATTTTCTTTTAAATCTTAAACTTTATAGGATAAATTGTAACATGTACCATATCTCTGTGATCACTTATATTTTTTCTCCTTCATTTCTTTGCTTTCTTTAGCACAGAGCGCATATTGGCCATGACCAACAAGCACTCTATGGAACAGGCACTGGATTTTACCTTGGGGGTTTTTCCAGCCACCATCCCCACTCTTGTCCCTCCATTTACACAGAATTTATAGGGAATAAGACTGAGACATAACACAACGAAATAACACCTGAAAAGATTCAAAATGCCTGTAGTGATATTTTGGCAGAATTTAAGTATCTGGATCTATGATGATGATAAAAATCCTGTTCTCCTGCAACACATGTCATTGAAGGCACCCAAGACCTCACTAGACCCTGACACTACCTGTACACGCAGCAAGAGGTTGTCCTGAACAAAGAGCTTTTACTCATGTTTGAGCATGGTCCAGAATTTCTACATAGGTTAGGAGGCATTGAACTGCCAGAATTCTGCAGAAAGCCCGTTAGCATGGTCACATTCTTGGAAAGTGTACACAAACCATATATGCAACAATTCATGGCACTCCTTGGCACTTTGAAAACATCTTTTGAAAGTGGGTGGTAAGAGAGGGAGTGATGAAGGAAATAGATTAAACACAGCCTACCCTAAATGTCACATCTGCTTTCTTTACTGCTATGTATTTGTTATGGTGGGTGTATAAAGCCAGCCATATGATACCAACTGAGAGCTTATCAAAAGTCCCAAGGAGATAATAACTGTTTTGATATGTAGTTGAGAAGTTATGGGTCTGTGAAATACATAATGACATGGAAATCCTCAGCAACATCACTAGCTGTGGTATCTCTCAGCCTTTCTCCACTGCCCATCACTCTTTGCTTCTTTGGAGACTTGACATGCAAGATGATTATTTTTTTCTAGGGTTGATAGCAAAATAGACTATTTTTTACTTTGCTTCTTTTTCTTCCCCAATCCAGTGTCCAGCCTGGTTGACAGGTAGGCACATTTGCACAGCAGAGAAGGCACAGCTGTTGTGACAACGGAGTAGGAGTATGTTAAGCCAATTTTGCTACAAGAAGAGTAATGTGTAATGAGATTTTAAGGGAACTGTGAGCTTATCTATCTGTGAAAGGAGTCAAATACAATTGCAACCCAGTTAACATTCCAAGGAATTAATTACCATCGACCTTTTGTGCTGAAAAGCTGGCATGCTTTGGACAAAAATTACCATTCTTTATTTACACTGCCATCAACACCTACAGCTATTCAAAACTACTCCACACTCTTCACTATTTAAATAATTAGGTAAGGAGGAACATGCTTATGCAAGACAGATCTTTGTATTCAAAGACTGAAAGTTCTTTGTTGTGCAATTCTCCTGTGATCAACTTTTTTCAGTTTTATTGTACCTGATGAGACAGAAAGGAGGGAGGTTGCAGACAGGGATCAGGACATAGTTTCCTTGCTCCAACCTTATTCCTGGGATGTGCCTCTCACTATATTTTTAGCCAAAATAGGCAAAGACAAATAGCAGGAGTGGAGAAGTACATAGATTTAGTTGCAGTCTCAGGGGCCACACTGAAGAAGAGTGTACTGTACCAGGAAGGGTCTCTGGGGAAAAGGCAGAGCCATAATCCATCTGTCTTTGGAGTTAACAGAATGCTGATAGGACTTGGTTTTCTTTATTTCCTTGATCGTCTTAACAAAACACTTGCTTGGCACTTCTCAGATTCTGCAAAAAAGGCTTTCAGAGATGGGTGGATATTATCTAATTATGACAAAAGTTTTCAACACTCATCTAATGTCCCAACTGAATAATTCAATCTGAAACACAAAGACTGTAGAATGAAGTGCCAATAACAATAATATCCAACCTTTCCCAAACTGCCACAACACATGCAATTATGTCTTGCCAAGGAACAGGAGAGTGAAAAGTGATGTATCACCAACCTTTGGGAGATAAGCAGAAGAGTCACACAATTTCTCCTGCCACACACTGGTAGGCCACAGATCACCAAGCCATCATGTGTCCCTCATAGTACCTGGATTTTATAATATTCTTATGTACTGGTGGCATAGAAGAATCATTGGTGAGTGGATAACAAGAGTTTGCTATGTTAATGTCATTTTATGAAACTTGTTTCTCAGCCAGTCACAGGTATTTGAAGAATAAAATATACCATTCAGCGCTTTTTTTCAATTAAAATAGCATCAGCCAAACACTTAATGCAAGAAGATTAAATGTATGTGAATTATTTCCTGAGGTCCTTTTCTGATTTCAGTATGAACAATGCAGCTAAAGTTGTGGGAGAGCTTTGAAAGATGGCCAATTTTCTCATGTGCCATTCTTTAATCACTGCCTAAACCTGTTGGTATAATATTTCCTTGAAAGTGACAGTATAAAACATCCTAGAAAAGCTTGATAAAAATCTGCCAACAACGCAATGAAATTCCTCAACACCTGCAAGAGAGAAAGGTACCAAATTCTTTCTACTTTAAAGGCAGCTTGATACATATGTTCAAGTCACAGAATAAAAAAAACACAGCCTAACATACAAACCATAGTAGAGAGAAGAAAATATACCAAGGAAAAAAAAACATGTCCTGTGCTCAAGCAGTGAAAATGTCTTCAAAAGATTTTGCACATTTTATCTTCAGTAAAATAACATGAATTAGTTAACCCCCATCCTGAAACATGCTGGAATATAACATGATTTGAGAGGAGGAAGCAGCAAGAACTTCACCAGGTTTTTAATGCCTCCAGAGGACTAAGTTTAATTTAGTCATCTGTTTTCCAGCTGAAAATTCCCCTAATGCAGCAGCTGGCTCATAACTGTAATTTATCAAATAGATAAACTGGTGGAAATTATCCATTCCCTGTTTCAGCATAAACTATGGATGAAGAAGAGTAAGTCATCATTTGGAAACAATCACCTTCCCTCTGTTCCCTCCAGTTTCATCCAGCAGCTCCAGTAGTCCTCTAAAAATAAGATCTATAGCAAAAAATGGTTTCCCAGGAACTCTTTAACTGAGTAACGCTGTTGCATTCTTCTATAGTAAAGAATTACCTATCTTGATAATGCTCCACCAACACGATCTCTAGCGTCTAATTTTCGAAACCAACTTGTCGTGACTAACCACAAAAGCATAATAAATCCACAGGTTTTTGCTGCCACACAGGAAATACTCTGCTGTGGTCAGGGTAACATGGAGCTTGAATCCTAGCTAGTGTATTGGATTGAATGCATTTTTAACCTATGTGCTACAAGGCAATGCAAAAGTTGCTCAACTGTGTACTTCTGTATCTCTTTCCTTTTCCTTGAAGTTTAATCATAGTTGGGATTTCCTGTGGATGTAATGCTTATTCTTGTGATAATTATCTTAAATGACTGATTCATACACAATCTCAGCTGCAGTTTAATACCTCTTCTAAACAAAAGGACTTCCTTTTGTTTTTAAAATTAAAGAATTTATACATATAATCTAAATTTAAAAAGTCAAAGAAAACATGTTGGTACAATAGTTGTTTGGAGATATGCACCATGGGAAAACATTTGCTTCTGCAAAGTAGTGGGATGGGCTTTCTAGCTCTGGGTGCTCTTTAGTGCTTTAGAGCAGCAAGAAGCAGTGAGTACCTAGCCAGTGGGGGTAGTGGTGATTTCTAGCATTGCCTGGCCGGGTGGGGGAAAGGTGTGATCATTGAGGCTCATAGGCCTTGGAAATGGTGAAGGCAACAAACTTCAGAAGCTGCAGGAGACCCACTGATGAATTTTGGGCAGGCGGATGTCTGGGGAATAGCAGGGAGTTACAGCAAAAAAAAAACTGCAGTAAGAGCCAAAATCATCAACTCAGGGGCATTCAGAAATGTGAGTAACATTCATTACAACCAACAATGAGATGTGACTGAGGCTGGAAAATATACTTCCTTCCTGCCTGCCGGCCTGCTTGCCTGCCTGCCTCCCTCCTTCTTCCCTTTTGCCCCTCCCTCTCTCTCCCCTCTCCTTCTCCCTCCCTCTCCCTCACTCCCTCCTTTCTTCTCAGCTTCACATTCAGCTCTTCAGCTGCACCCCTGTTACGATCCAAGAGCAGGGCATGGTTTCCAGCACTGCCCTTGCGTTCATCCACACAGCTCCGCCGCAGCCAGGATTTTTGCCTGTGCTGAGCAGCAGACTCCAGCACCCGGGCCAGCCCTGCAGGAAGAACTGCCTGATAGGCATTGCCTTCTCAGCACTGCCTAGGAGGGTAGTTTGGGAGCAGCCATTTGGTTTTGGGGAGGAAGAGATAATAGGTGTAGGAATACAAGATGAGTTAGGATGTTTTGCTGCAGGGGTATTGAATAGCCCCTGGCCTCTTTAATTCAATCATGTCAATGCTGGCTATTGAGTCTAGGAAGCACACAAAGAAGCAATTTTACATGGCATTAGGAAATAAAGTCTGCTGCATAGGAATTGAAGTCTGTGAAAGAGTAGCTTCATCTCAGAAATGGAAAAACACAACCCCAGATGCAGCTAACGCATAGGATTTCACTGATTTTTACTAAAATGAGATCTTTAAAAGTCTGTGTTGCTATTCATAGCAAAGACATTTTAAGTCAATAAGGCTACATTTCATTAAATATGTTTATTTATTCTTATTTGAGTTTTATGCAAAATAACTATTAAATCTAGGCATATTCTAAAGTTTTCCCTATACATTTAGGGTGTGTGATGTCATTTGTGCTTAACAAAATGCTTGAATGAAAAAGTTGGTTCATAGATAAGGAAGTGAGTCATCTAAGAACAGGAGAGAGAAGTGGCTGAATTATTTCTTAGTGAAAAAAATGCTTGGAGAGAAAGAAACACACTCAGCAGTCGGAAAACATGACAATAGCTGAAAATTAATTCAGACGTGGAAAATGAAAGCTTATTGTACAGAGCTTGAGCCAATTGTAATTACTAAGTTTAAACCCCTTCTGGCTTTTGAACAAGCTTGAACCAGTTGCTTTTGCTTTGTCTTTGCATTCTGTACAGATAAGCCAAGCCATACCTGTCTCAACAAGCACTCAGTCAGGATGCGTGTGCTTGTTCAGTCTCTCACTTCCAGCGTGCGGCATCCAAGATATATTCTATGACAAGGATTGTGCTCCATTTTGGAGGACAAAACATGTATCACTCATCAGCACAGAAGTTGTGCAGCTAAGAGGCTTTGTAATTAAGAACCCTTACAATTGCATTCCATAATTTATTCATAGTATCAATTACAGAATTCCTGGTAGAGGAAGTCAAACTAATTATATTTTTTAAAATTTAAATTAGTTTCTTCTGTTCAATTAAGGGAAGCCAGAAACTCTTCAGGGTACCCATACTGCCAGTGGCAAAGTGTAATAGCTTTACAGCAAGACAGTCAGCTGGAGCAGCTGCTGAAACAACTCTGCAAAACAGAAAACTCCAGTAAAACTGAGTTAGCCAGTTCGGTCTTGGAAAGTGGCTGCTCAGCCTGACAATTACATAGGTGCTACTGGGTTTATATATAGTAGTAATTCTGCAACTTTTAAAATCAGACACAATGACCAACATATTCAAGAACTACAGCCTGCCTTTCAGGGTGATGAATAACCTTTCTCTGCCAGATGCATAAATGCAGATGCTTATGAGGTGTGTGTAGGGACACACTCATTCTAGGCCCAAATCACCTGGGTGCTCCTCAGCACTGAACACGGAGCACAGAACAACCATTTCCTAGGTCAGACCCCTCAGATGCATTAACTGACTGGATAGTTTTGGCCCTGCAGTTCCAGAGTACAACCAAGTTTTGTCTTTATGTCACCCTAATGTGACGTCAGTAGCACCTTCAGATCGGCACTGGTGGTTCAGGGCCCTGAATTCAGCAGAGCTCCCTCTTACATCCTGAGCTGCATTCCTGCTTCCTCCCCCCCTCATTTCACTGGGACAAGGGTATCACTGCAGCTTTTTTGTGGGATTGGAGAGAGAGGGGAAGGCTTACATTTTCACCCAGAACTAAAGATGCTTTATTTATGTTAGATCTCTGAAGAAAC
>JAOXXN010000395.1:33915112-33928919 GCA_026770055.1 Myrmophylax atrothorax
CTATCCTTGCTTGCAAGGAGAGTAATGTCACAAGCAGCATTTCCAGCAAAGAATGCTGTGGGCATTTTCTGATATAAGTTCAAGTACTAAATAAAAAAGTACTGGGCATGTACTTCATCCACAATGGTTTATGCCCTGTTAACAGAGCAGAGGGCCCCAGGACCCATCACAGCAGTTATTACAGGACATTCCTTCACATATCCCACACAGTGAATTACAGCAAGCTGTATTATAAATCCAGCTGTATTTTTAGGTGCATTAGTGGTCGCTTGACTGCCACTGAGTTGGTGGAGTTCCACTCCCCCACCCCTCCACCGCCTTTTCTCCTAAAAGTTATAAACTCATTTTCCATATATTTCACTCAAAAACCTCAGGGCTGCAACTTCCATCTATTGCTGAGGATGAAGGGAGTGTGTGGGGGGGAGTATTTCTTTCAGGAAAAATTCTGGATAGATTTACATACGACCAAGTAGTTAACTGAATATTTTCTAAATATGAGGGCAGCAGGTTACCAGATCAAGCAAAACCAACACCTTATCCTCAGTCCATTCCTCCTGATGCAACAGTAACTCTCTAGTAGAAACTTCTCAGGGATTGGTGGAAGTCTTGGAGATGGGATATCGGCAGTGTGTAAGCAGCAGGGAAACTTATTTCTGCACAGAAACCAGACCAGTGACTATGTGGTTAAAAGCTCTTGTGTGCATTAATGCAGCTAACAAGGCTTTATTGTCTTCCTCATAGTTTCAGTTAAAAACTATGCAACTACAGTCCCATTGTGGTTTCTCACATGGGTGAAGTTATTCAGTCTGGGAGCAATGAAAAGTTTGCAAAATTGCTCCAGTCTTCAGGCTTCTGTTTTAAGGGAAATTTGCTGGGAAAGTTGCTATAAACAGAATTAAAAGTTCCCAAAACAACACAATCAGCATGTATTTCTAACATCACAATGCAGAGATTCAGTGGTATAGTGTGAAAATTAAATACACATAAATAATGAAAAACCTCCTCTGATTTTTGAAATCTCTCTTTAGCACTTCAAATTCCTAAATAATTTGATGCATTTAATTATATTTTTGTAAGGAGAGAGAAAACAGCAAAGTACCCCAAACACCTCCTGTGATCTGGAGGATGACAGGTTTTCTAAGAGAAGAGAAGGTGAAAGATTTTCTTTGCAAAACAGTCATGCTTCAGATACCACGTCTGCAATCCCACTTTCTCCCAAGAGAAAATGCCACAGAGAAGCAAAGGTATTTATTACACATAGTCTGTCTCTGTGACAAAGGGAGAGAGTAGCTACTTAAATTTACAATTTTTGCATGCTAGGCAATGAATTGCAGTACATTGTATCAAACCTGCTCCCAGCAGTATCTTAGGCTATTCCTGGTCATTTGAACTCCATGCTTGCAAGGTCAGATAGGAGGCTTTGCTTCTAAATTATATAATGTGACGTAAAATTTAGTTTACACAAAACATCTGAACCAATTGAGCTATAAATTAAAATGTTAGTCTTTTAAATATATCTTAAAAATATAGAGAGTTTCAGGTGAGTTTGTATCTTCTATCAGTCATTTATATAATAACCTGCTATCAGCCCTGTCAAATATCTAATCTCCTCCCAAATGCAACACTCGCTAAGAGTTACAAGAATTTGTTTTCTCTTTTGATTAACTCATAGGGAGTATAAACATCTTCTGACTGACTTAAATAAACCAGTAATCAGCACATGATACCTGTAATACCACTTTTAAGCAAAGATTCTGTTTAAAAGAGTATTGCATGCCCAAACATGCAGTTACTACATACTCTAATCAAAAATTTGGGCTCATTACTGTGAAAAATCAGAATGATCCTGGCTCTAGAAAGGATTACATCAGTCATGGGGAGTGTAATCAGATACATCATTTTGTATCCAAATGCCGAAAAAAATGAGCAGCAGTTTTCAAGAGTTTGACTTCAGGTACCAAGATCAGACCATAATCCTTATCATTTATGCTCATTGCAGCATTTGCGAGTGAGTCCACTGTGATCCTCAAACAACCCCTACTGTAAGGGGAAATGCCCTTCACAGAAACTGAAGTGGACGAGAGGTAAGACCACAACCATGAAATTAAACTCTGTTTCTGATCTGCATAAAAAAGAATTCCTCTCCAGCTAGAGACAAAGCTCTTGTATAAAAAGTGATTTGGCTTGGATATAAAAACTATCGAGAAACTCAATAACATATCAAAATGTCCGTACTAACAGTGTCTGATAGTCTAAGCTTTCACCTAAATGAGTGCATAAGCCAAACATTATGTGCTTGAGTAGCCTCTTTGAAATCAGTTGAGCTCCTCCTTCACTGAGGTTCAACACACAGTGAAAAGCATGAACAGATGGCAAGGATAAAGTAAATTTTACACTAGCTGCATTTAAGCTATTTCCTAGAGCTCATATTAGAATAAGACCTTTATTTACATTAAACCATGGTGTTTTTGCTTGTACACCAACTGGGTGGCATAGCAAGGTTGTTTATTTGAATCCTACTGAGACCTTGCCTGTCAATAAAAGACATTAAGTATATATATATTCTGTAAATTCTTAGAGGGGAAAGGAAAATGGTTTGTATTATTATATAGCAAACCCGATAATATCTGGAGAAACAATCGCTGTAAACCAAGAAGGATGGATGTATTTAAAACATACACCCTACAATCAAAATTTTCTTCTACATGATTTTTTTTTCTAGGTCACATTCTGAATTTCAATCTCTTTTGAGGTATTAGTATTAAATGACTGCTTACATTTTTTATACTTAACACACAGTGAGAGAAGAGAACACTTTCATATTATTGGTTCAATAATATGGCACAAAGTGTTCCCTCACACCTGGAAGGAATTGTGTTACTTTTTAATTTAAGCAGTTTCAAATTTACAGGTTATCTATTCTCCATGGAAGATAATTTAGGACTACTTGTGTAGAACTGGTCTGTTATTGTTTGTAACTACTTGTATTTACTCATAATCACCAAACACTCCTTTTTCTCTTTAATTTTCTATACCAGACTGATGTCTGCACTTCACCACAGAGAAAACTCAATCTGAATTGTTCTCCTCTCCTATGAATAATGGGGTTTGGTTTAATTTTCTTCCCCATTCTCCCCCTGCATCCCCCTCTCCCCCCACTTAACACTACATTCTGTTTAGTTTCTGGGTACAATTCAATTTGAAATACTTAGGTTTGTACGAATTCATGACATTTTTAAGCAACCATTCAACAATCCTTGCATTCATGCCCAGTTCAAGGTCTTCTCAGAGAAGATTTCCAGTTTGGATTTTAGTTCAAAAGACTTGAGACTAATGTTTTTCAAAGGGATCTTTGCTTTTTTTCACCCCTAAAAAGAAGACTAGGAAAAGGCTTATATATGCTAATGAATAACAAGTCCCTGCAGGATGGAAGTGGACTATGCTTACCTGTGTTATGATTGCAGTAAAAAATACTCATTAGGAGACAAATTCTATTATTCCAGGGGAAAAAAAGAGCAGCTTTTCCAGCTTATTTATAGCTTCAAAAATAGGTGGTTCCAGCTATTATTTTAAGTCCCCAAGGTATCTGTGCATTGTACCACAAGAAAATTTGGACTACATTTGGTGTTTGCTAATTATCACAAAACTTCTCATTCAAAGCAACTGTAATGAAATTTATTTTCCTCAGCACCAACCAGTAAGTGTTGCACTATCATTTGCCACAAGTTTCTAGCATAAAAAAAAAGCAGTCCCTGAGTTGAACTTGTCTTATAAAATGGCCTAGCATACATTTCTGTGAAGTCCCTTGTTTAAATTAAGTCTTGGTGACTATCTGAAATGTAAGGTGAGTGGTAGTGCAATTTTCCACTGTTTTAACAGAGGCCTTATCAGACACATTAAATGTCTTCCGAAATTGCTCAGTTTTTCACCTTGTCTCCCACAGCAGGCCTTCCATTACTAAACACCAAAGCCTGTGGTCATATGAAAAAGCACTGAGTTGGGTTAAGAAATGGCCTGGAACATCTTGTATTGCTCTATGACATTTTTGTCACAAGTTAGTCCTTTAAGATGACAATGTAAAACAGTGGGCTTGGAAAAAATAGATTAATGATGCCTTCACAGTCACACTGAACTTCTGGCCTGAACAAATATCCCTTTTCTAACATCCTGTGATAGTTTTTATTACTCACACCAGTGTAATATGTGAAAGAATCTCTTGAATATACTACATCAGAGACAAAATTTCTTGCTTTTAAGGGTTCACACATTACTTCATTTCTGCTGAGACAAAGATTAATGGAACAAATAGTGTAAATCAGCTTTGCAGTCTTTTTTTTTTTTTTGTATTGCAAGGTTATGAAAGTCATCTTCAAACATTTGTTTTCTTTCTGTTTGACACCCTGTTATTCAAAACATTTATTTTTCATGTGTGCTGCGACATAAAGCCAGAGCAGTCCTGCAGAAAGGGATCTGGGGGTACTGGTTGGCACCAGGCTCAACAGGAGAGACAAGTGAGCCCTGGTTGACCAGAGGGCAAACCCCATCCTGGGGTGCATCAAACACAGCATCACTAAAGAGGTGATTATCCCACTGTATTCAGCACTGATGCGGACTCACTGTGAACACTGTGTGCAGTGCTGAGCCCCACAATTTAAGATGGTTGTGAAGGTCTTTGAATGCATTCAGAGGAGTGCAACAAAGCTGGTGAAAGAGCTGGAAGAAATGTCCTGCGAAGAGCAGCTAAGGACTGACTTGGAGAGAAGGAGCCTGAAGAGGCAACCTCATTGCTCATTGCTGATCTATTATCCATGGAGTTCAGTAACAGGACATGTAGGAATGGCTCAAAACTGCATCAGGGGAGGTTCAGGCTGGTCTCTCTTTACCGAGAGGGTGCTGAAACACTGGAACAATCTTCCTAAAGGGGTGGTCTTTGCACCAAGCCTGTCAGTGTTTAGCAGGCTTTTGGACAATGCCTTTAATAACCCAGTTTAGCTCTTCATCAGCCCTGAATTGGTCAGGCAGTTGGACTGTATCATTGCAGGTCCCTTCCAACTGAACTATTCTACTCTATTCTAACCTAAACATCTCACTCCCTATATGGTATTCAGAACCCCACAGGACCTGGTCTTTCCAGTCATATAATGAAATGCTGTTCTTCTCTAAATCTCTACCACCTTTTAGGATTTTATCCTAAGATCCTTGTGTACCTTAGTTTGGTAAAGTTGTTGGGTTTGAGAATACATACATGCTTTGGTGTTCCTGAGGCATCTTAACTTCTGGTTCCAGATTAATGTGGGGGTTTTGTGGTTTTTTTAATGGATTACAACACTATCCCATGACGGAGCACAGAAATAGATTTAAACATTTTATTTCAGAGATGTTGAGAGAATATCAGAGCCTACTTAACCAGGCATTTGTGTGAGTTGAGCCACATTGCTTTGTTTTCATTTGACTTAAACTTACAAATCCAAATTAAGTTCCAGGTCCTGGAACTACATGAGTGATTACATGGCAACTTTCCAACAATGAAAGTCTGAAACACAGAAAGGCAATATTTGTTGGGAAAGGTTAAATCCTTTAATGGGAAAATTTGGAACTGACTTCTTGTAAGTAAAGATATAAACAAACAAAACTGTAGGCCTTCTGAGAATGGCTCCTGTCACACTTTTAGTCTTGGATATCTCATAGTTTAGCCCCCAAATAGGAGCCAAACTTTGTCTTCAGCCATTAAAGTAGCTCCTCACTGGAACATGCAGCTTTGTCTGCCTTACAGTAGGGACACTAGCACATAGGGCCCTATGGCCTCATTGCAAGCCTTTAAAGGCATCAAGGTAATTGGAAACAGCCAGTACTGTGACTATGAGGGAATTTAGGTCAGCTGAATCTATGCCTTGCATAACTTGGAGATTTTGCAGGTTTTGAGACATGGGGACATTACAGGCTGCTCTGGGGCTGGCTGTGCAGTGGGAGGATGCCCTGCCCAAGATGTTGAGATGGCTGGCACTGTGCTGCTGGGTCAAGAAAAAATAACTTTGGTACTAAGTGGCTGGTTTTCTCAAGTGTTACTCTGAACAGAGCCTTCAAGCTTTGGCGCAGATCAAACATGAAGCTTCCAAGGACTTAAAGGCAGGTGTCCAGCTCTCAGCATGCCAATCAAAACATTTCGCTGTGGTGGATACGTTTTCTGCTCCAGCCTTATCGAACTGGCTAACTGTTTCTCTCCAAAATGAGCAGTGTGCTGCCAGACCTCTTGGAAGATTAATAATAATGCTTCATCCTTTTTTTTTAATTGTAGTATTTGTCTTAATTTTTTTTTTTTTTTAAAACGTTGATAAGGGACAGTTTCCTCTGTATTAAACATGTAGTAGCCCAGCTAGCAGGGATGGTCAACACTTAAACATATGCATAAATACTTATTGAAAAGCAAAGCAACATATTAGGCATATAAAATGATAGGATTATGATAGTAGAGCTTGTTGTAATTCATTGGTAGTATATTACTTTGTGCTTAGACAGTCTCTGCCATAAGCCTTGTGTCCATGAGAGAGCTCAATGTTTCCTCACGTCTGCTCAGCTGTGTCTTAAAACAGAGCTGCTGCATCTGAATGTGAAACTTATGAAGCATGTGGTCAAGCCCACATCAGCTCTCTAGACTGCATTTCTTCTGATTTCCATGGGATAAGTCAAACCTTCAGGGCTCACAGAGCCTTACTTGAAATTAAAACAGCTCATGAAAGACAGGATTGTATAAACAGGTTCTGAAGGGGCTCTGTTTGAAATTAGGCCAAAGCAAACACTGAGGCCAGCTCTTCCTTTCCCCTCGGCTCCCTCTCTGCCCTCAGTACCGCTGCAAGGGACACCTTTGCCAGACGGCTCCTGACCTCCCCCACGCCCCTTTCTGACCTCAGACTCTCAGATGGTTTTAATTGCAGAAGGCCAATGCAAGGTCCTTCAGCATGTGCTTTAGTGGCATCTCTCCATTTCTTCCACTCGGTATATTTAAGGGCCTGCTCAGCCAGCTGCTGGATGTGTCTCTCTGCCTCTTGTCCCATGAGTCCATCAGTGAGAGAACCCACAGCCATCACCTTTCAGACAGACAACAAGATCTGATACTGGTTCCTGGGGAAAGGATATTCTACTTCTCAAAGATAATTTTGGTTTGATTTTGGTAACTAACTGAAACTTGAATGTATTAGAAAACATTTTACCCTAGATAACAAATCAGATAATCAGCTTGGTAATGTCTGAATTTTTGACAGCTATTATAGGTATAAATCTATTAGAAAATTATCTGCAAAATGGCTTTTTATCAAAGCATGGCAAACGAGTCTACTTAATTGCAAAGAGAATAGAGATACAAATAAAAGATAATGCTCATGCCACCTACATCTGTAAGCAATTTCTTTGAGGTTGATCATAACCTGGGAGCTAGGATTATAGGTGTGAATATAGCACTTGCTAGCAGGTGCAAGAGTTCCCATCCTAAGATTGGAGGGAGCACTAGGTTGATTGAGTCAAAGAGATGTAAAATGAGATTACATGACCTGTTTTGTCAGGGCTGAAGGATTTCCCTGTTAGACTGCCTAGCTAGATTTTTAAATTCAACTTTCATATGGTGACTATAGATTTCCAGACTTCTTCATTTCAGTTTCTTTGTGGCATTCGCCTAATCTATTCCTAATGAGCAAAAATTGCACTTAATATCATAACCAAAGGGATTCAAGGTTCTGTGGGCAAAACTGTCTAATCATCTGGAGGATTTGAACAAAAATATCTCATTATTTACAATGGGAATTGAGCAGTCCAACCACATAGAAATCTGATGCTTTATAAGTATTTTTTTCAGAAAGATTTTAGCCATTATCCAGGAACACAGAAGCATGACATACCAGCTTTTTTTCCAAGCTCCTACTTCACCACACACACCATTAGGTCTATTTAACCAGTGTCTATAATGGTTATTGCTGCAAAGAAAAAGGCCAATGTCTGAGCAGAGTAACAGGTGCAGAGCACCTGGAACAGCAGCACTAGGACCAGTGAACTGCCCCATTCATCTCAATGACCTCAAGGTGTAGCTTTATGAGCCACTCTGTGCAAAATTCTCACAAACTGGCCTTGTTCTCGTCCTCCTCCATTTCCTTTGAAACAGTTCTGACAATGGTTTCAGCACAGAGTAAATCAGATCAGGAAAATGACACAGAAGAAAACTTGCTTTCCTAAACATCTCTACACTCTCAAAGAGGGAAGGAAGAAAGAAAAGACTCTCTTCCATGAAGAAAAAGATCGGATCTCAAACTGTTTCATTGTTCTTGATCCTAGAAAAGTGGGGGCAGTGGTGAAGAGTCTCATTCTGGCAGAAAAATGCAGCCTACCTGTGCTGGCAGCTGCAGATGTCCCTGCTTGTTCAGCCATCTCTTTGTCTTCAAACACTGCTGGTCAAATTTCAAAATTTGATCCTCGCATTTTACCAGCACCCCAAAATCCACCTGTCTGATTTCCCAGATTAATTATACAAGGCCAAAAGAAAGCATTTTTCTTACAAAAAGAAATTAAGTTCTCGCTAGCAGAAACTGTGGAGAAAAGTTTTAGTAGTTAAAATGGAATTAATCTACCCTTAAAGCAATCCTTAGCATTTCCCTTTGGACAAAGATTTCCCCCTTTTTTACTATGTGCATATTTTCATTACCGTAACTCCACTTTTGCCCAAGGCAGGGAGAGAAGAAATTTCCTGAAGCACAAACAAACCAGAAAAATAGTTCAACATAATCTCCTAAAGGAAAAGGCAAAGAACAGTGAACTAGGGCTTATTTACTCTCATAAATCTGAAGAAATCCATATAAATTTAATACCATATAAATCCAGGTAACTTGTAATATTTCCTATGAGCAAAAAATCTGAAGGTGTCATATTTTGATCTGGAGGTGGACAGAACTTTACATGAACATGAGATCAGTTCCTACACGTTTCTATTTCAGGAAATAGGAAACCAATTTTACACTAAGTCAGTGTAAAACAATGGGTTATGTTGGTAGGTAAGCAGGATGGTGGCATAACTTAGGTTCTTTACAAAGAGTAGAGTCTGTATTTTACTGTTTTTATAAAAGAAGACGCATTACTACTTTAGACATCTTTTCTGACCTATACTGTATGAGTTAACCAATTTCTGTGAAAACAAAACAGTTTTCCAGAAAGGCAAAGCATAATGAACAGAACCTGTCCCAGGCATTAGTGTTAGACACTGTCTCACCCACACTAAGGTTTTTAAACAAAAACAACCATTGTCAGAGGTTTTTGTGCTTTTTCTGTTGTTCATTACTACTGAACCAGCAGCTTTCCTAATGAAGAAATCAAACTGGAATATGACACTTCAGAGTCAGAGTAGCTGCAGAGAACAAATTTATAATGAAAACAATATCCTCAGACCAGAGTTTCACATGTGGTAGCAGTTACTGTTGCCGCCTTTCTTAGTACTGCCTATCTACATAATCATGGGCTGCAAAGCAAGTTCAAAGGGCTTTTCTGCAGAGGAACCTGACACTGCTTTGGTTACAGAACAGCACATCTATGCATGGACACCCAGCAGTTGAAAGCTGAAGACAAGACCTTGGCTTGCTTGTGTCCTATGGAATAGCAAAATTTGGCTTGCTCACGCTGAAAAATAGACCAACTCTCTTCTGTTGGTTTAGTCACCTAATTAATTTGTTAAATGTATATTAAATACTCAGACTAGTTCAAGAATTGTCTGGGCCCCAGATTTCTTGTCCTGCTGCTATTCTCTTTTGCAGGTGTTGCTGTTGTTTGGCTGCCATAGGAGGATCACGGGCTGAGCAGGCTGCAGGTCTGATATGATACAACTAACATTATATTCACGTTTTTATGAAAATCTGTATTTAGATCCAGGGTGAACATGTGGCTTTAATTCCATAAATTATATTTTAGCATTAATTTCAGGTAGTCCAGGATTTCACCTCAGACCTCCAAAATCAAACAGTGTTGACTTGGAAGAAATTTCAATTACATATATATATATATTCTAGACGAGTATGTTAAATGAAGGAATGATCAGCCCTGTCCTTTAAAAATCACTTCTGATCCCATCAAAAAAATTAATTCTGACCCAAATCACCCCACATGAGAAGGTCCCTCAGATGTTTCACTGGAAAGTTAAGTGAAGCAGACATAATAATTACCATACTATTTCTTCCACAAGTCCGTAAAATCCATTGTGCTGTTACTGAAAAAAACGATGGTTTGTGCTCCCTCAGCTGGTTAATTCATGAATGTTTCCCAGAGCTATGCTATTACTGATGGCTGAATTTTCTGCAATATCTTTACATGTGCAAAGATATTTGGCTCTAAAAACAGAGTTTACAATAGTGATAACAGTATGTGTGGAGAAGCAAAATGACCAACTGTTAGGTCACTGCATGTTATCTTGAGTTGTCTGACAGCACTATTGAAAGATAACAAATGAAAGCAAACATTGACTCTTCCTTCTAATCTCTACACACTTAATTAGACCTTACCCTGACAGAACCCTTTTCTTTAAATAAACAACATTAACTCATAAATCTGCCCTCTCGTACAGCACTTAACATGGTATTGTAATTAATTCAGGAAAATTGTGTTTTCTACTATGGAATTCCCTAAAGCAATTTTTATTGTTATTTTCAACACATTTTTATTATTGAAACATTGCCCTCTCAGGGAAAAGCACACAGGACTGACCACAAGCTCTCAAATACACAGCCTGTGGAATCCATTCACTATAATAACTCAGCATAGAATTAAATAGACAAGTAGTGAGCTTCTCATCCACCCAGCTGTGGTTTGTTTGAGGTTTTCCTTGGGATACCAGGAAATTCCATTTTGTCTCTGTACCTTTTTATTACCAAGAAAAATTATTTGCCATTATCTTTTATTCAATTGCTTCCTATACTTACTGTTCTCTCTTCTTTGCCTTCCTTTTTTAGGCAAATCTAATTGAAATGTGGTAGGCCTACTTTCTCTTATTAATTTACTCTAAAAATAAAATGCAGCTTCAGTATGTTTAATGCAAATATACAATGAAGCATCAGCAAAATAAATTTAATAATTCTTTTTAATTTACACCTTTGGGTAGATTAGAGCCTTATAGACTTTCAGTGTAAGTGGAGATTTACTTCAGATGCCAATAAGGAAATGAAGAAAAAATAGGGCTTCTAGGAACTAAATTTTTCCAGTGAACAATTCTTCCATTATCTGTTTATTTATAAATAGCCATATGTGTTACAGGTGTCTTTCATGAAAAGCTGTGTTGGATTGGTTGGTCCTTTTTTTAATGTGGTCCTGGTATTTGCCTGTACTAAACAAGTAGAAATTAAATTACAGGAATATAGTTATTATTTTGCCATGCAAAACTGACATTCAATAGTGCTTCTACAAAAGCAGCTTGTACATACAGCACCAACTTGGGAAAAGCAAGCATATTTTTTTTCCCTTATCTAAAATGCAGGTAAGATTCTACAGAAATAACACAACTTGTTGTAAGCAATTTGGTACAAGATTTACTTAGAAATCAGATTAAGAAAATTTTACAGGTGCAGCCGAATTCAGAGGAATGTAGCCACCTGCCAGAGACTCCTATGGAGACTGATAAGCGAAAACGTTGCAAAAAAGAACTGCTAAGAGAAAAATTTGTATCTATTAGCAGTAAGGTATTTATTGACAACGTTGGAGGCAAACCAGTTCATACTGGGCAAAAACTTGCCTAACTTGTTTGTGGAAAATAAGCTATTTTATAGTCTTAAGTCCACAGTTAAGACCCTCTAATTTCTATATTAATGTCTGGGTGGAATCTTGGGTGGAGCTTTCCTTTTGGCTTCGAATTCGGTTAGTGGTCTCCTGACTTCATCCCTTGGGGTGGTCTTGAAGCATCTTCATCACTGTTGTACTTTTGCCTTTTCTTTGTTCGATGACATGACCTGTAAAACTTGTAAAACCTTGGCTTTAATGCTACAAAATCTTGGTTCTCTACCATTTCACCCTATTGAAATGTCTAGCTTAGTTTAATGTATGATTTTAACTCATGGTACACTAGTTTCTATAATTACTAGACAATTTCTCCTGGAACAAAGTGGCTCTGCACTTCATGCTGTTCAGTGGCTGTGCTCTGCAAACAATATTTTGCCGAGCAGAATTAGAAATTTCACAAAACTAGGGGGTTTTGGTCTGTTTTCTCTTTCAGAGACTGATTCCTGATTCAACTTAAATACAAAGTCATCTTTATATTAACTAATAAAGAATTAAAGAGTCTTCAGAAAGGACTCAAATTCTTTTCAGAGTTTCCTGCAATACCTTGAGTCAATGATAAGGCCTATTTCATGCAGAAGAAGAATAAAATGTCAAAGTTAAGTGAGTGCAAGTTGAAAAAGGAGACAAAGCAGCAGCCCTGGCAAATGAAGAATGTTTTTCCCAGGTCTGTCAAAGCAGCAGTGATACCAGACCATTGTCAGATGTGTTTTAGCTTTTGCTTGACGCTCCTCAGGGATCTTCAGCAGGCAGCATTAGTTTCCAGCCAGCCCTGCAATTTCAGCCAAGGCAACGCTCAGGGTGCAAAACATGTTGGTTCATGGTCTGAAGGCCTGCAGCTTTTCACCTACATTTCTGACAGCATTTTTAAGGTCAGACAGTTAGAAAAAGCATTTGTGCATCTCTAGATCACCTTGCATATAGTCACATCACAGAATTTCTCTAATCAGATAAAGGAAAACTGCCAAAAGTCTCATAGAATACATCTTCTCTATGAAGTGAATGATGGAACATAAAAACCTTCCAACAGATAGAAGAAAAAAATTTAGAGGAAATTATTTTAAAGCATAGTGCCTAGCATCAGCTTCTAGCAAGACTCCAGATACCTCTGGGACTTGTTTACATGTCAATTTACTAATTTCCAAATACAGTTGTGGGCCTAGCTTTAGAAATCCAAGTTTCAGGATCCAAGCTTGTTTAACAACAGACACTGTTGACTGATTTACCAAAATGGGAATCCAATGAAAATCTGATAATACTGTAAAAGCTCCAACAACGGTTTGGTTGACATATTGTAATAATGTATCCTATGAAGGAGCTAAAATGAAATAGAATCTAATCCAAGCAGGCCTCTAATCTTAAAATATAAATCCCATGAATAACAAAACAGTAAAGCAAAGCTTTATCTAAAATTTACCTCTATTGATTTTGGCGAAGTTTGTTAATAATTTATCTCGTATACTTTAAAAGTAATGATAGCATCTCCTAATAGACTGCTTCTTTGAAATTTCTGAAGGAACTGGGAAGGAATATGTATAAATAGAAAGATGTACGTGACCACTTTCCCTGTGAGGTATAGAGAGAATTTAGATCCACCTTTTTGTCAGGTCATCTTTTGCAAATCTAGTAACGAAACTGAAATATGCCTATAGAGACCTTAAGAATCAGTCTCTGATGCAGAGAATTACATTGCACTTCAAATGCCTCATATTCACCCAAGAGAAGGAATACAGGATTTACAACAGAAAAATGTTCCTACTCCTCTTTACCATAGAAGGATCCTAAATCTTCCCTTTCATTATTCTGCTCATTGGTGTCTGTCATTGAGTGTAAGGCAACGAAGATTTATTTCTTGAACTCCCAAGTAGTTAGAAAGCAAGATAGTTTTCAGGGACTGGAGGCTGTGTTATCGGAATTTCTTCAATAACATGGAAATAATTTTTCTGGCAGCACAGAAATCACTAGGAAAAAATGGGTAAATATACTGGACTATAAATAAAAATACAAATCAGGCATT
>JAOXXN010000395.1:33933246-33944738 GCA_026770055.1 Myrmophylax atrothorax
AAAGAACAACGCTCTGGGGGAAGGTGGAGGTGGCAGAACAAAGCATGTGGGAAGTCCAGAGAGCACACTGATACAGGACTAGAGGCACTGGGGGGAAAATTTCAGGTGGCAGGCCTGGAAGAATTGGCTGGGTAAGTAAAATTATACTAGAAGCTGGAAAAAATAGCAAGGAAGATACAAAGCCAAGGCAGAGACAGGCCTGGCACAGAAACATATGGGTGGAGAGAGATAAAGCAGAAGGTTAGACTTAGGGCTGGAAAGAAATGTCAGAAAAACTTATGCCCCATTGGAAAAAAAAATAAGCTGCCTTTTAAAAGAAAGCTTTTGTCAAGTGAAGGGTTCAAAAACTAGTAACTCTAGCTCAGTCTTATCTGGGGTATTTTTTTCACAACTCTCACTCAGATTAGTAACTGTTTGCTTTTTCATGGCACCTCATCATTACAAGGAAATTAATTTATTAGCCATGTGCAGGGGGAAAAAAAAAAACACAAAAAGGACATAATGTTGGTGAAAGCATTTTTTAGTGTAAAAGTAACAGAGAAACAGGGATAAGAGAGTTCATTGCAAAGAAAATTCTATGGTATACTCCACGTAAGTGTAAGTCATCAATAACAAATCCTTTCCTGAAAATTATATACTAGGAAACAACCGGTATCAAACAACTCTGGAAGGCAGGCAGGCAGGAGCCTATTGCAAGGGCATCTATTTAAGGGTAAAATATAACTAATTTATATCAGACATAGGGAAAAAAGAGGCAATGCAGAGCTAGGAAAGTTAAAAGGCCTACAGAAAACTACAGGGAAAATATTTAAGAACAGTATGAATATTTCAGATTTGCATCAGTAGCCTAGGTATTGGGACCATCAGGATTCATGGCCATTATACAATCTGAAGGAAAAATGCAGTTAGGAGACCCCAATACGAAACAGCAAGCCCAGAAGTTATGGAGAGTACTAAGAGCAAAGATTCAGGAGAAGAAAGTGTAGGCTAACTTTTCTGCTATTGTTCCTCATCAAATTCACTACACTTGTACTCACAGTGCAGCAAATAAATGTGGATGCTACCAACAGTATTGTTTTTTCCCTTATAAATGAAAGAAAACCCTTCAACTAGGATTCCACCCAGATAATAATGTTCTTTAATGCTGAAAGGCACCTTATTTCAATATAAAGAAAATACGAGAATTTCTAAAATAGTCTACCCTATCTCTCAGAAGCTTTTAAAACCTTCTCAGTGTTATTGTCAATGGTGATGGAAGTATTTAGAAGTTCCCTTTCCCATGGTATTGTCTCAAAGTCTCTGCTGATAGCAAGACTGTTGAGAATGAATGTGTTTTAAAATGTAGTCTTCATTTATCAAGCAGACAGGAAAACAAAGAAGCAGAAAAAATGTAGTGAAATGACATCCTCTCTTAATCAAGTTTTTTCAGCTTTTCTGATTTAATGGAAAAATACTTCATGTAAGGGTTGCTATTGATAAAGAGTTACAGTCAGAAAACCATGTTGTGTCCATTGAATTCTTTTGATGCCCCCTGCAGGCCATACTGGATAGGAAGCCTAAATCCTCCTAGGAAAAATCCTGCAGGTAGTAATAAAACACCTATTTTGAAATAGAGCTGTTTCCATTTTAGCTTGCCTCATGAACTCACTGATATACAGTCCTTCCTGTTCCAACACACACAAGCAAAATGTAAAACAGCTCTAGATTCCTTCCCGCTGACCTAATTAGCCAGAATAACGAAGACTGGAGGAGCAGTACAGCACAAAGATGTGTAACACCAAATACGGGGCTAAAATTGGAGATGCCAGTGGTACATGAGAGTTGGAGGAGCCTGCTCCATCTCTGTGGGGACATGCAGCTTTGCTGTTAGCTATCCTAAACTTATCAATCTGTTGTCAAATGTTTTCACCTCCATGTGATAGTGTCCCATCCAGATGAACAAACTTCTGGAATTAGTAAATGGCAGAACTAACATGGAGTCAGTCACCTTCAAGAAGCCGAGGGCTTCCCACTATAGTGGCTTCTCCTTATTAGATGTCCTCAAAGACTTCAGAGTACCTGCCTGAGAGTCAGTCATTGCCAGACTCTCTTCTCTGCCTTAGGGCAGGTTCAGGATCCTTGGGGACAAATGTGATAAAACTGCACTAGCTGGTTATTTTTCAGTATTTTGCTTTTTAACCTTGGAGACTACACATATAATATGTTTCTCATAAGGGATCTGTTTTGCTAGCAGTTTGGGAAAGGCTGACTTTATGAGATGAAATACTCAACTTCAGTACTCAGGAGAAGAGAAAAACTGTAATCACACATCATTAAATGAATCACTCCACTACCCTAGCAGGATGTAACAGGATACAGTGTGCTGTGAAAATGTGCTTCAAAAAGTTAAAATCACTCTTTCTTTAAAACTCAGGATCAATCATCAATGATTTTTTTGAGAAAAGATACTTAAGGAAGGCGTGAGGTGAATATAGTAGGATAATCCCAGATAAAAAATAATTTAGGTATAGATTAAAGAAGAAAGTGAAGTCAGAAATTTCTAAAGGGTGTTTCTGAGATGAGTTGCAGGGAATTGAATAGTACTGAGAATAGTTAATTAGCAATGGGAAATTATTACAAAGGAATGTAAGGTTCTCATAACCTTTTTGTTCCTGCTGTCACCTGTTTTTTAGGAAAAGAAAGCCCTCTGAGACAGATTGTTGAAGTTTGATGAATGCACACAAGCTGATCTGGGATCATTCTGGACCTCTTAAATCAACATGCAGCAGTTTGGAACCAACATGCAGCCAGTGAATATAATATGAGTAGGAGAGAAAGGACACAATGTGCAAGCAAATCTCTCCAGAGGAATTGCTGCTATTATCTGGTCTTCATTACACAGATGTTAACTCTGAGCTATTCTGTGTGCTTGTTTGATAACTAGTGCCTAAGGTATAGTGCTTTTCTTCTTAAATGTCATCTTCCCATTGTGAACAGTGCACTAACTGCCATGCTGAGATTTGAGGGTGGGTTGTTTTGTTTTGTAGGGTTTGTCTCTGCCAGCCTCTCACAGGATAACTCTGCCTTGGCAGAGGGCACTCAGAACAGATTGCTGTTTCAAGTCTTGCTCAGTTTAAGGAAACCAGAATAGCTTTTCACATTTATTCCTTGGAGGGGAGAAACCAAACTTAATTTCCTTCCCAAAGAGTGAGAGGAGATGAAAACAAGTGTTAAAAAGGAGTGGAGTATATTCTGAAAACATTTCTGAGAAAGTCAGTTTCAGTTAATACACACACACTATTGCGATAAAGCTTTTAAGGCATCACCTATTTTGCTCATACACTGAAAATTCAATATATTTACAATGTAAATGGCTTCTTTGTACACAACACTATTCACCTTTAGACTTGTTCTGATTTATTCTGCTAACTGAGGTGACAGTGCTTATTCAGACCATAAAAGATATGGCTGGGTGAGGAAAAGCTGTAGTTTAGGCAGGCAGTAATAGGTAGTTGTTCAGCTGTACAGGGTGTCAATGGGAAGACAAAAGCCATTCATTTGAGTTAGTCTGTCATTAAAAGGCATAAACTAATGGACAAAGATTTCTTACCCATGATGAATGGAAAGAGAAGAATAAGAGGGGGATAGACCAACATCATCTATCCTATTCCCCGAGCAAATATCACCATCTGGGCATCAACAATTTCAGAAACTGATCCTTTCTCTACATACTGTTGCAGAGGTGGAGAATAGGGGATATCCACACCATCAGCATCTTAATTTGGGGTAAGTGCCACAAAGACTTTGGTTTCTGTTCCCGTCTGGCGCATGCCCAGCCCAGTGTGCAGCATGAGTTGCACAGTGAGCCCTTGAGGCAGTGGAGAGGGAAGGTAATTTAGCTTACTAACAATCTTATTTCTTCTGGCATGAGGCATTTTATTTGAACTGGTTTCTTAGGATCCTACGTTTTGCTAGATATTTAGTAGTAATTTGGAAAATGTAAGCCCCTTTTTAACTTCTTATAAGAGAGGATAAAAACAAAAACCTATGTAGTTAACACAAATTGTACATCTCGTGATTGTTTTCCAAATTCTCAGAAAGTTTTCAGAGCAAAGTATCATGTTTCCAAGAATTCATTTAAAAAATAAGTATTTAACAGTGCATTCAGTAATATTTCAAGCCCCAGTACAGCTAATGAACTCTGCTGTTGCCATATGAGCAGTACACTAGGCTATGTCATTGCAGTCTCCTTTAATTTCTTGCTTTGATTCTTAACTCTTGCAGCTTCAGAAATTGGCAGTGACAGGGAGCTCCAGATCCCTAGTGAAGGATAGGTAAGGAGTCTATAAAGCTGTTTTAACTCTGGTGCTGTTTTCAAAATAAAGGGTAAGCAGGAGCAGCTGCCCATGGTGTCCTCTGGACGGCTTGCAATACTTTATCTCTCTGAACAAAGACTGCTGATGATTTCTAAGGTCCTATGTAAGCTCCATAAAGCCAGGAGAGCTGTTGTTTTAGACACTGTCATTTAGTCATTCAAGGAAGGAAAATGCATCACAGATCAGAGACAAGAATCTGCTGCTGTGCTTACTTTGCTTTGCTTAATGGTCTATCATGTCATTCTGTTTTATCTCCATCTTGAGATGCCATGAGGAATCCTCTAGGCACCATTTATCTAATACCTCCTGCAGAACAAATTGCTTTCACTTCTCTAAGTTGTTCTCACTTTTACAGTGATACAGCAGAGGAAAAGCAAGTTTCTGATGATTTACAGCAGGAAGCAGATAACACGCCCTCTTGGCATCACTGAGGAAGCAGAAAGGTTTAAAAAAAGTTTCTAAAAGGAAAGATTGGAAACAGCACATTGCCACTTCAGAAAGGCCCCACCTCCTGAGTTTGCATTAATGTCCAGAACTTCTTGCTCTTTGGGATTATTCAGCTCTCAGATAGAGATCTAAGATTGCTTTTCCATGATACTACAACCTAATTCTGAATTTTAAAAACGGCACTTCTGAAAGGTTTTATGTGTTGATGCCACAATTCTCAAACAATGGGAAATGAGAAGAAAAAAAAAGATCAGCAAAGACCAGGAAGGCTTAGAACGGCTGGAAAGTTGCCCAGTAGAGAAGGATCCAGGGGTGTTTGTTGACCACCAGCTGAACATATGCCACAGTGGTCCAGGTAGCCAAATGTGCCAGTGACACCCTGGCTTGAATCAGAAATAGTGTGGCCAGCAGGATCACTAGGCTAGTGATTTTCACCCTGTACTCAGCACTGGTGAGGCTGCACCTCAAATCCTGCAATCAGTTTTGGGCCCTGAAAGGGACAAAAAAGGAAGGAAGACATTGAAGTGCTGGGATGTGTCCAGAGAGAGCCAACAGAGCTTGTGAAGGGAACTGGGGTTGTTTAGGCTGGAGAAAAGGAGGCTCAGGGGACACCTTGCTCTCTACAACTACCTGAAAGGAGGTTGTAGCCAGGTGGGAGTCAGCCTTTCTCCCAGGTAACAAGTGACAGGACAAGCAGAAATGACCTCAAACTGTGCTAGGGAAGGTTTAAATAAGATATTAGGAAAAATTTCTTTGTGGAAAGGGTTGTCAAGCATTGGAAGAGGCTGCCCAGGGAAGTGGTGGAGGTATTTAAAAGACATATAGTTGTGGCATTCAGGGACATGGTTTATTGGTAGACTTGGCCGCGCTGGGTTAGCGCTTGGACTCGATGATCTTAAAGGTATTTTCCAACCTAAATGATTCTATTATTCAGTTTCAAAGAAATCTTTGCCTAGGACAGCAAAATAAGCTCCATAGTTTTGATGTTTTCAAAGTAAAGGAGGAAAAACCTAATTCTAAACACAGTTTCATCTAAACATAAAACAATTTTTGACTGTTCAAGAACTTCCAGCAAACAAAAGAAAACATGTATTTTATGCAGCTTGGCTTCAGGTGTTATTCCAACAAAGAATAGATAGAAAATTTTCCTTGAGGCCTTCTGACATTACATTTTACAAAGGAAAAGAAGGAAGCATTTTTACTAAGTTCATCTATATTTCTCTAAGGATTAAAATAGTACAATATAACAAAAGGATACTGGGCCCTGTAGAAGGTTCAGCATTTTCACAGCTCAAGTTTTGGGTAAAGGTAGTCCACAGATGGATGTAGTTCCACAACACCACAGGTACATATCTGGCAATTAAAAACTGAAACCTGCTGTTCATTTGAAAACAGGATCTGTGTCGAGTTCCAGCTGTTTGTTCAACTTAAAACACTGAAAAATAAACCAGTTAACCAACAGCACAAGTTTACACCCTCATCCTAACAAGTCTGTTCAAGGCTGTAATTGCATTTATAACACAGACCAGAAAATATGCTGCAGGAGGGCTGGAATAAATACCAGCTTCTGTGACTGAGAGAAAACAGACATAGGTGTGCTAATTCAAAGGGCCAAGAAAACTGTGTGAGGTGGGAGAAGATGGGAAGGAAGGTGGCAACAGCCTGAAAATAGTATTACTATGGTTCTGTGAATAACTGATAGTGTTCTGGAGATTGTCTGATTCGTGGAGAGAAAGACAAGAAAAAGGTATTTGTTATTGATGAAATGAAAATCTGAAAGAATTATTTGGTGAGCAAGGTCAATTGGTGGCTTTGGACACAAGACAGTCCATTCAGCCTCAACCCTTTTGGATCTCAGTCCAGAGAAACAATCTAAAGAGAGAGCTGGAGTCACAAAGTTGCTGGGGCTGTTTAAATGACTCACTATCTAAAACTCTACGCCAGCAGTGGAGAATGCCAGACTTGTTGATTTTCCCACTTTCAGAGGTCAAAACCAGTATTGCTTGTTCCCCAGGGATATTTTTCTGCCCATATGAAAGGGCTACAACAGGCAGCTCCATGATAAAATAGTTTACCAGATAGTACTTGAGTGAGAAACTAGAAGTCAAAATGTGCTCTCTCAACTCCATGGAGCAAAGAGACAGTCCAAGGAAAGCAAAGAAATAGAAGAATTTCTACACTCATCTACAACTCCAGTTTACTGAAAATCTTCACAAATTTACAAAATGTTGTAGAAGGAGCCCCATTCATACAAAGACTGAACTGTATTACAAGCAAAGCTGTTTCTTTCATGTTCTTTATAGATTATACTATAGGCCTAGACAGGTCGGACAGGGGCCTTGGTTAACCAGTGAATTAATTGGGGTTCAGCAATTGTGTTGGAAGGGAGCTGTTTTGTGTTTCATAATCTATTGCAGTATTCATTTGGACTGTAAAGGCTGCATCAGAAGTAAGCTAGTGGTTACACCTACAGATATTTCTCAACCATAAAAGGGACATGAGCTTATACAGTTCCTTTGATCTGCCTTTCCATTTTTTGCCTTAAAGAAAACATTGCAGGAAAAAGCAGTTGAATTGAAACATCCCTAAAATCTGAGGAAAAGCTGAATTTTGCTCCTGCATCTGGATTAGTGGAAGTGATTTATTTGAAGATGATACTAGCTGTTTAGGAAGCATTGTTCACTCCCTGATTTCTTTACAAGACGGGAATCAATGCAGAGTGCTCCATTCACCAGGCACAAATCATTACAATTTAACTTGCAAGCTCATTCTGATTTTCTGACATGACCATTCCACAGACTGCTCTGAAAAGATATTTTATGCGAGTCAGCCATGTCCTTCACCATTGGCTTAATGCTAATTACACAGATCACAGGAAGAAGACACTTAAGCGCAAATCCTTGTCCTAGCACTTCTTGCAGCACAGCAGCAAGAAAACAAGGCAGGGAATCGGTCTCCTGGAATTTCAGATACATGTTAAAGCTTAAAGAAACATTCACTTTCTGACCAAGATTCTTATGGTGCTAAGACTGATTTAGCTGACCTACTCTTTCCACAAAAGCCTGCTTATGAAAAATAATGCCCCTTGGATAATTAACTAATACTAAAGGATTTTTACAGCAAAAGCAACCTTCTGAGTTCCTCTTGACCACAGTCTAAAGATATCGCTCTGCTCAGCGTGATTAGTAAGACATCATTACCCTATAGCTATACCACAGAACCACTAGTCCATACTGTTGCCTCTCTGCTGGAGCAGCTGCAGGCAGGTGATATGGATGAATGCTATCAGTTAATATCAGTTATTATGATCTCATAACAAAATCATACATGGCAGGGGGAATGTTTTTTTTATCCTAATCACTTGCTTTCACAGTATCATACAGGGTTAAAGTTACACTTTTAATGCAAAAATAGGTGCTAAAATTCCTAGTAAATTAATCTGTTTTCAGATGCTTATGAAAGTTCAAATGAACAGTAAAAAGACTGTTTTTTTCTTGTGATAAATCCATTTAAAAACACACTGAATATGACGCAGTGAAGTATTTAGTATTCTAGGCCAGATTCCTCAAATCGGGGCAGCTACTTGCTACTCTGCTGCTAGTGTAATCTATTAAGCAGTCTTAATCTGACAAATGAAGGACAATGGCATTTTTGTGATAGGCTTCCTATCTGCTTAGAAAGCCTGCAAAGGGGCTCTGAGGACTGTCACTCTCATCACACCCCAGAGGCAACCATGTAGCTCTCCCTGCCTGAGCTCTTTGCAGCTGGGTGTGCAGGACAAGAGCAGAAGACCTGGAAAAGCTGTGCTTCCCGCCAGCTCGAGCACACACTGAGAGCAGTGTGCTGCCTTTCAGCTACACATCAGGATCCAGCGCTTGCTTTTCTCTATGATTTGGCTCTCAGAAAGACCAAACTGGCAACGCGACTTTCTTACGCCAGCAAGGCCAAAATTAATTTACCCTGCTGATTTCAGTTAAGGTGTTAGTCACTCTGTCAGGACTGTTGCCAACCCTCAGGCGTTCTTCCTGTATGAGTTCCCCAAAGGTGGAATTTTAGACAGTGCATATGTGGGTCCAGTGCTTACTTTTTGTTCTTCTAAGCATTTTTTAAATTCCTTCCTAGCTCAGCATGGTGATACCTGATGAAAAGCAGGTGGTCAGGAGGCTGTTTAAATGCCCCTCGCCCAGCTGTGCAGCAAGACTGTGCTAATTTCAGTCTTCTGCAGGTAAAGAAGATGGATCAGAAAATAACACTAACACTTTTGCAGCAGTACGAGAAGCACGTTAGTTCCACTCACACAAAATCAATCGACCTTTAGCAAACAGACTGCCCATCATATGGAGTTTTTCACTGGATTTAAAGAAGGGAACAGTTAACAGGAAGGCTTAGTCGAAAACACAATTTGGAGACTAGACAACCAGGGTGGTGCAGGGCCACTTCTGATACAAAATACCAGTGAACCACTTCTTGAATATATTTGATTTAATCCTGCATGTGACAATACAGTCATTTTGCAGTGTTTCAGTCATCACTCTGCATTGTCCTGCATGCAGCACTCTGAAAAGCCTGGGATGCTTTGGTTTCATGGCCTTTGCTGTTTTTGGAGGCTGGAGTAGCTGGGAGAGTCTTTCAAATTCACACCAGTGGAAGGACTAGCTGAAAATACAGGAGTACATGGAACAGTGAATTAATGCACCAAACCAGAAATTAGGAGCAGTACATCATTGGATTAATGTAAGTTATACAGCTACTTCTTTTTAATTCATTTGATGCTGCTGCAACATTTTGATTTAGGACAAGATGTTGCAAGATGTTTCCGCTGAAGATGTTAATTTTGATAAAGTTAAGTCCCTGATGCAAAGTTAGGGAAACAAGTGGAATTCACCTCAAAATGGGAACCCTTGGTTCAGCAGTCTGCCTAGAGACAAGCTTTCTGAAATGGGCAGAATATGTGTCTAATATGTCAGCTACATATTTTGACAGTGTGGTGTTCATTCATTGCTTGTGTTTTAACCATCTGGTGAGCACATTAGTTCCTCCAGAGAAGGGAGCGACAGCGACACGCACGGCAGAGATTTGCGCAGTTTGCGTTACGGCTTTACACCCAACCGTGAGGTCGCAGCACTGCACCCCTGGAGCAGAGTTTGGCAGCAACCAACACTGTGTCAGAGGAGACCAGACACAAGACTTGCACTCACAGGGACTGCATTTCTTCCTCTCCTGGCAACTGACACAGATTTATGAGAGCCTAAATATGAGAAAAATAACCCTGAGCAGACTGTCTGTGGGAGGTGCTATCAAGGTTCTTGGAAGTGCTGCCACAGCACACCATGACGTGCCAGTCTGGTTCAATCACTGTTTTCACAACATAACAGGAACAAGACACAGAAAATTGTGTGAAAGGAGTAACAGTGTGGAGAGGGCACTAAAACCTACTCTAACATGGGTTAGGGGAAACCAATACAAATAAAAGCTGTCAGGCTGTAACTGGCAGGGTGGAAGATCTGCTTTCAGAAAACAGGCAGGAAAGGTGTGAGGGAACATAACTTCCTTTCATAATTGTTGGTCCTCCTACCTTGGCACAAAAAGAAAGCAGACAGATTTTATCCTCTAACTGACTCCAGGTCTCTGGAACAAAACACTTCCTTTAATTTTAAACACAACTGCAAAACAAAATTTAGACACTCCTACAAGAGGTGCTGGTAGGTAAACTTTCTCCTTGTCAGCTCTGAGATGCTCACAGAAGAATGCATCAGTTAGTGTGGCTGAGGGTGACACAGTCTCAATTGCTTTTTGGCAATGGATATTTCTGTTCTCCTCTGGTAGATTCATTTAAGGTTTTGCATGAGACAGAATGCTTGGTCCCCTCACTAGTGCCATCCACGTCTCTCCATTCTGTTCCATTATTGCAGCCTAAAATGCTTAACAGTTTGAGCAGGTTCAGGTATAAAGGAAGGTGTATCTATAATCCTTCACTGTGATTTGTCATTACTTCCAGTTAAGACAACTTTTTGTTTTGGCAGTGTCATCTTTCAGTCATTAGATATGTCATCTCATTTCAGCAGCCAGATTTTTTTGATAAGGTGCACAAAGACTAAACTATTGATATTCAGGACTCCGTCTTGCAGATGCAAAATTAGTATCATAGAAGGACTGATAAAGTGACTTTCAGGAAAAAAAAAGTGTCTTTCCTATTGCTGTTATGTAACACAGAAATGCTTGAGGTGTTGGGAAGTACCAAGTTACAGTTTTGGAAAAATGATAAAAATTCCTCTAGCATAGGTCTTTCAGATGAGTGCAAACCAAAATATTTTTAAGAGAGTAGTTAATAGACTCCACACAAGCCTTTGTATTCTCAAAACTTTACACTTCAAAGACAGTTATTTTCACTGTTGGTTTTATGTGACTACTAGAGGGTAGAGAAAGACAACCCTGGGTGGTATGTTTCACGAGCACTTCTGCAAAGGCAGAGGGTAAGAATCTGACATCCAACACTCTTCTAACTCTACAGCATATCTCAAGATAATGAAAAGCCAAGACATTTCTTACATCAAAGTGGTTTCTCAGGAAGTAAATAAAAGCAGAGATCTTGAAAGAAGGTGGCTTAAGGAACCAGTGGATGCTGTGCAAGGGCACAAGCCATGCTAGTGCCAGCAATCACTGAAGCTGCACAGCTGTAGTACCTACTTT
>JAOXXN010000395.1:33944838-33958414 GCA_026770055.1 Myrmophylax atrothorax
TTCATATTTTCTACGTCTTTTACCTACAAATAAATAATCAACTCACTGAGGAGTCCTTGGTTTAGACTCTGAACTTCTAAAATGAAAGTTCTGTGGAGAGTGGATGTGACATAGTGAAAAACGGGTAGGCATGCTGCATTGCCATTGATTCACAGCTCTGGCATGAATGCTATTTAATTCACTTCCATCCACAACTCTAAATAATACAATGAATCCAGTTTACAGAAACTTAATTTCTATAGAATTAAATCCACAACCATGGAATTTGATACCGCACTCAAAACCAATTTATTCCCTTTATTTCCTGAGCAAAAGCAGAGTATGAAATTTCATCATATATGTTTGTTCCTGCAAAAGTACTATTATAATTAAGGAAGGATCATGTGGTTGAGACATATGACTAAAAGGCAGCAGTGATATGAGCCGTCTACAACTGCACTACAGCTTACAGAAGTCCTGGTTTGAGTCATAACAAAAAGTAGACAAGATAACATGTATTAAAATCCACCTGCAGAAATAATTCATAACTGTGCTATATACTGTACACAAACTCAGAGCAAAAAGCCATGTTTTATTTTATTGAAAATGCATTTTACACGTTTTAATGAATATTAAAGGCATCGAGAAGTCCCAGCACTGCACTAGGATGTGATTTCAAAACTCTCCTTTCATATTGAGAGTATTTTATTTACGAGGTGTTTTGGTTTTTTCCTATGGAGTAAACTAGGGAAATTTATAGTCTCACTGACAGACAACTAATATATTCAGATTGTTGAAACCTCAAGTTTCAATGTATGCTCGATAATCAGAAGTCCAATATCATCTCTGAACACCTTCCGACTGCACTTAATGCACTTAATTGGTTTTTAGGAGAACCAGGTTGTAAATCCAATTATACCTGATGGACAAATAGTGAGTATAGATTAAGCTCAATTCAAGGGAAAAAAAGCAATAATTCTTTCCTGCATAATACATTTGTCATGTAGGCCTCTCCTTTAAACAGCTTTAACCAGAGAAATTCTGTATTACTCACATCAACTGCAGTGAATCAAGACTTGCAAATTAGAATTTTATTAGCCATAACGAAGTTAACAAGTAATCTTTCACTGTAATAATTCAGCATCATTTACTCTTCCATTTTATCTGACAGCAGCTCTTGATACCCTTAGGAAAGACAGAAATAATTGACCCTTAGCAGTCACTATAAACACATGTGGCCACTGGTCTTGAATGAGGAAGCTACAGTAGCAAAAAGACCACTCACAAACACAACTGCACAACTTTGTGTCCTCAGCAGAAATCTGAAAGCCTTAAGCAATGAGATTATTGTATATTTAAGCAGCAAAAATTCCTGACTAGTTTTGAATTAAAGTCACAATAACCAAAAAATTCCCTCCTCAAAGACAACTGATGATATTTGTTCTTATGTTTTAATCTGTTTGAAAAAAAATTGCATTTAAAAGAACAGAAAAGTGCATTGAGTGCTGCTTATAGGAGTTGGAGCTGAATGTGTGGCATTTGTTATCAGCTTGTAAAACACACCCAGTATGATAGCAAGAGTTCCATAGAAAAGAGCTAAGCAATGACTAACTCAATATGCTTAGAAGATGCCAATACAGGTGTGTATTTCTAGAGCATAGATCAGGCTTTGACTCCTGTGCAAAGCTCTAAATCTCTATCCTGAGCTTGCACCCACTTTACTTAGGAAGTCATTCTGGACAGTGGAGGCTCTTTAACAGGAAAGGGTTTATCAGCCCGTGTTTATTTTAAAACTTCTCACCTTCCACGAAGCACCAGGATTTTTTACTGAAAAGTTTTTTGAGGCAGTGACTTTACTGGAGAAACTCCATGCCAGCTTAACTGGTGTGTTGGCTTCCAGATTGGCTCCAATATATCTTTATGGTAACCTCCTTTGCAGAACAGACTAAGAGGAAATACTCTACCCTAAAGTTTGTAATAGATTTGCATTCTGGGATTTATTTGAAAAGCTAATTCAACCACAACTTTGGTTGGAAGGATTTGTTTGTCTTCTATTTCATTTTGAATGCTAAGAATACTAGAAAATTTCTTTTAAGGAAAGCTTAAGATTCACTAATTTGTGCTTTCATTAAAATGGTATGAAAAAAGCAACAGGGAGAGGGGACTCCAGTAGTGATGTGGCCAGAATTTAAGCTGAGAGAATGAAGTACCTTGTCTCATTACACATATCCAGGCTTGAGAATTCTTTACTTCTTTAACCCACCCATCTTCACAAGACCTGGAGAGTACCTGAGAAAGAAAGTACATTTCTTTTAACTGTAGCTTAAGTTGATTTCACACAGGTTATATTCAATAAAGTTCTGTCAAATTATTCTTCAAGAAAGTACTTGCAAGAGTTTTCTAATATTACAGAATTTCCCAGTCTCTCAAGTTGTAGACATTCACTCACCACACACCACTTCTGGGACAGTTAGGCAGGAGTTACCAGCACACTATTCCTCTTCCATTTGCAGCTGCACCCATATCTCCAGTTCTGTCCTAGGAAGTTGTAATGCTTAGTCATTCTCTGTTACTGAGTGATCTTTACGGGATGCAGCTTCTAAGAAGATGGTCCAATTTATTTGATGTCATCATCCCTCAGGGAATTGCATTTATGACTGAGTTGAATGTTAATGATTGGTTTTCCATATTCTAAAAATGGCAAAAGGTCTATGGAATAATCTCTGTAGCTATTTCTTGGATGCAATGTCAAGGATAAATATTAATAGGTCTGCTATAAATATAATAATTTTCCCTACAAAAACACTTCAAAGAGTATAAAATTCATCCCAGCATCTTACATATACCAAATCATGCACAATGAAACCCTGTATAATGATGGTATTAAACTGCATCTCAAATTTATGCCACTGAAAGTTCATTTATTGTTTTTCACTTACAGGCTTCAGAGGAAAATGAGTTAAGACAGTCCTGCTACTGGCTGTGACAGAAACATTTGTCTTCCAATGCTTGTAAATAAGAAAAAAGGAAATAAGGATTGATTGACTGATAGAAATTTGACTGGAAAAGGGTTTAGCCATTTATTAGTATGAAGAAACTACTGTGAGAGACCTAGCCTGTATAATCCACCTTACTGGGAGAAAAAGGTTTTCTATACAGCCTAAGGATGAAATTAATAGTCACAAACCCAGATCAAAACTGATGCCTCACAGAAGTTCTGACTGAAGGTTTTGACAATTCGTTTATGATTCTAAAAGAAGTAGGATAAGGTCTTTTATTAAGAGGCAAAATAATTTAAGATTCATGTAGCAACTAATGCTCTCTATTTCCAATACCATGAGAACAACAGTATGTGAGCTAATTTTAACACGTGGAAAGAACATTTAATTTTATCAGAAGGAAACAATGAAGAATCTAATTTATTCTCCACATGTGTGCATAACCCCCATTGATATTACTAAGTTAAGCAGCCTATGGAGAGGAAAATAGGGCTCCAGATGTAGCAAAATGTTTTAAGAAAATTATGTGCAGCTTTCTAATGACCACAAAAATAATTTCTTTATCAGTGGAGAGAGAAAAATGGCTTCATATCCAGGCAGTCATGAAATGCTTCTGGCTTTCCCAAGGCTACATGAATGTGAGCAGTGGTACACACAGACATACGCACACACACTCACAAATGTATATATGGATAGCAATCTCACAGGCACACAAGCACATCCTTCTCAGTTGTTGCTTTTTTCCAGCCAGGGGGATCGATGACACAGGTTTATCTGAAATTCCTCTGGCTGCTCTCCCCAACTAGGGATAAAAGAAGAAAAATGTTCCTTACTTCATCTTTTTTTTTCGTAATTGGGTGTTTAAAGTGCTGTCAGATGTAGTCAACAGGACCAATAAAGCCTGGTGAACAATCTTATTTGGTCTATGCCACATTTCGTTATAATTTTACTAACTGGTGAGTGTAGAGGGTTAATCTTGACTAGTCATCGACAAATTTCCTCATTTGTCTATTGGTATTCTTGAAGTGGGATGTACTTTGACTTAATCTTAGCATTTTTACCAGTCATTTTCATTTCCTTTTCAGGATGAACTTTGATACAAGAGATTGGTCTTTAGCAAGTCATTCCATCGAATTATGTTATAAAACTTGAACTAAATCACCCTTTACAGACCCCATTCTGTTCAGCTAGGCTTATGATGTATTAATGTTATTTGCACACAGATCCTTATTTAGACTTATTTTACATAGCTTTCATCCAATTTGGCTGTAATATAATGTGTAGTTTTACAATCATATAATTTCAAAGCACTTGCTTCTGATAAAATTCCCTAGAATTTGCATTTCACATGTTTTTTCATGTTTCAAAATGTCAGGATAATAATGAAAGCAGGAGTTCTGAGATTTTGTTTCCTTTTTACATCTGTGGAATGAAAGTCAGGTTGGGTATGGACACCTCTGTTTACTTCCCTTTGAGTCATAGGCAATAGGATCTTCAGTCACTGATGAAAGCTCATTTGTACTCTGAATGTTTTCTTGTCCACTTAGGCTGATCTCATGTAACATGCAAAATGACTATTCAATATTCAATTATGCACTAAATTGAGTAAGCCAAAGAATTAGCTTAATCAAGCATTCTTTCTCCCATAAAAAACTCCAAACAAACCAATCCAACCAGAAAAAAAGACAAACAAAAAACCCCCCCAAACAGATAAAAGCTCAGACAGGTATCGCAGATAGGCTCCTGACTTCACTATCAGGAGACATTTGTTCCCTTCCTGATGTGGCTGTTTACCTTCAATGCTGATTTTAATCTGGAAATTTCATTTTGCCTTTGTTTACTTTGTCAACCTTTTCCATTGTCAGTCTTAGATAGTTACTTAGCACATTTCTGCTTATGATACAGGCTATATATGTATAACAAACTATTTATGGTATAGACATACTCTTTACTAGATTTCATTAAAATGTTCCTTCAGTTGTGCTTTTATCTTTGCAGGCACAGACCAAATATATATATTTATAGCAAACTATTTATGGAATAGACATATTCTTCACTACAAATTCAGTTGAGCTTTTATCTTTGCAGGGTAAATATTCCCCCCACCTCCCCCCTAAATCACAAATAACAGGTTTAGAAATACAGATCTCATTAAAGTACTACTGGGAGTTTCGTGGGGTGGTTTTGATAATAGTGAATTTGGTGAAGGCTTGGTTTTAATTGCTCTAAGACCAAGATATGGCCTTTCTTACAAGGTCAGGGCTGCCACATACTTAAAACAGACCTAACTTAGGAAATTAAAAGGCCTAACAGCCCAAATTACAAGAGTTTCTGTCCCTATTGTACACTGCCTCTATTCATCTGTACTCTATAATCTGAATACAAGTTAACTTTATCCAGTTCTGAATGAAAGACAAAGCTTGTCCTCATTTCCTGGGAATTTGGACAAGAGCTGGTCGTGGGATAGAAGCAGTCCTATTTTTATCTTTCCAGTAGAATTTCATCATATTATCCTTTATGTATATTTGGTCTGCATGCTTAAAACTGCAGCAAAGGATCTCAGGCAGAAGATACATGATTGTGAAAAGTTAACTAAATAAACTAGGTAATCTATGATCCCATGGATTACTAAAATCTTACTAAAATCTAAGTTTCCCCAAGGATAATGGTTCAATGCAAGATCTGCAAAACTTATTTCATACTTACCTCCTTCTCACAAACCCTTTAGAGCTCAAAATTCCATTTTAACCTTCTTTGAGACTGAGAAATTATAAGAATAGATTTGTTGGTGAACCCGTGTTTACCTTGTGGCTGCCCTTGGTGGAATGGTACTAAGCAGGTTTATGGGGAGGTTATTGCTTGAAAGGATGTATTTCCATTTTTAAATGCCATGAAACCCCCAAGTTTTTGAGTAGGAATATTTGTCTCTGCTGGTTTATTTCCTCTTCCTACTACTGCATAAAAATATATACTGACACTGCCTTGTGGCATTACAATTTTTACTGTGGTGCATTATGGTTTCCAAAGCACATCACTTTTTATATGTGGTAGCTTAAAGGGAAAAGCAGTATCCAGTAGGGAAATGAAGGGTGAAACACTGGCCTCTTTGAAGTCAGTGAGAAAAACTATTACTGCCTTCAGTAGAGGGAAAGTTTCAGCCAAGCATTCAGGGAGAAGCATGGAGCCATATATTGATTTTATCTCTTGGCAAAACTGTAGAGAAGAGAAAAGCAGTGCGCTCATCTGGAATCTAGGATGCTTAATGCCAGTAGACCTTTAGGAAATTGTGTTACATAGATGAATGGTATGTTAGTCCAATGAAGCATCCAAAATCTCTACATTTGACCTCCAAGTCCATAAATGAAGAATAAAGAACCCAACTGCAAAAACATTATAGCTCATAAGATTTCTGTTTACATATGTAATACAGAGCTAAACATATTTAAGAATAACACAGCCAAGCTTGAGGCTTTCTCAGCCTATATTAGTAAATTGCAAAATACACAGAATTATATTTAGACACTATTTCATAAAGAGGCAATAAACATTTATAAATAAAAAACATTTTAATACAGGAATTCTCCTCTAGTATCTGCCCCTCTATAATTTAAGATATTTATAGCTAATTAAGAGAATCTGGTATCACAGTTAAATGGGAGAAATATTGAGATAAATAATTCATGAACATCTGAAGTAAAACACTTCTAAATAGATATTTTGACTAATTTACTTCTGACAAATAAATGAGCAAACTCTTTGTTTTTTCAAGAGTCTAATGAACACAATTTTCTATTCTTTAGCTGAAATAAAACTTATTTTCAACAACTGCCTATTTAATTTCTAAAGGCTCATAACACGACATATAACAAATCGTGCAGTTCCACCACTATTTGTGAATTTTGACTATCTGCATACATTTTTGCATTGAACAGTTCCCAAATCCATCAACCAAAATTTGTCAGTACCAAGAAATGGTGAGTATGCTGGAATAGCAAATAAATTTATTAATTAAATCTTCAGAGGTTGGCATATAATTCACATACAAGGAAAAAATGACAAGAGAGTTAAAGCAGCTCTGCTCTGGCCCCCACTCTTTCTTCCTTCTTAATGAAAGAGTAAAGCTGAGGCTTTGATATCCCTGCTTTGTCATGGTAATTGGGAAGCTGTGAATTCAACATGATGACTTTACTGTAGGTTCAAGAAAGAAGAGATGTTGAACTATGAGGAAAAGAATTTATTTAAATGCCAGTCAAGAGAAAAGGCCGAAGGTTAATAAAAACTATGCATTGTGTGTCATGGAGCTTCTTTTTAAGTATGATCTACTTGAAACAAATCTATAAGAAAATCTCAGTTTAGGCCCAGTAGGCCCATATTTCATATTGAGTTTTCAATATACAGTAACATAAGAATTAGAATACTCATGAGAGTGATTATTGTTGTTAAGTTCTTCAAAATTATTTCTGTTCTTGTTTTTCACCTCTTCACCTACATCAAATTATGTGGTAGTGCAATTGTTTCCAGTAATTATAGAGAAGAGGTTAAGAGAAGCTGTTATACAAACATGACCTTCACACTAAAATGAGATCCATTCTGCTCAGAGAAAGGCAGTATAGAAAAATAGAGAAACCTTCTCTTTTCCTACATGTGTGAATCTTTTTTGATACTTTTTGCCTGGACCAACAAAAGGCTTCATTATTCAAAATTATGAGTGTTTATGGTTCAGTTATAAAAATTGAATCTATGGTTAAATATTTAACAGTCTTGTGTCCCATCTCTGGAAAAAATTTAAATGAAATTCTGTCCTGTTCCAAAGTAAGAGCTTGATCATGATGTAAAGTAGAGCTATAGTGCAAATAGTTTGGACTTTTAAATTCTGTTCCCTAAGGCAAAAGCTCTGAAATTTCCTGATTATTACTAAGAAAGGAAAAGGACACTGAAGTTCAATTTCACCAGAAATGTTTCCATACAAATTATATTTTTATGATCAGATCTAAAGGCAGTTACATAGTTGACTGGAAATTTCAAAATCTTTACCAGCTTCCAGTTGCAGATTAGAGCTTCACTGTGTAAAAAACTTTGAAAACAACATAATGAGGAGATTGTCTGCCCTAGTGAACTCTGAGATTTAATTAAAATAGGGTGTATGAGACAGGAAGGAGGAGGAAAAGACAAAGAGGATGAATCTTCATAAATTAGTCATAGCACAGGTTTAGCACTCAAAAGTGATGACCAATCCATTTGCTGCATGCTTTTTACAGAGCTAATAAAATTCAATAGATGCCTCTAGTTTGAAGGTGCAGAGCTAAAAATTGCATCAAAAAAATTCCTTGAAAAATTTTGAAACTATAACAACTAGGCATTATGGGTCTCAAACCTTCCTCTTTGGAATATGAGGAAAAAAAATAAGAAATCACAGAGAGTCTTGAACTACACCACCACCTGCTGTTGCAACCATTATGACTCACATAATTTATTCATACCCAAATACAGTGTGCATCTGCTATTTATTGATATTTTGGTTTATTTTTCTTATTTTAGCTTCTGTTCATATTGAGTAAAGGTTCCAAGTACTGTGGAGAGTATATAAATATGGATTATATATTGCTTATAAAGGCCTTTCCCTTTCACAACATCAAAGAATGATAAATGCATTTCCTCCCTTCCCAGCTAAGAAATATAAACATCAAAGGGAGGATTAGCATTTTAGGTCTTTGCACACTAAATCTTTGTGTCATATGTCTTGCTGTCTTGCACATACCATTTGTATTTCTATATGTATTACATAATCAGAGCAGAGGGCCAAACATCTTTACTTTCCTCTCATTTACATAATTAATTAAATCCCAACATTTTTGCCAAGCTATCTACACTCAGTCTGAATTAACAACTGACAATTTTCATCCTGAAATAAATTCATTAACTAGGACTCAAATTCTTATCCTCCCTGCCAGGCAAAAGTTTGTGGCACATAGTAAGGCACTACTCCTCTGTTCTAATAACCCAGAAGTCAGATATAGTGGATTATGCCAGATTCCACAAACATAATCTGAGATGCTGTGACTGTAAAACCAGAAGGGCCTTAAGGATTGTAGTCCAGACACCTACAGAGGCCTGACTTCTAGAAGTGAACATGAAGTGTATTGGATGGTGAGGGCTTAAGGCTGAGGAGACTCAAGACACACTGATTTCAGGCCAGATTTTTTTAGAAGGGCTCTTATGAAATTGCTTCTGTGCAGTGAAGATTTCAACAGCTGAAAGACAGTGATATAAATGATTGTCTGCCTTAGATTAATTTCTTTCAGACAGAGTGAGCCAGACTGATACAGAGATTCATGTTGCTGCAGGCCCTATCTAGTGACCTTTTTTTTGTAATCTATTTTTAATCCATTTTAGATCTCTTTTTCTGCAGCAGAAAGCGTTCTTCCAAGTCAGTAAAAGGAAAGAAGTTCTAAACAGAGGTTTTTGCCTCCACTGCAAAAGTACTTACTATGTCTAAAGCTGAATGAGAGGAAACCAGGACGTTAAACATGTGGATACTTAGCCATGCAATCAACCATTTGGTCAATAGGGGAAAATCTGTCTTCTTGAAGGAAAGCAGCACAGTTCTGCCTGCTTTCCTTTATTTGTTATTTTTAGGTTTTCATGGTGCTGTCCAGGGAAAAGGACTTTCTGCCTGCTTTTACCACATGGGAACTTTAAAAACTATTCATAAGCTAGGACTTGCCTTCTCACAGTTATTACAAGGTAGCTATTATACTAATGAACATGCAGCAGGCAGGTGGCCTACCTAATCTACAGAGCCTTTGTTTTGAAATAAGGACACAAACCAGTACATACCAGTTTTTTGGGGAACCAAGGTCCCTCCAGAGGCCACTCCATAACACAAAAGCAGCACAGTCACGTCCTCAGCTGTCAAAGTCACTGTGTTTTGCACTGATGGCTCTCCAATGCAGGTCTCATCCTGCTTACACTTATAATTTTACCAAAATACATTGTTCCAGATGAGTTTGTGTGATAATGAAATTGTGCATGTACCTACATGTCAACAAGTTCAGAATTACACTGTGAAGGAAAGTTACTTCCAAAGGTAATTTTACTTATTTTTGTATCAGGTTTGCTAGTTCTTGGGCAGCAACATTTATTATATGCAGTAATTCCATGATATTTACTCATTTTCAGTTACTGGAGAACAAAATGTGTCTAAGCTCTAGCTTGAACAGGAATTCTACCATACAGAAGTATGAGAGTGGGTAATTAGGGTATAGAAATGACCTTTTAGTATTTTCTGAGGTTTCTTTAAAAACAAGCAGCAATGCTTTTGGGTTCCTATAATCTTTCAACTATTACTTTGGGCTTCCTGTATCTATTAGTTTTTGGAATACAATAACTTCTTCCGAAGTGAGTTAAATTATTTCAAATATCATGTTGCTAGCTGGGACATGCCACCCTGGTGTCCAATCCTGTCAGCTCTCAGAAGCTAAGCAGGGTCAGCCCAGGATAGTAATTGGATGGGAGACTTCCTGGCAATACCGGGGGCTGTAGGTTCTAGTCCTGAGGGACTTCACTGTCACCGTCCAAGCTTGCTTAGCCACGGCAATTGAACCTAAGGAGTTAAAGTGCACGCTGTGCCTCACCTACAAAATCCAGGGCACAGGCTTTAAGGCTTCACCCATGTGGGAAGAGAGCCCTTCCCAAAAATTTTTATTCACGAAGCCTAGCCATGATGAGCTGGGCTTTCACGTTAGGCAGGCATTCACCTCTTTGGAATTTAGGTATAGGCTGAGGACTAGTTTGTTAAATCTTTGTTATTTGACAAACTTCTTAATCTTTTAATTAAAAAAAAAAAAGGCAAAGAAACAGCCTCAAAACCCCCAAATATTGAAAGTCTGTCATTAAAAACTGCATTGAACCAATCTAGAAGCAAGTAAATCTTCAAGTAATCTTCCCCAGGAATGAAAACCAGAAAAGCTTTCAGATCTTTCTCATAAGTAATGCAAAGCATACAGTTTGGTATTTTTCCTTAGCAAGTCTCTGTTAATATCAAATGCAGTGTTCTAAGTTCATACAGAGGGAAATGTGTTTTTTCTGAGTTCCTCAAAACTTTTAGAAGCTGGGACTTCTCATCAAAATGTAGATGTCATGGAAGTAGGCACTGTATTTGGTTCTATATGGAGTGTAAAGTGGAAGACTTTTATCAGATTTATATGAAGCATACACTTGTGGAAAGCCCAGGAACAGTTTACATCACAGTATCCAGTTTATAATTTAAAGTGTATTCTCGAGATCTAGGTATTTCTACCATTAGTAATGGATAAATCTGGGCTCTGTACAAATTAGACTAGGACAGGATCCATTCACAGTTTCTACAAAATTGCATTGTCTTTACTTTGCACTTTTTTAGACATAACAAGGCTATTTTTGTGTCCTTTAAATTTTCTTCCCCTTTGATCTTGTAATTTCTCCTCTAATTTCATGGCTTTTATGTTCTTTGCTCCTAACAAGAAAAAGGCATCCTGTCTTAAAACGTGAAAGAATTTCTTTTAATCTACAGTACATTTCACTTAAATCTATTAATTGACCTTTTAATGTTGTAGAAATCGAGGTTACACAACCTTATACCTGCGGTTACCACAAAGATTATAAACAGTTGCCTGTCCTTCAAAGGTACACACATTCATAACCAGACATGTACCAACTCCCTGGCTTTGGACAGAAAATATTCCATTTGCAATTATTGGAATACTTGGAGTAGTCACTCTTTGAAGAAATTCCTCTCTTGATTTATCCAGATTTATGGCTGGAAAGGTAATTTAAAATTAATTATGAAATTTTTTCTGTGTGCAAAGTCTCAGCAGAGTAAGGAGGTTTTCTCTCTTTCAGGTTATTTGCCCCTTTTGCTGCAGATGCTGCTGGTGTTGCTAACACCACCATGTTTCACCAATCACGAGACACGTTTCTGACAGTCGCTGGAGAGACATGAGGGCTAGACAGAGACAGATTATTGAGGGGGAAATGAAGACATAATGGACTACAAGGAGGCAAATGCTAGAAAGAAAGAAAGATAAAGGAGGAGGAGCAGAAAAAATGACCATGTAAGAGACAACTGTCCAAAACATCACAAGCACTGCGAGTTAACAATTTGCTAGTACAGTTCTGATGTTTACCATATTATTATTTTCCTACATCCTAGGTATCAAACTAGCTTTATGACGCACCTGCCTTTCTCATTTTGTCCTCAATATTCAATCTTGAAAACGCATGGCACAAAATATTTGGCCAAAGACCAAAAAGCAGTGACATGCCTGTCCTGTTTTTATGTCTATACGCAGCAATTTACAGATTAATAGGAGTTAGTGCTAAAGCCTGGTTTAAAGCTCGTTCCTTCTCACACGGAAAAAGGTGTCATTACAAAACCGAACCTGGGAAAGCAAGCTGGCCCCAGCCGCGTTCCCAGCACGCCGGCAGGAACCCCGCGGGGGTGCGGGACCGGCGCTCCGCTGCCTCGGCGGCGGGATCGCTGCTGGCGGTGTCCCTGCCGCTAGAGGGGGTCTCGCGACCTGTTTTCCCAAGGAAAAAATGTGAACCGACTGCAAGGTCTGGGGAGCTCGGGCTGTGTTTTGGCTGCGGGAGAAAAGGGAAGCGGCTGGGCGCGGGTCAGAGAGCGGGCAGGCTGTTTCCATGCTCCTCTGAGACGCGGTGTAGCTGGGTGGGTAAGGCTTAGATTGCCAAAGAAACTTTAATGCGCTTCCTCGCTCCCGAAGTAACTTTGTGTTACAGACTCGCTGTTACGAAACATGGAAGGCTTTCATAAATCAGCGTCATGGCAAATAGGTTGTAAGCTTCTTACAGATCCCGTGCCAGCAAGCCTGTGCCATGCCACGCCACTCGAGTGCCCACCTTCCTGTAGTCTTCGCACCCTCATTTTACAAAGTGAGATGGAAGCTTTGGCTGAAGATGAAGCACTGCAAAGGGAACAAGAAGGGCAGTCAACAGGAGGAAGCCTCCAAGCGATGCTTTCTTGGCTCTTTCCCACTGGCACACTAAGACACAGGCAGTGGCCCAGGCTGGTTGGCCGCAGACCCGCCCCATATCCCCGTTGGATGCCTGGCACCAGCCCCCCGCGTACCCCCAGAGCTGCCGGGACAGCGACCGCTCAGCAGTGATGGCGAGGGACAGATCTTAACTGTGAGCGGGCCGGGACCCCGCAGCACCCGCTGTGCACCTGGCTGGGAAAATCCGGTGTCGGTCTGGGTTTTTTTTTCCCCTAAGAAAACGGATGCCAGGAGGGAGGAAAAAAATAGAATAAAAAGGGAAAAAAGTGAGAGTGGGAGCGTGCCAAGTGGAAAGGGTAGAGCCGCGGGAACAGAGGGTAGCCCGCGGGGGAAAGAGGCGGACAAAGGGCGGCGGGAGCGAGCGCCGGGGGGGCGCGGAGCCCACACTGCGGCACCGCCGAGTGGGGCGCGGGCCGAGGCGCTCAACAGGCGCTGCCGCCCCGCCGGGACGGGCGCCGGCACATGGCAGGAGCCGCGCTCGCCGCCAGCCCCGTGCCAGGCGGCGGCGGCGGCGGCCGGGAAGGGGCTTGGCCGCCGCTCGGCGGG
>JAOXXN010000395.1:33967756-33978648 GCA_026770055.1 Myrmophylax atrothorax
GGGGGGGGTTTGTGTGGCTGAACCCTGCCTTTCTGTGCATGTAGCACTGTACTATTTTGGCGTGTTACACAGTGCTGTGGCCGCACAGACAGTGCCGGCCCTGTATCTTCTGCTTTTAAGCAGTTGCATTGCATATATGCATGTGCAGCTTAAAAGCAAACCATAGCCTACCCTGGCTAGGAGCTCAGAGTTGGGTACTTCCTAGCACAGAGACATACATAAACTGTATATCTCTCTGGCATGGAAAATTAGAGATCCTGGTGGCTGACCTGGGCTGTTAGCACATTTAGATAACTTTACAGGAGAAAAATCCATCCACTGCTGTTAAGCACAATGATACTACCTCTGCCTAAAGTCCCTGAGCTGTAATTAAGCCGGGAAACTGGTGAAATATATATGCTATATAGCTGCTGTATCCTTTAACACCTCCTCATGCATCCACTGATAGTCACTGTGGGAGATACACTGATCTGACCTGTTGTTGCCATTCTTAACGTCTATAGCTGGTAGTTGGCTGAGTCAGCACACCTTTACTTCTATGTCCTGCTTTCTAAAGCCAAGAGCTTCTAAAAGAGAGGAAAAACTCGGGGCGAGTTTGAAGTAGGAGATACTGACATTCTATATTGCAGGTTAAGAACAAAACCAAAACCTGAACCTATGTTACAAGTAGATCTGATAGGAAGATCTTAATAATAGTGTGCTGTATTGAGCAGTATATAAATTTGTCTCAACCCCCCTTTTTTTCCTTTGATTGAAAAGCTTTTCCCCTTTTATCTTTTGCCTTATGAATACAAGACCCAGCTGGATTTATTATCTAGCTACAGCTGGATCACATTTCATTCTTTTTGATTCTAGTGTTAAGACTAGCAATTAATGAACTTTGAAGAGCTAGAACAGAATTTTTGATACAAGGTTCCTCAAAGCTCCAAGATTTAGGGCTTTACAAAAAACTTGAATGTTGTATACAAATTTTTGTAGTGCACAGAAGTGTCATAAAGCTGAATTACTGATTTGTAAAATATTTTTGTTTTTTTAAATGAAAACCTCTTTATGAACACAAGGTGTTAGGTCCTGGCCCTTCAAGCTGCCTGGTACCTTCTGTTCCCATTATACTGAGTTAGTAAATCAGCAGCTACTGGACTGGGTAGTTGCTTATCTGAGTATTTTTATGCAGTTTCCATTAAAGCAGCATCTGCTGTTACGATGGGGCAAATTATTATAAGCTATGCAGTAAACTTCTCCTCCTCCAAGTACATAACACATTTAATATTCAGTGGCCTTACATCATATATACATATAGAACATGTCAGTTCACTGGTGATGAATTTCCAAGGATTCTGTACAAGATTTAAATTATGTGTAATTTGTATAAATACGTATTTCTTGAGAGCACATACTCTCCAGAACTCCTGATCTCCTGCCAGGCAAACCAAGATGATGGACAGCTTTTAGCATCATGCTGTGATAGCTCTCTATTTGTTTTATTTTGCAATCTGAAGCATGGAGTTAGAATGTTCCACATTGACAAACTTATTTTCTGAAAGAATATTGAACCCTTTGATATCTTAACAAAAATGGACAGCCAAATTTCAGTTCTATGCTTCCTCATACTCATTTGTGTCCAACATACTGTTGGATGTTAGAAATTTTGCTTAAGTTTAGAGAATAACAGTAAATAATGAAATATAACAGACTGTTGTGGGTGAAACCTATGGCCGGAAGATAAATTAAACCATGGAAATAGTGATTGACAAGCATGGGGTTTTTTTCCTGATCCATTCTGACACTAAAAACAGGATTAAATAAGTAAGTCATTGATAAATAAAGTTAACAGGAGGATGCAGGTAAGCAGATGTCAGCTTGATGATAATTTACAAAGTTATGTAGACAAAAAAAATAGATGTTTTTATTTAGGTTGTACAGAGAGAAGAATCAGAATCCTGAACTCTTCTTACAAAGCATGTTGCTGTGTCAGACCATGTTATTTAACAGGGGGAGAATTTTGTAGATTTTTAATGTCGAACCTCTGGTCATTTTGGTAGTAGATATGTACATCTAAGAATGAGAAAGAGAAAAGCCTTAGATCTGATACAGAATGTTGAACGTTGTGTTCAGGCCTTGACTGGTGTTTCTGAGTGAACACATGAGCAGACGAGCTCTATGTCACAGGCCATAAGAAATTAAGTTATAACCTCTTTTCCTACAATTGAACCAACAGGTGACTGTCAAAGTGGAGAATCATCCTATGCTGCAGTAGCATTTGAGGTATGCATGTGATCCAATAGGATTTCTAGGATAGGAAGTTTCAGGGTTTTATGGAACTCTCCAAGAGCTGTTTCCATCGATGCAGTGCCTGGAGTGACCAGTGTGGTGGTTTTCCATATTGCAGTTTGAGTGATTTCTCCTGCAATTCGAAAAAGTATTGAATGTAAGAGGTTTTCTGGGCATGCTGTTAGGTAACATGGCTGTGTAGTGCTATTGCACATTGCTAAACAGTTGCTTTATTTCCTTTCAAAATTGATGGATTAGCTCATTCAGTAAGCTCCAAGGAAGAAAACACAAAAGAAAGAAAGAAATTCTCCCAAATCCATTAAATTGCCTTATACCATTGATTTTAAAAATAAGCCTAAAATAATGACATGTAAGTGCAAAACTAGATTGAAGTTTAATATTTTTAATTATTAATGTAACAGTAAATCTTTAAGCACTACAACTTAAAAAATCAACACATAATGTGTGATTTCTTCTAGGACTACAAAATACAGTAGATGTAGGTTATATAAACACGGGCTTAAGCTCTGCCAGGGGAAATTTAAGTTGGATATGTTGGATATCAGAAAAAAATTCTTTACAGAGAGAGTCATCAGGCATTGGAATGGCCTGCCCAGAGAGGGGGTGGATTCACCATCCCTGGAGTTTTTTAAACGCAGATTGGACGTGGCCCTGAGTGCCATGATCTGGTAAACGGACTGGAGTTGGACCAAGGGTTGGACTCGATGATCTCGGAGGTCTTTTCCAACCCAATTGATTCTATGATTCTATATATGGGCGTGTTTGCACATAAGAATTATTTCAAAAAAAGGTTGTTAGAGTTGTAATGAAAAAAATAAAATAATAAAAAAAATAAAAACAATTCATGGAAATATTATGGAATAGTTATTCTGGAACAGCTATTCCTGTTCAGTTAAGTTACAGTTATGTAGATCATTGACTTGAAAGGTATAGAAATACAGCATTAATTGTACTCATTTGTCAAGTAACACTAAGCTTTTCTTTTTTCTTTTTCATTTCTGCTGGATGTATTCTTGAAAGTTGATTGCTGGTTTTTTTCAGAGACAGAATACGTTCTTGACATCAGAAGTTTAAAACTGAACCAGTCTTTTTCAAGTTTTTGCCTTCTTTTATTTAGTTTTGTGTTGTTTAGCCCAGGAGCTGAACACATGATGGTTTAACTATGAGGATAAAATTATGTGAAGATAAAAATGATTAATTTCAGAGTAAAATTTTGCTAAACAAAACAGGTCGTTAGTAGTTAGAAATGTTCATATCATGCATGTGAGAGATGCAGTCGGGACTGGAGGTCTACTTTGCTGAATATTGTTGAACAGGATATTATAATTACTTCTGGATCATTTAGCCTGACAATACATTTATAGAGAGATTGGGTGTAAAGGCCACAGGGAATTTTGTAGCTATATAAATATAGAGTACATGACAGCTGAGGGCCCAAAAATCTTGTAACTTGAAGAATGCTAAAAGCATGAGAGTAGTGGGTGTAAACTACAGTAGAAATGGTGAGGAATTGGCACACTATTGCTAATTGCATGTATCAGAATGTGTGTATATGTTTGAGAAAATAAAAGGAATGAGAATGTTTAGGAAAATAACAGGAATTTGCTCCCCACCCCAATGAGCTGTTTCTTCTTTAAAATCTGTTAACTATGAAGAAGGAGGCACATTGTCTTTAAAGAATCACTGCAGAGGGCTTTGCTCTTGAAAACCTTTTTTGTCTTGTATTTGTTTTAGATCCTTTGATCTCTGTTGGCTTGATGAGTGTGTGTCATCACTTGGTATTACAATTGCTTCCTCTTGCTTAGATATGACAGTAATAAATATATTCACTGAAAAGTGCAATTTAAAATTTATGTTAATCACAGTTATTGGCAAGTACTGTAGCCTTAATGGTGAAAATGAGGGAGAGTCTGGTTCAGGTTGATCTTTTTAAAAACAACTTATTTGGCTTATCAGTATGCATAATAAGCTTGTGAAAATAGACTTTTCAAAAATTAAATAAGAAAAAACTCAATATAAAATGATTGTAAGTGTAATTGAGTAGTGTAATTTACTTTCACTTTACAGGAAAAGGCTTTCAGCTCCACCTTTTAAGCACTTTAGAAAACTGCACACTGACTCCTGGCAGTAGTGTATTGATTGAAAGGGTCCAAGGCATCTAGAAAGCATAAGTGTATATAAATTCATCTGAAAGAGATGTATTTTATAGAAAGAAACTCCATCACTGTGTAGGGTTTGTAAGAAGTATATTAACTTCAAAAGTACCAGATACACTATAATATATAATAAAAACCTTAATAATAGCAGGATTTCTTTAAAACCTCTGTTTTTCATCACCCTGTAAATACTTAACTAACCTTCACAGCACCTCTTTCACAACTGGGAAGAAATTATGCAGAAAAATGGAACCACTCAGCTACTGTCATAGGATAAAATTAAAATCAACATGGAATAAAAATAGAAGATTTTTCAGGAAACATTCTCAGTTCATTAGAGAATGAATTGTAGGACCTCAGTGGGAACTTTGGCTCATATAAGGGATGTATTTCTGCCCTCTCTTGGTATAGTTTACCTTACCTTATTGTAGTTTTGTGTAATAGTGTGTCACGAATTTGATACATTTTTGATTCTTTTTATTAAATCAGTTTAGGACATGCTTTGTCTCAGTAAAGTTTAGATATATTTCTTTTTGTTTATCCCTCCTTTATCTTATGTACTCTCCCTTCAAATGTAAAGCTTTGCTATGCTTAGGCTTCAGGTTATGTAGACTTAACGCTTAAACCAGTTAAATAACTGCAGGAAATGTCAATTACATGAGCAGTGTTATCCTGGATTTATGTTCTAACGGTTACTTAGTCTGATACTGACTTTCCCCATCCTTGATGATCAGATTATTCTCTAGTAAACATTTCAGAACAGATTTATTCACTGCTATGTACTTAAAGAAGTTGGTGCTGTTCATTTCTGGGGCTGTGGAGCACCATTTGGAACAGCAGCTGCTGAGGTAACGATTTGGATGTGTCCCCTACCATCCTTGAAAGGAGAAACATCGTGGGTGTACAAAACCTTTCCAAAATATCAACGACATGCAAGCCTGAAAGCATTTGCATATTTTATTTTAACAGATTTTATCCTACCCTGAATACGTTTATCTTGGTTGCAGATACTGTGTGTGATTGTGTGATGTCAAGCAGGAGTGACTTCAGGACTTTTTTGTATATCTAAGGCTCCCATAAGCCCATGAACAAGGGCATTTTCTTTCTGATTACCTGCCAGGTTGTGACAAACTTAAAGAAATATGGTTTTATGGATAAGACTCAGTAGTCAGCTCAGTTTACTGTATCCTGTGATTTACTGGAGCCTGCAATCCATGTAATGGGAGATGCCAGATCACATTTGAGGGAACTCTAGGAAAGAATGAGAAGCCTGCTTTCAGGCCCAGACCAGCTTTCTGAAATACTGAGAAAAAAAGAGCTTTGTAGTGAGATTATTAGTTGAAACCAAACCAGATTTTAGGCCATTCTGTCTTCATCCCACTGCTCCTTCCAAAACAACCCAAACCTTCACCTTTCTACCTAGTGAACACACCAGTCTTTAATCTGTAATCCTAAGACATGATAGTTTAGGGAAATTCAGCTGAGTCCTACCATCAGAAAATCTGTGTGTTTTCTATGAGAAGTTAATTCTAGGGCTAGCTGACCTATGAGCAATGTAAAGTTCACATCAGTACAGATGTGCTACTAAGTGTCTGAATCTGTGGTACTGTGGTTGGGTTCAGATTTTCAGGGATTTTTCTTTGGACGGGCTTAGTAAGAGGAATAATAAAATCAGCCTTACAATGGCACAAGTATGAGGAGACTATCTCCAACTCTTCACACCACTTCGTCAAAATGTCTTGCTTATGGTCTCTTCCACTCCTTGCCTTTGGAAATAGAATAAATGTAGCAGAAGGTTGGTGAGCTGAAAAAGTATGAAATCTGTGGCTTGGGAACTTCCTGAGACAGAGAACTGGACTTTTAAATTTAGTATAATCCTTTTATTCTTATATTGGATTCCATGAATTTGGTAAGTTGTTCTGTGGACCCACGTAAACTTTGGACATCCTGTATGGAAGAGCTCCAGACTTGGAATGTGTTATGCAAAGAGATGCCTTTTTCAGTTGCTTTTGAACTTGTCATCAGCCAATTTAATTTTGTACACCCTACCTTTTTTATTGGAATAAGCAGTGAAAATCAAGTTTTTACATGTGTGAAATCTGAAGTGGCATAAAGCCCTTTATCATTCTGCCAGTCAACTCTTTTTCAGCCTGAAGAGTCAGAGGGTAGTTGGCCAATCCTTATATGGAATAGCCTACCTGTCTTCAGTCATTCACATTGTCTTTTATTACTGTTTTCCAGTCCTCTGGTAGTCTTATGAAAATGGACCAGAAATTAAAACAGTTATCAAGGGATGGATACATTTTATATTTATTTCAGTGAAATTAGTAGGTGTTCTCAATTACTTAATTTTTTTTTTCTTTTTCATTCATGGTATTTTCATGCCTTTCTGAGAGTTGTGTTGACTCACCCAATGTAACATATTCTTGTGTGTCTGCTAATATTGTTCTTTTTTTCTTTGTACCAATTTGCCTAGTGCAGATATCAGACTACCTGATTTTTTTGGCTGTATCTTGGGGACCTTTATAAAACTGGTGTGGTGTAAGCCATTTTACAGTCTGCTGATTCTGAGGCAGTTTTAAGAGACAGTTACGCATACTGCTGTTTCATCCATGAGTTCTTTAAGAATGCTTTCATAGTATCTTTGACCTGTGCAAATTGTTATTGTTCATGTGTTCGTTCTGTAGCTTCTTCTACTGAAATCTCCATTCGAAATGGATGATCCAACCAGTACTTCATAAAGAGATGGCAGGTTCTCCAGGTTCTGGGTTCTCTCTTTGCAGAGCTCAAAATACTTGATTATTTTCTGCTGTGAGTCTGTTGGCCAGACTGGCAGGCATTGCATTCATGTGAAAAAGGGGCTGTGGTTAGTTCTTGTGTCTTCTGATAGTCATTTCTCAGGCTGTCTATTGGCTTATCTAATTGAGGTTTGTTTGCTTTCATTTTGTGTTGCCCTTTTTTTTTTTTAACTTATTTAACCCACATGAGCTTATGACTCTTTCTACTTCCTTCATTTGACATGGCTCCAGCTTTCAGAGGGATGTTTTCTTGTTTCTTATGGCCTTTCTACCCTGTTGTTCAGCTATACTGGCTTTCTTTTTCTTAAGTCTTTGTTTGCTCTGTGTCATTTATTTGCACTCAGCCTCCACCATGGTATCTCTGTTTACCATATTGCCTGGGAAGGCATAATTTCTCCTAGCTTTCCCATTTAGCTAGTTTCCTTTTAGCAAGATTTAATGTATCCTCCAGGGTGACTTAAAAATCAGATTTTGAAGGTTTTATCAGCCCTGCCAAAATTTCCTGGTATGTGTATATCAACACTACCTGCAGTTACAAACCCATTAAAAAAGTTCAAACTGTAAAAACTGAAAGTGAATGTATAAGCATGTGTGTCTGTTCATCATAGATAGGGAGCAGATAATCATTTTTGACAAGAAGAATAATTCTTAAGTGTAGAATCTAGGCAGTCAAAGCTGGGGTTTGTTTGCTTTTATCAGCTCTATACTAGCAGAAACTGTCCCTTCAGATGTGATGCTGCTGGCTCCAGCACCTGTGGCTGCCAGAGGGTCAGCCAAGCTGCCTTTGCACCCAGTGAGTCTGGGAAGTGAGGTCTCAGGTTTGAGCTGCTGCAGTTTGGAATTTGGATGGAGATGTTTTAGCAAGACAACTTGTATAATTAGACATTTTTTTTTTTGAACCAAAGTGGGAAAACTTTATTCCTGGAAGGATCTGGAGCAGTCCTCTAAAATGGCATGTTTGGCACAGCTGACTGTGATAGATCCAGCTGAGGAGTCAGTAAGTGTTAGTGAAGGGCTTTAGCAAGTGTGGACTGATGTGGTCTACACAAGCTTAGTAAAGTCCTGTCACTTAGCTGTGCTATTGTTTTTAATGAAAACGATTTTTAGAGAGTCAAAAATGTAATGGTAATTGGATTGCATCATAAGACATCACTGACACACTGCTACTCAAAGCGAAGAAAAACTGAGCTGGATTAGTGACTTGTAAACATTGTAATAGAAGAAGGTAGAAGAATTTCCGAAAATACGGAACAATGAGCAGACATTCTGTCTTTAAACCAAAATTATGCAGTTCATTTAAATTTAATAGCAGACTACATATACATGTACTCAGAAAATGTCACATTACCCAATCATTAATCTTGATCTGACCTGTTCCAGGCAAGAAATGCTTGTTCTGTGAACTTTTTTCTTTACACTTCAAATGTGAGCTCTCTTTATGATAATATAGTATTTTCCATGCTGTCTTTCTGAACCATCCCCTATGTGTGTTTGAAATATACACCATTGAGATCTGTCTGAAAGTGACTTTATTTTTAGATCTTTCAAGAGAATAGTTCAAGTGTGTAAGGAACATGCAGAGACTGAACAACCTGGAAATATCCCTCTCTGAGAAGCACCTCTTCTCGGCAGGTCACACTTGCTTTCAGTTTGCCGATGACACGAATAACTACATGGTATATGCCAAAGTACTTATTTGGTTTCAGGTTGCTTATTTATAGTTTATTAATATTTTTTCATATGATTTTAAGGAGTGGGGCTCTATGTTAATTAAGGAAAAGCTTATACTGAGAAGTGCTCCTGTTAATGGCTAGGGAAGGCTATTCCAGAAGCAACAGAGGTACCACACCAGAGGTTTTCCTCCAGCTGGATGATGTGTCCTCACCTCTCCCTTTCCAGAGGCAACTCTCTGGGGATTGTGTTCATCCTGAGGGCACCTGCCCTGCTTTGTGTGGCTCCCCTTCTCCTTAGCAAGGCCTGTGCCCTTGCTCACTATTTTTACCTTGATTTTGGTAAATCTTTTCACCTTGCTCAGAGTAATCCCTAGTGCTAGAGAAGATGTGTAGGAAAACAGAGGGGGGTGGTTTAAGCCTGATTTAGAGTGGAGTCACAGTGTGAAGATCCAGGAGGCAGCTTGAACAGACTGAACATCTTGATGCTGCCAGAGAGAGGGGGTGTCCCAGCCTGCTGCCTGCTCCTGGTCTCTGCTCTTCCTGCTGCCGTGCAAGGCTCTGGCACTCGTCTTGTCCTTCTGTGAGCTGGCAGCCAGTGCCGTTTCAGAAGCAGGGCTGACAGTGAAAAGCAGAACTCTCACTCTAGCATTTGCTTAGCAATGGTCTCCTCTCCTTAAATATGCTTTTTTCTTTCTCTTCATACACTTTATGTGGCATGTTGATAATTTCTAACAGCTTTGCTTTTCAGAGTCTTTCCAAAATGCCCATGTCTTTCTCTTCATTTCCTCCCTTACCCCTCCTCTTCACCTCTGCCCCTCATTCATAACTGTAAAATCTTTTGGTGCCTGTATCATTCGTTTCATGTAAGAAGCAATATTAACCTTATTAATTGTACATGGATTTTGCTAATTCCTTAATATCTGAGCCAATTCTTGGATTTTAATAGAGCATCTTTGGATTTTTTTTTGAATTTTGGCACAGCTGATCCTACTGGGAGCTTTATGAGGGAAAAAAAGGAAAATATTCTGTATTACAGAGCAGAAATTATGCTAAGGATTGTCTATTACCAAATGATGATAAGCCATAAAATTCCAAAGTTGAGAGTCTAGGTGCACGTTTTCATGGGCCACTGTCAACATCAATATTAAAATGTAATTATCAACCATACGATGTAATGCTACTCTGCAAAAAATAAAATCCACAGTTTGTGCTTAGAATATTGCCACATCTCTGAAACAGTGCATTTTATTAGGTGGGTGAGCTGGAGCTCAAGAAAACTATTTAAATGAAATGTGCTTATTAAACAGATATAGGAAAACTCCTATAGCACCAAAGGAATAAAAAAAAAGAAAAGGAGGGAGAAGTGTACTCACATATGAACATTTTAGAGTCATGTTTTGCCATCTACATGAAAAGACTTTTTTTTCTTCTTCTTCTAAGGATGCAATCTTTTTTTCTATCATTTTTTCCCCTGTTCCTTTGAAACAATGAACTGGAAACAATGATGTTCTGTGACGTATTGTATTAACTTGGGCTAGTGCCAGGAAAACTTTTCTGCCTGGAGAAATAGTGCCAATTTTCAGGTTCAATATTTCATACTACCTGCGTGATAAAAATACTGTGAATTTCTGTGCAGTTGGTGGTTTTTCTTTCCAATTCAATAAAGCTGTTACTAGCAACTGGTTAATTATTAATCATTGCATCATTGCTTTCTTTTTTTAACCCAGACTTTCTCTTGAGCGGCTTTGGATAAATAACATGGGGTAAATAAATAGGGGCATTTTTTGCCATAAGATTTTTTTAAACTGCAGATTTTAAATGCTGAATGAGTAACTTCTTTCATATATAAAATACTTTACATCTGAGACTTAGGTTAGTTTAAAAGCAGAGAGAATATCAGTCATGTAATTTTAGGAAACAGGTTCCTCTAATTTAAACACATTCTACGAACTTTTTTTTAATCTGTCAGTAAC
>JAOXXN010000395.1:33978748-33999765 GCA_026770055.1 Myrmophylax atrothorax
GTTTGTCTGAAAGGATTAAAATAAGAAGGAAATATTTAAACTTCTAATTTGTAAATTGCTGTATATTTTTATAATTCAGATTTATCCTAGCTGTGTTCTCTCTCAGCAAAAAATTATTTAGGTTTGAGATGAGCTTTCTAAGCCACTTCCACAGGAAATATGACTGAGTTCTTAACTGTATCTGGCAGTTGTTGAATTTCCTTTTCTCCCTTCTTTGCTCCTATAGTATGGTAGTGAAATTGCTTCTCTGATTTATCTTATTTTTTAATGTGACCACTCTGGAGATTTTTGAGTGGGCAAAGTTAATTTTTTTAAAAATAATTAGTTGTCTTCTGTCAACAATCCAGGTTCCATGACAGCAGCAAGACTTTTCACACATACATTTCTTTCCAGCAACTTCTATTTCATGACTGTTGGTCCTATACTTAAACAACTACCGCATTTTCTTTGTTAATTATTAAGTAACCTCTTTCTTTGTAATTTGAATTTCACTCAACAGCTTCTCAAATTTTAGCATTTTTGAAAATTTAGAAAACAGTGAGAACATTGTCTTGGTAGTTCTGATATGTTTTTTCTAATGTGATGCATTGAGAGGAAGATGGAAAGATCTATAAAATACAAGGTGATCTTTTCCACATAGTTTAGGTAATTCATATATCACAACCGTTGATTGACAGGCACATGATGTAGACTTTTGTATCTCTGAAAAATACTGATAAGTTTATATGACCTTTGCAGTTCAATACTGTGTTTTCTCTGTCCTTCTATGGTACCAATTTATTGATATGCAGCAGAGTTGCCCTTTTCTTCTCAAGAAGTAACAATATTTTCACTTTACAGTATGCTGCTTCCTGTGTGTATCATAATGCTTTAGATAACAAAAAATAATCTGTTGAGATTTTCATTTATTTTTTTGCATAATATTGTAATGTGAATCCTGCTGTTCTGCAGGGAAAATAAATACACAGTAATATGCATACATCTGTGTATCTCTTGTATTGGGAAGCACCATAAATCTTTTATAAATCATAGTCCTAGCCTCTTCTGATCTGTGAATAATAATACTAAAGGAGTGGAGTATCGTACACTGCCAAACTTTCTTCTACTCCGTTCAAACTGTTTACTTTCCTTGTATATATGGCAGCAGCAATACTAGAGAATTTCAGGGTAATTTGTTCCTTGGAAGTTGCTGATTGAGAACTACCTGACAGGTCTTAAGAAAAATTTGAAAGCATTGCATTTGGCACACTCATTTTGCTGCAAAAATAGGACAGCTTTATGCAAATTATTGGGTTTTTTCTTAGTGTAAGAGAAAGGCTGTCTTTCTAATGCCCAGGCATGTGTGGTGGTTAACGTGACTTTTGAAGTCATGAAGTAAAGACTTCTTAGAGAGGGGCTTCAGTAAGATGAAATCTTTTAGTGTCATCTACTCTGCTGTTGAACATCTCAGTCTATATGGTGGATCTTGACAATAGTTCAGATCCTGGATCTGTGCATTCATAAAGGCAACATTAAAAGATGCTATTTAAAAAAACAACCAACCAACCAAACAAATCAACCCCAACCAACCAACCAACCAACCAAAAAAAACCCCAAACCAAACACCCCTCATTATATAATATGCTTAAAATACTTAAGGTTTTTTTAAAAATTAAATAAACAAAATGAATGTTTGTTTCTATTTTGATAAAAGTGTTTTCATGGAAGTGCAGTAGAACATATTAACTTTTTTAATTAGCAAATAAGTTGTCACTAGAGAAAACTGATCCCTTAAATTTCTTTTGTAGGAGACTAAGAGCTTATGTTTAGAAAAGTTTGCTTGCCATTTTAACACTTTCAGAAGTGTATTGCATATTTGCATATGGATGGACATACACCACCAGAATTTTCAATTTTAGTGTTTTCTCACAGAAGTTAGCTACTCAGGGTGTGGAACAGAAGAGATTACTGTAGCACATTTAAATAATAAAATCAGAACAGGGCTGTGCTTTGAGATAAACAGGCAAAGTGTTGCATTAACTTATTCTTCCTCAGTTCGTAGGTTTTTCATACATGTTCCTTAGCTCTGTGATGTCATGAGGGTGATCCTTTTGAGACTTGTGTAAGAGGGAAGTTCAGTATGTCTCAGAGACTCTACGGAAGAGGGGGGATGGTGTGTGTATGTGTGATGTGTAGTGGTGTGAATAGAAAAGAAGGAAAACTTTTACAGTATTGAAAGTTGTCTCTAAATCTGTTTTCTGCTTAACTATGGCTTGGACATATCAATGTAGAGTGTAGGAACAAGACTGAAGAAGAGTAATGAAAATGTTGGCAGGTTCTTTCAAAGGCTTGTGACAGTGTTTGTAGATCTTTTATTTATTGTGGCATTGCTAGTGTGAATGTAGTTGGGGAAAAAAAGCACTGTAACAATAGACCGTCATCACAGCTTTATGTGGTGGAAGATGCCTTGATGACTTACTCCAAGTATTTCTTTTTCTTTTTTTTTCTTGGACTTCTGTTTTGTTGCTGTAGTACAATAACATATTTTTTTAATTTCTCTCCCAAATTCAAAATATTGTTATACTTTTCAGAACGCTATACATCCGTGGCCATACAAAGCTGGATTTCATGGTCTGGTATACTGCAATTGAAAAAGCAGCAGGTACAGATGGTAATGCATTACAAGATCAGCAGCTCAGCAAAAATGATGTTCCTATTATAGTGAACAGCTGTATAGCATTTGTTACACAGTATGGTAAGTACAGTGGCTTTTATTCAACCTAAGTTCATTTGTATAATACCTAAGCCCCCCCAGCATCAGGTCTTATTCAATGAGTTTATATGTTACTTAAAGTAAAACTATGCCTCTCATTAGCCTTGCCACTTGCAGTGGGTGAAGTACACACTGGAGAACAGGCAGTTGGGGAAATACAGCTTGGTAGATGGCCTTTATTAACACCTTCTTATTTTAAATATTGCCTTGTTTGCCTTATGTAACTAAGCCTTGGGGTCCAGTGCAAACATCTCAGCCCTGAAAATAAGCTCTGTCAATCAGGCAAAGCTATGGCCTGAACTGGTCAGCACATCATCTGGGAAACTGGTATTAACTGTGTAGTTGAATTCAGTCAGGCTGCTGGTTTTTCAGTGTTTTTTCAGCCTAAGGATGTACAGTCAGTTACCATTTCTTTAAATAAATTTTGCCATCATAACTTTTCATAGCATTAGGTCATATGCAGATGATGTTTGTGTCCTTTTACTACTGCAAATTCATCAGTTTTCTTGTGAAATGCTAAATACATACCAACCCTGTGTAAATCTGTCTTTGGGATAAGTGTGTCTGTAACCTCTGTCAGTATGAGAGCGCCTAATTTATAGTTGAGTGATTGAAATTTAACTAAATAGCCTCTGAATATGGCAACACTGCATTATGGTAAGTAGTTGTATTGGGGTTATAAGTGTTGCCTAAAACTAAGACAAAGGTTTTTGCTAAATAATTTTGTAATCATTAGTAGTAGGAATTATTCCATGTGTAGTTTACAGAATTGCATGCACTGACGTGTTGTTAAGCAGTACATTTGTGTCTGCCACTTAGAACAATTTGTATGTTCTAAATTAAAATCCAATTTCCTAATGTCTTAGATAAGTTAGATCTTTATTAAAAATATGTTTTTTAAGGATCAGCATTACTGGGTGCTAAAATGTTCATTTGCAAGCTGAAGGAATTGTATGTATCACTTGCATGTGTATACATCTTTTTGTGTCATCATTGTAAAGGTTCTATCTTTAGTTCTGGTCTACAGCAGACAGATGCTATCAGATTCCATGGCTGTTCCTGACAGTAACAACATAAAGGCAGTATCAAATGGAAGTGCTTGTGGGCATTGCAGGAGAGATGAATAGTAAGAACATAAGACATGATTTCCTACGTTTTGGCAGAGTACTTAATTTGACAGTTACGTAAGAAAAGCAGGGTTTTATATGAAGTACAATTCTTTTTCAAGAAATGTGAATGCAGAAAACACCTCTACAAAGAGAAACAGGTCTGCACATCTATCCCAAACTTACACAAGGTTTAAAAATCAAATGTTTTGACTACTCACATATGCAGGGATTGAAGGTAGTCTTGACTTTGCTTTAGACCCTAATTTTTTTTTTTATTTACTTTGATGGTTTTGGTTGTTAAATACAAGAATATTTGTGTGCCTGATATTTTCGAGAATGTGAGAAAAATCAGAAAAAAGGAATACTTTCTGTGATTTTGAGGCTTTTAAGAATAAAATGTTTCAGGTTGGATGAATGCAATAATGCTTTGAGTCCTAAGCTGAGTTCATCAGTAGGGTACTAAAATAATGTGGGTTTTGCTCATGAGAGCAGCTGTGTTTTATGTGTAATACGATACTGATCATCAAAACTTTACTGTGCCTTTTGAAAATACTGTTTTAGGAAGTCCTGAAGAGATTTGTGGATTTGAATTTCCTGTAAAGTACTCCCAAAATTGTGATTCCAGGCTTGCTTAATATTATGATGTGTATTTTTGCAATGAGGTTTAGTTGGGTATATATATAAGCAGACTGGACAGTGGTTTTACTAGCAAAGAGAGTATGTGCAAAAGGTCAGAGAGATTTTGGTACGTGTTTGGCAGCCACATATGCTTTCCATATAATGATGTTTTGAATTTTTAAAAGACTACTTGATTTTACATTCACTTATTTTTCTGTCCTGTATTTTTTTACCTTAGGTTTAGGTAGTAAGCAAATCTACCTTAGGAGTGGTGACTCTGCCAATGTAGCTGAACTGCTGGAAAGCTTCAAAAAAGATGCAAGAAGCGTTAAGCTAAGGGCAGGAAAACATCAGCTTGAAGATGTGACTGATGTACTGAAAAGTTTTCTTTCTCAAATAGATGATGCACTTCTCACTAAAGAACTTTACCCGTTCTGGATCTCTGCATTAGGTAATGTATTCAGTAACACCCAGTACAAAAAAGGTTGTACGTACATTTCAGTATCAAGTTTGAGAGGGTTGTTAGTTACTTGCCCTGTGTCAATATATGTTATTTGATAATTGGCCGAACAATTGTAGTGAGGAAAAAAAATATTTAGAGCTTGGCTGCAATAGACATATGCCAATAAGAGATAACTTTATTGCCTTTAAGGGAAACAGAATAATAATAATAAATAGCAGTGCTTCCCTGATAACAAAATTGTAAACAGTAGACCAATATTGCCCTGTGTGATAGTTGGATCAGCCAAAGTTAAAAGTGATGATTTACATTTTGTAGAAGCATTTAAAGTAGAATTCAGGAAATAGACAGAGGAGGAAAAAATGCATGCACTCTGTCTTTTGAGCATATGTAGTTCAAAACTGGCAAAATATCAATGCTATAATCTGCATAATAGTTAAATGACAGTCTGCTGCCTAAATTTTTCATACTATTTTTATGAACATTCAAACAAACGTGTATATGAAGGATGTACACTTGATAACAACTGTTACTTGAGGTTTTTCTCCCTAGAAATGTTAACTTAATGTTACACCCCACTCCCAGCTTTACTGGGTATACATCTTAGTTTTAGGCTCCAAGAGATTTTGTTCACATTAACCCTTGTAAAGCCATTGGTTCTTTGGTACAATGAGTTTACGTCCAAAGAATAACTACATGGTTTTCTCTAAGAAATTTCTTTTAACTTGTGAGAGTGTAGGCATTTTGGCAAAAAGCATTTTATAAAGATAACATGCAACTTCACAAAAGCATTACAACAGATTACCAGGATTAGCAAACATTGCTATAGAGAACCTTTGTTACACTCAGCAGACACAAAGTGCATGCCACTTAAAGTGAGGTTATAAATGTTTTAAGTTACCCACAAGAGGAAGAAAAGAATAAAGTAAGAGGGATTAACAGAAGAAAGAATAAAGAGAGAAAAAGTTGACAGCTCATGCTTTCTCCTTGTCTGTTCTGGTCACTGTGGCCACCCCTTCCAGGCAGGATCTTTGATTCACTGACCACTCACTGCCCCCAGCTACAGTGAGGGTACCACAGCAAATCATAGGCTCTGAGGGGTGGTGTGAGTGGGTTACCAGGTGGACCTTATGGATTGACAACCCACCCATGCACCCTTCACACCATGTGGCTACAGGCCTCAGCGGCCATCCTGGCTGACCATATGGATGCTGTGCTGGAGGGCTGGTCCCCTCCCCTGACACACACACACAGAGATGCACCCCCACAAGGTGATTCTGACCCAGTGATCACTGATCTGGTGTATCTTAATTTGAAAGAAAATGTATGTAACTTCCTGTTACTGGAGATTGTGATGTATTCAAAACATGGCAATGTGTGTCTCTGAATAATTGGAAGCAGGACTGTGAGATTACTAATAAATTACTCGGTTGCTCATTGCATAAATTTTAATTTTTTTTAGTAGTCTTTCAAAATAGCTGTATTTCTATTTATTTCTCTATTGTAGTATTTGCAAACTGCAAGAAACAAATTGTTTCCCTGCCAAACTGTGCTATAAAATTGCAGTTGAAGCATAGCAATAGGAGATGCATCAGAAAAGCTAAGATAGCACATTAATTTCTGTGTTAATGCATAGGAAACATATAGAAAAATTTACTGAAGTGGTAAGTTTTGTCTTTAAAAGATGATAATAAAAGCATATTCCTCTCTGATTTTTAAGTTCAAACATATGGAGATTGCTCTGATATACTAGAAATTCAGGAAATTCGACTATTATAAATATTGCACATTTTGACCTTTAATCTCAGTTTAAACAAACTAGAAGAAAGATTATTAAGAATTTATTCACTTAACCACAAGATTCATGTCATCAGAAATCAGAAAAATCTGTGACAGTTTAAAGTTAGAACTCTCTCTTTGTTTCTGTTACCCTGAACTGTTTTTCCAATAGTGGATTGTCAGCATTGTCTTTATGAAGAAGTGGTTGTTGGGGTAAATAGTAATTTTAAAGGACTAGGTGATGCTGATGTAGTCAATGAGAACTGCTGTTAGGTTTTAGTGTACATTGTTACTAATTCTCAATGATTATTGTTTTCTGGCAGATACACAGAATGAAAAGGAACGTGTGAGGAAGTATGGAGCTTTTATTCGTTCACTTCCACCAGTCAATAGAGCAACTTTGGCAGCTTTAATTGAACATCTTTACAGGTCATTGCAGATGATACATTGTAGTAGAGAAATTCTTGTAATGTGTTCTCAGTATAACTACCATATATGAAGTATGGCTTGTTTCATTAACTAGTAATCACAAAAGCTTATCTGGGTGCAACAATTAATTACATTTGAATCCCTTTAATTGCTAATATGTTCTTTGGTTGTAATTTTAGCAGTAGGTATCTATAAAAATCAATGGATTATAACAGCCTTACAGAGAGGGCTGCCAGTGTATGTGTCCAAGTAGAGTAATTTTTGATGTAGCTTCTTTATACAATCTCATTTTACTCCAGTCATCTAGTCTTCCAGAAAATTGTTGCAAATGGTTCTTGACATGAAAAGATTTTTTCGGTGAAAATGTCCTTCTCCGCAAACTTTTTTTGCACATAATAACTTTGAGAATTGCCTGCCCTTTTTGGTTTTTATCAGTGCTTCATTTTACAGCTGAGATAGTGGTAGAAAATATCTAAAATACAAACTTTTTAAGCACCAAAGGTCATGTCTTATTTCTAGATTAAATAAGGGGTAAAAAATATATAAGAATTATGTGACTGGTTGGTTCTGTGGTGTCATGGTTAATAGTACTGATCTATATTGTATTATATCATTTATTGAACAAGTCAAATTATATTTCTGGTAAATTTTCATGGTTAGAGAATATGTAGAAAATTCTCTTTACTGGGTATTGTGTTCAAAAATTATGTACATAGCAGATGTTTTCTAAAAATCAATTATATTATTATGAAATTGATTGGTGCCATTATTGGGAAAAAGACTATAGTTTGTTTTGTGTTTGAGGCTGTTTCTAAGCCTATCCAGTTTGGAGATATTAATATGCTGTTGCATCTGTTTTGAAAGTACTTGGAATTCATTTGTATAACAGCCAAAATTCTGCTCTACTTTAAAGTGTTCCCCTCTAAAAAAGGACATGTTATATAAGCAACAGAACTGGTATGGACATTTTACCATAAGAATAAGAACTAAGAATCTAATTTCTTTCCACATTTTGTTTGATCTTAGATCGTAAGTTTGTAGCATATACTTAGGTTGCATAATATAGTGAAACTGTATTTAGTCTTGATGTGGCCTCACCTGGAATTCTGTGTGCAGTTCTGGGGTCTGCAACCTAAAGACGTTCAATTCTTTGAACATATCCAGGGGAAGACAACAAAGCTGGTGAAAGGGCCAGAAGGAATGGCATGTGGGAAGCGTCTGAGAACTTCGGGCTCGTTTAGTTTGGAAAAAAGGAGACTGAGGGGTTACTTCTTTTCTCTGTACATCTTCCTGAGGAGGGGAAGTGGAGGAGGAGATGCTGATTTCTTCTGCCTCATATCCTGTCATAGTGTGCATGGAAATGGTTTAAAGCTGCATCCAGAGAGGTTCAGACTTGTCACTAGGAGGTGTTTCTTTACTGAGAGGGTGGCCAAACAATGTAACAGACTTCCTAGAGGGGTGATCGATGCCCCAAGCCTCTCAGTGTTTGAGACATTTGGACAATGCCCCTAGCAACATGTTTTAACTTTAGGTCAGCACTTAAGTGATCAAGCAGTTGGACTAGATGATTATCGTAGGTCCCTTCCAACTCAGCTATTCTGTTCCAGTTTTAGTCTTTTTTATGCTAAGTAATTTTGATATCACTTGAAATGCAGTTAGAGAGTTTTCATTTCTGTAATGAAATACAAAGAATATAAATAAATATTAAATAAATAAATAAATTTACATGTTTCATTGCATTTAATGTAGTTACTCTTTCTGAATTGAATTCAGCCTCAGAAAATTAAAGGAACAATGAAACCGTTTAAATGTGTTTATTTTTCCTTCAACAGGGTGCAGAAGTGTTCTGAAATCAATCATATGAACCCTCACAATTTAGCCATGGTGTTTTCCTCATGCTTATTCCAAACTAAAGGCCAAACTAGTGAAGAAGTCAATGTAATTGAAGATCTAATTAAAAATTATGTGCAACTTTTCCATGTAGGTATCTTTATGTAAAACTATCTTTATTGCTTAGCTATTCTAGATGCTAAAATACAGAAATTTTTGTTTAAAATGATCTTGCTATTCATTAAATGATCTGAGTATTTACAGAGTTTTTGAACTCTAATTCAGTGGATGTTGTTCTTGGCCTGCTTTAAATTTTATTTCCCAGCTAGTTTAACCTGTGTAGAAAAGACTATATTTATGGGATGCTGTGAGCACCAAAATGACGCTCATTCTTCTTGCCTTCAACAGATTAATAAATTTAAGAAATATTTATGATTATGACTGTTAAAAATCATCCTTCTATTAAAATTTTACGGACCTGAACAGAACGGAAGCATGGAAGGATTTTTGTGTTCTTAGCTGTGTTCGCAATGTGTTTTTTTCCTTTGGTCTAGAAACAATGTTAAATCCAACTGCATAGAAAAGATACTACTAGCAGTAATTTGTATTAGCCATTTTGATTTAGAGTTTAGTGTGTCACTATAACATTGTTTTGGCAGTTTTTCATGGATTCCTCTCTATTTTAATATTTATTTCCTAAAGTTTATAATAATGAGTATCATCAATGAAGAGCTGTTTCTAACTGAGAATATTTTGCATAGCTGCTTCTATAAGAACATTATTGACAGTACTGGTAATTGTTACAATATTTATTATTTATTGATCAAGAATTATTCATTTTAAACAGATAAATGAAGACCAGGTCAAACAAATGGATATAGAGAACAGCTTTATTACTAAGTGGAAAGACACTCAGGTAAGTGGAAAATATGAGTTGGTGTGAGAATAATTTTAAACAAACACTATTTTGTTGTTTACAGGTTTTTTATACCTAGATTCCTAAAAGTAAATTTGTAAGTTTGCGTAGGGATCAGTGTTGTTAAATACAGAGATGAGTGAAATAGAATGAAATGAAAGAGGAGGCATAAGATGGTAAAGTAAAACAGTTCTGTGCAAAGCATCCTGTAGAATTACATTTTGGCCCAAGCACAGCACTAACTTACAGGTTCTTATATGCTTTTACTCAGCTTCATAAATTATATTAGAAGGAAATAATCAACATTTGCAAGTGCAAGAATAACATCTTCTCTCTTTTTTTAAATTTTGAACATGCGTATTAAATACCTTCAAGTGTGTATTAGCTTTTATTATTTGATGAGCTTTGGGTATATATGGTCTCCTTTCATTAGAGTTTTACCATCTCTTTGAGTTTAAAGCACCTGAATCTTCAGTAGCATCCTGTTTCGTGACCATTTCTTGTACCCCGAAGCACAAATACTATATGGGGAAGCTTCAGACACATACTAACAGTCAAACAGTGAACTTTAGGACACAATATAAGAAAATGGGAGGTCTTAAGCCACTTATTGTCATCTTAAGTTTCAGTTTTACCTGTAATAACTTTTTGAGTAATTTCAGAGTTGTAAGAAAAATCAAGATGACAGAATGTTTCTCTGTCTGAATGATATTTCTGTCCAGTCCTAATCATAGCAAAAATTGCTATGCTTCATAACACCTCCAAGGTGTGTGAACTAGGAGAGGTAAAATGTGATGTAGGGAGCTTAAAAGGTTTTTTCAGAAATCTAAAGTAGGAGGAGAAGCTTTGAGTGATTTTGGAGCTTATAAGGCTTTAGAAAAGGATAGAAATCTAGCAAAGAAAATCTATAATGCCTTATCTGTTAGCTGCCTTCCTGATTCCAGCAACAGTTTCATGGTACCTTGTAAGCCATAATTAAGAAGACAGGGTCTTGCAAATGTATACTGAAATTGCATGTTCTGTGAATTGCTGTCTGGAGTATTTTTTTAATCTCATATTCCCTTATTGTCTGGGTCATAGGGACCTGAAGCCCTCTTACCACAATGACCTATGTCAATGTGTCTATAGAAGATAGAATGTCTGTTACCTCCTTTGTCTGGTGGGGAGTGACCAAGTTACTGGGAAATAACTTCAAGTTTATTTCTAATGTCTGTCTTGCAGAATGGAAACATCTTCCAATAAATAGCCACATTAAAAAAATAGCCAAAAATCCATCAAAATTGGTATGATAGAATCATAGAGTCATAGAATATGCTGAGTTGGAATGGATCTGCCTGGATCATTGAGTCCAGCTCCTGGCCCTGCACCATCCCCAAGAGTTCACACCATGTGGTCCAAACACTTCTTGAACTCTGTCAGGGTTGGTGCTGTGACCACTTATGGGGAGAGCCTGTTCCAGCACCCAGACAGCCCGTGGGTGAACAAGATTTTCCTGATATCCAAGCTAAAGCCCCCCTGACTCAGCTTCATGCTATTTCGTCAAGTGCTGTCACTGGTCATGAGAGTGAAGAGATTGCTACCTGTCCTGCCACTTCCCCTCATGAGGATGTAGAAGACAGCAGTGAGGTTTCCCCTCAGTCTCCTGTTCTTTAGGCTGAACAAACCAAGTGCCCTGAGCTGCTCTTCGTACAGCTTCCCCTCAATGCTCTTCACCATCATTGTGGACCTTCTTTGGACTCTCTCTAAGAGCTTAATGTCTTTTTTTTATTGCAGTGCCCAAAACTGCACACAATATTCAAGGTGAGGCTGCACCAGGGCAGAGCAGAATGGGACAACCACCTTCCTTGACTGGCTGACAATGCTTTGCCTGATGCCCCCCAGACATGGTTGTCCCTCCTGGCTGCCAGGGCACTTCTGAGTTGTATTCAACTTGCCATTAGCCAAGACCCCAAAGGTCCCTTTTGGTAGCGCTGTTCTCCAGCCTCTTGTTCCCTAATCTATAGACACAAGCAGGATTGCCGCTCCCCAGGTGCAGAATCTTGCACTTGCCCTTGTTGAGCCTTGTATGGTTGGTGATTGCCCATCTCTAATTTTTCGAGCTCTCTGCAGGGCCTCTCTGCCCTTGAGAGTGTCGACAGCTTCTCCCAATTTAGTGTCATTGGCAAACTTACTTAGTATTCCTTTGAGTCCTGTGTCCCAAGTTGTTAATGAAGATGTTGAAGAGGACTGGGCCGAGGATGGAAGCCTGTGGAATCCCACTAGCAACCAGATGCCAGTCTGATGTCACCCTATTCACTATAGCTCTTTGTGCCCAACCTGTAAGCCAGTTGCTCACCCATCATGTAACTTGGTAAGTTTAAATTTTTAGATGCCCAACGATCTTAAGCGACATGATAATAAAATATGGAACATAAAATCTTTATTCACATGTAACAATCTTGTCCCATTGAATCTTGGGAAACAACTCTATACATCAAATAAGCTATGTAGGGAATTTGAGAGATGGCACAGATGTTAGTTTAAACTTTTGGGAAATAGTTTGAAAAAACCATGAAACTTCTAAATCTGTTCAAAAGGGACTAAGTGCCACTTAGAGTTAAATCTCTGAAATATCTTCAGTGAAGCAGTAGAAGTGCTTTGGAGAGCAGTGAAAGTGGAATTGGCTCCATTGTTCAGAATATTAGATCCCTGCAAATGCTCAATAACAGATAATGAGGATATGTGAGAAATTCAAGCAGGAGTGTAAAGAGAGGCTCGTTCTTGCAATGAACTCCATATGGCTACATATTTCTGCCTTTGCAGAACATCACTTTTATCAGCAGGTCTCCACATAATACATGGATCAACTGTGTAGAGCTGATTGCATCATCAAAATGAAGTGACAGTGTGTCTCAACTGGTCAGCTAAATGTTGTGTGATATTCTTGATCATGGGGATAAAGCCTGTGATTATTTTTTTTCCCTTAACTGTTTCAATAGTGTGTTTCATCCATTTATTCTTGCAGTCTTTGTTTACTGTCTGGGGTAACACAGGCCTAGGCTTTGATATGGATTGAAACTGTTTAGTCCTAACAGCAATTTCTGGGGAGTTTCTAGAGGGCAACTTGGGGAATGAGGGCTAAAATAAGGAATTATGTAAATAGATGAACGTCTTAACCCTCCTTATCCCAAGTCCTCTAAACTACCCACTGCCATGACACTAGGCCCCATTTAGATACTATGTGAGACTCCAGCTGTAACACTCCAGGCACTATCCCTATATGCCTTCCCATCACTTGTGCTCATCTTTTCCCCTCCATTCATCTCCCTACAGCTGTTGCTGGTTTCTTCCACCTTCCACTAAATCTGTAAGCTCCTTCTTGCAGTACCCTCTATATTTTTGAGTTTGGTTCAGCAGAAGTCACCCTGTCCTTTTGTTAGTCTCTAGTTATACATGTACTTAATTGTCAGGAAATGTGTGCTTACCCATCAGGTGAGCAGCAAAGGGGTTGTCTGTCTGGAGAATGATGTCCCCAGTGGGGTTCTGCCCTCTAACACTATCAGTGGTGTTGAAATGTTTGAGTCGTCCCATCTTCTGCAGAATCTCTGTCCAGGTGTGGAACTTCATTAAACCTACAGACACTACATGTCTTTAAGATCTGTCACTCTCTTTTAAATTGAGTGGTAACTGGGTGATAAGTTACAGTGAGTCAGTGAGTCTCATTTGCTTGTGGGAAAAACAGGGACTGTCATTTTGGAAGTGATATTAAGTCAAAACTAACTTTCTAGAGAAATGAAAGCTGGTTTATTGTGTCTGTACGAGTGACTGAATTTGATCCCTTTCAGTCTGATTAGTTACATACATTAAGAAAGGAAAAATGCATTTGGTACAGTTTGAAATATGTCTGTGGATGAAACAATATCAGTATTAATAAACTTTGTGATATTTAAAAAACTGAGAAACTTCAGTTTTCTGTGACTTCAAGTCAGAATTTTTTGCTTTCATCTTGCAACTTACCCTAGCAATAATATTAGATAGATCTAAATTAAAGTATCCATCATTCAAATTATCTTTAAATTGTATCTATTTAGAAAAGCGATTTGTTGTCCATGAGAGTGCCAATTTTGTGGTCAGGTAAGACACTACCAGCTGGTTTGATTGATGATGCTGATACCTTATGTTCATGGAAGACATTTAATCAGTTGGGAAATTAAGGTACTTCACTTCCTTCTTCAATAGAAGAAGCATTTGGGGTTTAACTGCTGCCATAGTCTTCCAGCACATAGCAAAGTCAACAGGTTAGTGGTGGAAGTTAAAAAGCATCTGCTGCTGTAGAAGAGTTTGCAGGGGAGTGGACTGCAAGCATCCCAAAGGGGAACTTGGCACCAACACTGAAATCATTGCTACCGCATGAAACAAACAATTCAGTGTGCTGGTTTGTCTCTAAAAACCGAGACTGCAGGCAACACATGTTGTACATGTAGTTTGTGCTGGGAGATCAGGCCAGTGCAAATCCAAAGGATGACATTGTCATCACCTTCAGACTGAAGACACAGACTTGGCACTTCCCACTCCAGATGTTTCATAAGCAGCTGTGATTATCATGAAAGTATATCACACAGTAGTAACATTTTAAGACATAAGAATGCATTGACTTAAACAGCAGAGGTAGAATCTGCCACGTTTTTCTGTCTAGACATGCTTTTAGCTGCAGCATCTTGAAATAAGAGCACATAGATTTGTAAGAATTTAAATACAGCAGACAGTGTCTTGATACCATGGTTGGAAGGCACTGCATAACCATTTGATCATAATGGAGACACATCAAAACAGAACCTGGTAGCTGATGTTAGTGCATGGGCTGGCACCTTTTTCCTATACAGCAACACTATGCTTTTACTTGTTGAATGATAAATGCTGTTACTGAAGCTCCTGGTTACTTTTTGACATACATTTCTGAACTCTTTCTTAATACTTTACAAACACATTCAAAGCATGAGGGGTGATTTATAAACTGGTAGCCTTTGACCATTGTAAAATCCACATTCAAAACAAATACTATTCAGTTTCCAAGCTAAACAAGATATAAAGGTATGATGGCTGCCTTGTACTACAAAGTTTATTCGCACTCCATTGCAGTGATTATTGCAAGGCTGAGGTAGTTCTCTACTTTAGTTTTTCCTGCAAGTACTGCAGATGTTGAGGGCAGTAAATCTGACAAGCACAGGTTCAAATTGGTAATAACTTCATTCAGTCTTGAGGAAGAACATCTGTCATGAACCAGGATTCCTACAAATTCTGGGTGAGACACTCTTGACACTTTGGCACTGGAGATGTTAGAATCAAAGTGTGATCAGACAGTAGGGAGATAAATCCTTTCAAGGGATGAAAGATGTCATTATCTTTTCATAAGGAACAAGTAATAGGACAAGTGGAAATGGTCTCAAGTTGCACCAGGGATGGTTTAGGTGGGATATTAGGAAAAGTTTCTTCACTGTAAGGGTTGTCAAGCCATGGAACAGGCTGTCCAGGAAAGTGGTAGAGTCACCATCCGTGGAGGTATTAAAAACATTTGCAGATCTGTCACTTAAGTTGACCTGGTAGTGCTGGGTTAATGGTTGGACTTGATGACCCTAGATGTCTTTTTCAAACTAAGCAATTCTATGATTTTATGTAATATATTCCAGAGAAACATTATTTATTCTGAAAGGAATTTGGCACACATTAGGATTTTTCCTTCCTTTTTTTCCACCCCTAGTTTCTGTAAAGCCCTCTGGAAGTTTTCACTAACAGCTTCTGTCTTCTTAACTGACATATGGAGAAGCCACGATGTTGGCATGAAGTTATCTCCTGGTAACAGTGCCAGGAGAGTGCTATTTTGTGGCATTGTTTAATACAGGAAACTGCTTTGCCTTTTGTCTGTAATTTCAGTTTTTATGAATGTTTGTTTTTATATTCATAATATTAATATTGACAGCTTCTTCTGCATTTTGAAATGTCTAATAAAAGGGATAATAGTATCAGGAAATACTTTTTGTTGATCTTGTATTTCTTTTTTAATTCCCTCTCCTTTATGTGTCTTTAATGAGTTCTCTGGGGCAGATATTGAAGAATAGCTGTTCTAGGGAAAATTGCAATATAGAAATGCCAACTTTTAATGTCTGAAAACCTTCTCTTAATGCTAATATTAAGATCCATCTTAGCTGTGTAACAATGAACTGGGTGCTTTGCTGTTAACACAGAAGGCAAAACTGTCAGTTCAGGTCAAATCCTGATTCTTTGCTCATGGCAGCAGCAGGCAAGTCAGGAAGGTGGGAGTGGGTTTTCCACATTCCTGCTTGTTTCCTGACCTACAGACTGAGCCATTTTGATTTGGAAAGTAACTGAGACTAAGTATAAAGCCTTCAAAGTCCTTTTAAATAATAATAGCCAACATTTTTGATAGCAAATTGCTGATGAAAATCCTGGCCCTGTTGAATTCAGCATTAAAAAGTCACACTGGCTTAAGCAGAGCTGGATTTCACATGCAGTGTTCGAAGCACCGTGAGGACATTGATTGATTCTCTCTTGTCCTGTCCAGGAGGTGGGTTGCATTTAATTTGCAGACTAACATAGTAAGGTGAAATAACTTGATCCTCCTTCCTTCACAGAGAGTCAGTAAGTTGGAATTTGGAGTTTCCTTGACCTCAGCAGTCAGTTCATGCCTGACACCATCTTTTACGGAGCATTTTTGCATGGTATTCCTGTGTGTTACGTTGATATTCAATTCTTTGACCTTGTTTTCACTTGACCATCTTTTACTGACCATTTCATTTATCATGTGCTTCTCTGGTGCTTTTTCCCCCCTAGTTAATTTACAGTGGTTCTATTTCTGGCCATTAGATTTCCTCTCCTCCTTTTATGGTTATAACACAGCACACATGTAAATCATCCTTCAGCCTGCACGCACTGGCTGCCTTCTTGCTGCAAAATATGAGCAACTTTACCCTGCTCTACCCTGTCACAATTATGCACCGACATGTAGCAGATGTATTACCATTGTTCCAAAAGTAGTATTTTCTTACCATTTTGAAATGATAAGAAAATAATTTTTCTAGTCTTCAGTCTCTCTTCATGAACTTAATAGATGCGTGCAAATATTAGTTGAAGTAGTTGGAAGTATTCTGTACAAGCTCCATTTTTATACTGCTGCCAGTTGCAGACTATTCAGTGGGGTGATGTGAAATTCATTTATCTGTCCTGGTTGTGCATTGTATTCTACACAAAAACTTAAATTACTTTCATAACAAAGACATCATGTGAACAATGGTGGACATGCCTGCTGTATCCAACATCTTATGCTGTGCTTCTGGGAACAAATAATACATTATCTTTTTAAATTTCCTATTCATTTCCCCAGTCCGTTCCTTGTTGTACTTGTTCTCAGTTCAATGTTGGCTTCTTTCCTCTATCAAATGAGATCTTTTGGAGTACCTTGGCATGTATTGTGATTTAATAGTCATTAACTGGGTTTTCTCTATGGACAAAGAAAGGCAGGCACAGCCAGAGCTCCCTGGGTCCCTCCCTCCTTTCTCTTCTACCCTGGAGCCTTGAACTCAAGCTTTGTAACAGCTGAGGTCTTGTCTGTGTTCCCTGGTATTTGACATGATGGTTCATCGCTTGGTAAAAGACAGTACTCAGTTCTTTAAGAGTTGTGTTCAATGATTTTGTAAGTCAGATGGCTCAGAGTAAGTGAGCTAAATCTGAGTGTGAACACACGTTTTCTATGCTTGATAGTCCTTAGACTTTTGTTTTTCACTTGCAGAGTAAAGTCATGATGAAATTTGCAAGTTTAATTCTTTATAATAAAATGTTGAAATGTGGCAGCTTGGCAATTGATTTGCCACTTGCTTTCGGCTAAGTGTTATAATCAGTTTTGGCTCCAAATTGAAACCTGTTCTCAAGAACTTCTACATTTTGATCTGGGACAAATCCAAAATCTACCAAATATTTCTCTCTTGATTCTGGTTGGGAAGGCATCAGGCTTTGCCAAGAGCAGTGATTTTTACCAGATCTCAATGTAAGAAGGAATGATGTCTTTATAACAAATAATTCTGTGACATATCTACTAATCTGGTGCAGCTATTTTTCTGAGTTACTGCCTTTCCCATCACCTTGACTTGCTTTTGCTGCCAAAGCAGTTGCTTGATCTGGGCCTAAACTCTAGTGTAAACCCCACCAAAGTCTGTATCCAATCTGGTGCTTCTCAGTGTACCTTTGTTATCACAACACTATTGATACAATGTATTTCCAAAGTGGAAGTGGGGAAAGGACAGAGGAGAAACTGACATCGGTGTGACCAGCTTCATTCATTATATGCTCGTAATGCATTCTGTGACTGTAGTGGCCTATTCATTTTAAATGGTATTATTGCTGTTCATGGAGGCATAGCTGAAATGCGAGCATGAGCATGAGATCAGATATATATTTAAATGTCAACAGTTGTAAAAAATGGTGAGCGCTTCCTAGTTGTGTAATTTTTTACTGAAATGTTCATATGGATTGGTACTATTTTCTTATGTGTTTGAATAATCCATAGGTTGCTTTGACTCAAAAATAGGAATATATATTTTTATGTATATACTTGAGTATGCCAAGGAGAATGCAAGTCATGTATTTGTCTAGAAATGTTGGAAATCCATCCAGATAGATACAAACTCTAATATTCAGTGACTCTTCAGGTTCCTGAAATATTGACTGATATGTAACAGAAGATGATAGCAGGGTTCATTCAAAAATTTTTGAGTATTCATTGACATCTAGGAGTGCTTGATTCTGTAATTATTGAAATACAAGTGTACTTGCTTTTTATGGAGGAATTCAGTATTACTGGAAATCCATTTACATCAGCACTCACTCTTCCTGCATTGTGCCTCCATTGTGAACAGGCCAGATGGTGCTTTGCTGCATGTGAGCACAGTAATAATTGCAGTTCTCAAAGTGAATGACTACGTTTTGCAGCATGACACCAATTTTAGATGAAAATGAGACCCGGTGTATTGACAGGCACAAGCAGAGTGAAGCCATGGCCCACAGAGGGGGAGTGGACTTGCTTTCTGGTTATTCCCCTCCTGTTAGTCCTTATGTACATTAACAAATGTCTATGTTAAATTAGGGCTATTTGAAGACGTGTTTGAGTGGGGTGAAGTTTCAGAAATTATTCCTTGTCTTCCCCAAGGCTGTATGTTTCAGGATCCTGACAAATTTCTTACAGTGTTATTTAAAGGAATTAAGTGTGATAGTGTTAGTATGTATTTTGAAATCAAAGATTTGATCGGTAGAGTTTGTGAATATTTTGCTGCCAATTGTGTATTATCACCTACTCAAAACCATTTGTTTCTTAACTCTACACCAAGTTGTTTTCAGTCTTCAAATAATCTGACCAACTTAACTGACAAGTGCATTTTTGCTCTCCTATTCTGCCCGAAATGTCATCACTAGGCTCCTGGTCTGCTCAGAAACTAGTAAGCATCCATCCTCGCCTCCTGTTTCTGCTCTTGTCTTTTCACTTTATCCCTCTTGCCAGGACACCTTTTCTCCTCTTTCCCTTCTGTTTGAAGCTGCAGTGTTCAGCTACCTTGGCCCTCTGCTTCCAATATCCTCTTTTGAGGTCTCAGCCTGGTCTTTTGGAGTGGGAGGGGAGGAGATGCTAGAGGCAAGTTGTCAGCTTCAGCAGGTCCTAATAGGAGAGAGAGGTGGGGAACTGGGGAGGGGAAGGCGGCTGGGGAGTGGGAAGGTTGCTAGGGATTAGGTTTCCATCTGCCAGTCTCTCATCTGTCCTTACCCTGGTCCTGGACTGCCAGTGCTCCCCTCCTTTGCTGCTGTTGAAAAGAAGCAAGAAAGCATGGGCTTTTGTTTGTTTAAAAGCATAAAAGAAAGAGGGAATTAAGCTCATTAGTCCTTCCTTATTAGTCACCATTGAATGTAGAGAGTAAGCTTGAGTAAATGCAGGCTTGAAAAAGTGGTGTAAAATCATTCAACAGCAGCAGTTAAGGGGGAGCTGGAAGTCTTTTTTTTTCCCTGCAAATTTGAAAAATACTGAAAGTAGATGATTTTACATCAGAGTACAAAAATGAAATTCTGACATATGAACAATTATTTGTATCACCAGTTGCTTGTTTCCCTCTTTTGATTGTCAAAAGAATCTAAATACTTTTAAAGCAAGAATTTTAATTCATACTGCGATTGGCTCTGCAGTACGTGCTGTAGACTTGGATTGTGTATTGCTGTATGAATTCTAAGAGCAAATTTTTTACTTTAAAAGAGTGCTCTGAGGTAATGTATGTGGATACATATGTCTAAAGTACATGAATATTCTCAAGTAACTATTTGTGCTTAGTAGGATGTTGTTTTACTTGAAAGACAAGTTTTGGTTTTCCTGCTCTTGGCTTTGTCTTTGATTAATGCTGTGCTAGAAAATAGACCAAATTTTCTGTTATCTCCTCTGATAAAAATTGTTTTCTTGATTTTAATCATTGGAAGAGAATTCCTGTTGACAAGTTACTGGGTTTATGGCAATTAGAAATTGGCTGGGTGCTGAGGGTGCTCAGTTAACTTTATGATACAGAATGTCTAAATGCAGAATGCAAGTAATATGTTAAGATATTTTGAATGTACCAAATAGACTGCATTTGACAGTGAAATAGTACAAATTTGCAGGAAAATGTAAAAGCCAGCTGTTGGTAGCCTAAAAATTCACAAGTAAATTCCTGATGCCTGTTACTGCTGCTACTGAAAGTATTAACAGAAAAATTATCTTGGGAAAGTAGTAATTAGTCCATTCTTAGCACATTTACATGTTTGATGAGCAGAAGTGGTGTAGCAGCCAGTGATGTATTATTAGTATCACTAGTGGCTTAGTACTATGCCCCCCTCTGCCCCTTAGCATGCCCACATGCTCTTGCAGAGAGCAAGAAGCCCTGGAGCTTCTGGAGTGGTAGGACCACCTTCTTCAAGCCACAACCAATCTGTTTGCACATTAGATTAGGAAAGCAATTGTGCAACTTCAGTGGAGTGCTGTGTGTTTGTAGCTTCAGCAGTGCCACTGCCCTGGGGCTTTAGCACCTGTGTAGGCCTGATGTGTTGAACAGCAAGTGCAAGAGCTGG
>JAOXXN010000395.1:33999865-34021387 GCA_026770055.1 Myrmophylax atrothorax
TCCAGTGCTGCCATTCCATGTCTGAGGGTGTCTTCCAAGCTGCTGACAAGATTTTTCTCTGGTGTGTGCGTAAGGGAATCCAGTTTGCATCAAAAATTCTGTGAGCTTTAGATGGCGGTGATCTCTGGTAAGTAGGACATGTAGAAAATTAAAATGGGCACTGTATTTCACCTCATAGACAGAACTACTGTTTTCCTCTTGTTTTGTTTTGAAAACAGTCACTTTTAAAGATTCAGTATAAATGCAGTAGTTGCTCCTGACGTTCTTTGAAATTCTGAGCGTGAGTGTGGGTCATTCTCCACGAGCTACGTCTCCACTGTATTTTACATGATTTGTGTGCTCTTGAGGGAACCAATTTCAATGAAGACATTTTCACACAGGGCTTTAAGACAGTAAGAGAAAACAGACGGCTGTTTACAGAACTTTTAACAACACCTTCATTGATGTGTCTTATTTTTTAGTATCCTTTTATCTCCATGTCTAAAATTAAATTAGGTCTCCATTACTAAAATTAGAAGAGTCATTGGATTAGGAGTGCTTTCTTTCTGATCTTTAACTGAATGAAAGGAGCTTCTTTTGATAAAACCGTAATAGAATTAAATGCTCTACATCTCACGTCCTGAAATCTTATGGATGGAGTATTAAGTTTATTATATCCATCAGACTAAAAACACCTTAAAAGGTGGGACAGAGCTCTCTGATCAGGGAAATAAGGTTTATGTGAGTAAGAGAGATTAGTCATTCAGCCCCACTATTATCCTTACATACTGGATTGTTGTTCAGAAAAGCCTTTCTACCTTGCACAAACAGAGCTCCTGTTGTATTCAGCGTAAGTTTTGCTTGTTTGAGGCAGCATGCTTTTCATAAACGTCATTGGATTACACTGATGCTTAATGCAAAACTGGTGCATAAGTATTTTACTAATTGGGACCATAACATTTAGCATCATTTAGTTCTGGCATCTTAAGGACTTTAGGATTAAATCTACTTCTTGGTGCTGTTACTCAATATATGCGTTTTGTATGATTAAGTATTTGCATGTTTCTAAAATAATTTCTTTTTCACTTCAGTAACCATCCATAGCTGAATCCCAACCAGGTTCTTTTCTGCTGAAGTTTGTGGCTCAGAGGCATTGAGTGGATCTTCTGTAGAAGTGGTGTAAGGGAAGAGCAACAATTCTAAAAGCATCTATGCCTTTAACAGGTCTGAGCTTGAGGACTGAACGGAAACATAAGAAAATAGGTTCCAAACTTCACATTTCTCAATGAGGTATGTCCTGTTAGTTGGCTGGAAATTATTCTAGTATTAAAAGACAGTATCATCTTTCAATGAATGGCTGCATTTTTCCATGATTTAATGGTAGCAAGATCAAACACCTCCAGAGCAGTTTAGCATAGCTTGCCCTTAGGGAGATGTGAATCCTTCAAGGTTTTGGGGGACTGTGGATTTCTTTGGTGTGAAATGGACTCTGAACAAGTACCTGCTGCCTAGAGGCCCCAGTGGATGAGGCTGAGATGTGGATGATTGAAAACTGACCTTCTTTCAAGGAAGATGACTCACAATCTTTGCCAGTTCCACACTGAGGTTATTGGTGAGCTGAGATGGTGCAGCAGGATATAGGATAGGAAAGAGTTCTCTTTGGAAACAGTCTAGTTCCTTACCTATGGGCAACTGCATGGGACCACTGTTGGGCCCAGCTAAATTTCACCTGGACAAGGTATTTTCAAGAGGTGCCTGAGTTCTCCACATTTTTACAAACAGTACTGCAGTGGAGTGAAAAGTCTCATTTCAAAACTTTAAAGAAAATAAAAAGCCATTTTGTTGACACTATTTCAATTGTTGAATGTTTGTTGGGGTGTGAAATTTATACATCTTTGAATTTATCAATGAACTTGTCTTTGAGATAAATGAGCGTAATCAGCATTTGCTCTTCTTACAAACTAAGTGGCACAGGAGGGAAAGCTGATGTTTAAATTTCTTTCCTGTAACTGGGTCATTCTCCATGAAGAAATTTTCTTACTGCACTTATATTATTTTAGTATGATGCAATGTATTCTGTAATGTGAGCAAGTCTCTTTCATGTCTGATGTGTCACTTTTATGAACAGAACAGTAGAGGAGTATCTTTGAAAATTGCTAAGGCAATATTTGCAGTTTCTGTGACCTTCTTTAATTAGTGCCTGTTGAAGCTGATACATCTTTCATGTGAGCAGTTCCCAAACTTGTCTGCTTTGGACTCTTTCCTGCCTTTCAGCCTTGAAACACCATTTCCAGATGCAAGTTGCACTGCTTTTCTGTAGCTTGTGGACCCACATTCCGACCTGACACTTTGTTCAGTAGTGTTAAAGCCTGACTGGCCTTGCTTTTAAGCTGCTGTGACAAGACTATTGTATTTGTCACAACAGGTGAGAAATGTGAGATTTATCCAGCAGAAGTCCCAGGCCTGCATGAAGAAGGCACTTAGTTGTCATTAAGAGAAAAAACAGGCATCCACTAGGAAGAGCAAGAACCTCTAAGGAAAGGTGCATTGGGAGGTCGTGACTGTGCAATGGTGTCAGCTTCACAGTTTACATGAAGAGTTTATTCAGATGGGTTGGTAAGAACATACTTATGGTGGAAAATGTGCCTAATAAGAAAAGCAGGCAGACCTAAACACAGCTTGAGCAAGTGTAGTGCCCAGTTATGTAGGTGTAGTCTTAGACTGAGCCTATCTAATTCTAATTTTACTTTTGGTTTTAAGAAATAATGTAGGTTAGGGCTTACATCTTAGGCAAACTGCTACTTACGGAAAGTGAACTTGCTCCTATTGTTTCTTTTTAGGTTGGAAGAGTCTTGAAGTGGTAAAGGCTAGTCAAGTTCACAGAGGGGCAGGATGTAACTGGAAACGTTTCCTTGTGTACAGTGAAGCACTGATCTGAAGAGGAAGTGTTTGAAGGGTGGATAAATGCCTGTGTGTATATTTAGTCAAAACCTCTGTGACAAAGGGCAGCAGGGACTGGAAGGATTGCCAGCAATGGTGGTGGAGGAGCCAGCTATCTGGAACAGGCAGCACCTAACCTTCTGTCCAGGCTAGGTGCTGGCAGCAGGATCTAACCTCTCAAAATTTCTCTTACATGCCCAATATAATTTCATCATCAATATAAAATAACAGTTTAAAGAGTGCTATCTTTTTGCATATATTTCAGTGAAGGCTGTGAAAAACTTTGGAAATACAACAGCTTAAGTAATTTGCAAGATCTGTGAGGTGTGTACCAATATGCCTGCTTTACTGAGTTACTGAGGGAAGCAAATGTTCTGATGTTGTGATCAATTCTTTGAAGAAAATGAGTGTTGCAACTACAGGAGGAATTAAAAATCCAAATTCTGTTTTGTTAATTCAGATATATAAATAGGTCATTGCAAGACAAAGGGGTTGAAAAAGATAGTCTGTGAAATAAAAACTCTGTTTACACATATAATATTTATTATATATGAAATATATTTTTTTAAAAAAATTCTGACTTGGGGATTGTTTATTTGAGGGGAGGAAAGCTAACTCCTTCACTTTTTAGAAAATGCAATGTTTTCTGGAATGCTTGGTTCAGCAAATATAAAACTATGTTTTGAGATATTTATTCCACTTAACTCCATTAAAAGAAACCTGAGCGTCTGGCAGTGTAATAATAAAATCTGCACTGTGTTTCTCTTCAAAATGCAGCTGAATGTAATCTTCCCTCTGATATTTCTGATGAGTGTGTGGTATCTAAATCAGCTATTTCTATGTTACTTATTTTGACTGATTAACATTTTGATGGGAATTTTCTGTGAAGTGAATCTTTTTGTAAACATGTACTTAATAAATTAGAAGTTGACTAAGAGGCAGTGATGGCTAAATTATAAGGTAGGAACTATTAATATGACAAAAATTCACGTATTTTAAGAATGATTTGAGTTTGTGGTCTATTTGCATATGTTGCTGTTAGCAGCAAACTAGTCAAAGAACAAGCAATCCATCCCCTCGGTATATTTTTGCTATTTTCCTGAATATTGTGAGGTAAAGAACTGCACACTTTTCTTTTCTAAAAGCAGCTTTGCTCTCCCATAGGAAAATAAAAATTGGAAAAATCCTCTTTTAATGTAATCAATATATCAAAAAAGACCAAAAGAAAAGTTATAACCATCAATATTTCTGCTATTTCTTCTATTTGGGTCTTTAGTCTTTTGTTCATTTTCAAGTATCATTTTCCCATATATAGGTCATTTCTCCTGTTAGAGCACCAAGAATATACATATGCTGAAGGCAATATTTGACATATGAAAATCATGTAACAATAAAAGCCTTAGGAAATTAAACGAGGGACCAAAAGTGCTAAGGTATGATAAGATGTTGCATTGCACTTCAAAAAGCAATAAGGTTTGTTGTTGTTTGGGTTTTTTTTAATAATGAGCATATGTTGGACAAGGCATTTTTCCTGCTAAAATGCTTAGTTGGATAGGCAGAAAAGGTGGGGCCATATACTAATTTCTGAACATTTGAAGTTTATTCCTTTTTCCTTCTGATATGCCTTTTCAGCTGATGAGTAATAAATCACGTTTAACCCAGGGCACAGGGGATAATGGCACAGAAGAAAACGCAAGGATGACAGGCTCATTTACTGGCTTAGCTTAGAATGTTGGGCATATTGCCATTACTCATCTTGAGTTTGGAGTTCAGTTCAAAGAGATGCTTGTCAATGCATTTCCAAAAGGATATATTATTTCCATAACGATGCTGTGGTGACTGCACGCTCAGTAGAAGCTGTGAAGAAACAGGAACTTCCTCTTTGTTCTTGTTTTGACATGGGATCTATGGTTTATACAAACTAGGTTATAGGGTATTAAAATTAATGAATAATTGTACTTTGTTTTCTGGCTAGAAGAAAGTTGAACATACACTTTTCAAAACACCAAGCTTTGCCCAGACTATGTCTGGTATATTACCAAGGAGAACATGCCCTGATTTGTTGGGATAGCCCTCATCCAAATGGACTTTCTGAGGCCACAGTTGGTCAGAATACACTGAGGAAACAAGGATGCTGACAAAGCCCTTGTAGGTGGCACAGGCCCTGTCACGTCTGTCCACCATCCTCTTGGATCTCCTGTTAAAGAAAGGAAATGTTGATGAACTGTAATTGAATGATGGCTCTGAGGAACTTTGACTGGGTGACATCTCCAGAGAGGTTCTAGAAAAACTTTAAAAACATATGTAAATGTATGTCATAGGGAAAAATAATTAAACTCCGGAAAATTAGTTTTATCCAATGCCCCTCTAAGGAGAAAGTTTTCTAACTTCTTTTCTGTCCTGCTTGCCAGCATAAGGTGTTCTGGTCATCCCTGCAGGAGAATTTTTAAAGAGCTATCATGGTCAGTGTCAGGATATGGTGATGGCATCAGAAAATCTTTAGTACATATTCCTTCAGGAATAAAACACAGCTTTAATTTCTCAGACGAAACATTCCTTGCCAAGCAAAAGGAAGGAGTAGGTATAGACCGAGTAGATTGAGGGCGAAAAATTCTGATAAAATCTTCACTGTGTTTTGTTAAAGGGCATTTGACAGGTCTGATTAAGCACCTTCTCAGTGGCCATAATGCTTACCTGAAGTTTAGGTGTGGAGCCCTAAGTATTGCCCTGATTTACAACTGAGCAGGCCTATCTATGCACTTTACCTGACCCATTTAGCATAGATTATACTGTAACAGTTTTATTGTACTTGCAAAAAAAATTCCTAAATGGCTTAAACTTTCTAATACTTTTTCAAATGTATAAAGGGAATCAAACTCTTTTAGCTAAAATTTTATGTCTATAAAATCTTTCTTCCAAACTGTTTGGAAAAATTTGGACTTCTTCTAATCTTCATATTTAATAGTTTGTATTAATCCCTTTGTATCTAAGTTAATTTGTTTTGACATGAACATTTTACTACCTACCACTGAGCCCACAAACATCTATAACTTCTCCAACAAAATTAATTTTTTCTATTAATAAAAAGGGTGGGGGTTTTTTCCATGTAGAAGCACATAATCAAAAAACTGATTATACCAAACCAACAAAACATTTCCATGGGAGCTTGAATCTGAAGAATTCCCAATACAGGGAACAGAAACAAAGTGCAGCTAGATCAGTGTGACTCCTGTTCATAGTTTCTTACAAATAACAGGAACTAGGCTATGCTAATAAGCAAGTCAGCCTTTGAAGTACAAAACATATGCAAATGTGTTAGCCAAAATTTGGAGTTTGGAATGTAATTAAGTGAGCAGAAGAAACACTGAGGGTGCAGAAAAGTTACAGGACTATGGCCCACTTTGCAAGTGTATTTTTCTGAACTTTGTGAAGTTTTTCATCATGTCCCAAATACTTTTCATTCTTCTGATTGCAATTTCAGGTGATAAGTAATATTGTAAGCTGTTACAGTTTGTGCATACATGTTTTGTAGTTCATGTTCATACGTTCTTCCTGCTGTTTATGTAAATGAGGGATTTGTGCATTTACCTTTGCATTACTTAGATCTTAGCAAGCACAAGCATTTTTGAGAATGCTCAGATTTAGGTAATTTTGCTCCTTAATTTCTTTCAGCTTCTTTCCCGCAGCAGCGTTGAGCTGATATGCTCACCAACTCTAAGGGAAATTTAAAGGGAAAGGCTGGCCCAGATCTAGGGGAATGAATAGAAAGGTGAAATATGAACATAGGGAGTTTGAATATCAGGAAAATGAACAAACTTTACTTGCGAATGGTTATAACTACTTGTAAAGAAAAAGTCAAGAGAGATTATAGAAAAAGGAGAAATAACAGGTCAAGAAGGGAAATTTTGAACACTTGAATAGTAGTAGAAAGGAGTAAATGAATGTAAAGAAGAAACTTACCATGTTATTGATAGGAAACTGGTGTATACTTTCAGAGAAGCCCAATGCCTCCTTAAAGGCATTTCCTGTTTCTGATTGTTGATTAGTGCAGGTCACAGAAGTAGCTGGTGAAGCCCAACATGTCACCTGCAGCCCCACACGCTTTCACTCGCTTTTTAAAATGTTTGTATCCTGTTTTTTAAACAGGTAATGATTAAATGTCTCACAGAGAAAACACAACTTGGAAGGTGGTGTATTTTATGGTGTATTTTAGCTTTGTTTAAAATTATTTTAACATGCATGTCTCTTTTCTGGGACTGGCAAAGGTTTTGACTAGCCGTGTTTGTAGTTTGGTGTTTTATTGCCATACTGCCCCATAATGTTCAAGCTGGGATTCGGAACCTTATGAGATAATCACTGCACGAAACACCATTTACTACTTCAGAAAACCTTATTCTTTCTTAGTCTATGTCTTATGTAGCACAGAATACTTTTGTTGGCAGAAGTGATGGTCAAGCTTCAGGATAACACCATCTTTAAAGTTTATGCTTTTTATGCAATTTCTTGTTCCCACTTGCCCTCTGCTCAGCAAAAACACCTGGGCATCAACTGTACAATATGACTTCAGAACCATAATTTTTCTGCTGAGGAAAGAGATTATTTACCAAATGCTTTGGGCTTTTCAAGAATGTGACTGAAACCAAAGAATAGGTTGAGATTTCTGGTCAGATGAACAAACTGTGTGTTATTTTCCCATGGAAAATATGATTTTTTTGTGCTATAAATATTATTTAGAAATGGCTCCTGTGTTGCCTGTACTCCCGGAGTAACTGAGTGGCAGCATGAGGTTTGGGAGTGCAAGGAATACACATCCAAACTATTCTGCACAGATCTTATTACAAATCAAGTACATAAAACATTGAATCAGATCTCCACTGAGACAAAACACCTTGAAGGTCTGTGGAAAGCTGCTGTCATCCTCGCCGTCCTCAGAATTAGAATGAGATTGGATTTCTGCTGGCTTAGGCAAGCTGTCTAGTCCACGTGGATGGTATTTAGGTTCTGGGCTTTGCATTTTTTGACAAATTTACTTTGGGGAAAACTGGTAGTTGGACCTGATGTAATTATGTGATTTCTGAGAACGCTTATGCAATAGCAAGTTTACATGCTGTTAGAAGTCAAAAGAAGTTGATAACGACTGTCAAGACAGATGTTCTTAGAGAGCCCAGGGCACTTCAGAAATCTTTATGCTGAAGCAGCCTTCCCTCATATGGTCTAGGTAGACCAGTATCTATTGTTGAATAGATCATCAATCCAAACAGGAGCTGGTGGGGTGTGAAGGACAATTTTTGTCTTATTTTTGAAAGGAAACAACTCTAGGGATGTTGTGAAGAAGTAGCGCTGCTTGAACACTGCTTGGATAGGAAGAAACAGAAAGTGCCTCCAGCTTTTTGAACTTAATTGATAGAGTGGTGGGTGACACCAGGAAATGGCAAAAGGTATAGAGCAGAAAGAGTTTAAGATACAAAGGAGTTTTACATTTTAAAATAGAAAGGTCCTTTCTGAAGATTAATTGTCTTTTAGCACCTATTAGAACTGGCTGCATTAGACTATCTTTCTTTTAACAAAATAAGGCCTGAATATTTTATACCATAGCATACATTTGCATGCTGTGGAAAGTGATTTTTATGTTAAATGTATCTATTTTATGAGTTCAGACAAATGCTTTAAGGAATTAAGTAGGTATAATCTACTTAAATATTTTAAAAGTTTCATCAGGGAGAGTTAATGCAAGCTTAAAATTAAAATTTTGAACTTTATTAAGAATTCAGAATTCATTGCATGTCTCATACTGTAAATGTTGCTTGAAAGATACTTCATATATACTGTTGTACTTAAAAATTGCACAGAAAGGAATCAGTGGTTTCCCATCTCTGGGCAGAAGGCTCAGCACCACTCCCAGCTTAATCAAGTATTCCAGATTCAATGGCCCAGCTCAAAATAGTTTGGCACAGCCACATCCTGTGTTCAGGGATGATTTATTGAAGGACTTGCTTACTATTTTGGGGTAGTTTGTGAAGCCACAACAGTATGACTACCATGAGTCTCTTGCACAAGGTGACAAGATCATGACAAATCCCCAAGTTTTCTTAAGTAATTTTCTTTTTTGGACATGAGGAGATGCTTCATTCTTTGTTTAAAATCTGGGTAATCTATATAATAATAATACACTGAATATTTGGTCCCGCAAATTCTGTTTTCCCCCTTTTTTTGGTGTTAAGGGAATAGTGAAATTTTTGTTTCCCACCCTACTTGCAACGCAGTCAGGAGAACACTTTTTGTAATAGACAAACTTCTAGTTCCATGGCCCAACCCTCATTTACCTGTAAGTCTGTAATTTGTTCTTTAATGTCTATTATAAGGAAGCAAAACAGGACTAGATGCCTTTGAGAAATCAGATGTGTAAAGTGTTGTGAAATAACCAACCCAGAACTACTAATTGCATTTTTTTAATATAATGCTTCATATATTTTTTGTTTATGTTACACATGAGAATATATAACAGGAGGTATGATTCTGAAAGCCATGGAGTGTATCAACAATGAAATAATTGTTTTAAGAGACACTGTAAAGCTGATAATCCCAAATTTTACCTACATGTTTCTTGTTTACTTTATGGGCTTGATGCTAGTCTAGACCTGCCACTAATGCTGCCAGCTTCAAAGCTTCTTTAGTACAAAAGGAGCCTCCCTCTGCCTTTTGTACCTCCGGCAGTGTGGTTGTTTAAAGCTGTTTTTTTGTTTTCAGTCTGCACATCGTAATGTCAGTCTGCATGTAACACAGGCATTCAAATTCTTTCCACCCTGTGTAGTAATCAGGTTTATGAGAATGTTGTTAGGGTTGCAGTCAAAATGTTCATTGATGTATAAAAGCATGTTGTTACCTTACCTGTAACTTTCAAATCACCTCACTGCATGAGAGTGACCCCAGTAATTAAAAATGACTGAAATACTAAGTTAAAAAGAGTCAAAGCCAAATAAAGAATACATTTTAAAGACTGTAAGTATATTTTTGTGGAGCCTCCTGGGTGAGGCAGTTGGCAAGCCTGCAGTCATTCTGTTACATGAGTATTTAGAATAACTAAGCAGTTGAACTTTTACAGTTATAAGCATGCAACAGAGAACTTCAGTCCTAAGTATTGAATATACATGGAGATTTTCCCTTGACAAAAAGGAGGTGAAAATTTGACATTAGGCAGTGACTTCAGCAACAACTGATGATTAGTGTGTGCAAATTTTAGGTGAGCAGTTTGGTAGTCTGTCAGCAGCTGGTTGAAAGTTTCTAAAGCTGAAAAGTTAGGACTCAGAATCTCTTGAAAACAGGGCCCATGTCCCAGCTCACCTCAAATCTGCAGTGCTAAGTTCTTAGTTTTTGAACAGTATGAGCAGTTGGAATTGTGCTGAGTCTGATAGGAAGACAGAACTTGAAGAAGATCTCATTTTTGATACTTGGTACCTGAAAACAAATATTTACATGTATTTTGCTAAGTAAACATTCTTTGTAACACAGACTTCTTGGTGATAGATTTGCATGTTGTTTTTCCTTTTATTTGGTTCCATGTTTAATATGTCTTTAAATGTCTTTAGTATCTGACTCAGGTATGCTGTTCTCTCACAGGATGTTGACTTTGTATCCGACTGTGGTAGGAGTCATTTGCTCCTTCTAATCAGGTGTAGGCTAGAGACCATATAGAATACCATTTAAATTTATATGTATTTGCTGTATCTTCATTGCTCAAACAAAAATAAATAATTAATCAGAAAGGAACCTGGCAATTTCTACCCATGAGTAACATGGTTGGCAGGTTAATTGCAGGCTTAGGCATGAATATGCAAAGGCAGCAATGATTCACAATTGCAGGAATAAAAGGACAACAAATGAAGTCTTTGGCTAGATGTGTGGTTGTGCCTGGCACTAGAGAGGATGAATATAATACTTCCTCAATTGGGCAATCATCATGATCAAGTTGTTCCATGAGCAGAACAGCAATGAAACCTGGTTTCCTATGGGTTCATAACATAGCCACTGCACTGCATGACTTCACCTTCTCACCCTGTGCTTCACCCCCATATCAGCAGCTGCAGTTACCGTGATCTTCAGTGCTCCCTTTCCTCAAAGCAGTCTCCTGTACTCTTTCCCTGGTCATATTTTCTCCTCCCCTCGTTCTCCCTTGACTTGTCAGCTATGCAGCTATGCATTCTTTTAAATTTACAAAGCAAACTCTTCAATCCCCTCTGTGGCCATTCTTGCATTGGTAAGTCACAAATTTTAAGGGGGTTTTTTTGAGAATGCACCTGATAAAACGTAAGCCTTAAGACACCTGTAGCCTTAAGATACTATTTAGTTGGGAAAGAAAAATTTGAGATGTTCAAAGTCTGAAATTCTGTTGGACTGTAGGATCTCAGAGGCTTTTAAAAATCTCCAGTCCTTAACATGCAGAGAAGCCCTTGCCTAACTCCTAATTAACTCTCACCAGCTTAAGAGTCATATATTTGTTTATGAGCTTAAAAGTTTTGCCACTTCTTTGGTAACTTGTTTCCTGTACTACATATTGGGTTAGAAAAGTTCTTTTACTATGCATGTGTTGGATTATATGAGTGATGCACTCTTGTGGGTTTGTGACCATAAGGATGTGCAAAATGCTCCTTTGCAAGGTGAAAGAAAACTAAGATGAATCTGGACAGTCTTTCCACACAAACATGCTTTTAGCTGCAGTAACACTTCACAGTTAATCTGTCATGAAGGCTATGGCACTGGCAGTTTTAGCTGTTGTTTCAGTGCACCACAGATGAATTTCGCCCGGTTTTGTTTCATGCCCTGCGACAGTTGATACACTTGGTGAATTTCTGTGAGCTCAGCTTTTTTTTGTTGGCTTTTCAAATAGGCTGAGTTATGAAAAGAGCTGGAATGAAACAGGACATTGGCCCTATCTGTGCTTCCTTGCTTATTTCCTGAAGAATTTTTTCAGTGTCATTTCAGTGTGAAACAGAAGGCAGTGTGATGATCCAAATAGGTTAGAAAAGTAACATGACATTTACCAGAAAGTATTTGGAAGGAATAAAGACTGAATCAGGTTTGTGACTGTTTGTAGAGGAATGCAGCTTTGATCAATAGTCTTTAAGTACACAAAATTGGTGCTGATGTCTTTAGTGGATGGACATAATAAGGAAGACAAGGCAGTTGTATGGAACAATATGATGATCGGAACAAGCTGAACCAATCCAAATAAACCCTAATACAGTTTCTGCTTTAAAGGGTGACATCTGTTTGATTATGTCAGAATGGGGCTGTAGTGTCCCAGCAAGCAGTGAGTGGTATTTCTTTGAAGACTGATAGTGAAAACATAACTTGAGAGAAGCTGTGACAAAATGAGCTCATAAACTCTGAAAACATCTAAGTAGGGCAGTAACTATCAGGAGCAAACTGATGACTTACTGTATGCATGTCACTGGTGCAACTGGTACTAGAGTACTGAGTCAGTCCTTCTCATCTCCTTCAAAAAGGAAGTTGTAAAAGTTAACATCAAACAAGACAGACACCAGATACAGGGCCTGAGTAATGAATGAGTCTTTTACAATAAATGTGAAAAATATATCAGGCTCCTTTTTTCATAAGGGAGTTTGAGGGATAGCTAGATTATAGCATGCAAAGTCCTCCACAGAGGAGATACAGAGTGCTAAAGGCTTTTTTAATTTAGTGGAAAATGAGTCATAGTTATAAGCAGAAACCAGATAAAGCTGAAGTAGAAATTAGGTACTCGATTAAACATGAGAAAGGATGAATGAGTGAGGGAGATGGTGTAGTGTCTGTCCCTTGATTTCTTCCAGTCAACACTGAACACTTTTCAAGAAAACATCAGTAAAAATAAGGGAGTGATATATTGGACATTATATAGTCTCAGGCCTGGTGTTCTATGAAACTTAATAAAATGACCAGATCACTTTGACTAAAGGCAGTAATATAGCAGTTAATCCACAAAAAGCCTGTGTGCAATTAAAGTAATTCGGCCTGTTCTACACACCGACCTATTTCAGTGCTCAAGTACTTCAGTGCTTCAGTTCATGGTGAGAATTAATCACAAACTTCTTTCAGTCTAACAATTTCTAATACTTTCATTTGTAAAGGAACATTACTACTTAGTATACACATGATACTGAAAACACTGGTAGGCAAACAGTGCTGAAAAGCCAAGAGAGGAAAGGTAAAAGATTGTTTTATTTGCAATTCACAATAATTACTTACTTTTCTTAAATTGAATGAATGGCAGTGCCCTTGTGGTTGCAAAGCAAAGTCCATGATGCCATTTTTCTAAAAGTTTATGGCTTTAGAAGTATCTGAGGATTGGAGAAGGGGGAGCAGGAGTGAGATGGGCTTTTTCAAAGCATTACACAAAAATGTTTCAAAAGACATTTTAAGGTTAGATGATTATAGAATTAATACTGATAGTTGTTAGAGCAACTGCAAGAACTTTTTAAAATACTATTTATTCTGAGTTCATTTCCTTCTGAAGAAGGCTTTTGGGAAAGATTATAAGGCTTTGAGGTGTAAATTCATAAAATATACCGCACTAATTTTAGGAGTGAGGAAGAATTCAGTAGCAGTGCAACAGATGTTTAAAATATAATTTGATGTTTGGTTATTGTTATGAAGGGGGTTTTTTGCTTGGCTCTATGGCCTTTTCATTTCTTTAAAAGTAGCTGCAAGGAAAGGTCAGTTGGGGGAGTACAGCTGATGCCTGCTGGGAGAGGGTCATAGCTTGAAGTACAAAATACCTGGTCATTAGCTGCCTCCCCAGAAGGATCTGAGTGCTGTGGTTAAAAGCACTGCTACATTTTTGTATTCAGATTCAATTTTGGTAAGTGCTAAGTACCCTCAATTTTAATTGTACTGATTTGAAAATGGTCAGTTGCAGGAGCAAATCATGATTTTAAACATTCTGTGCCTTGTCACTCTTTGTGATATCAACTCTGCATGTTGACCTCTACCCCTTGCACACTGATCTCTACAAAAAGGAGAATAGAAGACTGTTATGTTTAACAGAAAGGGCATAGCAAGAAACACTAGATGGGTCTGGAAGAAGAGAGCTGTCTGTAATACATGGGATTTGATTCCAGATCATGTACAGTGCTCTAGTATTTTATTTTCTGTATTTCTTTCTTGCTCCAGAAGTTGTACTGTGTTAAGTGCCAAGTGAAGCAGCAAGTCATTGTTCTTATTTTTTCCATCCTAACCATTTAAATCTAAGTTTGGGTCATGAATTAGAATAATCTTCTCCTTCCTTCCCTATCGTTAGCAGAGCTTTGAGTGCTGGAATGGTTTTTTAGGAGAGTTATGCATTTCCTTTTATTTTCCTCCCTGGCAGAGTGGAATAAGCTACACGTGGGTGAATTTTCTTTCACTGAAGCATTCCTCTTGAAAAATAAAATGAAAACCATGTCACAAATCCAGCCCCAAGTATCCAGTCTGGGGCAAGGCCAACATTTGGTAATTACTTTATGGCTTCTACTGGGTTGTGTGACAGTTCCTATTTGCTAGAGCCACCTTTGTAAAGGCAGCCCAACTTTCTGTAGACCTGGGAATGGGGAGGACACCATCTTCAGTAAATGAGTCTCCCATGAGAGGGAAAAGTAAAACTTCATTATTGTCACTGTTCAGTTCATTTGAGGGAAAAACATGTTCTGATATCAAACTTGGTGTTGATAATTGTCATTTGTTGTCACAGTTTTCCAGTTTCTTTGTTGAAGCATGTGCCCACTGAAAAATGAGTAAAGGTTCCTCATGAGGGAAACTCCTTAAACTCAGGATTTAGAAACTAAAACAGTTATTTCCTGTCTCTCTGTCAGAAGAAATAATTTTAATTATTTACAATTCTGTTCCCATTTCCTACCTTTGTTTTAAAAATGGTCAAAAGAATTCTTAGGTGAAATAAGTACAGATAGAGATAATTTTTAAGCAGAGCTGCACAGCAGCCAACATCTAATTTTAAAATACAGATAGTGGGTCTGAGCTGCAGGAGGCATTTGGGGAGTCTTCTTTCCGTTGAGTACGTTCAGTTTCTATAGTGTGTTTTGTAGAGGTCCTAATGTTAATAGGAACTTTGACTACATAGCAACAGCAAAATATGAAGCAAAAATTTATATTATGGATTGGAAGTTATTTTCCTGTGGTGGTTTCACATAAATTAAAACTCTTGAGGGGCAAACTTACACTCCCTGAAATCAGTAAGTGTATATGTATTCAGCCAGGGTTTGGAACTGATCTCATGAGATCTTTTCTCTACCAGCATTCTCTTAATTCATGTGGGCAACAGAATTTCAGTTCAACTTGGATGAGAAATTCTTGACTACAGAATAATTGCCCCTTCAAAAGTCTGAATTTAGTTAAACAATATTTTTGTTTAGTATTTATCTTTTATCTTCTCTTCCAGCATGCAGTCACATAAGCAGGTTCTGTACTGTAGAGATTAAAATCCTCTCAAAATCTCCCCCATGATGGACCACTGTCATAGTGTTCTGAAATAGCTTCTTCCCTGTGGCAGAAGGGAGGAGATGTAGCTGCCTTGGTGGGAGGAGAAGGGAGCGAAGAAGTGATTTATTCTATCTATTTTACACAGGACTCAAACATACCTGGAAGCTTCTCTCTAGACTGATAGTTAAAGCCTAAATGACTAGCTGAGACCTGGATGCACAACTTCTACATAGCTAAGTTGAGAAAAATCCCTAGAAATATTTTGCTGTGCTCCCTCTGTTCACACATAGTCTTTGGACAATCTGAGGCCTGACAGAGGGACCAAACCAGTTTGTCTCAGCAGCTTATCAGTAACTAGTGGGTTTGTGTCCAGGTGTCTCAATGCACAGGTGTGTCTTAAGTGTGACAGAGAGTAGATCAGATTAATCTGTTTTCAGTAAGTACAAATGACATGCCAATCAGACCCATCATTTCATTGGCGGATTCAGGCAAAAGGTAGTGTTGATTTTATCTTCTTTGGAAAGAGTATACCAAGCACAGCATCCCTATGTTGTTCCTGACTTATTCTTTGTGACTTTTGACAGGGTTTCAGCCACTGGATTATCTTGGCCAGTGCCACACCATCAGAAGCTATTAGCTAAAGTTCCAGCTGTTCTCACTCTTCATCCACTATCATGACACTGATTTACTAGCTTTGCAGTCTCTATACCTATGTGCATTGGATCTTGACTAATCAGCTAAATGGATTGTGTTAATCATCTTTTAAACTGCTTTTATTGAAGACCTTTGGCTGACATGTTGAGGCAGTGTCAGCATGGTTGTCATTTCTGCTTGGATATAGCATAATAAATTTTAAATTCCAGATCTTTTAAATTCCAGATCTTTTAAATTCCAGAATGAGTTTCACTATTTGAGAAATGTGTGTCAGTGAGCTGAGCCTGCCTCTTTGGTTGGAAATCAGGAAAAAAGAGAACTCAACATGAAAGTTCTGTTTGTAGAGCCACTGCTGGGTGATGAGGAAGGTACAGAATTCTTGGTGTATGGAGAGCAGTCCTGGCAGAAGCTAAGAGTGCCAGCTGTTGCCAACTCTGAAACGTATTGTAGCTTTTTTCCCAACCCATCCTCAATTGCTCATGGTGGCTGTAGTGCTCTAAGTAACTGTTTTCTCAGATTTTCCCAAAGATACACTTATTTAAGACGTTTCCTGACCTTGTTCCATCCAAAACAAGCTTGGTTAATTTATGCAGCTTGGAAAACATGGCTTTTTTTAATGTTAACCTGCTGCACTTTCATGAGCTGAGATATCTCAAGTTGGACTTGCTGGTCTTGGAGGTCTTTTTTAACCTTAATAGTTCTATGATTGTATGGTCTGGCAGGAGCGCTGTGTGAGGGAGTTGGGCAACAGTCTTTTCATTGAATCAGAGAAAAGCTGGTTTGGAAGGGGCCTTTGGAGGTCTTGAATCAAAACCATTTCCAGCACTACATCTGTTGAACCTGGGCTTTGTCCAGCTTAGTCTTGAAAACCTCCAAGAATAGATGTTGCACCATCTCACTGGACAACTTGTTCCACTGCTGCCCAGAATTTTGTTAATCGCATTTTATCAAATCTGAAGCGTCTAAGCCGCAGTTTGTGATGTTTGCCACTTGTTGCATTGTCTGCTGCTACAGAAGTGAGTTTGTCAGCCCTCCAGATGCTCTTTAAACCATTGTGGGCTGCTGTTAGATTGCCTCCTGGCCTCCTCTTGACCACACTAATGAAGCCCAGCCGCCTTAACCTTTCATTGTGGGTAATATGCCTTGTGTATGGTGTTTGTATTATTTGTGAAGAAAGCACACTGTTTGGAGCACACCATGACCTCCAGGTCATTTCAGCAAGGCTGCCATGCAAGCAGTCAATTCCCAGCCTTCAGTGATGTAGGGAGTTAGTCTGCTTAGAGATGGAACTTTGCACTTCTGAATATGATGAAGTTTCTGTTGTCCCAGTCTTCAGTTTAAGGAGCATTGGGACATCATTGGATTCTCCACTTAATCTCTCAGGGAGAGATTAAGCTAAAAAGTCATTGACTATTGTCCACAAGGTTGTTGAGGGATCTGTTTTATCACTCAAGTAGTTGATGAAGATACTGAGCAGTATCAGCTTGCTATTGATGTTAGAGTACTCTGCTGATTACCAGCTGCAGAGCAGTTGTAAAGTCCCTTCAGGACTGTCAGTCCAACCAATTTTCAACCGACCTAAGAGTCTGTTCTTCTAGACCTTCTAGCCATTACTTCCTAAACACCAAGATGAGTATGGAAGAGTCACAGTGTCAAAAACCTTAATAAGTCAAGGTGTATTGCGTCCACCTCTCCTCATCTTCAGAGCAGGTAATTTTTATTACAGAAAGAAGTTAGCTCGATGAAGCATGGTCTGCCTGTGTTGAATGTTTTTGATTGCCTTCTTCTCTTTAATATGCCTGGAAGTAGACTCCAAGGAATATGTTCCCTGCCCTGTCCAGGGACTGAGGTGAGGCTGACCAGCCAGTTGTTCTCTTGGTCCTCCTTTTTGCCTTTCTTAAAATAGGTGTATCAGCATTTTCTAATGCTGGGGACTGTGATCGTGGGCATTTTCTCAAACATAGTGGCCACACAATCGCTTCAGCCAACTCTTTTGCAACCTTGGATGAATCCTATTCAGTTCCAGATATTTGAATAAATACAATAAAAATGGTGATGAGTCCCTAACCAGTTACTTCCCCACCATCAACTGCCCAAAGTTTCCTAAACTGCAGGGGTCTGGAAGCAAGCTTTTCCATATTGCTTTTCTGTTCCATTTATCTCTGGACCTCCATTTTCCCTGAACTTCCTTTTGCTGCTGTCATGGCTTGAGGAAACCGTTCTTGTTTCCCTTTGCCTAGCTGGCTAATACAGCTGTAGCTGGCCTTTGACCTTCCTGATGTTACCTCCTAGTGACCGAGTACTGTGTTTATACTCCTATTTTAACCAGCAGAAATCCTTCTTGGAGAGGATGTGTGTCTGCAGCTTGGGTGTCCGTTAAATCACAGGGAAACTCTAAGTGCACAGATGGTGTTCTGTCGCTCTCCCTCCAGGGCAGAGGAGTGCCTGCTAAGTATATCATCTTAATATTTACATCATTTCAGTCATTTGCTTTTGTACACATGTAACAGGTCATGAGAAGCTATTACTTTTCATATCCCTGATGGCTATTTGCAGTACGCCTAATTTATCTCATCAGGCACTCTGTTATAAATGTGTATTATATTAGGATACTGGTGTAAATGGCCATCTTGTTCAGAGGAAGTGCTCTGGTTCAACATAATACTTTTAGAATTACACTACGGTGTTACTGGTTTTGAATTCAGTGCAGTTAAAGTGTCATAAAATTGAAATATAGAAGTGAACCTGTCTACAGTTTGCGTATTTTTTACTTCAGAGACCAAATAATGGTATCTGGCTAAAATCCGTATTTTAAAGTTAAGATAAGTTAATGCATACATAAAACTTTTCCCGTGTTTTTTCTGTATGTATACTGATGTCTGCCATGGAATTATGTCCAAAGCACTTCAGAGTGAGTGGGTATGGGGTAGCTGTGATGGTGTCATGTGGAGAGGAACCTCCTTCAGTTTGATTGTCCTGCTCTCAAATTCTGTTGCATGAGAGGGGCATTTTGTCTTCCCTTGGTATTGCCAATTTTTAGTTCTCATGAGCTTTATGTATTGATACTTTTAACTTTCCCCTATACGTATTTAGTTCAAGGGAATGTGTTTTCTAGTACATTTTATTAGTAACTAGAATTTGTCAATAGGATGGATAAATAAACTATGTTGTGAAAGCTATTCATGTCAAACTGCCAGTGCATGTGTTTATTTTGTTACACATTAATGGCAGCACAAATATCTGCTACTTCACTAATTTTATTCTTATTCAAGCTGAAATGGCTAATTTCTGGGTTAGGTTCTAGTACCAGAGTAAGAAAATAACAGTTGACTTTGCCCTTAATTAACTTTACTCAATGAGACATAAGTGTCCAAGGTCTGCTGCACAATTATGTTTCAAAATGATGTTTCTTTTAAGAAGACATGTCAAAGGTCACAAGAGACACTTCTCCAGAGATTTTCAATAACAGCTTGTTAGCAAGATGAAATGCCAAATCCCTAAATGAATAATCAATTGAGTTGGAATTGGATAAATAACAATAACTTTTAGAAATGGATAAGGTAAATATGTCTTAGTCCAGGTTGAACAGGGGGAAAAAAACCAGCACATGACTTGAAAGAAAAGACATATGAGCTATACAGCTATTTGAGATTTTTTTTCCCTGGATAATTCTGTCTGTCCCACTATACTTGGGTTTTCTTTTTTTTGTTTGTTTGGTGATAACTTTTGTCTCAATACTTCCCTTACTTCCTGCACTTCTCTGCTTCTTCATAGAGTTAGGGAGTGCTTTGTTATTCATGAGGAACTAAATCAATCATCACTTTCTCATGTCATCTTGCATTGCATCAGCTTCCTTTTTCAGATGAAATGGATGGGTGTAGCTCCCTATGGAGTTTAGCAGTGCAGTTTGCTGGCTTGGTTTTGGGTAGGGGTTACTCAATAATAGCTTAAGCTTTTAAACATTGCAGTTAATTTATGTTTATCCATGGCAATGCAAGGCTTGGAGTTTAAGTACAATTCAGGTAAATGGACAGTAATGTTATACCATTATCCCTACAGTCATAATTGTAAAGATTTGCATTTTCAGTGGAAGTGGGTAAGGATTAAGAGCACAAGCAGGAGAGAGGTGGGTTGTAGAGATATAACTGAGAGTATAATTTGTCCTGCCAGCATCCCATAATTGCTAATGATGCCTTAGAAGAAATAAAAGAACTTGGGAATGTTGTTTGTAAGATTGCAAATTAATTTGTTTACTGAGGGTTGATGGAACATTTTATGGGGTATGAGAGCTGCCAGGTAATAAAAAATACCTTATCATTTCAAGTTTACTTTTCAGTCTGGATTTGCATTTAGGTTTGAATAGAATTGAAATTCTATTGAAACAGAGAAACTGAGATTTTCTTCAGTGCATTGTATGATCTGCTCCGCTCTGATTTAGTTTCCTGATGGCATAAGACTCTGCTGCCTAAGTTACTACATTAATATTCATTGGTAGATCATTATTGCACTGTTGGACCCAATAAATTTTGGTTTAGTTTAAAATCAGAGATGATATTTTATACATTATGTTAGCATACAATTTTTATTAGCATATCAGACTGTGGAAGAGTGATGCATTGCAGTAAAAAGCCAAGTATTGCAAGGTAATTGCTGTTCTATTAAGTAGAAATGGTGGTTTCAGCTTAAAAGAGTGTAGAGAAATGTTTGGCTAATGAATGGAGTGCTCAGAGTGATAACTGTTTGATGTAGTGAAGCTTCTGGCTGAAAATACTCCCCTCATTGGTCAGAACTGAAGGCTGTCAGAAGAAAGTGGTGAGATTGGACTAATCCAGCGTGTAGAAGCACTTATGGGATGAGCCCAAGAGGCTGCGGTACCCACCAAACCCCCATTGTGCTACTAAAGATAAATAAAGAAATAAAGACCTGCCAAGATAAACATTCAGCAGCAAGTTTGTCTGACTTGACCTCCTTTTTTTGTCCAGAACAAGTTGTGTGAGAGTCTAAGCCACATTAAAGCACTTGGTTAGAGGGTAGCTGGTAGATGAAGGTATTATCCAGCAAATTCTTCTTCATCATACGGTGCTGGTGCACTGCCAGCCCACAAAGCCAAGCAGCTCCTCTTGCATGGCCACAGTGAGGGCAGGGAATCAAGGCAGGTGGTTTTCTTTACCGCTTTCCTTCTGTCCTGATCACCCTCTTGCTGTACTTTGGGCAGATGTGGAGCCTCACTTTTTGGGACATGTTCCCAGTCGTTGGCAGCTCTCAGCCAGTCCTCCCTCATTTACACACTGGGCATGATGTTCTGTTGCATAGAATATCCCTTTGGTCAGTTTGTGTCAACTGTTCTGGCTCTGCTCACTTCCAGCTCGTGTGTCTCCTCACTGGCAGAGCATGAGACACTGAAAAGTCCTTGACTGGAGTAAGCACAGTGTAGCAACAACTAAAACATCAGTGTGTTACCAGCATTATTCTCATGCTAAA
>JAOXXN010000395.1:34034260-34078785 GCA_026770055.1 Myrmophylax atrothorax
AAATGCATGATAGCTTGACAATAAACTCTTTTCATACTATCACCTCTGGCATTTTGTTCTCTGTGATTTAGGGACGTGCTTTCAGCTGAAGGGATCACAATGGTTGTTGCAGTACCTCATAAGGGTGAATGTGGAACTGGTGAGATGTGGTTTTCCTCCAAGTGTACTGCCCTTAGGAATTATTTTAGCTATTGAGGAGTGGTGCTGCCCACTCTTTCCTGGGCAGACAGATTCATAACCGTGACAAATCAAATGTAATCATTGAGACTTCTGTTTTATGACTCTATCTCCTGGATGATGGCTCTCCACCTGGGCTGCAGTGTTTCCTCACCATCAGTCTGTCTCCAGCTAATGAAGCACTTTACAGCCACTTGTAGATCAGCTTTCACTGCTGAGTTTACTGTGTGCTTTCTAATTAATTTGGAAAACTAAAGCAACGACTGATAGTTTTTGGTTTTTCATTGTCTCTCCCCCTACTGTTTCCTTATCTGAAGTCACAGGTACAGATAATAAGATACTTGCATAATCTCAATGTTTTTTCTATTGGAAAAACACAGTTAGTGAAGAAGGAAAATCAGAAATTCTCTTGCAGTAGTGCAGAAGTATGACAGAGGAATTTAATACACAATATTATGGTGTTATGGTAAATTATATGTGAGGCAACAGATGTATAAGAAAAAAGGAGTGATATATTACTATTGTAATGTGAGAAGAGAAAAAATTAGTCAGCTCTTGTATGAATAATTTTCACTGGTCTCATGAATAGCTTCATACAATTCAAAATAAGTCTTCTGCATAATGAACTTGCAAGCTGATTATTCTTGGATTGCCACAGCATGGTGTAACTCTGTCAGTCTGGGAGCGTTTTGAATTTTGCCAAACTTGTGGGGTGGGTACATTTGAAACTGAGACTGAATGGGTTTCCTGACCAATATATCTACAAATTGTTGCAGGTTATTATTCCAGGGAGTAACTGTGATCATTGCTAGATTTATCCTCTTTTAAAACAATGGAGTTAAAAGCGGCAGATGGTAGTTAATGATTAACATTCCTAGTAAACAGACTTTTGCAGGGATATATTTAAAGTGGTTGTGTGTATGTAAATAGACAAGGAGCATGAGCTATGCAACTATAATTGAATTATATTAGCATAACTTAAGTAGAAGTTTAGTAAATAACAAACACCTTAATTAAGTTGCACATACTGGGAGGTTAATGACATACCCTCGGTAAATGACTCTTCAAAGTGTTTGGCAGCATGACAGGTCAAAGCCAAACCAGTACCTGGTGTATGGTAACTTGCTTAACTCCTACCATCAAGCTTGCCCTTGGCTGGGATTTCTGGAGGTTACAGCACATGGCTTTCTTGCAGAGAGCTGGAAACCTCCCTGTGGAGTGGGACCATACACTTATGCTGGAAACTTCCCTATGGAGTGGGCATTAAGAGTAGATATCAACTCTTCGTGCCACTTCAGTCAGTAAGGTTAATAATTGTCTGCTTGTAATTGCAGGCTTTGCAGTCTCCTTTTTCTATATTTTGCTTATTATTTTTGTTGATGCTGTTTCTGGAAAATACACCAAGTGCATATTCTAGTGGTTTCAAGAAGTGTAATTGAATCTCATTGAAACTACCAGGTCTGTGCATCGAAGTGCATCCTGAGCTGGGCATCTTTTTAGCCCAGATGTGTGTTATTCATTGATGCTCATTCTCAAATGTTACTAGTGGGGTTAGAAGCTTGATTGAAAACTGATAATGATTTGTCTGTTTATTGTACCAAGTAAAGTAAATAAATTAGTTACCGGTCTAGTTAATTATTTTAAAAATACTGTCGAGTCAGGAAAACTATATGCAAATTAGTAAAAAATTAATTTCTGTTGCATTTGAATCAGTTGGAAAAGCACGTTGGATTCACAAGTGGTGGAAATTTATATTCTTCTCTCACATAGGAAACTGTATTGTAAATAGGCCAGCATCTCTCTGGGGAAAGAAATGTGAATTTTGCTGACAAGTAGAGGTCTCTCAGCAGAAAAATGCATGCTGACAGTTTGACTCAGTGGCCAATTGACTGATTTCTTTTCTCTATTTTGTTTCTATTTTAGATGCTGAAGAATACCAACCTCCAATATGGAAATCATACTGTGAGTATTCAAGAAATTTGAATAATCATAGTACCTTACCAAGGTGTTAGTCACTGTTAAGTCTTTTCCTTGTCTTTGTTTAGAAGAAAGATGTAAATGTATTAGGTGCTTGTAGAAATTACTGTATGGGACAGCAGCAAAATCTGAACTTCTTTGGATTTCCATGGAGCAAGGGCAGCAGGACTATGTATGCCAGACTCCCTGCGTTGCCTGACCAGTGTGCAAATCCTGGGTTTCAGTGTTTCTCTGCTGAGATTTTCAGGAAGGATTTCAGAGGTAGAGGTTAATGCTTCATGTGTTTACTAAACACATGAAGCATTAACACATGGCTTGAGTATTCTTGTCTTTTTATATGGGTCACCAAATCACTTTAAGATAATAATATTTTTGATCCTTAGCAACAGGCGCTAATTTTTGAAGTGGTGGTTTAGAAGTTGGAAACAGCACTATCATTTCTTTGAACCTTCCTCTCTGCCTTTAGAAAAATCATTTACATAGAGTGCAGAAGTGCATATTTTATGCTCTTTTGCTTTGTTCCAAATGTACTTTCTAATAGAGTAGCGCAGATCTAAAACAAAATACTGTCTTTTAAATCCCTTGTTAAAGATGGTCTTTAAATTTGATATTTTTATTTTAAACCCTTCCTGGAACTTTAATAAAAGTGTAGCTTTGAGTATAGAGGGTTGTTTTATTCTTTTGTTTTCAGATACTGAACTATCCTAAGTCGTCTCTTTTATTGTGGCAACTTCAAATTCAGTACAGTGCCATTACCAAAATGGAACTATAAAAGACAAGGATCACAGTAGTTACATGGATGCACATGTATAATTTTAAAGACTGAAATAAACTTGCTAACTTCACTTATATTCACATTAAAGTACCTTGCTGACTTTAAAGACATCACCTCTATGTTAAAAGAGAATGACATTCTGCCCCAGAATGGACTGGGATTTTTTCAACCAAAGTTTGAATATGCCATTAAATTACAAAAATCACTTCTCAGAACACTGTTTTCTAGAGATACTATTGTTGTAATGTTTTGAATGTATGAGAGAAACCTCCTAAAAAGTCAGCAAGAGTTTATATGTTTGAGTTAGATCATTCCCGGATATTTTGCTGAGTACTTGGAAACAAGCAGACAGTTGAGTGATTCTTTTTGAAAGATAAACCTGCCTTACTCAAAATCAATGAAAAAGCTCCCATTGACTCTGACAAGACCAGCATTTGAAATGACAGATGTTTCCTATCTAGCAGGAAGTTTTAATTAAAAAGTCAGGATATAAGCATATACCTTTACTTACCCACTCTTAGTTGCCCTAATATCAGGTGCAGCAGAAAGATCTCTGCATTCAGTGAAAAAGATCTGTTACTTTTACCTGATAGTTTACACACAGTCCGAGGGAACATTTTTTAAATTTTAAAAAAAAGAAAGAAACAAAGAAGAACGAATGAATTCATAGTCTGTGAATATATAATTTCCTATTCTGTTATATGTATGATGCCAATATTGTGGTAATGACAAAGTCAAGGCCTCAGCATCTGAACTCCATGCATGAATGACTTCGGAAAAAGTTACACAGCTACAAAGTGCAGAGGATAGTTTTAAGGTTACACAGATTTACTGCTAGGACTGCTTAGCCACAGATACATATTTTGCTTTACAATATTAGGTAATGTATGCTTCTTTACTCAGCTAGAAAAATTCTTACCTGGTAAACGAATTACAGAGGTTATGTCCAGCAATAGTGTAAGTCTATGATTCAATCTACTGTCCTGTCTCATCACAGTTTTTTTAACTTAGTGTATGTATTTCATGCTTAGCATTTGGTGTTTACTGCGTTTTTAACAATTATTTTTGCTCTATATAGCTAGTAACTTTTAAAGTTTGCTAACATACTAGTAAGATACTTTGCATACAGTTTTTATTTCTGTTTTAAGTACTGGATAAATTTAGGTGCACTATGTTGCCTTTTATTGACATCATGTTCAAGGCTTCAATCTTTTAGCTTCTCAACAAAGGCAGATTTTCCTGTTTATGCAGACAAAGTAATAAATAAACAGTATTGCACGTGTCTATGAACCAATGCTGATCAAAGTGGAACAGTCTTCAGAATTCAAACTTACTGTTTTGACATAATGTACGAGTTTGTTTCAGCTTTGGAAAAGATGAATCCTTCTAATGCAGAAGATTCTCACTTGCTTATGAGTAATTTTTAGAATTTCACATAGATTTCACAGGTTATAAAGTTTTTCAGGCTTTTTCTGATAGCCCTGGGACACAGAGAATAAAAGAAATGGCAAGAATAATTTCATAATACCAGGAAGAGACTTGGGAAAAAAACTTGGAAAGTTTCTAGCAGCCAGCAGGCTCTAGGCAGTGGATTCGATTGCATTTATACCTGAGTAGCAGATCAACAAATAAATATCCAATAATAGATTTCTTTTTGTAGTCTGCTGTGTGTTAGGAGTATTATAAGAAATGGCATTTTGCCTCTTTGCCATCATTGAGGTAGTAAAGAAAGGAAGATAAGAATCACAGAACGCGGGTTGAAAGGGCTTCTGGGATGAGTTGATCCAGCTTCCCACTCAAAGCATGACTCTTGTCAGCTCTGGAGCAGAACAGCGATGACTTTACCTAACTGAGTCCTGTAAACCTTCAGAGATGGAATCTCTCCCACCTTTGTGGGTAACCTGCTCCAGTGCTGCACTGTCCTCTTAGAGCAGGACCAGTGATCTTACTTGCTTCGTGGGATGAGTAGGCAATTTGACTGTTGAAACAGGGTAGTCATTGTTGGTTTCCAGCTACAGCATGTATGTGCTTGAATTTTGAAGAGATACAAAACCACTCCTTTTCTCCTTTTACCATTGCTGAGATTGGCATGTGCTAAATCAGTCGTGTCAATGCCACTTGAATGTCTACATTATTTAAGATCAGTATGCTGGTGTGAAGCAGTGTGGCACAGCAGAGAGCATCAGCTGATGCTGTGCTTCAGCTCCTCACGAAGTTTCCCTGCCTTCTGCCCTTCATCAAAGAATAAGCACAGTGTCCGAGACTCATTTTTGCTAGAAATTAAGTCTTTGTTTCAGCCAAGCACTTAGGTTCCTAATTAGGCATGTGAGTAATCCTGCAGAAATAGGACAGCTCGTATTGTTCAAGCTCAGCCCATGGATAAATGCCTGACTGAGATGAGGCCGAGGAGGTAAAACTAAGGAGCTCTGCGAAACATTTTCACACAGAAGGCAGTATGTTTCCTTGCTGCTTTATAAAAATGATGATAAGAATTTTTCCTCTCCACTGGAACATCGCTGAACACTCGTCATAGGTGAGTTAAAGGAGAAAGCTTGAGGTCCTGACACACTGCAAAATGAAAAAAAAAAAAAAGAAGAAATTGGTGATAGATCTTTCATAGCAGAAAAGGAGTAAGTGTTGGGGGGTTTTGTGCCATTCCTTTGTTTCCTAGATTGGATTTTGGAATTAGACAGTTCTTCCTAAAACATATTGTAGAATTTCCCTTATTCATCCCCTGAGACAACTTGTGCTGTATCAGGAACAAAAGAGAGAAGGATATATTCTAACCAGCTACTTTACATCTCAAAGAAATGTTCCTGTAGAAATTCAATAATTAATTAGAGTTTTGTTAACACTGTAAGTTTGGACGTGATTATGATACTATGAATGCTTTCAAACTATCTGAAGAATGGACCTGATAAAGATGTTCAAGGGTCAGTTAAAAGCTACAGCATTTTTCTGTTGCAGTGCTGCATTTTTGTCTAGTATTTAGTGTGTATTATTACTGTACGTTTCCTTTGCATCTGATGCTGAACAAAAAGCCACTCCCAGTCTGATGCTCTTCTCTGAGCAGTAATAATACATTTTCTTTTTGCATGAAATTGACTTTTTAGAAGATGGATTTTCTCAGGACTAAAATAATAATACATCACTATGTTCCAGTATCATCTTTTTTATGATCACAGTGAGTTTGTCTATAACCTGCCTGTCAGTTCCAAATGCTGGAATAGACTGGGTCAGATGTCAGTCACTGCTTACCACTGTATTAAATAAGTGTGTTTTTTTCTGTTATTTCAGTTAACCATATTCTTGTACGTTGGTTTCTGGTTTAAGATTTTCAGATGGGGAGATGGGAAAATGAGGCAGAAAGACAAGACTTGTTTGGCATGGGCCTTGTGAACCTCTGACCATCCCCTGGACTGTGCTGGGGTCTCAGCACTGTCAGCTGCAGTGTGAGTGCCCAGCACTTTGGAAAACGTTTATAATGAAATCGGGCAGCGCTGCAGGATGTTCAGCACTTCTGAAAATGAGGTCACTTAATGAGGTGCCTGTGCTCATTGGAACTTAGCTGTAGGGCACGTTTTTCTCAAGTCACCTTAGCCATAATATTGCACTTGTATTCAAAGCCCATTAGCAGGCTTTCACGTAGCAATCATTTGAAGCAGAAATGGGAGAGAACCTTACTAAAAGAGAACACAGCTTTTGGTAGGGTCACACTGGCTTTGCTCCTTAATACCTTAGTCTGTGAGAAACTGCCTTTCCTTGTTTTCCACTTAACTGAACTTTCACTGTTGTTTTACCTTCTCTACCCTTGCCTTGCTATGAGTCTTTTCTGGGCATCCTTGGCAGCTCTGTGTCTGTCTGTCTCTCTCTGTTGTTTGTCTCCCACTGAACTTCTTGGTGTCCCTTACCACAATGCCATTCGTGGTTCTCATTTCCTGCTTCGTTCCCGATCTGTCTTCTCTCCCTCCATCTAATGGTTCTGTATTTCTCTCCTGTTGTTCCACTGGTTTGTCTTCCTGTCAGTTTAATGTCTATCAGTTTAAAGCTAATATGGCCAAATCTGAATTCTTTATCTTTCACAGAAAACCACTTCCCATTCATGACATTTTCAGCGATTACCACCATTCACAATCTCAGTCGTGCTTGGGCCATTTTCTTACCCTGCACATTCAGTGTATAATATTTTATTATTTATTTGTATAGTCATAATCTTACCACCTTTTCTTCTGAATCAGATATATTTCTCAGTTCATATTATTGTGCAGATTAATTACCCATGCCTTTGAGAATGACAGCAACCTTTTCCAATCTATTCAAAATACAGTTGTTAAGATGATTTGTCTTCCTTGCATTCATCATGAATCCCTGCACTGATTCATCCCACTGCATCCAATCAGCATCCAGTTTTTTGTGTTTGCTTTCAAGATTTTCATGTATCTGCCTTTTCCTGTTAATCATTCCTTCCTTTGTTTTATGAAATGCTGAGTCTTCTCACCATTGCTTCTCCAGTGTCATCAGCCTCAGAGATCCTTTTGGTTATTTTAGAGAGCTCTGCTTTTTTCATTTTTCTTATAAATGCAGCACATCACAAGATGGGCTTCCTATGTGTTCTTCAGACAAACTTGTTTTTCACCTCTGTTACCAAATTGTCTTAGAAACAGTTCCACTAGCTTAGTTTTCTGTGTGAGTTTATATTTAACCAATTAGACTATTGAAATTAGACTATTTTTATGAAGTATGATTTTTCAGTTAAAATTCAAATTAATTAATTGGGGAAAGATATAATTTGCTTTAAATGAGAAGTAATCATATTCTTGCAATGTTTTGAATCCTTAGAATTCCTTCTCTATGCTTAAAATGTATGAGGGAAGGAAAAAGTTGCTATTTACCTCTTGGATATGTTTAATATTAAGCATCAGTAACTTGCTGCAGTGCTGATTTCAGACATTTAGAAATTAGCTCTAAAATTTGGCTCGAGAATAATCAGTTTTAAAAAATGATGCATGATTTTTGAACAAAATTTTCATGCTTTCTTTGACAGTTTTATTTGGATACACAAGTCATTTGATCACAAAAGAGTAGAATTAAGTCTTTGAATCTTAGTCACATCATTGCAAGAAGTAAGAAAGACCAGAAGTTATCATGAATCATGTGCAAAAGTAGTGGAAGATCTGACAGTGCTGAATGATGCAGGGTATGTCCAAAGCCTGAGAACAAATTCAGACCTATATCACATAATGGATAGGGAATATGAGAAATCATGAACTCTCTTTCTGTGCCCCTTCAAGAACCAGGGATGAAGGTTGAGTTGGGAAAAGAAGGGGTTATGGGTTTTTCCACTTTGACATGAGCAGAAAGCAGAAGCCCTCAAAGGTTTCACATCCCCTGTGTGACAAACGGGTGCAAGCTGAACAAAGTCTCCATTTTCCAGATTTCATCAGTTTTAGCCGCATTTAAAGAGAAGGTGCGTAAGATGAGAAAAGGTGCTGAGGGCCAACACCTACCATTGCCATTCACTTTCTGTGACAGGGCTTCTGTGTATCAAACCTACAGGCATTTCTATTCCTCCCATAATATACCACCTTTCAGGGCATAATTCTGAGCTTCACTAACACTATGAAGAAACCCATCCTAGAAACTCAGTCTTTTAAAAAAATTCATAGGCACGACATGATCTTTCCAAATACAAGAAGGTCAGCATACAGAAGGCCTTTCTCAAGGGAGGGAATCCAGACCTCTGGGATTTTTACTGCAGTTGTGGAGAGACAGTCTGTCTGTGCAGGAATTGATTACTGTCATTGCATGTCAGCTTCTTCTCACGACTCCAGAGTGGAAGGGAGGGAGAGGATCTCATTAAATACATGCAGTAGAGAGGCTGGGGCCAGGCAGCAACTACCCCTACCCTCAGGTCTCTCTCCTCCAGCCCTCAGAAGATTTGCAAAATTGATCCAGGGCCATTTGAATAGGGCATAATGTCTGTGAAAGAAATGTTTGCTTGCTCTTCAGTAATTGCCAGCAAATCTTTAAATAAACTATGAGATTGTGATGAAGCCTTTCAAAGGCACTATACTTTTTCTTGGCCTATCCAAAAAACCACCATTGTTACTGGTTAGCAGTCTGGTTTTGGTAGATGTGAAAGTGGGATTCTGTCCTGAGATACACCTAATAAATCTTTCTGGCCATTCTTCTCCATATAAAAATATAAAAAAAAATACAAAAGGAGATAATATTCTAAAAGTTAAAGCACTAATCACTTTAGTTAGTTTGCAGGTCAACAACCGATTTTCATATAAACGACTTAGACACACTGAAATACCTCATTTTGCTGTCATTTTCTTTACATTTGCATTTTTCTCCGCAGCCTCTGGCTAAAAAGACTCATCTGAATTAAAGTTTCTGTATGTTGCCATCTTCTAATGATCTGTACATTTTTGTGTTTGACAGTGTATCAATTGCAACAAGAGGCACCACGTCCCAAGAGAATCATCTGTCCTCGGGAGGTCGGTTTTTTTGCTCTATCTTGTGTCTGATGAATTGTCAGCAGCATATGATTACCAAAAAGTTTTTTTTTATAGTCTGTGGGTAGTATTTGCTTTAATTTTTCTATGCCATTCTTGTATATAATAATTTTTCTTAAGGTTGAGGTTTCTTAAGGTTAATATTTGCTAATTAGCCATGGCAGCCTAATTCTACCACTAGAAGCACCTTCATTAGACAAATGCTTATTAATTATTGCTTAGTATGTTTCTCTGTATACTACCTGAATTTTTGTGTTTCCTTGTCAAAGTGAAGATGTGTTTTTCTTCCTGCATCTACATAATAACATCTGTGTGGTATGTTTCAAGATGATACATGTAGCTTTAGTTTGCTAAATGCTTCCTGCCAAGTGTTATGTTCAAGTTGAAATACTGAAGTGATAGCCAGAGAGCTCTATTCTGTCACAGAAACTTTAAAGATTGTAAGATATTTAGAAATCTGCAGCACTGCCGGTTTGGCTGAGTCATCTTGTCCCCCTATTTTATTTTTTTATATTTCTCCATATCTACTTACTTTAATATGTCTATTCCTGAACCTGCACGGTAATGCACAATAGTAATGGAACACATATCTAGATGTCTCTGCTCAATCAATGACGGTGATAGCTTTATCTTCTGTAATCTCAGGGATTCATTTTGTGCAAATAGACATGTAATACTAGTAACAGAAATATTAAATGTGTGAAGTGATTGCACAAGGTATAAAAGATGACATGCAAAAAGATAGAAACTGTGGCTCTACTTCCAAACAGCATCCTGAGCTCTGTCCTGCTTCCCACACTGTGTAGCCGTGAAAGTAGAGTCCTAACATCTGCCAATATTAAGATACTGTCTCAAAACACTTTTGCGTGAGGCAGGAGGGTTTGTATCAAGGCACAGGTACTTGCCTGGGTTTGTGAAGAAAATCCACTGCAAAGCCAGGAATTAAGTACAGTCTCATCTACTAGTTTCAGGGCAGGGAGAGCAGGGTCTTGGCTTCAGTCTGGAAGTCTTCAAGCCCTGTTAGTCTGGGATAGTCCCAAAACATATACACAGGGTGCTAAGAAGGGCAAGCAAAACACCAGACTGGGTGAACCCTCATGTCATCCTTTTTTCCCTGTCAAAGACAAGGCTTGGGGAGCAGGAACACGTACTGGCACTGTGGGACTTCAGTGCACATGTGCTGAAGGGTTTTATCAAGACCTTCCCCTCTGATGAAATCCTTATGCAAACCAAAAGACAGATCTCTGTGGCTGGTATTTTTTAAAGGAGAGGACATTAGGGATTTTACTGAATGAATATCATATAACAGGTATCAAACTACTTGTGTTATAGTTGAAATTATTTCAGGTGAACTCTTTGTTTACTTCCAGCATGGCTTTGTAGGAGTTTCTCTCTTTGTGTGAGATAACAGTTTATTGAATTTTTTTTTATCTATTTCATACTGGAACTACTTTGAGGAAGAACTTTGCTCAATGAAATCTGATTAAAAATTGTGGGGCTACAAGTTAATCTGAGTAAGTTTAATCCAAAATTTATTACACTAAGCATTTTCTAGTTTGCCTACATGAGTCAAAATTTAAATCAAGGTAAAAATAGTCTTTTAAAGTGGAATAGCAATTGTATTCTTGTTCTAGAAACAAGATTATCTACACAAGTGGAGTAAAGGTGCAGCAGTGAACTCTTTACCAGTGTGCTACATTGAACTTATTTCCTTGAACTCAAGAACATGTTATGTACAACTGAAGTCATCCTTTTGCCTGATGTTTAAAGACTATATACATATCTAGTCCCTCTTCAGGTCACTTCCAAAGATTTGCAGAAAGAAGCTAAGATCATAATAATTAATATCTCATTGACAAAGCAGTACATAACAAAATAAGTAAAAAAGTCTGTTTCAGATGATCTGATTTTGGTTCTGACTAATGAGCCATTTTTAGCAGCTCACTTCATAGACTGCAGAGTTCTATTTTGAGTTGTTTTGATTTTTTTTAAATTTAGTCAGCTGAAAATACAGAGATTCTATTTAGGGATAGGTATATAAAGCAGTGTGAATTCCCACAAAGGTGATCTTTGGTTCCTGTTACTTAGATTTTGAATCTCTGTGTAGCTCAACTGTATGTGTTCACAGACAGATTGCTAGAAACACAGATTCTCTGACCCAAGAGCCGAAAACTCAATACAACACTGCTGATGTGCTTTACTTTTGCATATAGTTGGAGAATTAGGACAGATGGCATGTCCTGATACTTAGATTGCTCCTTGTGGTTCATATTATCAGTTTATTAGAAAGTAGAACTACATAACGGTTTTATAGAGCATCACAGATTATTTTAGGGAGACAATTTGGCACTATGTTCCTGTGGCCCCTAATAGTTTTTTCTTTGCACACAGTCTGTAAAGTGGGTGTTTTGGGGTTGTTTTTCTTGATTCTAGTTTGACTTCAGTGTAATCTGATGATTGTATAAGCTTGCTTCACTGAAGATGATATCTTATTGATCCTGAATTTCTCAGTTACACAGAAAGATCTCAAAATCTAATTTTGTGCTGTGTGTGAAAATATATTAAATGGAAATATGGTAGTTATTTAGTATGCAACATGATGCTCATCCAACATCTGGAGAGCAGGTGCCAGCAGGATATGTGACTGATGGGAAAGATTTGTCTCTTCATGTGCCTGTCATAGGAACTGGACCTTGTTGAGGGTGTTCTCTTGTGTAATTTAGCATTCAAACTGCTTTAGACAAATCTAAAATTTGCAAATAATTTTAAATCCTTCATTCTTATGGAATGATGTCTTTAATTCATAATTGCTAAATTCAACACTGTTTGCGGGGAAATTGAAGCATCGGCTGCAAACAAAATCTGTAACACCAACAGATAAACAAGGTTTGGAGGGGGTTTTCTCTTACTATTTGGCATTTTCATTATTCCTCCTTTTCCATTGCCATCTTTCACATTCTCTGCATTTATTTGCTCTTCCATTACCTCTCTATTGCTCTATAGTCACAGGATTTTTAGGCTCAGATCTCTGCAGTTCTATCATCTACTTTGTGTAGATTTCTTGATTAAGTATCCTATGGAGACAGAAATCACCTCTCCTGATATGCAAACCACTAGACTAAAAGCTGGGACTGTACATAAAACATGAACATTTATATCTTTGGGTCTTTGAGCTTTGCTATCATGACTTTCTTCTGGTTTGTTTTTTTTTTACTTGCATAAATATCTTGTCAGCAAAAGCAGGTCATTCCTGCAATGGGAATGAACTGTTTGGGCTTCAGGTATCTAATGCCTTTAATTAATCACCACTGGAAGGGGGACTAGTGTGAAAATCCTACCTTCCCAATAATATTGCATTTCTGCCAATATCCTCATTTTTAACCATATTCCTTCCAGCAGTGTTTTAATGATTTATCTTTCAAGTAGAAAAAGTTCAGTTTAAAAGCTTTATTCAGGTGAAGGAGTAGCTTTTAAATACTGAGCAACTGTGATGATAAGCACCAAAAAATCAGATTTGCATTGTGAGGAAGTCATATTATAAAGCATCTTTTAGGGTTTATTTTTCAGAAATCCTGGTGAAAATTTATATTCTCGGAAAATGACTAAAACATTCAACTTCCTTGTTTCATTCAAAAGGAACATTTCAAATAATTCTTAATTTTAATAAGGCTTTAATAAAGTAAAAGAATTAGGGATGGTGACATCACTTTGGACTAGTTTTGGTTAAACCGTAGGCACATTACAGATTTGCTTCAAAGAGGGAATGAGTCTTACCACTGAGTTTTTGGATTATTTGTGTAGAAATATTCATACATGTGAATGCTTTTCCCATTCTGTTCCAAGAAACCCTTAATTGCTGCCAGCAATTTTTGAGGCTGGTGAATTTGTCTGCATTAGACCTTCCACATTCCTAACAATGTCTTGGCCAAGCCAGTGTCAGCAACACTGAGAAAGTCGTCTAAATTTCCCTAGTGTAGACAAAGCCTTAGAGCCCTAACTTATATTATTATGTAGAAAAATGTCAGTTAATTGCCTTCCTTGTCATTCTGAATTCCAAATAGGTTGTGTCAGAAGTGGTAGAAATGATTATTTCTGCCTTTAAAACACAAAAATTATGGTTTCTTGACTGAAAGCAAATATGATTACAAAAGGGAGACTTTTAACTGGAAAAAATCCCTCTTTCTTTTTGCTTAAGTGATTGTGAGAGACGAGAAGTAGTGATGGCATATTAGACTTCAGTGCTGAGAGTTTTTCACTCTAACCATCCGGAGGGTCTGGAACTGTTTTGACCCTCTGGGTATCCATTACCTAGATTTATCAAAACAAGTGTATAGATAGTGGCATTTCATAGAGCATAGCTGTTGAAATGGTCACTAGCAGGTTTATAATGCTATTGCCACCTCATACATTACTAGCTGCAAGTGTGCAGGATTATGGCACATCTCCAAAATCAAACTGCTGCAAATTAGTCTTTTCTCAGTTATCCTCAAAGTTTCTTCTGAAGCATGGGATTCAAGGTAAGAACAATGCAATTAGAAGAGTATAATTTAAACAACAGCAGTATTAAAAAACACTAGTTACTTTTGACATTCCTTCTTTCAGATACAATAATATTTTACATTTGTATGTACGAAAAAGCTTGTGATTAGGTAAGCTTGAGCAAGGTTGTTAGAATTCAGCCTTAGTGAAATGTTTGCATAGTATATCTGACTGGATAATAAGTATTTAATCATTGCAATAAGTCTTCCATGAATTCCCTTGTTCTGTTCCCTTACTGACCTTTACAAGCTGAATATTTCCTCTTTCTCTCTGTCCTTGTCTTTCTAAGAGCAATGTCTATACGGTAGTAAAGTACCAGAGAGACGTAATAGGGCATGGAAATTGGCCATAAAATTGGTGGTAAATAATGGGAGTAAATGGGCATTTTCATGACACTTGTTCAAATCACTCTACTGCAAAAAAGTCGGACACTGCCATGAGGTATCTCTTACTGTCAATCCAGAGAGCTTATCTGAGATAATTCAGAATTATTATATTATCTTTCCCTTAGAAAGAAACCTCAGAACACACACAGTGACACACCAAGAGACCCCATTAGCCAGCAATTAAGTGAAAATGAGCCAAATTGTGCTGAAAACTATTTTCATTAATGAAAATGTTTGCACATGTAAGACTTAATGGAGCCTATATTTTCAAATTCTTATAATATTGCTGATGCTTTAATTGTGTTTTTATAATCCTCTTTATGATAGAAACAAAAACAAACCAGGAGGACACAGCAGTAGTCTGTTGGTTGCAAATGAAGCTAAAGAGCAATTTTGAATAGACATTGACAAAAAGAGGAAAATTCTTGAACTGAAATTCATAGCAAAATTAGAAAGCCTGGCTGCACTGGTGGTGGGTGAGAACAATTGAAAGCCAGGGAGGATTTTCAGGTAAAGTGACGCAGAGGACCTATGGAATGAATGCCAAAATGTATTGTATGCAGCATCCCTCTAAACCAGCTAGTCAATTTTGTCCTGCAAAATGCCTGCAATTTGCAGCAGAGGAGAAAAGAAAGAAGGAAGGCTGGAATATTGCTTGCCCAAAATTTCCCTGTATTTGTTACATCAGAGAAATTTGCTGGTATTTTTATCCAAGGCACTTTAATGACTGACAGGAAATCTCATCTCTCCTAGTCTCTCAGTCTTTCAGTCTCACTCTCCGGCAATAGTAAAATGGTGGAGTGCTGAAATAAAGCCACATCATTCTCAGTTTAACGGCCCATTGACTACTGAACGGAGGAGAAAGCTTTCTAATTATTCTGCAGATGTGATAGTAAATATTTCATTTAAGTAGTTACAGCTAAACAGAACTAGAAGAGGTTTGTCTGTTTCACTTGAATTTCCTCAGGTTTGATTTGTCAGGTTTGACTAATGTTAAGATTTGCAAATTAGATGAGTGCTCATCTTCATCAGAAGAAGACGGTATGAACTCGTCAGTGTGCTTATTGATCACTGTAAAATGGAAAAGTTAAAGCCATCTTTTTGGAAGACAGGATGGCAAGCTCTGAGTTTTTTGATAGTCTGATGAGTACAAACTGTAGGTAGCTGTCTTTATGGACTGATGAACTTGCTAATTATCCCTCTGTCTTTGCTTGAAATCTTTGCAGTTTCACCCTCACTTCCATCTCTCCTTGGAAGTGGATGATGTGTGTATGTGTGTCTGTTTTTGTGATTTTGTTATTCCCTAGTTTCCTTTTATCCTTGTTACATATCACTCTCTTCATCTAGTTCTTTTTATTTAGACCTGGCATTTAATGTAAGCAGTTTTCAAGCCAAAATAAATGAAAGTCTCTTTCATATCTCCACCTAGATAAAGTTTATCTATAAGACTATGTGTAGGTAAAATGCTATGTGCTTGTACAGATGTGCATACCTGTTCCCATTCAGGCCAGTATTCCTTGTGTCTGGTTAAATAATATGTAGAGGGGGATTTCTGTGTCTCTCGTCCCTGATTGATACTTCCTATATAGTATGTTTTTTCAAGTTTCAAGATGAGGAACTGTTGTGGTTTAACCACAGCCATCAGCCAGGTATCATGCAGCCACTCTGTCACTCCCCCATCTGCAGGATCGGGGAGAGAATTGGAGGGGTAAAAGGTAGAAAGCTCATGGGTTGAGATAAAGACAGTTTAATAGGGGCAGCAAAAGCCACACACTTAAGCAAAGCAAAACAGGACTTTGTTCGCTGCTTCCCATGGGCAGGCAGGTGTTCATCCATCCCCAGAAGAGCAGGGCCCCATCACGTGTAATGGTTACTTGGGAAGGCAAACGGCATCACTCCAAATGTCCCTCCCTTCCTCATTCTTCCCCCTCAGCTTTATATAACAAGCATGATGTCATATGGTATAGAATAGCCCTTTGGCTAGTTTGGGTCAGTTGTCCCAGCTGTCTCCTCCCAACCTCCCATGCACCCTGAACTTCTCGCCAGTGTGGCCATACAAAAAGCAGAAAAGGCCTTGGCTCTGTGTAAGCCCTGCTCAGCAATAACAAACACATTTCTGTATTATCAGATCTGTGTTCAGCACAGATCCAAAACATAGCTTTGTACTAACCACTGCAAAGAAAATTAACTCTTCCCTAGACAGAAACAGCACGGGAACACAAGAGTACTGAGCACTTGATGAATTTGTATTTCCTAATGTGGATAAATATAGAAACAATACACATCTCTCTGTTGTCCTTCCTCTACTTCCTGTACATGTATGTATATAGCTGCACATAGAATGATCAAATCAGCCAGTTACACGCATCTTTTTGGAACTGTGGACTGTTGTGTTGTGTCATAGGAATGTTTTAGTGTTTCTCACTTGTTACAGAAGAATTCAGAGCATTAATGTGGCTTACTGCATTTATCTGCTGCTGGGGGTATTTTTCCTCCTATTTAACAACTCAACACATCAGTCTTCATAAAAGGAGCACAGTTTAAATGCTATATTCAAATTTTCATCTTGTATTCAGGTTAACAGAAATATTTCTTTTACATTTAGTAATGCCCTTACTGTGTGAATGGAGGCTTCATAACAAAATAGATGACTCCCACTTTTGCTGTTGAAATTGTTTGAACCTGACCCTGTCTCATGCGACTATCTAGCAGCAGCCTTCTTGATTAAGATTTATTTCAGTTTATTTTAGCTCATGTTCAGGAGCCCTTTATTTTCCTTACTTGGTGAGAAAATATTTGGATTTTCTTCTCTTGTTCAATCTTGCTGTTTTCTGTTAGAGGTGACTATATACAGAAATATATTTTGGTTTTGAAGCAATAGCAGATGTCCATATGGGGGGAGATTTTTGTTACCTTCTGGTCTTTATGGTGTTTTGTCTGGTATATTGATTATTGGCTGCTGGACAGTTTGCTCAAGGTCATAGAAAGGAAACAACCAGAGTTAAAAATACCCTCATAAAGGATGGCTTAAAGCAGCTTGTTTGAAAGTTTGGTATAAGTAAGCAAATAAGCACAATAAATTATTTTTAAATTATTTGTGTTTAAAAATGACAGAAATAACCTTCATTGGGTGGAAATCATCCTGCAGTGAGTGCCACAGTAACAGAGCTGCTGAGCTCCCTGTGTTTCTTTGTAATGTATTATCCTTCTGTAAAAGGGTCATTATACATTTTATTTTTTCCATATGTTACAGCATGTCACCAAAGCAGACAAGTTGTGCAGCTTTGAACAGCAGTTAATAAAAGCATTTTTTGTATTCTTCCCTTTTGTCTTATATTCTTTTACATTCTTCCTAGTGGTGAAGAACACTCCTACCTTCTCCCTGGCACTCTGAATTTTTCCACAGAGTATTTTGTTAAAAGATACCAAACAGGATTTGGTACTTTGTTATGCTTATGGATTTAAACCGAATTTTGTTATTTAGTTAAGTGGTGATAAGTTTATCACTTGAAAGTTTGGCTTTCTCCTCTAGAACAGTTAACTCAGTCCACTGCCTATTTGGTGCTGCCTTCTCTCCTGAGAGCGTCATAGAGGTGGGCAGAGTATTATTGTGGTTTTACTGGTGATTTATATGGCCTATTCAAGTCTGCTCACTGCTAATCCTTATCTCCTGAGAGCAGTCCAGGCAGAGGTGAGGAATAGGCTGGACTGTGGTATCTTGGGACCAGAAGAAACTCAAGAGGTTGCCATTTCTGTCAAGAAGAGGTGTTTGCATATCCACTTCTTAAAGCTTTGAAAAAGGCTTCATGAAGATTACTTGACTGCCTCTGCTTATTTAGTCAGTTTAATTATTTGTAATATTTTTCTAAGTTCTATCTCCTTTTTTGCAGTTCAAGCCTATTTCTTCTTGTCATGTCTAGTAGGTGCACAGAGAACAAATTTATTTCTTCAGGAAAGCAACCTTTTTCATGCCTGTCTGATACAGCCCCTCTCTGTATTCCTTTTTTGAGGCCAATCTCTTCTCATATCTTTTCATGGTTGCTAAGTCCCTGCTCGCCCCAGTTGTTTGCTCCTGTCCTGCTTGAGATGTGGTGCCCAAACCCACAGTCAGTATTGCATCTAGAGGCTCTCTGAGAGGATTACTCTAAGGTGTCTTCTTGGCTTGCATTCTTGGATTTATAATCTCAGTATGACATTCTGGTTTGGGCAGTTTTTGATACAGACAGCATCAGTGATCCAGGTTCATTTATTGATATGTAACAATGACAGGATCCTTTTCTGCAGAAACCTATCTAGTCATTGCCCCTCTGGTATTTTGAATGATTTTAACATCTTGCTCCCAGCTACTTTCTTGGAGGCACTATAATCCCTCACTGAATGTTCATCCCTTGAGTGGCCATAACTCTGGCATCTCCATGGCTCTGTGACTGAACGACAAAAGGAGATGCACACTTCCAAAACTATTGATGTCACCTTTCTCTCTGGATAGCCTCTGAAACATGGACAGAGCAGGTGGATTATGTTGTGGGGACTTGGGCATTGAAAGAACAGGAACACACTTAAGAAGTTACATGTGCTGGATAGGCTTGTTATATGAAGCCTGTCGGATCAGTCATGCTGAATGCCACTGACTGAAAATCTTAGGGGAGAAGATCATCTTTTCATTATGTATGTACATAGTATGTGCCTATAATTGGCCTGTCCGTGGCTGGGGACTAGAGATGTTGCTTTGCTGCTGTTCCTTCTAACAAAATTAACAACAGACTTTATGATGTGGCATACTTTGCAAAACCAAGAGTTGTTTCTCTTTGAAAATACTGGTGCCAGAGAGTCTGATAAAGTAGTAGAAAGAAAGTGGTAAAGAGGTAAAGAAAGGTAGATAAATATTTCCTATGGAAAAGAATGTCCTCCCAGTTTAAATTGCTTAAGAGTCATTGATGTGAAATAATTTGTCCTATTTGGAGGAAATGTTAGTCATGCTAATAGATCTAAGTAGAATTTTCTTCAAGGAAAATTTGGAGGCAAAAAAAAATGTTTTACAGAAATAATGAAATACAGTGTAGTTTTTCTTCATTTAATGGTGGCTTATAACTTCTCTTAATCCTTTTTGGTTGTTTATTGTAAGTGTAAAGTTTGCAGTGGGCTTATGGTAGGTCTGCCAGAAGTTGAACAATACAGACAATAAGCTCCTTTTCTCTACAGTTTGTTTTTACTGGGCTTGTCTTGAAAGCTTCTCTTCCAACTCTTCTATTTCTCTTTATGTCAAACTGAGCTGAAAAACGTATTTATATCCAGTCAACCAGAGTTACTGAAAAATAATTAGGATTGTTCCAAACAGAAAATATATCAGATTAAACTTCCTTTGGGAAAATGCCTCACTGCCTGGTCTGAGTAAACACATCACCATTATTAACTCATGGATCTTGTTTCTCTGTTCTTTCTGTGTATTGAAGAACAGAGAGCCAGGTGCAGCTTCCCACCTTATTGTTTCCCTTCTCCTTTTATATTTTTGTCATGGATGTATTAAGGCAGTGGCGGCAATAGGTCCACAGTACACAATGTTATGCTGTGCTGGCCCTTCTGAATTACAGACAGATTTCTGTCCTGGAGGGATTTCTAAATTTTCAGTCCAGCATTTCTAGATTTCAGCTTTGGCCACTAAATAAGGAAATAGTGCAGTGAAGCTGAAGAGAAATGAAATTTTTCTCAAATGAGGGTTATCCTATTTCTGTGGTAGTACTTTTATGCAAAAAAAAGTTTTCCAGGGTATCTTCAAATCTTCAGTGCTGTGTGGCTTTGATGTCAATGCTGGCAACAAAAATCTGTCACATTAGGGGATGGTCACCTCCTGTTTGCATAATTCCCTGTAATTTTGTGATGAATTATCTTACAGAGTGGTGTAGGCCTTTAATACAATAATCTGTATATTAGCAGAAGTATGTCATGCCAGGGCTAAACCATTCTGGCCAAAACAAGAGCCACAAGTCCCAGTGCATTAAAATTCAATAAACTTCAAAATTATGTAAACATAGTATATTGCATTAGCTCAGATAGCTAGTTTATTAAGAAGACTTATTTTCTTCTTGGTGCTGACATCAAACCGGAGTACAACTAACTCCACACCTTGAAAAATATGCTGTAACATTGTAAAAAATCTTGTAAAACTAGACTGAAGAGTACAAGTAAGGGGTTTTTATTTTGGAGTAGGGAGAGGCAATCAGGCTTGGCAGGCTGGCAGTCGAGGCTGGAGTATGCAGAGTGTCTCAAACATGAGCTTCCAAAGGCCTTTGTACTGTCAGGAGGGTTGCGCTGGGTTTTGTTACTCTCTGAGTGTGCATCAGGATTAGATGTCATTGAATGTTGCTGGCTTTGTAAGATTACTGGATTAGTAGTGATTTAGGTTGTTTTACCATACATCTTATTTCCTGATCAATGTAACTTTAAACAATTTTGGCATTCACTGCTATTTCACGATTTATGCAACTATGAATTTCAGTAGTGATTTTCAGCATTTTCCCCGTGGTTTCTGGAACAACATGCAGAAATGCCTGCTCTGCAACTACATTTTTGGTTTGAACTTGGCAATAGTACCTTTTTCTAAGCCAGAAAATTACCATTTTAGTGGAGAGGGAGAAACCATTTGATTTATCCTCTGTGTGGGAGAAGTAAAGGCAAGTCCTGTAGTGTTCTTTAAGGCAAAATATATTTTCACTAGTGAAGACCTGTAATTTGCCTTATGCAATTTTCCTCATTTTTGTACTTTGGTTTTTTCTGTTAGCATAAGAGTCATAAGTGACTCAAATTGTCTGACCTCTCCCCTTGCTCAGTGTCTAGGAAGATGGGCCAGTGATGCATAAAACCAACTTGTCACCTGGGAAAGGTGGCGCTTTTATCAGCAAGAAAATTGTGAGGGCTGTATAGAAAATAATGAAAGTGTTCTTAATAGGCATTACCTATGAAAAAAACCCCTAAGTGTGTGTCCTCAGAGTAAGTGTGATTGTTCTGGGCTCCTACCACCAGGAAACAATCACTTTCCTACCTGTGGATTTTCTGTTCTTTCCAGAACTAAGAATTCTCTCAGGTGGATCTGTTTGACTTTGTGTGTGCAAACCCATTTATAGCAGGAGAGGGAAAGTTAATCCCAACTGAATTTCAGTCACCTTTGCCTTCTGGAATATATAGAACTATCCTTGAAGTTTTTACAGAGTCTGCAGTGGGCGCAAAACAGACCTACTGGCTCCTTTGATATTTTTAAGCCACTGCTTTATCAATTGTGCAGGCTTTTGGTTTATTTCCAAGTTCAGTGCAACATTCTGGTTTTGATCTAGAGACCCTGGTGGTATTTTTGATCTTTTATCGTGCTTTAACTTTGTTTCCTTGTGTTTTCCTAGTGGCAAAGTTGGTTAGGAGAGCAATTATTTTTTCAGGTTGCATTGAGCACACAGGGAGATTTTGAGATTCTGGGGCACTTGGATGGTCTGACAGATCTGGAGCTTCATTTCAGGAAATGCTACTGTATCTTTCCTATTCAAACGCAGATACTGAAGTTGTGGCTGGTTTAGACATACGGATGCTAAAAGATACTGGAGCGAAGGTTTGTGTTTTATGGAATAGGAGGAAGAATAGAGGAGTAGATGGGCTCTTTGTGGATTCTTGTAGAGCAAATGTTTTAGCTCATGAACAGCAGGAAAAGTGGAAATCACATTATGCTGGGTGGTTCAGTCAGTTGCTAGTTAAATTATAAAAAATTCACAGATAAATTTGGTTTTTCATATAAATGATATGAGAAAGATAAAAAATGTGTCTCCATTTGTTCAAGGACTTATTTCCACATTGCTTTTATACTTTGTGTATATAGTAATTTATATGTATATTTATATTGGGGGGGGAACTTTTACTTAAAGCTAATTTTGGGGTTGGGTGTTAGTACTTTTAATTCATTTTTCTGAGGTACATTGAAACTCTTGGGGTTTATTCTGTATATAAATGCAATCAAGGCAAATCTGTATTTTTAAATAGAAGCAGACTCTGACTACTATATGAAAGTCATGCTTTACCTTCTGTAGTCTAAAGGTTTTATCTGGCCTTCTGTGCGAATGAAAGAACAACGTGTTTGTTCCTTGTCACAAATTTCAGTGTGCTGAGTGGCCTTTGTTTCCATGAAAGAGGAGTTTGCATGTGGTGGTCTTACCTAACCCAGCTTCTGATACATATTTTTAATTGAGTTGCCACCTAAATATATGATTTCAAGGGTTATTAAGGTCCATCAGGATGACAGGAAAGCTGCACATTTCCAAGATAATAAAGTCATATAGTGCTATTGAAGATGAACATACAAAACACCTCCTTTCAGAGGTAGTATGTCTTTTTCTTGATATTATTTTTTTACTTACAAAAATAGAAAGTTAAAAAAAATTAATTCATACACTTTCTTCTCTGAGTTCCCATATATGCACATAGGAACACAGCACCTGCACTTGGCAATTCCTTTGATTTTGCTCTCTCTTCACTTCTGTGTTTGCTTCTCCCTCTTATTCCTGCCCCTCAGAGCTCAAAAATGTTTGCATCAAGGTATTATTCCTAGGCAGGAGTTTCAAGGGTATGATACTGCTATTGTTAGTGCCATGCTAGAAAAGAAATGCCGAGCTGGGAAAGAAGCACAGTGAGGACTTGATTGAACTCCCATAGGTCTTCCATTGAAGATTCTCATTATCTTGTACAGACTTTTGTTCATCTTGTGCTGTGTTGTAGCCTTAGTGACTGCAGGGTAGAAATTCAGCTGCTTCACTTTAGTGTGCGGCATGTAGATTATTGAATCAAAAATGTGACAGTTATGCATTTGCTATTCAGGGGAAAGAATTTAAAGCAATCAATTTTATAAGCGAAATAATGAGATATCATGAAAACAAGAACAAGAGATCTTGTTTCCAGTCAGATAAAATGGGGGGAAATCACCTAAACACATTTTATGCTAAAGGATGAAATAGTCTTGAAACCACAATTTGTCTAGGTGTGTGTTAACACACATGAAGTAGTAGTTCCATTGATACGTACTTCTTTAGTGAGATATACAGGCACTCAGCTAATATTTTTTAATAATTAGGAGAATTTATGTGAATCTTCTGTGAAGTTCTGTCATGCTTGTTGTATGAAAGCACTGACTGAGCTGCAGCACGGTGAGATGGCACTGTTGGTAGGTGCTACAGCTGGAGAGGGAGCAGCTCTTCATAAAGACACTAATACGTGAATACGCCTGAAACCGCCCCCAGCCCCGCCCTCCGCCAGTTAATTAGCGCTGGCCGCGTGTGTGTTAATTGGCCGGGCCCGCGCGAAGGTGGGGGAGCGGCGCCCCCTGCCGGCCCCGCCCGCCGCGGGGACCCGGCGATGGATGGGAGCGCAGGGAGCTGCTTCTGGGAGCGACTGCCAGTGCCAGCCCTGCCCAGAGGTGCTGGGGGAGAACCCGGCACTCCTAATATAGCTTCAAAGATCTTTGAAATAACTGTGATTCTTTCCAGGAACTTTGACTTTACTTAGGGCCTGGCCTGCAAATTGTGGAGATTTCAAGGAATTTAAGACTTAGGGTCTTAAATCCAAAACCCTTGTTTTCCCCAGGAATATTAAGTTTTTTATCGTCTGTCTGTCGCCATATATATGGAAAAAATCACATGAAGGGCATATAAAAGTACGTCAATGCATATAGTATATGTACATAATGTATATATAATGAATAAAAAATATATATAAAAGTATACAAAGAGTATATAACAAAAATAGTCTTACTTTATATTTTAAATGCTAGATTGGCAAAACTGCAGTAAAATATTCTTCATATGCTTGGTCAGATTTTATACAACTATGTGTAGTTCTATTTTTTCACCACTGGTTTTATACAACTATGTGTAGTTCTGTTTTTTCACCACTGATACGTTATATCTCCCAGAAATCCATCAATAAAACCATCTCTTCTGTTTTCATTTTTGTCCTCTTTGTAGTTGTGCTCCAGTCACAGTTTTGAAACTGCAGAACTTCCTCACTTAGATGGGTGCAGTAGTCCTCATTAATAATCAAGCATAATTTATTTTTGTGTAGCATATTTAAAGTTGAATATGTTTTTAATATTTTTCTTTTCCTTTCTTTCAAAATTTAGGTGGAGAACAGGCCAAAGTATTATGGAAGAGAGTAAGTATTTTCCTCTTAAGTGTATTGTTTTACAACTGAAAAAGAAAGACACAATGGAGGTCTAATGAAATATTTTATTTTAACTTTCACTTCAACTAGGAGCCAAATATATTGAAAACCTAATAATTTAGCTATGTCACAGTCTAGTACTGCTGCTCACAATCCATGAATTATGCTGCTGTGTGAGCCTGCATGTTTATTTTGCTTTTCTCATGAGAGTTTGGGGAAAAAAATTATTGTCTGTGGTACATCTTCCTTTTTTTTGGTTGTCACTTTTATGCCCCAGTGGTCCTGCAATGGCCTAGGGAGGAGAGAAGCAGCTTGTCTCTCTTACTGCCTTTTTGTGTGTGTTCTGTGCTTTCACCACCCTGCGTGGCTGTGTGTGCATTTATCCTACTGCATGTGTAATTTCTGTTCTCCCTGCCAGAGTTATGGGGTTTGAATTGCCCAAAGAGGTGTATTTTTGTTGTAAGGAAAATAACGAACCACTAGAGTATATAATTCCTTTGTGGTCAGTGGTCTTCTTTCTGATAAGTAGCTTGGAAGGGGCTGGATCATGCATTGGCATGGAGATTTGGGCATATTAATTTGAAGGGTATAGCCACTGCAGCAGCCACCCAGACCTGGCATTTGCCCTTTCCTCTAGAGTAATCTGCTGAGACCCCCCAGCCCTTATCACTAGCTTAATGACTTAGTTCCCATGTTCTGTTTTTTCTTCCCTCCCAGACAGACCATCTGTGTCTAATGATCCTTTTCTACCATCAGAAGCCTCAAGAGCCAGTAGCTATATCCCTAATTACTGAAGTTTCATTTTTTAAATACTGTCTTTGACAACAAGGAATTCAGATCCAACTGCTAGAGTACAATAGAGCTGAAGACTGTACCTGATTGAGTAACACATCACTCTTCCTACATCAAGACTTGTAAAACCATTGCTGCAGTCTCATATCCAGGGACCTGCCTGGGTTTGTGGAGCAGCAGGGCTGGCGCAAACTGTAAGATGTCACCTTGGCGAACCTGCCCAGGCAAGATCACATTAGTTATTATTATGCAGAAAGAGGACTTCAGAAGCACTGGGGAAGTCCTATAAAGCAATTGACTCAGTGTTCAGTGGTACTGGAAAGAGAAACAGGATTTTTTATGTAAAGAAACTGAAAAAAACATATTACTATATAAATCTGTGGTGTGGCTGCATTTTAAATAGGGCACAAAGTTCTGGTCCCTCTCTAGCCCTCTCTCATCCATCCTTTTTACAAAGGTTGTAGAATAATTGGAAGGTGTGGCAAAGGGCAACAACAGTGGTAAGTAACAGGATGCAAGTAGGGATGCAGCTCCTACCACAGTATAAAAATGACCTGGTCTTCCTCAGTGACTGTCCAAGAGAGGGACATGCACAGTGTCCTTCTTAAGTTCATTGCCATGGGCAGCTTCAGAGCCCCAAAGGACCGAGATTTTAAAGGGCTTACAGCTGAGATTCTCAGATTCATGAAGGGTAAGGTCACAACTGATCAGACACAATTGTGGCTAAACCAGTGATGGATGGACAGGGATGTGAAGTGAAAGAAATATGTCACTGCTTCCTGTACCCTTTCGGTAAGCATTTCTTGTCAGCTACTGTCAGAAGCAGACATTGGAGTTCAGAGGAACTTGTACCATGTACAGGCTTTTTTCATCCTATTATATAAATGTACAAAAATATCCATGAGAAAGCTTGGATTACGCAGTGCTTGCCACCCATGAATAAAGAAATTTCACAGGTGCCCCAAGTATCCTAGTGATTTGTTAAATTGATCACAGGGAGAGTTTTCGTTCTAATATCTAACCTATAGCCTGCTATGTTTTATGATACATTCTTTTGGGGAGTAGCTTATGCTCATTATTCGTAACTAGATTTATGAATTGCCCTGAGTTTACTTGTGAAGTCATGCATAAATTGTGTCATTTAGGGGATGCTCATTTCAATTTGGATAGAGCAATAAGTTAGCATGATCCCCACCTGTGCAGACAGAAAAGATTAATCCATTTGCATTACTTTTAGTAAAAAGTCACCCTGGAAAGGTCACCTAAACCTAATATTTTCAACATACATTAGTTATGAAAGGACAACATAAAGAGAATGGAACAACAATTGCATTTGCATCCAATGTGTTTTTCTTCTCTTTCACTTCCTACCCAGAGGCAGCGTTAGGGATGTGCCACTTTATATGTATTGTCAGAAAAGAGAAAATGCTGAAGGCCAGTACATTTTAGTGCCTTTTTTTCAAACAGAAGCAAAAATAGAAACTTTCAAAACCTCTGAAGAGACCCTCAGAGACTTATCAGCTAGCAAAATGTGTGTAGGAGTTAAGACTCAAACTGCTGTCAAGACTGGATTTGTACTTGCAGAGAAATCACTGTTATATGTTGATTATCATCAGGTTAATTGTGCATCCTAGGCCCTCTTTCTTTCTTAAAATAGCAATGACAAAAGAATAAGAGAAGTATTGCTTTATTCCAACACTGAATGAGGAACTCATTGAAATGAAGACAACAGTGTTTTTCTCAAGACTATTCTGTACCTTCCTCCTCTTTAATATATGCAGAATAGAATTTTGAATAATTTTTTCCATTTCTTGTCTCAGTTTCCCTTGCAAGTATGGGGAAGCAATGTTAATATAAAAATGAAACAAACTGATAATAAGGAAGACCTGCCATTTTAATTATATTTAAATATGTATGTATATTTTTAAATAACTACATACTTTAATATAATAATTCAATTTTTTAAAAATGCCTTTGTGACTAGTTTTCAATTCTGTTGTAAGGCCTCTAGAAAGGAAACAAGTAATAGGGGTATAGAGTCGTAGAATAGAAAGTTGTGAAGTGGCAGGGCATTTACAGAAAATAATCTTTGGGTGCCACTGATTGTTACACTGTCTGAAACTGCATTTACAGTGTAATTTTTGTTCTGTCTCTGTGCTGCCCTTGTCTGGGCTGGATGACTGTTATGATGCTTGGACACTCTCCTGATGGCTTGGACCACAATGCTCTAGAGTGCTGAAGTTTTCAAATGGTTTCTGGGGTGCAGGAGGAGGTGTTTCTGGTTGGATTGTAGCGTAAGTCACTGAAATGTCTTCCCTTAGGTTTCATGGGATCATTTCTCGGGAGCAAGCAGATGAAATACTTGCTGGCATAGAAGGAGCGTATATCCTTAGAGAAAGCCAGCGGCAACCTGGCTGCTATACTCTTGCTCTCAGGTAAGTGCTGTTTTAATTAAGGCTTATAGTTCAAATGTAAATGTATTTAATGAAGGGGATTATATCAGCTTGTTGTAGAAATACATTGTGAAGCATGGGATGCTGCTGCCCAAAGGAGTAACTGTCTTCTCTTCAACTGAATGAAAAATTAAGTGGAAACCCAAGCTACAAACTCACTACCCCTCACAGATGTGTTTCCTTGAAAACACATCCACTCCTGGCTTAGCTGTGTCATTCAATACCTGCCCATGGGAATCTTAAAGATGCTGTGGGTTAGTGGGAAGAGGACAAGATACTCTGTTGGATTTTGACAAATCAAACTCCTTGCCAATACCTTGAAATTTCTATAGTGTTATTACTTCTATGAGACATGCACAAACTAAAAGTCTGCACTTTTACACTTCTGCTGGTAAACCAGGAGGAAAAATCCTTTAAGGAGTTACCCCAAGTAGCTGTGATACAGTGCAGTAGCTGTGATACAGTGCTGAAATCGTGCCTAGAATTTGTATTCATGTACAGATGGTAAAGCTGGAAAAGCTGGTGAGTCATGCCAACTGAAAAGTGGTGTAAATTAAAACCAACTTCTGTCAGCTGAAAAAGAACAAACACAATTTTTTAGGGTTTTAGAGAAAGATTTCAAAATAAAGTATTAAAAAATTACTAAAGGATGAGAATGATGGCAAAATGCCTATTGTTTTGATGCAACAACATGATTTCTGAATCTATCTGGATAATTATTTGTAGAATCAAAAGCTGAATTTGATTATATATTGGGAATTCATATGAAAAATGTGGGTGGAAAATAATAGGGTTAAACGCTTTGATTTGAATGCCTAATAAAGTATGCAGTTTTAATGCATAATAAGGACCGTTTAACCTGATATCGTATCTTTCAACCCTTTAGTCAATAGTAGGATTTTAACCTCAGTGTTGCAAGCTGAATGTGCTTTTGTGCTACTACAGCACTTTGATTTTTAAAACACTTTAATAAACCCCAGTAGATTACACCTGCCATAAGTGAGATCAGAGTTTTCACATCTGACTTTGGGTATTTAATTGGGACCTGAATTAGGAGCCTGATCTCCCTAGTTTCCTAACAGAGTGTGATTCAGGCCCTTAGGATTTGAATTATTTCCTGGAGATGCCCATCTCTCTTCGTTGACTGTAAATATGCCCATAGTCATTAAGCACCTGCTTTCTGCACCTCAAATATGCTTCAGGGTGCAAGAGCCCTTAACACAGTTCTGGATCCCAGTATAAAGGCTTGTCAATGTAAGCATGCCTTTCCCATTGCTGTGCTAGTTCCTTTAGTATTTAGATTTAAACCTCATACAGTGGGTTGCATAGCTTGTTGTAGAGACTTTGCCTCAGTTCTGTCATCCAGCGCATGTGATGCAGTCAAGTTTGAGTTCAAACTTGGGTTGGTATCTCCAAAGAGGTCCAGTTGCAGCTGGTGAAATTACTGTCTGGGTGTTTTGTCAGTCTGAATTCCTCTCTTCTCTCCCTCCATTTTTTTCTGGTGTTTGCAGATTTGGTAATCAGACCCTAAACTACAGGTTGTTCTATGATGGGAAGCACTTCGTTGGGGAGAAAAGGTTCGAATCAATCCATGATCTGGTTACAGATGGCTTGATAACATTGTATATAGAAACAAAGGCCTCTGAGTATATTTCCAAAATGACAACAAACCCCATATATGAGCACATTGGATATGCCACTTTGCTTAGAGAAAAAGTGTCCCGGAGACTGAGCAGAACGAAAAATGAATCAAGAAAAGCAAGTGTAACAAGTGAAGAAAATACTCCAGTTGAAAAGGTAAGTATTCAGTTCAAAACCATGGTAATTAATACCAGTCTTTATATCAGATCTGAGAGGAATAGTTTAATAAGTATTGCTACCCCACTGAAAAGTTCACATTCTGTTAATCTGATACTGGCTCCAAACTAATATTTGATTGGAGCTTGTGGTACCACTTACCATTGGTACTAATAAGGAAGGACCAAATGCAAATGCCTTCACTGTGTAAATATATACCATTTAACTTAGGAACTGCATCTAAAATTGGTCACCAGTTGTATACTCATGTATTTTCCACAGTATATATACTCATGCATTTTCCACAGTAGGATTGTGAATCTGGTTCCCACTGACCCTTCACCACAGCTCAAGTTTGGTATCTTTCTGTATAAGGTCCAAAGCTTCTCTTCTCTGCCAAGCCTTTGGTGGATGGGTCTCAAATTGCAATATTGTATGTTTTCTTCCCTTTCTTCTCATGGATCTGAAATTGGGATGTTGTCTGCCTCCATTTCTTCTGGCTCTTCTCATTTGAAGTGGGCTTTTCTTGATCTTCTCTCGTGCACCTGTATCCCATAGCATTATATGGACAAGGACTTACTTATATGATGATAAATTGAGAACTTTGCACAGTTAGCAACCATCTGAAGATGTAGAATTAGAAATTGTTTTACACTTGAGAAGCAGTCTTGTAAGCAGTGACATGTGGATATTTTCATTTCCCAGGTGGTAAGGCAATAAGAACTGTCAAACAAAACTTTTTTTTGAGTCTGGTCCTTGTGCTAAATTGACTTACTGGCTTTTGTTTAGTGCACTTCTGCAGCATGACTGTTGATTTTAGTGTTCAGTATGCTGGCTAGCTAGTTGGGAACTAGAGCCAGTTTGGATTTGGGGAGCAGGGAGTGAATTTGCTGTCATACAGTCCGGATGAACATGAAAAGCAACCAGGTTTTTTGTGTGCATCCTTGTCTCTCTTGGACGTTTCTAGCAGAAGTATCTGTTGGGTTCACATATCTGCATTGGCTCATTATATGCTGGTTTGGATTTATCAGTAATAATAGTTGCTTTAATAACTGACCTGACATGTAAACCTGTTCATCGTCTCTAACAAATTCAGTCCATTAACAATACATTTTTAGGGAAGGTGTCCTGACACAGGGAAGGCCTCTGGAGAATGGTACAAGAAGTTCTCCATTCAAGTTTTATTTCAAAATTAATCTACTGATGACAATAGGAGGAGTAGATGCTGTTGAGATAACCAATACTGCCTCAGTTGATTCCTGTGATTGGACACTGGTTGATTTTGAATTCTGTAACAGGCATAAAAAAGTAAATTTTAAGTTTATTTAAGGCGAAGTAAGAAACAGACATAGTGCTGTGTGCCAAACTGTGTTTGTGTAAATGTTTTTGTGTAAGAGAATGGTCCAGGGGTGTTCTGGAACTGGACCATCACTGGAATGATTGTAAACATTATTACATTACTGCACTGTAATAAAGCAATCATGGCAGTTGAAGATCATGCTCCATTCTCTAGGAAATCAGAAGAATTTCTTTAGTGCAAGGAAAAGTGCAGTTTCAAAATTGTGCCAGGTTTTACTTACAGTTCTTGCAATTGAGGAGCAAGTCTTGTAATTGTCAAAGTGCTCTCAAAGGCTTCAGAGAGGTTTGCTATAGTACCATATATTTCGCAACAGATTGTATTTTCTGTTGTGCTTGGGGTTGGATGTCATTCTTAAGGCTGAGCAGTTTAGAGTAGATAATGTAAAAACTCTTTTGGACCAACAGAAGGCAAACTGTTGCTGAAGAGACCTTTGCCCTCTCTCCTTCCCCAGCGCCTTTTTGCTGACCTACGGTTTTGTGCAGCTACACAATAGGTGACACTGGAAACGGCTCCAGATTAGAATTGATTCAGACAGAAGAAAAAATGCATTCATTTTTAGCCAGATCTGCTAACTGATCCACCTCATATGAGTGGAAATGCAGCACAGAGTAGAGTGCAAGACTCTTCTCTGATGACAACTCAGAATATTATTATATTGGCTTAAAGTGAGTGGAGTGCTGCATTCACAGTTCCATGTACCTGTGCTTGAAAATGTTTTGACTTGTACCACACTGTCAATAGTGAAAACACACCTCTGGACCTCATTAGTCATTGTATTAGGTCTTCTTTTGTATTGCAGCTGAATGAAATTTAAGTGTTTAGAGCATTATTTATCTCCAAGGTGGTTCATGATGTGAAATGCAGTACCGCAGGTCCTTACCTTACAAAGGCTGGTGCTCATCTAGATTTCTGTACGTGCAGGCAGTAGCAGCCTGCAAGGCTGGGCTCTGTGACTGTGCTGTCACGTAAAAATTGCTGGCTTCAGCCATTGTTGGCAACACTCTGTGCCTTCTTCCCACTGAGGGGTAGAGCAGAAGGAGGAATAGGAGCTGTTTTTAACATATTTTCTTTGCCAGGAGAACTAGGAGTAATCACAGCTGTAAGAGGAGTGGCCTAAATAGGCAAAGAGATCTGCTCAGAAACTGAAGACCTGATGCAGCAGCTGAAGCCTCAATATTGATGATTAAAACTCCCAATGGGCTTCTCTACTGGTACCAGCAATTTTCCATCATCTCATGCAAATCCATGTGAAAAAAGATCACATCAACTAAATTATTAGCAACTGAAATGATTAGGTAACAGAAGTCTGTATGGCGAAGCCTACCATAGCTGCTTTTGATTTATATGTTCCTGGGGAAGCTCATGAGAGGTTTTACAGCAGACTCAGGAGTCTTCTTCCCATTTGTTCTTCACAGTAGCCTCAGATAAAGTATGGACAGGGCTTTGGAATAAATCGGTGAATTATCGAGCATTTGTCAGTACTAACATACAGGGACAAAGGAGAATAAAGTGAATTTAATGTTTGTTTTTATATAAACTTTAGAAGTCATCTAAAACACAAGAATATTATGAGGAAGTAGTATTTCAGTGAGAGCTGTATCAGATGTTTTGCTTCAGGCTGCCATGTGTTGTACACCATTTTAGACAAAGGCCATGGTTTGCCTGCAAATCACAACCTTTATTCACTTCAATTACTGCAATAAATTTCAGACCCCTAGAAATAAGTGAATGAATATTCAGTATGACATTCTTCTGCAAAGTAAAGTCTTTGCTGCATGTGTGAAAATTCATTGATTTTTTTTTTTTTTTTGCTGGCCAGTTGAGCAGGTAAAATGTTATTTTTTTATTGCTAACCAGATTTATTTGAAAGTGCTGCCTAGAGTATTTTGAATGTTTCAGAAATGGGAGAAAGCCATACATGCAGGACAGAAACTTGCATTATTTCTCAGGTGGATGAAAATTCAGTGCTCTAAGGTTAAGCATCAGTACTCCTTTTACAGATTAGGCTCTTTACAAGTGAGATTTTGTTTTATACTGAAACCAATTCCAGAGTGTGAAAGTGCAGCTAAAGGCATTCGTCTCCTTAATGGGTTTGTTAACGCGGTCCGGGGAATCTGTTCATTCTGACGCCTCCCTCGTTGACAGTGGAGATTATTCGATGTCTCAGTCACTCCAGCGCCACCGCTCCCTGTGGGGTAGCTCGGTGGAGGGGGTTCACCAAGGCATAGTCTGGCAGGAGGAGTCAGCATTCAGATAAAATGTCTTGGTACTGCCTGGGGTACCTGTCTGTTCCCATAATGATGATTTCTTTGAGGTTGTAATTAGTGTAGTCATACCCATTCCAGGACGGTGATGTGATAATTGGGCTAGATTAAGCTGTTGTTGTTCATGTCTTTTTATCCAACACTTTTTGTAACAGGCCTAAGAAAACATTTATGCTTTAAGGTGCTTAATGTGGATGTTTCATCCAAAAGTTATTTCTGTCTGACTTTGAGGAGCTGCTTGATTTTTAGACACAGATTCCAAATTTTGGTCTGAATAGTTTAACAGATCTTCGATCTGAAAGGAGCTGTGATGATTTTTAAGAATGAAGTGTTGTGGGACAGCAGCATGCTGCAAATACTTTCTTACTGTTGTAGACAACTGTCATTTTAATGGGATCCAGATTCAACGAGGATTTGGGATAGAGAAACAGGTTTTTTGTATAAAGATCATTTGAAGATCACGTTGTCTGTTTAGAGTTATGATTTAAACTTGGGGAAGTTGTGATCTCGTGCTTTATGTTTGCTCTGCTTATGGAATGCTGTACTTCAGGCAAATGAACATATACTAGAAGATGTAGGGCAGATAAGTACCTGCCCTACTGGTACACACTGTAATTAATTGCCACTAGTTCAAGTGAATGGTGAATGTAGGAGAAGGGTAACTTGCTGCAAGCAATTAATCTTCATATTTAGGAGAGAAAAAATTGCAGTAGACTGTCTGTAAAATATGTAGTTCTGAAACATTTGTCACTATTACATTTTCCTGCAAATGCTGCTCTTACCGTGTCAGTGGTCTTTATGTCCCAGACAAGGGGAAAAAAGAATCTTCCTTTCTAATCCTACCTCAGCAAGTGTAATTTGGGGAAATATATTCAAATAATTGAAATGCTTGAAGTAAATGCAAGCTGGAGTTTCATGAATGCTCTGATGAGGTACAATCTGTTGCAGTTACTGCTGAGAAACCTGCTTGGTTCCCTGCTCTTGCACTTTCAATCCCACTCCTGTGACCTGCCCTGTGCATTACTGCAGCTACCCCGTGCCTTGGGTGGGAGCAGGACACTGGCACAGTGTCCTGTGTCAGCAAAGGCTGTGCCCCACACCTTGTTTCTTTGCTATGCTGGTCTGATGAGAACACCAGGCTGGAGTTAAAGAAAACCTTTGGCAACATTTGAGCTTAGTGTTTGCAGAAAGAGTGATCTTAACCTGTCTGACAGAAGACAAACTCTTGGTAAATGCAGTAGAGATTAAGGAAGGTTTTTTCAGTGCCAGGTCTCCACTTATGTGGATCCTGGCAATGCTCCCATCAACTTCTCTAGTCAGATCTGGCTCAGTCAGTTCAAACATACAGGCTGTACATGAAATATGAGTTTGCTTGGAGCCTGGGCTGGAGTGCTTGTTCTGCTCTCTGGTTGCAAGTACATGCCAGAAGCAGCATGAGGCATTTAATGATGATGGTCTGTACAGAACAATGAAGCAGTTTGAGTTAAACCAAGAGCAAGCTGTATGTGGAGTCTACACTTGACAGCAGGACAGTGCAGAAAACTGTGCTACTGTTTGACATGGTAACCTCTCTATATCTGTTTTGCTGGAACTCATAGCTGGACACTGAACTGCCAATGACAAAGCCCATAATTAATACTGCAGCTAGAACTAAAGAGCTGAAGTGATAAGCATATTATGGAGTCTGGGAGGCTGTAGATTTCCTTGCCAGAAAATCCCACACCACTAACAGACAAATAACAAAGCTATTCCTATTAAGGCAAAGGTGACAGAAAAGGAAAAATAACTTTGCTAGAAGTTGTAGTTGGTATTACTGTCCTCATTAGTTATGCTGCTCACACGCAGTTTCCCACAGAAGAAAATGCAAGACTTCCAGGAAAGACTATTTTCAAAAAACATCCCTTAATTGAAGATGTAATCTGGTTTTGGAACTATTTTTTTAGGGGCACTGCAGTTCTTCTTACATCAAAACTGCACAAGAGACAGTCAATTTTAAGACAACTTCTGGTTTCATTCAATTTTTATAAGTATTTGCACTTCTGCATTGTTATTCACATCATGTCCCTTTCGGAACAGTTTTTAGCCTTATACTTGCCACTCCAATTTTGTCTCTTTATTGAATTTTCTACAGGTACTGCTGTTAGCCAGTAATAAAGAAATCTTTTCAGTCTTCCATTTATTCATTATTCTTCCCATTCTGAAGCTCCTCTAAACCTCTAATGATCCTATTACAGGTTGCTAGATAGTGTTTAATTCTCTGCTGGGATGTCTATGCAGATGTTGAGCATTTCCTTCCACAGGGGGGCTGCAGGGTACTGTGCTGTCCCAGCAGCACATCCTGGGGTTAAGAAGATAATGAGCAGAAACATCTGTTCCTGTAGACTCTGTGCTAGAAACACAGTGATAATTTGACATGGTATGTTTTACATTGCCTTCAACTCCCTGCTTTTTGCAGTGTGCTTGGTCAGAACGAATTAAAATGCTCAATTCTACATGATCATTAACAATGCACCATCATCTTTTTTTAGAGGATACCGTCTCACTTCTACATGCATAGTTACAGAATTCACAAGGGACTTCTCCTTGGTAGTACTGATTTTGCTTAGAAGATGCTCAGACACATCACTGATAAAAAGCAACATAAAGCATATACACAAAGGTGGCCTTTATCTGCAGAGTTAAGTAATACATGCAGTGATAAAAGACATGTGGCATTTTTGCTACTAGAAACAACAAACTAATACATCAAAATGACTTTGGCAGTAATGAATTCCTTTCATCAGTCACTCAGGCTTGTCCTGCAAGAGTAGTATTCGACACACAGGTTACTTACATGTACATACTTAATTGTAGCGAGCCCTGACATGAGTACTTAACTACATACCTGACTGTCTTCTAGCAATTCAGTAGTGATTCTATCCAGAATATTCTTTGTTATTATACCACAGCGAGGAGGAGTGTATATTATTAGAGATCTACTAGCATATGTATTTTAGTAAACAGTTTTGTATTTCAGATGACAAATGTCATCATACTGAAAATATAGTCAGCTGATCGTTTTCTTTGCCCTTCAATACTGGCATTCCTTTGTGTTTTCCAGCTGTGTCTCTTTACAGCTTTTTGTTTGTTTAAAGCATCATAAATATAAAATAGGTAATATATAAGAAATAAAAAATAAGAAAGCTACCAAAGTAAAATCATGGAAAGTGTCTTTCAATTCCTTCCCTCTAGCTATGTTTCTACACAGTATAAGGGACACTGCTTTGTAGTTGACTGTGCCACTCCTAACTATTACCTAGTATTTTGCCTCATTAAGCAAGGTTTTTTGAAAGGAACAATTTGGATTAATTTTAACAGTAGTGGCAATTGAGGGAATCAAGAGAGAGGTTCCATTGCAAAGTATTTGCTTACTTTGCTTCCCTGAACTGTTAACATCTCTCCAGGTTCCTGGTTTATGTTATATTATTACTGTCAGCTTAGAATTCATTTTTGCCTTAAGCATATAAGTGATATGATTATGCCTGAAGAGAGCTTGTAAGTTGGAGACAATACTGATTTACTCAAATGACATGATGCAATGGGTATAATCTGATCCAAATGTTACTGAATTAAGGGGAAGACCCCCAAGGATTTTACAGAGTCTTGGAGCAGTTCAGGGCATTGCTAAGCATATGGAGCAAAGTTAAATATGAAGGTTTTTGCCACCAAAGTGCTTTCCAATCCGGAGTTTTTGAAAGGCAGCCAAATGGAAGTGATGTGAAACCTTAATATCCTTGACTACCGCAACTGTAGATTGAAATTTTCTAAAATGAGAATGTCACTTTAGTACTAAAAATTATTTGATAACCCGGAAGTGCTGATAGTAGTCCTAAGGCAAATGCCACTAGGCTCTTCAAGTACAATACTATATCAGCAGCTAGACTCTGCTGAATACCTAAATTAATCCTTTTCTCCTGGGTAATTTCCTGTTATAAGCATGTTCATAATTCTACCACAGCTAAATGTTTGTTGTATAAAAACCATGCTTAGTTCACTGTATTAAAAATAAAACCTTACATGAGGGTATTTTATTTTGGCTTTTATACTCTTTACACAGTTTGATGGCATCAAATTCATATAAACAAACTTCCATAGGGATTGGTATGGAGCCTTTAGCATAAACATTTCATTTGTCTAGCCACTGGAAAATGAAAAGGCATTTTTAAGTAAAAATCTATACTTGAGTATCTTGCATGAATCTTGAGACACTGTATAGAATTAGACACTAAAATTTTTCAAGCACCTTTAAACTGTCATGTTTTGATCTTGGAAGGCAAGTGTTCTGCTCTTAAGTATAAGAGACATCAGTTTCTGTTACTGGAGGACTTGAAATTCATGTCAAAAGAAAAGTATTTAAATAGTGACTAGTATTTTTTCTTTACATTTTGATTAGAAAATTTTTAGTGATGTGCATGTTTAGGTCATGCTTGGCTACTTATAAGGAAAAAACCCCCTTGTTCTCCGTGTTCATGTGGGGCATGACAAGAGATGATAGGACTGAAATACAGTGATGAACACTGCAGGTTAGCAGTAAACCCAGTGAAATGCTGAGATAGAGTGCCTGGTGGGAGGGTCACAAAATCTCCCTCATCATAAGGCATAGAGAGATGTTAGAGATCATCTGGGAGAAATGGCCTGGATAACAGGCAGGCAGGCAGAAAAACTTCCGACAGTGTCTTCTAGTCCTTTTTTCTGTGGTTTTCTGGGTCTAAAAGTATAATATTTAGACTCTGATTCATCTTGGCTAGATGAAGACATCTTACTAATGTAGCCAAGGAGCAGTTATTTGATTCCTCCCAATGCAAGGAGGGTACATTCCACCTTCAGTTAAGAATTGCCACTGCACTGGAGGGGAATTAACTGCAGCCATGATCCTAATGTCCAAGGCTTCCATAAAATACTTAATGCTAGCCATCATAGAGTAAGTTCTTCGTCTTCTATATCCTCTGCGGACCTGCCAAGAAAAGCCTGGTTTTCTTTGGCCTTATCAGCTGACCAGCACTTGTTCTGTCATGCTCTTTATATTTTCTGACCATAAAATGTGTATGTCATATCCACTGAGTGTCTTCTTCCATATCCCAGGTGCAGTAGGTTTCACCCCTGAGGCATGTGGGCACTTTACTGAAGTCAGGTGCAGAGCCCCAGAAGATGCCCTCTTTTCATCTGGGCACTCAGCACAGAGAGCCAGGTTAGCAGCCTGTACCCACACTGTGCAGCTGGGATACTGGGAATCCAGGTGCAGGTATCTCCCTGGTTGCCTTTGGTCTGGGTCAGCAGCTGTCAGTTGGGCACAGTCTCAGCTAGTAGAGCTCGACAGCACTGCCACGCTGGAGAAGGCAGCAGCCTGGGCAGAATGACAGCTGGTACTGGCCACAGTGAAGTACGTCCTGTTGACTGTTCTCAGCTGACTTTTGACTACAAAGGTCAGGAACCAGTAGTTTTTATAACTGCTCGTATTTGGAAAAGAGGACACTGTTGTAGTCTCTTTCTTGTACTGTATTCTCAGCCCTGGAGAACAGTGGGACTGCACGCAGTCATCCCCCTGGCTTATGAACACTGCCAGTTGAGCTTGATTGCCTTTTTGGTAGATTTACAAAAGTACTGAATGAAAAGAATACAGCAGATGCAGAATAATTGGATTTGTAGCAAAGGAGTACAAATCGCACTCTTGACGTTAATTCAAATTGGTTGGCTCATGAACATGGTTTCATGGACCAAAAATAGGTAGAGGAATTTCAATCAAAGAATAGAGATAGACAGCAACTTGATAAGCTGGGGAAAGGTGGCTGATGAGGTACTGCAGGGACAGGAGTTTCATTTAAGATTTGTATTGATCTGGAAAAAGTGCAAACAAGACATTACCAAAACTCAGGATGGTTTGGGCTTTGATGTCACTCAATAGAAGAATTTAATCCCTAGGAACATAATGAGCATCTATGACAGAAATATCAAGAGAATCTCAATTAGAATTTCTAAGATGACAATTTAGCATGTTTTGAACACATAGAAAGGAGCCAAGCCACCTATCTGCAGTCGTGCTTCTTTGGGGAGGGTTGTTTGCATTTAAGACAGGTTTGCCACTATTATGCAGGAGCTGGAGGTGACAAAGGAGAATATGGCCGTAGCTTCAGGAGGAATTATCTCCACTGCTTGTGGAGATGTTAGACTTTGAAAGCCTGTTTCCCTGATTTTCTGCTTATTCATCCATCCATGAAAACAGTACCTATGGTTGTCATAACTCAGCCCCTTTGGCAAGCTGTAAGTCATAAACAGTATTTCACGCGTCCAGATCAATTGTGCTCAGTACCTGTAGGCAGGAAGATGTGGAAGGTCCAGGCCAGGTACCACTTGGCTGGTGGTACAAGGCAGCTTTTCTGAAGTCTTGTTTGAGACTTGACAGCAGGGGTTACTGTCCAAGGTCAGTTTCCAGTGCCTTCTGCATTTCTCATGGCAGTCTGAGCTGTGGGCTCCTCATAAAAAAGAGAGATGGGCTGGAAATGTAGCTTGGCCCTTTGTCAGAGTCCATCAGGAGCAAAATATTACCTCAACAAGAAGTTGAGATGGGGCTTTTGGGGAGAGGAGCGAGGGGACAAATCAGGAGAAGACATCTCTAGAGAGCTGCTGGACTCTATACAACCTAGACTTCCAGGGAACAGCTTGGAAGGAATCAATCAAGATAATTTATGAATGAAAATGTCCCAATTAAACACTAGGTGGCATATTTACTTAAGAGTTTCTGGGGACTGAATTAGGGTATCTACACTGCTGACACCCATTTGTTCTTGTGCAATGAATGGTTTCATGGGGACATGACTGCCTGATGCCATTTTTAACAACAAGCATTCATCTTGTTCTTAAAAAATGTGACACAAAGACACCATTTCTTGCTTCAGCCTTAGAGTTAGTCTTTAGCTTCTCAAAGTCACTTTTGTTTTAAAAGACAGATTATGAAATGTGTGGTAGGCAATAGGTGTGTACATGGCAACATTCTGATAGAAGGGTCCAGTCTGAAAGGACTTGTGTAAACAGTGAGAGGTGTTAATATGCAAAGACATAGAATGATTTACTTGTTTTGCTTGTCTGAAAGGCTGAGTGTAAGAATATATAACACATTTAAAAATTCAAATGAAGGAAACCTAACATTTATCCTTATGTGAATAAAAAGCACAGGTTTTGGTTTCAGAGCTGGTGTTCTAAGGTAATGGCACCCCGTGGTTAGGGCTAAATCCTCATTGGCAGAATATTTTATTTTGTATGTCTGTATGTCTGTGTGACACTTGCTACATCAGCCAGGCTGCAATTTTACGTATACTGTTGCCCCTCTATTGGTGAAAGAATAAATGAAACTATATTTTGTTGTGTTAAGAAATGCCTCTTCACACAGTTCATTCTTGAGCAAAGCCAGTGCCACAGCCATCACCAGGACACAGAGCACTTAAACTCTACCAAAAAAATCCCATGTTTAGTATGTCTGCTCTAAAAATTAATTTTTTTTGCTGTCTATATTTTAAGAAGACAAATAGATACTTTGGACTGACTGCAGATAGTGTGAAGATAAACTTCCTTAGGGCAGGGGATACTCATATTGCTGGTTGCACTCCCTTGAATGGAGTTGTAGGTCACTGACCCACATCCCCTGCCAGCCGTAATTCTGGGATGGGTCCTGCTGTCTGTCAGTCTGCTCTGCCATAACTCATGTATGGACCTCTGAGCTGATGGAACTAGAACTAGCTGTTCAGTGTGAGCTCCTACAAACAAAGTTGACCACGTAAAAAGGGAACTAAATATATAGGTCTGAACTGGGGTGTGCTCATTATGCCAGTAGTGATGAATTGTTTTGGTTTGAAACCTTGGCAAAATGCCAAGTGTTCAACCAAAACAGTATAGCCTTTTTTTTCCCCCCACCAGGGGAAAAAAACCTGGAAACTTGAGACTTGAAACAGAATTTGGGTTATACATTTACTCAAAAAAGGGAAAATTAAAAGCAATATAACACACATATACAAAGGTAAAAAGAAACAACAATAACTCTACACCTAGTCGCTCACTCAATAATACAGATTTCACCACTCCAGCAACAAAACACCCTAAAAGACACTTCCCAAGAGACACTTGGCAAAGAGAGGAGGAAAAACCAACAATAAGAATGTTTACTTCCTGAACTAAAGCAGCTGTGAAGCAGTGCCAAGGCTTATTGCTCCCAGCACAGTGATGGCATGTCCACTCAGCACCCAGCCATGAAGGAAAAGGGCAGGGACACCTCCCTCACTTGCTTTTATACATGTTTTGACATCAGAAGATATGAAATATCTCTTTGGTTGCTTAAGTCAGGTGATATTTGTCCTTTCTAATCTATGTAACACTATCTGGGCTTATTAAAACTGAGGCTTACTAAAATTTAGGCCTAATCTAGACCTAGCTAAAACTAAGGCCAAAACTACCACAGGAGTGTGGAAAATAGACATTACCATGAGAACAGGCTTATGGGGATAAATTGTTTCCTTGCCTAACACTAGTTGTGCCCCAGACATGCCTGTCCTCTTCAAAAGAAAAATTTTTCCATCCTCTCCAGACCCACAATAAGCAGTCTGTAGCTATTGCAGTATGTGATGGCAGGGAATGTGGCAGGCAAAAGCTGGACCTGACTGCAGCCTCCCAATATCTGAAGAGAGCCTACAAGAAAGATGACGAGAGACTACTTACTTACAAGGGCACGTAGTGACAGGACAAGGGGGAGTGGCTGAAAGAAAGTAGGGTTAGATTAGATATTAGGAAGAAATTCTTTACTGTGAGGGTGTTGAGACACTGGTAGAGTTTGCCAAGAGAAGTTGTGGCTGCTGCATGCCTTGAAGTGTTTGAGGCCGGGTTGGATGCAGCGCTCTGAGCAACATGGACTAGATGTCCCTGCCCATGGCAGGGGGCTTGGAACTAGATGGTTTTTAAGGTCCCCTCCAACCCAAACCAGTCTATGGTTCTGTGATTCTATGATTTAAACAGCTTGCCTTAGGACATCAAAACTGTGTCCAAATCATCTGTGCTCTGGCATTAGGAGAGTCTGGTCAGGTTTGTACCGCAAAGATGAATTTATGCCTATTTTAATTTTCAGTGGGTTTGATGCCCATACTCTCTAAGGTTTTTACATCCATTATTTTTGCAGCTCTTAAAAAAATACTAGTAAACCAGCACATAGTTTGGACAGTGAACAGCTGCCCTGCATGCAGGGGCTGGATCTCTGGTTGCTGCAGTCACAAAGATGTGATTTACAACCTAAGTACATAGGGAGACACCTGGGCAACTCTTTCAAATAAATTAACTCTATTGATATATTTTAGGAAGTATGGGAAAAAACATTTTCCTTTATTTCCCTCTTTCCCTCTCTTTAATTTCATCAATCCAATCAGTGCATTATCCTAAATCCATCTGGTCTATAATGCATTGCCAAATGTGAGACCAAGTGAATTTACTGACAGAGCTTAAGGCACTTCCAGAATGGCTGAAAATGAAGTATACTGCCAAAAATTGGATTAAAGAGAGTGTATTTTCAAGGACATTGTTCATATGATTTGGTTTCTTGTAGACCTCAAGTACTAAGAATTAAGGGTAAAGTCTGGATTGTGGTTTCTTTATGGGCTGGCGGAATCCTGGTTGAATGAAGTCAAGTCATCATGTGATATAACTTGCTTTTTATGATACACTGCATGCAATGCAGTGTTTCATATAACTTCAACGCGATACTTTGTAGGGAATTTTTCCACGTGTGGTTCTTTAATGAGCTCTCAGTTCAGTGTCTTGTTTCCTTCTCTGCACTGCAAGCGTGCACAAGTTCTGTATCATCCACCTATAGACAATGAGTTTTGTGAGAAAATACAAAACCCTCTGTAATTTCCTTTGTTCTATTTCTCACAAAATTTTATGTTGCAAATTTAAAAAACAAAAGAAGGCAGCTAGGGTACATGTAGCATTTTGTTCCTTTGCAGGTCACATGTATGCTCTCCAACAAAGGTATGATACTTTCCCAGCTAAATGAGAGCAAGCTGCATAGCCATGGGTCAAGGCACATTGCTGTCCCATCAGAGCTGCCCAGAACTAGAAATGTGGACAAGTATGTTGTGATACACATCCATACAGTCCAGTGCCACGGGGCTGTGGTGAACCAGCCAGCTGAGCAGGTAGAGTGTAGGCAGCTCCTGCAGCTGTTTCAGGCAGCTCGTTCAACACATCAGCTCAAGTGCAGTTCACAGAGGATGTGGGTTAGTGCTTTGACCGGGTTACCTGGAGACCTTGGCACATGCATTTTACTGGATGACAGTAGTAGAGAGATTAAAGCAATGTACATGAGAGCAGTGATGGAGTTCAGGCATCTACCTGCTGAGTGTCTTTTAAATAGAATTTTGTAATGGGAATAAATCAGTCCATTTAGTTGAATTTAGTATCTAGAGTTTCTACTACACAAGCAGAACATCTCACTTGCAGCAAAATTCAAGATTGAACTTGGGAATGAGCTACCGATTTAACTAGTGCCTGAACTATGGAGTAATAAATACTTGTATCTTTTCAAACTCAGAAGAACCCTTTGGTGCTAACAGATGGAGATGGTGAGCCTGATTCTTCTGCACATTATATTTGAGGTAGAAGACTGCAAATAAAGGGACAGTGACTGAAATGTTAGTAATTTTGTATTTTATTGCCTGTCTATTTTCCTTTTAAAACATGAGTTCAAATACTTTAATAAAGGTAAGAATCATGACATTAATAAGAAAGAGGAGGTTAAAAATTTCAGCCATCAGCAGCCTTTCTGAGTGTATGTAAATTGGGTTAACAGTTGTGGAGGTTTGCACTCAATAACACCACCACCACCTCCTACTTTTATCTTGTCAGGTACTGCTGAGAATAATTTCATTTTTTAAATAGTTGTATTTTTAGAGACGTGTGCAAGAATCCAGGAAACATCCTTGAATATTTAATATTCAAATAAACTGATGAAAAAGCAAGTGAATTCAGTATTTGATAGCACTGAATTATAACATACTCAGAGCTAATTCAGAAAAGTATATATTCCTATAGATTTTTGATAATTTTTTTCTTTGATAAAAATTCAACAGATGAATTTGTGCATAGAAAATAAGTCCTGATATTCTCATCTTCATATTACTTTAAAGAATGCAAGTTCTTCATCATCTTCAGGGGAAAAAGACAAATACAGTAGAATTCAGTAACAGGAGAACTGATTATTTATTGCAGCAGGGAAGATGTATTT
>JAOXXN010000395.1:34078885-34095831 GCA_026770055.1 Myrmophylax atrothorax
GCTCTATAATAACTCATGTGGGACTGTGGAGCATTTTGGATTAGCTATGCACCACAGGTAATACTGGTTTATCTTTTTATTATTGTTCTGTTCACAATTCATTGTATTTCAAGATGCTATCCATGGCTTTCTGGGGTGTAATTACATTTTTGTCTTGATCTGTAATTTGGTAGCTGGAACAAGAAGACGAAAGGTTATTTGGAATCAGACCTGACAGCCAGGAGGCCGAAGTGCTGACATTAGTCTGCCATCTGACGGGTCTATGCCTCATGTTTTGCCTATGCGTGTGTTGGTGATATATTTGAAAAGCAAGAGACTTAGTAAAAAAGATTCGCAGCCCACACATAGGTGCAGGCAAAACACACAGTAACGAGCATTGAACTGTCTGGTTTGTTTTCAGTAAGATACCTTTTTTTTTTTTTGACTTGCTTTCCCTGAACCTAATAAAAATAACTGTCACACAGGGCATCAGAGGATGCCTTTTTTCTTCCATTAGTGGTACATGTTCTTTTGAACTTGAATCCATGTTAGTGAGCTGGCTGTCTGCCTCACCATTTTTTATAAAGCCTAGTTGGTCCATCAGGGGTCCTGTTGCTTGGTGTTTTGAAAATATATTGTGTTCGACATTTGCTGGGCAAAATAGTAGAAGTTCTTTACTATCTGCCCTTCACCACTGTAGGGTCAAATGCTGTACCCAGATGGATTCATGTTTTTATCTCAGCAGTTGGTGAGATCCCTTCTTCTGGCTTCCACTGCGTTCTTTTCTCCTCTGCCATTGCACAAATGGTTTTCCATGTGGACACTCTCTTTAGTTCACAGAAAGGAAGGCAAAGATGCACCAACAGTGACTTTAGGACAGAAATGCAGATCTGTCTTGTTGGAGAGTGATGTGTCAGTGGTTGTGGCAATTAGGGTTGTTTTATAAATATGGTCTCATGATGGCTTATTTGAAATAGTAATATTGATGCTCAATGTATTTTGTATACCTAACTGCCCTCAGAAGTCAGTTTGTAGAGGAGGGGTCTTGGTGGGAGGATGTTAAGGAGGCACAATTGTGCTAGTGGAACTGTCACTGAAGGTCAAGGTTGTACCCAAACATAACAAGACAAGACCAGATAAGATCAGGCCTATTTTGGCATAGTAGTCAGGGCCAGTGAGATGTTGCAGCCAAGGACTGGGATAAATCCCAACAGAAAAGTACAACTTCCAGCAGATTTTCCTTTAATTAACATCTCTTTAGCATCTAACTACAGAGCCATGAGAGACAGAAACAATAGCAGAAATGGCATTTAAAAGCTTTGAAAAAATTGCTTACTATTCTCCATCATCAGCCTTTTTTGCTTGAATATTCCTCTGTGGCACAGTGTCAAAGTCAAAGCATTTTTCCTTAATTACAGTTTTATAGAGGTCTTCATAGTTGAGACTTCTGGATCTAAAACCTGCAGGATTTTTAAAACATCTGTATAGGAAGAAGTAAAACAAATACAGAAAAGATAGTGCTGGACATTTCATCAGATGTAGTTGCCAAAACCTAAATTTCCAGTTTCCCTTGACTTTAATGAATCTTCGCTAATTAATAATGAAGTAGATAAGTATGTAATTTGCATCTAAATGTAGCAACACAGGGATGTGGTGAGCCATTGACTGTGGACGGTGAGATAGGAGCAAAGCATAGGCTTGAATGTAGCAGCTTTTGGCTCTTAGTTGATCTCTTGATTCAACAGGTCCTGCTACCTCAGCTTTGCAACTCTGAGTAGGATTTCACAGTGTGTGCTTAGGAGGGACTTATTAAGTAAAGTGTACTTTATCTAGTTAAATATTTTGCATCTTTCTCATCTATGACTTTGCAAAGGCCTCATGGGTGTATCTCTGGCAATGGTGCTTTGAGCTTTACCTTCCTTAGCTTTGAGCCCTTCCATTCACTCTAATTATTTGCTTCTACAGGGCTTTACCTTTTTCTCTCAAAATCAAGCTTGAGAACTTCTGGTGGTGTAATAAAGGAGTCCAGGGAACTTGTTCTGGCAAAGGAGACTGTCCAAGCCAGAAGCTGGGGAGTGGTTTTGAAATACAGTCTTTAAAAAAAAATTAAAAACAAGAATGTCGTTAGGTTCCACATGTTCTGAAGGAGACACTTCAAAGCAAGGAACTATTGTTGAATCTGAGCATGTGGTCCCACCTCAGTAATCAATTTTTTCTCTACTTTAAATTTTCTTGAAAATGCAAGTGCTGTACTCTCGCTTCAGAGGAAGTTCTGCTGCTCTGTAACCAGCCTGTCTGCACTCCCGAGCTGATGAGAAACAGGAATATTAAACTACTGAGTTTTTAGGAAGCCCCATATACTAACTGCTACAGTCACCATCAGTTTGCCCCAGGATACGGGACATTAAGTTACTTCCATTGCCACCCTTCAGTAATGGGGAAGCTCCAGCAACTGGCCATTGCTGATAGAAGAAAAATTTCAGGTGTCTGGACCTTGGGAGGAGGCAACACGGAGCTCTTACATACTGTCCCATCCTTTGCTTGGCCATGGGATGACCAAACTTGATAAAAATCATAGCTGTGATGTGGTGCCTAGCCTAACCCCACAGAAGGAAGAGGGGGTAGCACCAGCTCTTACTTATACCTCTTTCCATTGGATATTTGCAAATCTTTCTCACTGTTTAGGTAGTACCATGAAGGGCAGGAAGTCACCCTCAGTCCCTCTTCTGCAATGTGAACCTCACATGGGGTGAAATGACACATAATTTTGGCATGAATAGGACTTGAGGTTTATCCAGTTTCTGTTGCAAACAGAAGCACATGATCAGAAATGTGACTTCCTGTTGCTGCTACTAAGAAACAGTGCAGTAATAATTTCTTCTGACAAGTGACATCACTTCCAGAGAAGCAATGAGAGAAAAAGTAAACATCAAAAATATGAAATAAATATCTGTCCATTGGCCAATCTTAGTATTCATTGACTTTTCTTTTTGTTTAAACAAAGTAGACACATTTCTGAACAAACCATCAAGGAACAAGTGTGAATTATAGGTGGATTTACAGAAATTGCCTTCTTCTCTGTCTTTAGTCTTAAGTGATATTGAAGGCACAGCAAAAAATGGAAAGAAGTCTTCCAAATTCAAAAGAAAATGGCCTTATTTTACAGAATGGGAATGTTGATAAATTCTGTGCTTACCGTCATTTAAAGAAACAAGATTATTAAGAAATAAAATTATTTTTGGCCCCAAATGTATACCACAATTATTGTGTGTATATTGAATATCACTAATATGTGAATGTGAAAATTATCAGAAGCAAAAGAAATTGGAGCTGGTTCTCCAACAGCTTCCATCAGCTAGAGGCCGGTGTAAGGTTTGCCTGGCAAAAACAGACATTCTAGAATTGGAAGCATTATATTTTGTGGTATATATACAATTTGCTTTACTTCTTACAATAACTTTTAAGGAATTCTATGTCCGTAACATTTCTCTTTTTTCTAGAAAAACAACACTTTTTTATTTTTTTACTCTGTGTGTTCATGTACACAAATAGAGAAAAAAGCATTGGCACTGGTATCATTGCCCCTTTTTAACTTCCTTAACAAGGTCATCCAGCCTCATTGTGGAAAAGCCTCACTGGGGAGTATTTTAATATTTTACATTAGGTGTGTGGCAATCTCAGCTTTTCCCTTATTAACCAAGGGAATTATGGGCATCACAATGTGTTGGTCATAGCAGGATTAATCAGAGCAACATCAGAACAGATAGTCTCTGCAAGGTTGCTCAGCCCTTGCTGCCTTGTTTCAGAAGTCAAAGTGGAAATGGGGACACTCCTGAGAATACGGAGAGAAGGATGCCCAGGAAAGGCATATGAAAGGCTTTTTAACCCAGTACGTCACTGGGTCTCCCTTCCTGAAGCAGAGGCTTATGAAGAGGCATGATCTTTTATGTGTAACTTTTTTGAAAGAGAAGCATGGAGGGAGAGGAGAAAGACTGGTGACAGCATGGATCCAGCTGGCAAATCAGAGCTGCTTCATGTAAAAAAAAAAAAATGCACCTTTTCTTTGGGAGCTGAAAAAAAATCAGAGAATGACTGAACATACAGATTGTTTTGTGTTTTCTTCAGCCCTCTTCACTCACTGGCAACAAGCAAACATGTTGAGCCTCAGGATTTCAGGTTTCAGACTGGGATTTTGTGCTGGGATTCTCCCTGCAAAGTTCTCAGGTGTTGCTCTGAGTAATCTTGGAGTAGATTACATTGAAGACAACTTCTGCCCCAGTCAACTGTGATAAAGTGCAGCAAAGTTTGCAAATTCAATTCCAATATAAAATTGTCTCTCTAAAGCATCCCTCAGTAGGGACTTTGCCTTCACACTCTAAGAATTTAAAGACAGAGATTTTCTTGGTAAAAATGTCACTTAAGAAACCAACAGGCTTGTCTCCAATCTGAGGCACTGAAATATCTCTCCCCTTATCTTGTAGGTTTTTCCTTTGATCATTTTTATTTCTTTTATTTAAGCTATCACCATAAAAACCACTCTATGCCACCTTTAGTTTTCCTCATTATTTCCCCTCTTGCCTTCCCAGGACAAGAAAAAGTCTTTCTTTTGGCTTTTTCCCACTTTATGCTTCAGAAACCCCAACACAGATACCCTGGCTTCTACCTATGGAGCACCGGCACAGCAAAGGAAAACAGTCACCTTCTGCCGCAGCTCAGAAGATGCAAGAAGGACCAGCAGCAAAGGGGTTAAAGGAAGTCCCATAGCAAAGATATGCAATGCCTTGAAATTTTAAGCACTAAAATCTATAAATACAGAAAAGAATAAATCTCTAAAATTCCAGATATTTCTGGTTGACACAAAAAACTTGGAGGCAGTTATATAGACATTTTTTTTCTAAACCCTGGAATTGGTGATGCCTAGTTCCCTATTTACTTGTGCTCTGACTTTCTGCACAGCTTACTCCCACTTCAGTAAGCCCAGCCGTCCTTCCAGACCTTTCACATATCAATCCCTCTCCCCCATTTCTCCTCCTTTAGCCTCTTCTCCCCTTATTTCCTTTTCACTACCTGCAAAGGAGACAGAAGACATTGCTGCCAAATTGGTGAGGGGAGAGAGAGAAAAGCAGCTCAGACTGCATCTCTCACCTCAGTCCAGCTACCAAATTTCATGGTACTTACACTTTTGCTCCATCAATTTCAGCTAGAGTCAGCCAGCAGGTTCAAAGGTAGAGCAAGTAGCAAGAGAGATTGACATACACTGCAATGACACTTCTAAGGCAACCTGGCTAATTTGTGGCTGATACTACTTTTTGGTTTTAATAGTAATTTTTTAAGCATCATAGGTACAGTTTCCAGGCATATTTTTTACTTTCCTGAAAGTAAAAATGTAGTCATAAAATACACCTCTACCTCTTTTCCCACCCTATCTTTGTAAACATACTGCTATCTGCAAAGTGCCTGGCTGCAGGGGCTCCACTGGTTTCTACCAGTGCCACGCAGCCTGCTTCTGGGTGTTTGTGACTTGCCAAGTTATTGTATCCCACAAATTGGCTTCAGGTGGCTTAAAAAGAAAAAAAATCCAAATTTTGCCTTTCCCTTAATACCACAGCCATAGCTGACTGCAATTTTCACTACTTGATAGCTGCTGAGAGAAAATGTGCCTGCTGGTGAGCTGAGCACCTCACCAGCTGAATGAGACCTGCTCATTTGAAATTGTGAGGTGGGTGAGTCCTTCCTCTCCAAAAAGTGGCTGGTGTTTTTATATGAGATGGTGAGAAAAAAAGAGTTTTATATCTTATCTGTTCTTCATGCTGTTGGGTAATATCAAGCTCCCAGACTCCACCTCTCTTTGCTGGTGGATTGTATGAAAGAGAACAATTGCTCTTGTCTTTAGCACCTGGGAATAGCAGCTTTGAAAGGGGCAAAGAACCCTTATGTTTACCGACAGAAAGTAAAGCTGAGGGAATCTCTTTCCTTTTCCTTCTCTATCAGAGATCTCTGAGAAACTTCTCATTTTTACCTCCCTCCCTCAAAATGGAGGCTCTGGGTAAAAGAGGCATCACCCTTCTGTGATGGAGTTAGGTCACTAGCTAAGGACCACACAGTGCATCCTTCTAACAATGGTAAGAAGAGGCTCCAGAGTAGGTCTTGTCTTTGTACCTGAGTAGACACTGTAACATTCAGGACAATCTGTTTTGAATCAGCTTGCAGCATCGAGTTCCCCTAATTGTGCTTGAAATTCCATGTGCTCAGCCATACAAAAAAAGTCTCTCACAAAAATATGTGTCAAGTGCCACTATGTTGGTTTGCTTTTAATTTCCAATTAGGCAGCTTCTAAAACTTGTTTTCCATTTTTCTGACTGCTCTGATTCCAAGATAGATTGAGCTTCCTCCTCTTCTTTAATGAGACTGTTCTCCCAGTGAGTTACTGTCTGGGTTGTGCAGAGGAATAAATGCGTGATTTTCTCCATTTGTAAAATGCTTCTGCTCAGCCTCAGCCATTTGGCTGGGAGGTTTCTACATCATGTGTCAAGCTGGCTTTTCTTCTCTGACTGCAGAAAACTGCATAGATGAGGTTGAGGGAAAGCACAAGCTTTTGACAGCACACAGAAGAATCCAGCTAATTTAGTTCATTGGGAATTTTTCTACTCAGCATTTTTCTGTTGGAAAAGGCCAACTCCTTGTGGAGGAGTTTCAGCTCCAACAAATTGCTCACTTGAACAGATACAGCCTGAACAAACACAAAGTCAAAGAGACCAGACTCAAGCTGACGGCCGACTGGGTGGTATTTGCACCCCACAACTCTTACATAATTCAAGCTTAAAGTTTAAAAGCTTAAAAATTCTGGGTCCTAGAGTCCTGCTGTCAGCAAAAAATAATGAGAAGTCATTGATGCCTTCATGCTGTTCCAATGATTCACCCGTCCACAAAGTTGTTACTTGCTCCTTGCTGAGCTTTGCTGGCTCATGCTACAGATGTCTGTCCTTATTCTTTCAAGCTTTGGTCCAGTCTGGACAATTAACCATATTGGGGTTCCCCAGTTCATGTTTTCAGCTCAGGAAAGGGGTTCACATTGTTGTAGCAGTCCAAAGAAATTAGATAAAAGAGTAAACATTAAAAGAGCTTTGAAGACATAAAATTAAGAAGTGCCAGAGGGTCACCAGTACAACCTCAGCTGTATGTTTACATGATGGTAGAGGTTTGCTACAGGATCTCATTTGTTCCATGTGGGGTCCCTACACTGGATAACCTTTGCTCAGCTAAAGCAGCATGGTTATATAGTTAAACATGCTGTAGTCCTTGGGTCAGATGCAAGTAGTTTCAAAGCAAGAAGCATTTCCAAATTTTGCCATCCTCTGAATGCCACAGCTATAGCTGACTGCTATTTCTAATGTTTCCACTTCTTGATGACTGTAGACTCATGGCTGTGAATGAGTGGGTGGCTGTGGGTGAGCAGCTTTGCACTGCTATTTATGGAAGTGAAAGGCATGTGATGAAAAGGAAAAAAAGTCTATTGCAGTGATGCAACTGGTTGAAAGTTCCACAGTGGGCTGGATTACATCCCTGCCCAGAGCCCTCATTTTGTGTTGGCAAGTAGCTTGAACATGCTCAGAGGCTAATGAGGCTACTTCTGCTAGTGAGTGCACAAATTAGATTCTGCAGAAGTATAGAGTAAATGCAGGTGAAACTAATGGGATCTGTTATCTAAATATAGAAAATAATATACCCTATTAAATGTTATTTAAAAAATGCAAGCTGCAACTTCAATTAGGTGCCAAAAATGAGAAAAGATTATTATAATGAGTCGGCCTCTTGTCAATGCTACTGGAATAATACCAGCCTTTTGATGAAAACTGTTGTGTAGCGTCCAGACTCCACGGCTTCCCAATTCCCCACTGAGACAGGAGGCAAGGGAGGGTCATCAGCATTCAGGATTCAGAAGAGTTTGAGAGGAATGTGCATGATGTGAACTAGCTTTGAAAAAAATAGTCTGTCCTCATGTAAACACAGGCAGCATCATAAGACTTAAAGGGTCATAACTCAGCTTGAATTAAGACAGATCTCTCTTATTTAATATTTAGTGTTGGGAGGATGAAAGAAGAATTGCCCTAGAAAAATCAGTTTTAAAATTCTGCTGGATGATAAGGTTTCACTTTAGAGATAAATAGGGATGTTCCTTTCTTTGCTTTGCACTTCAAAGATTTACATACATGACAGGGAGCTGTTTGCTGATTGCAAGTCAGTGTGATGGAAAAATAGCCACCAGTTTGCTCCAGAAAGTCATGGGAAGAAACAAATAAAACAAATGACACAGGGAATGTTTGATGTTTTTTAAGAGCACAATGTGGCTGAGTACCCACTAAGAGTAAGGCAGTGGTCTACTAGCTTTATGGTTGCTATATGCAAATTTTTTTAGTCAGAATATTGTAAGGAAAAGTAAGGAAAACAAACCAGTGTTTTCAGAAAATGGTTTGGAGGGTTTATCCCTAGACCATGCTCACTCCTTCATTTTGTCGCTTACTTCCTATCTCCCAGAAGCAAGTACCTGCTTATTTCATAGATAACCTGAGGATTACTATTAGTATTTTTTCTTCTTACTAATATCTCTTTTCTGTGAAAGCACTGATGTGTACTAGGCACTTTACATACAAACAAGAAAGCCAGTTAGTTTTCCTAGAAACTTGCAATCAATTGGGGTGTGCCTGAAGTAGTGTAAAATGAATCTATCTGGGCTGTACTTATTTATCTGTTACTAGTAACAATTTATCTTTCATGCCCAGCTGTGACAGGTCTTGTTTTACAAAAACTAAAAATGTAGTAGGTGATCCACAGCGGAATCTAAGCATGACCTGCAGCTGGAATGGTATATTCTGGGAGAAAACAAAACGACCAAACAAACAACAAAATGCAAAAAAAAAAAAGTAAGAAGAAAAAAAATTGTTAGATCAGTCTTGCCTGGTACTTTTTCTTGCCATTCACCCTCCAAACTCTGGCCATCTCAGAAACCCATCCAAGTAGACGCTTCTATAGCCTGCCAAATGCTTGTGTTAGAAGGAAGTGGAAGAAGCAAATGTCCCAGTGCTGATGGAGAACCACTGGGAAGGAGCGAATCACAGAGAGCCCTGCACAGATGCTGGATGCTCTGAGCGTCCCATCCCCACCAAGAATATTGGTGGCTACAGCCTGTCATGCTGAGCCTGTGGTGGGTGCTCCAGGTTTGCATAAACAAATGGTGAGGAAGTTCCTTCACCCTGAAGGTGGTAAAATAAGGAAGTTTCTTGCAAAGTCTGTATAAGAGAAAAAAATTCACATCCTCTTTGGCATTTTAAATTACGTAAGGCTCTACTCTTCCCTGATACCATTTTAGGGAAAGATGATTTATCTTCCTTGGGTAGACAGCTTAGGTTCTTTTTTACTGAACACATTGGCTGACACAGCTGCTCGAGATAGCTATTTTCATAGTACACTTGCAGGCATAGTCTTTTAAACAATAACATTTGAAAAGTATGCATGAAGAAGAATAGGTGACATGTTTTGCTGAAGAAAAAGAGCTTTCTTTTGATCTGGCTGTGAGCTTAGATCCATATGAAAAAAATGTGTTCAGTCTTTCTAACTGCTGTACTTTTTCCCTGTATATCCACTGCTTCAGAATACAGTTTTGCAAGACTGTGATATCCAAAACTGGGAGTCCAAAAGTCTAAATATATGCATATTTCTGATGAAACATCCTGATAATTGTATTTTACCTGTACACAATTGAGCACAATAATGTCTGCTTTAGAGACAGACTGTGGGTACGTGAGGGTGGCATTTGCTGTGTACGGCTCCAGTTGACCTGCCAAGTCTTTCATTTGTCTTTAATACATTTTTCAGGTATGGACAACTAATTAAATTTAGATATAGAGATTTTTCTTTATTGATATTCCTATTGGCTGCATATATTGTATGTGTATAACACTTCAAAAGATAGATACATATGCACATACTAAAGACAAATAGTTAATGTTATATTACATATACATAATAGATTTATTAATATAAAATACTTTCACTGTTTTTTGGTTTCCATACAGATTTATGGTCAATCAAATGGATTAAAGCCTGTGGCTGCTGCATAGAGGAGTAGGCAGCTGCTCAGTATTTATTTTTATCTTCATTGCTGAAAAAGTTGACCCACTGCTCATTAAATTAGTCCTCATTCTTCCAGTAAGCACAGGCTGTCTCCTTCAGCAGGAGTTCAGGTTAGAGATATTTGGAAGTTTTCCAGCAACACCCAGGGTTTTTTCTTTTTTATTTTTCAGAAAATGTATGGATGAGCCTGAAATGTTTCATTCAAAAGAAAAAAAAGTATTTTACTGAATCCAAGTGACCATATGTATTCACACCTCACACCTCCACCCTCAGCATTCACACCTCACCACTTCCTTGGATTTCTTTGAGTATCCTCAGCCTCAGTTTAATCTGCCTGACATATGGGCTAATTATATTGAAAGCTAATGATCCCTGTGCCTTAGGCAGTCTGCCATTAAGCTGAGAACCCAAACCACAGTCTGGCTGGCAGGTCTTCCCCAGGAACACCAAACCTGAAACTAGACCATTTTTGCCAGAAAACTCCTTCCATCAAAAGCCCACCATTTCCCCAAGGGTTTGAAATTTTGAAAAAAGAGACAAGAAATTTTACACAGAACAAATCTCTTGCTTTTTAGTCGTCTAGTCCACACACACTCTGATAAATCATCATGTTAACCCACAACAACTTTATATTAATATTTGCCTTTTTCTATTATGTTCATGGAATGACTGACTCTATGAATACATCTATATATATATATATGTATATATATGTGTGTGTGTATGTAGGTGCACACACAAATTAGATAAAACATGTTGTCTGTGATTAGGTAGATTCAGTTGTGCCTAGAAGGGCAGGGATGGAATTCTTCAGATAGTTCTTGGCTTTGGTATTTCTTGGCTCCTAAATGTTTTAGTTTGCAGTCTATTTATAAAGTTAAAAAGTTATTTTAAAGATGTGTTTTAGTGGAAAGTCTAACAACTAAACTACTTGTAATTTTTCAGTAGATGTTCTAAAAATATCTTAGTTGTGTATGTCATGTGGACTGCAGAGTTTTGCAATAGCAAGGGTTAGTTCTTGGGTAGATTGGAGTTTGTTAGGAATTACCAAAGGTAGTATCAGGTTATAAAATAATCTGCATCCCATGATAATACTGAAGGACAACTTTAGATTCCTTTAAAAACTGAATACATTGACTGACCTTCATTGTATGCATTTGTCTCTTGGATCTGCTCTTTTATTCTCTGAAGAAATAAGGGATCTGGTTATTCTGGGCAAAATAGGGACAGCAACGAGAAAAACCTTTGAATTAAAATGGGACTTGTACTTCTGTTCTCTGCTTCATTTGCATGTTAATTGGAAATGCAGCAATTAAGCAGAGACGGGAACTTTATTACTTGGGGTATTACATATAGTTCACTTTTAAAATACTGTAGTTCTTTACTGTTGGGTCCTTGCTCTGATATTTGAAAAGTCTTTACATCCTTAAATCTGTTGTGGTTATGTTTCATTTCATATTTTTTCTTGTGTGAAAAAGTCCTTGTTATGAAGGTGGGGCAGCTCTAGAGTGTAAGCTCTTCAGGGCAGGGAATGGTCTCTTAACTCCACATTGGTACATCGCTGTTGCCTTGACCTGGTCAAAGGCTCAAGATACTGTGCACTATTACAATGCAAATAATAAACACTACTGAAAAATAAAGAGTCTGTTCAGTCAATTGGAGTCTTACCCAAGTATGAACAGAGGGAAATTAGGTGTCAAAGTCAATGCTCTCCATTATGGGTTCTTTAGCACAAAGTGACAATTTAAAATAGAATGAGTTTTGTAAATTAGCCATGCAGCTACTTGATAATTTGCAGACTTTAGAAGATGTGCTGATGATAAATATGATGACATGTCTTGTTAACAATAAATAGTGAGACCGTACAGATTTACCAAACAAAGGAAAATTCCTGCTCTCTGACTCTGCCCTAAAGGGCTTCTGTAAACTGCAGATTTGCTAAAGCATACAGTGTAGTACTTCTGTAAATGAAGAGCATCTAATCATTCAATTCACTACATGAATTAACATATAGGTGACTGTAGAGGGCATTGGTCTTTTTTTCTAAAAAAAAAAAGAGGTTTTTCTAAGCAGTGAGTTCATGTGTAGTAGTGATTCCAGCTATCTTAGAAAATAACAATGGAACTTTATGAGCTGAATCAGCTCACTAAGTATTTATTTTTTTGTCATTTGATGCTTCTTGTGGTTATGGGACCAGAGTCATCTCAGCTGAATATGTATTGTGGGTATATTGATAGTATGGATAGCATTTGTCAAACTGCCTTGAGAATAGTGGTCCAAATGCATTCAGCAGGATGGATGGCCTATTTCTGTTGTGAGACAGACAATTACACAAGGGCAGGAAGCAGAAGATGATAAATATACAAGGTAAAACCTGTTGTAATGAAATGGCAGAGATTGCTGTTCAGAGCTGGTGCCGAACGACAGAAGAGTCTCGACTGAACATTCACTGAATTCTTCTTCCTTCCAAATGGAACTTTTTGTCATTAAAAAGTAAGAAATAAAAGAACTGCTGTAAGTTGTCTTTGACATTCTACTTTTGGAGGAGAAGTGTTTTAGACATTACTGTGCCTACTCAGAACAACTTTCTGATTGCCTAGATGATCTTTTTCTGATATGGAAAAATCTTCTAGGATCGCTGTTGTTCTCCTTCACTTGCAGGTTGAACTTCCTGTAACAGTAGTCCGTATGAACCCAAGGAGCTAATCTCCTTATAACTGATTGTTTTTTAAGTGATACTTCCCCACTCTCATCCCTTTTCTTTGGACATGATGTACCAAGACCTGGTATGTGGCCCTTACTGTCTGGGTGTAAAGAGGTGCTACCTGGATGGTTCCTAACTCTTCCCCTTATCAGTAAACATGTTTGTCACACTGCTGAGACCATCATTGCTTAGACTGTCAGTATAAGCAGCTGGGGGAACAGCTATAATTGCTTTTTAGTGGCTTCGTTGTTAGCTGAGAGCAGCTACTTGTTCATTTGCAGATGTTGATTCTTTGTCCCAGGGGCTCCCTGGGACATATGTTCCCCCTCGTCTCTGCCCTGCAGAACCCACGCAGCTGCAGCAGTACAGAGATGCAGGGCTTTATTTCACTCAAAACTGGTTGATTTGGATCTTCTAGATGGAGGCAGTGATGTGAAATTCGATGGTACAGGCACAGTTCTAGATAACTTGGAGCTGAATCTGGGGGATGTGAGTGGCCACCTGAAAGCCTATTGGGGATTACAGCAGCGTCTTCAAGTCCCTGTAGTGTGTTGCTAGGGCCTGCAGCTGGGGGTATTGCTACACCCTCCACTGCTCTTCAGCATTTATAGGCAGGTAAGGCACTTGTTTGTTTAACCTGCATCTACCTGGGGATTGCAGTGGTTCCCTTTGGAAACACTCATTGCCTCCACAACCTGTCCTATTGCTGCTGCCAGATGCTTGTTCCTAAAAACCAAGCTAGAAACTGGTGTTAGAGCAACAGCCTCCTTCAGTGGCTCATGCATTGCAGAGCCAAGTGGTACACGTGCTGTAAGACATGTTTTGCCTGTTGGTTTGCAAACAAATTTAGGATGTTAAGGCTTAAAAGGCTTAAACATATAAAGGTTGAGGTAATTGTGAGTTGTTGCCTGTGGAGGTAACCTTTCTCTTTGCAATGTTTTGCCACTGCTGAATTTAATCAAGAATATTAGTAAGAAAGAAAAACAAAATCCCAACTGGGAAGAGCTCATTCTACACATCAGGAAAGTCTTCAGCTCTGGTGCCCTGCAAGCATGAGGCAGCACAGAAGGATGTAAAACTGGGATGCAAATGAAATGTGGAGCACAGGGAAATGGAAACAACTAGCTTGCTTTTCATGCCATTGCTATAATTCTGTGAAATGACTGAGAACCCATGTTGGCAAGTAGCAAAAAATTGCTATGAATTAAAATAAAACAAGGGCAGCATGCAATCATGCTGATGCTGATAGAAGTTGGCAGGTCATTTAATGAAATCTCCCGGTATTACAGCAGTAGTAAACCAACTTGTTAAACTTTTGAAAGCAAATTGGATGGTTTTTAAATGAAGTGAAAACGCATTTAAGTGATGAATTAACTTACTTTGTTTGAATGGACAGTACAGTGCTCAGGTTATTTTTCAAAATGCAGAACCAACAAGATGTTATTTTTAGTGTTGCAATAAAAAAAATGTTCAAGTTTTGTCTAGTTTGGAAATTGTTGTAATTTAAATGGAGGCAATTAGTGGTGTGTGAAAATGTACCACCCAAAAGGAAATGCATGGAGCTATGGTTTTCTCTCAGTGCAATGAAGTCTGATTTCAGTGTTGTCTTGTGCTCTGGCAAGTTTTTGACTGGTTTGTGTAAACACAAGGTTTAAAATACTTCAGTGTCTGGTCCTGGCTGAGTAAATTCTTCATTAATGCCTTCTATATTAAGTGTGTCTGGCCCCCCACCATGGGGGCTGAAGTGCGATACTTTGCAAACAGCTGAGAGCCTTTCTAAGACATTCCTTCACTTATCTGTGCACTTCTCGTCCATCAGCCTTCACAAGGGCATGGCTGTGGTGTGGCTCCCTCCCTTGCTGGGTAGGTTAAGTCTGAATTTCAGTTGAAGTCCCAAGAGAGCAAAACTTAAACCAGAAAATGGCCATGATTCACATCAGACTTCTAGGACACAACTCTTCTGTTATACTTTCTTCAACCAGGAGAAGGAGATTCTTTTCTGCTTTAAATTACAAAGTAGTGATGTGCCTTTTGTCTTAATAGCAGAAAAGGCAATCCTGGTGGGACTGAGGCTGTTGTGGCAGATTAAAAGAGCCCAGGAGAACAATTGATGAACGGAAAGAAAATTAATGTAAAGCCCTTGTGACTCTGTATTGAGTTTGTACAGGGGAACACAACTTGCTCAGCAGTCAGCGTTAGAAGATCACCTCCAAAACTAATATTTTATCAAAGCACCATAGTGGAGGGTTATAACAGTAAAGGGTAATTTCTCTCTTTTGTTTTCACTTTCTTCTGAATTGTGATAAAAACACTCAACCTTTCATGACCAAACACTGACAAAAATGGATAAAAGGCAGAAAAAGTTTTAAGTTAGATTAACTTGAAACTGTTCCAACTACTTTTAATGTTTTATTAACTGCTTTAACAAAATATTTCAAACTGGAAGCAGAAAATTGCTTTTTAAAGAAATTCAGACTTGAATGCTTCCACTTTTTTTTTATTTTAAGTAATTTGGGTCTTGATCGGAACTTCCCTGTGCAAAGTTCCCAGTCTGATGAGTCACATACTCTGCAACGAAGTATTTCCCTGAAAAATCCAACCCCAGGTTCAAGCATACTGACTGATAAGATGTTCTACCCTTCAGATTAGCAAATAAAACCTGATAGTACTTTATAAAGCAAATGAGTCATCACTCCTTTTAATCACCATGTCTGATCTGACTCTGTGGTTTGCTGAATGCCTTCAGCTCTGAGTCAGTGGCATTGGAAGATGTGCAGAGCATTGTTGGGGGTTCGAGGCCTTCCACTTCATACTGGTGTTGCCATCATCATTGCTGAGACAGTAAAACTGTTCGCTGGCCACAGCTGTGCAAGACCAACTGAAAGCCACAGATTTGTTCCAGAAGTCTCACAGATAGAACTGGTTTGTACAGCTGTGCCTGAGGGAATAATCTGAACCTTTCTCTGGGTGGTTTTATGCCAGAAGAAAAGGGTCCGCTTTGCTCTTTGGGCAAAACCACAGACAGTGACATCGCCCATGGCTGCTAATCTACACTTAAGAGTAAATCCATCCTCAGGTCTGAGCCTGGTTCAGCTGCTGCACTGGGACAGTCAGGTGGCAGGTCTCAGCCTCAGTTCAGGCTGCGTGGAGTGCATCTTTGCGCTTCCCAGATATGCAAGGAAAGAAGAAATTGCTTGCTTTTTTCCTTTCAGGGAAAAAAAAAAATACACCTGGAAGGAGCTTTTATTTTTTATATTTTTCTTTGTGGAATGGCTTCATCTTCACATGGCAGCATTCCTGCACATCTAGTGCCTGCCAGTAATATAAAGAGGGTGGTAGCAGTTCCGTGGCCACTTCGATGAGTGTCTCCAATGTTGCAAAGCAAAAATCTCTGCTCTGCAGAAAAGCATTGGTGCACATGACACCATGTACCACATGTACAGAGAGGCCAAATTCCCCTGTCCCAAACAGTAACCAGGTAAGGTACTTAAGATACTATATAAGTGCAGATAAACACCTTTGGTGTCCAATGATCACAGAATGAAGAATTCAGTGATTTCACGGATCTGGAGCTGAATTCAAGGCAGGAAATTGACTACAAAGCTAAATACTTCCAGAACTAAAGTTTTGTGATTGTTTTGTTCAGTTGACTTAAGTGGGGCTATGAGATTTGGGTGAAATCTTTTACCTACAAGATGTCATAACAGGATTGGTCCTAGTTATTTACTCTGTTTTATGTTTCCCCACCTATATTTTGTGAATTCTTCATCACAAGTGAAACAAAATGAATAAGCTTTAAACCAAGTTACTGCAGTTGAACAACAGGCATGGATAGAGGTAGAGTACAGCTTTTAGAGTACTCTAGATGTGCTGCTGCTGCTAGGAAAATATCTGTTCAGATTAACTAAACAGCTGTTAATAAGTATTAGAGTGATGGCAACTATATATTTCAAAAGAAATGTCTTTCACTCTGCAAAACACAAACTTTTTCCTTTCCATGGGCAGAGTCAACTGCAGTCTGAGTTAATGCCAGTGGTAGCCATGCAGGTCCTGTGAATTAAATCCCAGGCTGAGGAGTGATGTCATTCCCTCAGTTCTTTTTTAATCTCCTTTTTGTCCTGAGAGCAGCCAT
>JAOXXN010000395.1:34099963-34110720 GCA_026770055.1 Myrmophylax atrothorax
AGTGTGTGTATGTGTGCGTGCGTGCGTGTGTATTCACGCGTACATACAAACATAATCGTATTCACGTTTGAAGACAGCGACGTAAGTAAGAGAGTTTACATGTGAACTGGCGTGCATGAAATCAAGCTCCTATACAAACAGACCTTCGAACAGCCATCCATCCATTCATCTATCCTATTTGTTACGAAAATACTGTTAGTTATGTTGTCCGAAAACCCCGTCATCACTGACAGAATGAGGGGATCACTGCAGATTTTTCACAAAAGTCATGTTTAATATTATATTTGAATTTTTGTTTGCCTACAGACCAGATGTTATCATAGAGACACATTGATTTATAGGTGTGATAACAAAACTCAGTCATGTACATTGCAGGCAGCCAAATTCAGTCAGTTACATGTGTTGTATCCACACAGTGAACAAGAAGTAATTCAGAAATCAATTCAGTGCAGTTTCCTTAAGAAAGCCCTGTTTGCAGATGAAGTGGCTCCTGCCAGCCCCATTGTGGGAGACCTGGTGTTCCTCTTCCTCCATGGCAGCAGCAGTGGCAGTGGTGTCCAGCTCTGCTCTTATCTGCCCCACTTCGACCCATGCCTCCTCTCATTCATCCCCCTGCTACCATTTTGGTCATGAATATTAAGCACAGAGGAGAGAATCATGAACTTGGCCAGGAAAGCATCGTTAATGACCTTGACAAGTATGGAGATGGATTGGGAAGGATAAAGGAGAGAGTGGGAGGAGAGGAAGTCGAGACAATAAATAGGCTAGACCTGCTGTTACCATGTTAATCTCTAAAGGGTTATTCAAGGGAATTGCTGCATTAGTTCATACTATACCTAGATCCTTTCCTTATTTCTGCGCTATTTTTTCCTTGATACTGACATTGTATTTGTAACATTTTGTATATTTATTATAGTTACAAAAATAAGAAATCAAAATACAATTTCAGACATATTCAATATGATGGTGGATGGGAAATACACAACTTAACTCATTAAGTAATACAATTGCCTGATAATATAAAAGCTTTTAGTTCACTCACTATTTTTTAATTGAAGATGACTATGTAATTGCATATCACTTAATGTGACCTCCAGTTGTTGTTCCAAAATAGACAATAGTTTATTATATTATTGCTCTATAAGCTGCTTACAGCAGCTATTATTTTTAATAATAGTCTCATTAGATGCCTTCCTGATTCTACAATATTTCACCTTTGGCTGTTGTATTGCTTTGTTGACTATATTGTTTTGAGAAAGATAATCATGATGCATACAGAAGAATCTGTTTGAAGAGGATTTAAAAGGGGATCTGAAGTTTAGGGGAGATTATATTTCCATTTGCTGTAGGTAAATTATGTCTTTTATCTGTGGGGTAGGAGATTGAATATCCTGAGAAAGAAGTGCATATAAATGACAATTGGTTGCTGCAATGCTAATAAATAATCACATTAATTTAGAAGAAGTTTAAATACTACAATTTTAATATTTTAACGTGAGAGCATGCAGGAGTCCTCCTAAATAAGCAGTACCTTTTCTCCTGAAGTGGGTTATCTGCAAAAGATAGGTGTGATTGGTGGTGATGGAAATGCAATGAGGCTCTCTAGAACAGGAGCCCAGTGTGGATAATCCGCTGCCATAAACACTTACACATATTGTTGACAGCTGCTCAGAGTCATAATTTGCAGAATTACTGGTGGTTATTAATAAAAGAAAAAAGAAAGTTGAGATCCCAAATAGTAAAAAGCAGAACTATAGATAAATCTTAATCCTTTAAAAAAAACTGTGGTGCTTTTTTTTTTTAGTAACAGTGTCCAGTTTACTGAATGACAGCTCACCTGAAAGGAAGTTTTATGTTGGAAACAAGGGACTCTTGAGTTTTAGGTGGGGAAGAGGCACCCTTGAGGAGTCCCAACGGATCTGCATTTGAGGGGAAACTCTCGGCAGTTGCCTTTAGAACCCTGTTGAACAGAGGAGTTTGGCAGCCAATTAATTCTAATTTGTTTTTTCTATTTTTGATTCCCTGGGAGCAAGTTGCTGGTGTTTCCCCCAAAAGCAAAGTGGAGAATAGCAGCAGCTCAGTTGCAGTGTGGTCTGACTCACTCCCTAGCTCCTGGCCTCATGCTGTGGATCTTCCCAGCCCTGCTCACCTCTGCAGCCTCTGCTCACCTAACTGCCATCCCAGCCTAGCGAGGGTTTTTAGGAAAGCAGGTTTTACAAGATCAGGTTGGTAGGCACCACTCTGCAGGCATTGAGCTTGGCTTTGTGTTCAGCATGTTTTCTGCTTGAAGCCTATTTCCTCCCACTGCTTCAGCACCACAGAAGCCTTTTAATAACAGCTCACAGTGCCATGGCAGTGGGAAGCATGGACTGGCAGCACTGTGGTATGGCAAAGGCCTTTGGCTGGCTGGCCTCCACCACCATTTCCCCTCTGTGCCCTGTGTCTTGCTAAGAGATGGCTTCTTTGACGTGTTCTGAGCACGCTGTGGGAAGAGCTCCGTGGGAGAAAACTAGGAAAAACCCAATAGCTGCAAGATTCTTGCACTGTGTGTCATCTCCACCATGTGTTCACAATTGAGCAAACATAATCTGTCTGGCAGATTACCCAGGACACTGTGCCTGCAAGGAAATGGGCCTCTCCTTGGCCTATGACTGTATTTATGTGCAGTGTTAAGTGTATTTAGTTAGAGATCAGTCATGGATTTGTCATAGTTCCTCATCAGGGAACAATATCCTTTTCACTTGTGGTGTCATCTAAGGAGACATGCCCATGCTTCTCTCCTCACCATAGTTGTGTACATCAGCAGGCAGAGCAGCGAGCCAAGGACCTGCCACTTGATACCCACTCCCTGCCAGCCATGGGCAGGCATGGTGGCAGCTCAGGGAGAGGAGCCATCACTCCCACCACGTCTCTTCCCACTGCACTGGAGCTGGCACGGACGAGCCAGGCAACATGCAGAGTTCCCCTCTGCTTGCTTCCAGCAAGTCCTCTACACTGCCCACATGACTACAGCAGAAATCATGCCACATATACAAAACCAAAAACTTTTCATACTGCAATTTGTTCTTTCCTACCCCTGAGGCATTTGTTAGCAAACAAGACACCAGTCTTTGAGTGGAGAGACAATGGTGTGGTTCAGCTCCTGCTGTGGAGGTGCACTAGAAATGGCACAACAGCTGGGGCTCCCTGTACCCCCCCTAGACCATCCCTTAATTTTATTATTCTGCTTCAGTGACATTTATTTTGCTGTAAATGCCCAATTTCCTATACAATACATGCGTTTTACAAAGGGATTAGTAAGCTAGAATTATGTACTGTGCAGAAGTTCTTTGGTCTGAAAACACAGACAACCCATATTTGCCTTTCAGCCTTCACTAGCTCTAGACATTCAGTGACAACCAGCAATAATATTTTTAGCCACTGGCATTCACATCTTTGGCTGGAGCTAACTCACTAATTTGATGAAGAGATGCTCCTTAAATCAGTTGACACCATGTGCAGTAAATTATGTATAAAGGCAATGAAAACAGATAAAAGAGAGCACTGGAGTGAGTCTCTGGTATCAGTATATTGGAGCTGATTGCTGCTGAGAATTTGTCATTGCTGAAGTTTGCATTATATTTAGTGAGCAAAGAGGTGGTATATGTTGTCCAGCTCATCTCAGTTTTACACGGCCATTTTAGACACCAAACCTGTCAGGGCTTTGTATTATTAAGCTTCTTAAGAGGATGCCCTCCCTGTTGAGCTTCTGTACACATTCTGTGTTTGCAAGGGATCCCGCCAAACAACTGTCTAAACAGGGCCCAGGCAAGGTAGGTACCCAGGGCATAAATAAAATTTCATTTATGATAAGCTGTAAATACTGCTCTGTCTTAGCGATCTGAACTGGTTTGGCTGAGTTGTTCTGCCCCAAGTCTATTAAGTTTAATGCTTCTGTGTGAACACTCAGAGTTTCCATTAAATATGTGTATGTCTGATCCCAGGCTGACACTCTTGATACTCCAAAAATAGTTTAATAAATTGAAATTCCAAGATGTATCATCATAAGCCTGTCTCTTGAGTATCAAATCTGCCATGTTATGTAAAAAATATTGGTTATATAATGGGATTTTTACCAGTCTAGTGACATAAATGCAAATATTAGAGCATTATTAGGAAACCGACCGCTCTGACTTTGGATCTGTTATGCTGGAAGTCAGAGAAAAAGTAGCTTATGTATATATGGGGATTTAGATGCTGTAGCTTCAGAGGTGTCTGACAACTCAGAGTTAGTCTGGGGGGGTTCTTCCAGATAAATGTAAATACATTTTAAATGCCACTGAGGAAAGAAACTGGAGTGTGATAAGAACTTTGAGCAACTCCAAAGTTTCCTTCGTCATGGCCCAAACTTAAGTCGCTGCTGCTGGTGGGATTGGAGATATCCCAAAACCCAGTGCTTCTTACCTCTTGAAAATAGGTGGAGAGAGAGCTGGGGAGCTGTAGTCCATCTGTCTGCTGGAAGGCAGATTATGATTCTGGGCTAACAGAAGCTGAAACTCACTAGCAGGAAGCCATACGGAAGAGCAGCAGGCATTTCCTGCAGGCAGAGCAGTGTTCATACATGCATCACAGCCAGTTGTCACCAGTGGTCAGGTAACAGTGCCAGGCCCTAGGGAAAGGCTGAATGGGGACCAGAAGCTTTGAAGTATGGGAGCATGTAAAAAGTGGTGTTGTGAGTTACCTGGAAAAGAAAGGAATGAAGTATGATGTACATAGAGTTAAGTGCATTGTTTTATAACTGAGAAGCTGATTTTGAGATTGTACAGCTTCCTGAATGCCCTAAGTAGGGTACTATCTAAAATTACACAGCCTGATGTTACTGACCATCTGTCCCCATGGGCTTTCAAATCAGAAGAGCATCACTTTTACTAAGAGCAGGCATCTGTATGGTGCAGGATTTAGTAAGTGAATAAGGTGAACCTTCTGACTTTGAGCCTGAGGTAAAGGCAACTGAAAAAATAGATGCAAGGTCAACTTCACAAGTTAATGTAAGTGAATTAAATACTTCAATTTCACTATTTTCTGGGTTAGTTGAAGTGGGGCAGACTGTAAAAAGCTGATGTGCTCTTTTGTGTCTCTGGTTCAAAGAGGCAGTTTTCCCAGTAGCACTGGCATCCCTCCAGTTTACACTGTCACAGCACCTTGAGTTTTAGGCACACCTTAGAGAATTAAATCTCACAGTGCTCTGCCAAGCAGGTAACTCCTATCCTCCTCTTATGGATGGAGAATTGGCATATTCAGTAAAGGAGTAGAACGTAGAAGCTGGAGAGAAAGAAACCGATGGGGAGGGAGTAGTGAAGGTGCTTTGCAGGGAATTCTCAGTATTGCACATATGTGTCCTGGGACAGAGAACTACCTGCCTGTGAGGAAGTGGATCATATGTCCAAAGTAACACTGAAAGCTGTAGCATAGACTGGTCAGGGTCACAATACCTTCTGTCCCTGGGCTTTAATTAGAAATCAGTTCCCCCCAAAATCTATAGATGCAAGTAACCAGAGAAAAGGATGACTGTTCTTGCTGCCTTGCAAACCTTGTTCTGCGAACAGGGCTATGTGTATGGGCTTCCTACATCCATGTGAAGTTTCCCTGCTGCCTTCACTCAAGCCACAGGGCTCCAGGGCTTCCAAGCCTGCATAGTCCCAGCTGGGCTTTCAGCTTTCCCTGGCAGTGAGCTACCTCAGTGCTACGATGTGCATGCTACAAAGTGCTGTTTAAAACATGGCATAAAAGTGCTATTAATGCTTGGAACACTGCTGGATTTTTTTTTCCTCTTGTACAGGATATGAAAAGAAAAAAAAAATTTTTTGCCCTGTAAGATTAAACAATCATCATGGTTTTAAGGGCTTAATCTGCTGGCATGCAGACTGCTGGCTGATAAATCTCTGAGTGTAATTGGATGCAGCATCGGATTCAGTTGTGTGGGCTTTCCAGGGGCTTTTTGTTTATTTGTTCATTTCTTAACACACTGCAGCATTGAATTGATCTGTCCTTGGAAATGCCTTTGGGGGTGAAGCTGTAGCACTGCGTGCTCCCGGGTGGGTATTCTGGCAGCACCTAGCTGGAGACCCCCGCGCGGGTAAGGGCAGAGGGAGAGGCTGCTCGTGTATGAATCCGTGCTATTGTTTGAGGCACACATCTGCCTTAAGAAATCGCACGGCACAGGCCGTTACTTATTCAGATGCAGAAGCTCCTTCCGTCCCACAAGACGGCCCATTCAAGTCACATGCCAGAGGTCTCAGCAGAATGGGCTGCAGCTGCTTCAAATCTGCTGTCTAACATCAGAAGCAGTTGGACAAACTGTACCGTGCTGACTACAGTCAGGCTCCCCGGCACCGAGGAGGACAGGGAGAAGATTTGGGATCCCAGCGCTATGTTCTCAGAGGATCTGTGGCTGGAAAATGAGAAAAACTGTGCTGTTGTTCACAAATCGAAGCGAGGAAGAAAACGCCAAGAGCTCCTGGCTGTGGCCCTGGGGGTGAAGGTGGGAGTAAAGGGGGCACTTTTGTGGCAACCTCTGAAACTCTTTGCCTATTCACAGATCACCTCCTTGGTCAGAAGAGCAGCCTTAACTCAAAATGACAACCACTTCAACTATGAAAAAGCACACAATTTTAAGGTAAGCATGACTTCCTATTATTTTCAGCTAAAAAGTTCTGTTGAGATGCCTCACATTTAGGGTTTTGCAATGATGAGGTTTCCACGCATCTATTTATACTAGCTCTAAGAAAAGTGTTGAAAAATGTGTTTTACTTTCTATTTTAAGTTCCCTTAATGGCATTCACAGTATGCTGTTACATAGGGACTTAATCCGAATAATGGTTTTGCTGCTCGCTGCACTACTTGGCTAGCTGTTTAGCTCTTTTCACAGATTCAGTTTTCCTTTTTATTCAGAAACAAAGTACTTCATATGGATTGTCTTTATCTAAAGTGTAGGTACTTTTAAATAAGAAAAGGGCCCCTTTTCAAAATCTAGCTATTATCAGAAGTCAGTAGCATTTTACCAAAAAACATTTTGGACCATTTCTGTTTTCAGAAGTTGAGGGAGCTTGGGAGCTCCTAACAATGAAGCAAAACACAGCGGTGGGTATTGTCTCCCAGCTTTTGTTCCACCACCACATGCTAAGGATATGCTCTCAGGGTCCCACTGAGCTATAGCATGTGAGCTTGTGTTTTCTAGTCAAACTAAAACAAGTTGCTGGACAAACACAGGGATGTTTAAATGGATCGTCTTTTTGCTGTCTTACACATACAAAATCAGATTCTAAGGAATTTTTTTCCCCAAGTGCTGTCTCTGGCAAACTGCAGCAGGGAAGTGACTCAGCTTTGGAAACGGACCTTCCAGGCAGCTTGTATTAAAATGTTTTGCCAAAGGGAATGTGCTGGTTTCAGAGTGTATCAGCCAGTTACCGTATCTAATGCTGTCAAATTACGGTTTGATGCTTATCAGGATAAGCAATGAGAAGAAGAGGCAGTAACAAGTCAAGAAAGGAATGTGTCTCAGCGTTGAAACCTCAGTTTAGTTAAAGCTCCTTGAGGATACTGATCTGGGTCACTGTCAGAATAGTTCAACTCATCAGCTGAACAAGAATTTTCTGATATTCATCTAGGGCTTGTCAAAAAAGGAGAAACACTGATTAAAATTATTTCAGTTAGCAAAAAAAGTTTCACTTCTTATTTTTCTATATATTCTGCTGTGCAGACATTGCTCTCCTCTGCAGTGCTTCTGCTGTAGTTGACAAATCAATAATTTATTATTAGTGAGCAAAGCAAATAATAGCATCCTTTTTCTCATTCCCATTCCTTGACCCAGGCTACAGAAAAGTCAATATTTATCTCTGATCAACACTGAAAGAAATAGGGGAAATACTCTGTGTTTTCTTGCTTGATTAAGCTAACTTTCATTCTTTATGGATTTTGCCCTCATTATCCTTTTAATATCAAAACTATTTTAGTTTAACTAGAAAATATTTTCTCATGACTGAGACTTTTTTTCACTTTGACCCATGCATTCTTTCCTTTTCAAAATTTCCCTTGTTTTGGCTTTGATTTACAATTGGACATATGCCCAGTTAACTTTGCATTTGCACAATCTAACTGTTGTACAGTCTCTGTTCCTTTCTGTTTCAAAAGAATCATAGTTTAACTGGAAAATCGCATGATTAAAATAGTTATTTATTCAAAGGCTTGACAGCAGAAAATTATTGTTTTATCCTATTAAAGGTAATAACAAACCTTAGGGAACATTTTTAAAATAATTGTTCTGAAAAGTCAATCAAAAGTGTTACATTTGCTTAAGGAACAAATATGTTCACTATGCAAATACAGTTAGTTTTCCAAAGGAATGTATTAGAACATTGTTGGTTGTTGAACAAAAAATGTGCATTGTATACTCAGAATAGAATATTTAGATTTAAAACATGTCTAAATTCAAGACTTGGATCTTTTATATATTCCTTATTCATGACATAAAAGAGTTAAAAAATTATTTGAAAAATAATAACTTTATGGGTCTTGGGTCAAAATTCTTAATGACTTTTGTCAGCACTCGGGCTATGATGATATGGGATTTATCTGAAGGCCAATGCTGTTTTGCAGACATTCAAAAAGTTGTCTTTCTCATTTTTAGGTGAATACTGAAACGTATTGTATCATTCATCTCAGTTCCTAGGGATAAAATTTACATATTACACTGTCCCTCATAATCTTGTCATAGGCAATTCTTCATGACCAAACAGGCACTCATTAGCTTCTGTCCGTTAGCCCCCTCCTAAAAATCAAGGGCACATTTTCAGCAAAACTGATGAGATTTTTGTAGATCTTACACCAGAGATCTTACTGGAAGAGAGAAGAAACAAAAAGGAATAAACAGACTCAAGGAATAAATTCAGAGCAAGGATGACTTTCCCTCCATCCTTGCCAAGCTAATACAAAAATTAAAAAGCAATGTTGAAGTTCAGAGCATGAGGGCACCAGGTTATGCCCTTCTGAGCATCCATACTTTCTCATTCAACCTCTCTTCCAAATTTCAAGACACTCAAGGCAAATGAACAAAAAAGATTTAGTATGCAGGCTGATTTGTTAAGCTGGGTTCATCCTGAGCACACCACGCAATCACATGGATTTAGGTTTGGAGCTGGCGTCTGTCTGGCAGGACAACTTTGCATAAGCCAGTGTAGACATACTGTGATTCAGGAAAGAGAATAAATCTCTGAAGCCCTGTTTAGAAAAACACAGAGGTATTTCTCTAGCTATGTGAGCGTCAGTGTAACTGGACCACAAAGTCCTCTTGCGTTAGGATCCAGGAGGCTCTTTCAGATGCACTTTACCTGCCAACTTACCACCAGTGGGGTCCCAGCTGGTGGTGAGGTCAACCTCGTGCCTGAGGGCAGTAGTGTAGAGTTTGGGGACACTCCATGCTCTTTGTTCTAGGCTGGGTATTCATGAGAGGGCTTCTGTGCTGCCTAAAGTGAGCAAATACAGCTGAATAATGTGCATTTACCACAATACTGTGCCTGTTTGCCACCACAGCATGGGCAAATCCCATTGGTAGGCAGGCTAGTGGAGTAAAGGCAGTGATTAACAGACAAGTCAGATCTGCTGGGAGAGAGGAGGCTCTGGGATAAATTCCCACTTGTGTTAAGCACTGCAGATAATACTGCTTCTGAGAGACAAAGGGCTTGGGGGAGACATTTTTTACAGACTTCATGAAGATTATGTATATTCATTTAAACAAAAATAACAGCAGAGTCAGCTTTTTTTCCCTGAAAATGGCTCAGGTTCAGCAGGAGTCCACAGGAGAGTACAAATGTGCCTGTATTCAGGCAAAAGTGTTAAAAAGAATTATTTTCTTTGGAGTACAATGGAAAAGTCTTCAAACCCAGTCACATAAACAACAAAATTGTCTCAGAAACAACACTATATAATGCCAGTAAAAACCCATGCATTTTAATTCAAAGCATTTTTTTGTCTCTTTCTGCAATACTGCTTAAGGCATTGTTTTGTTTTGCCACTGTACTGGCTCTCCTTAAATTTGGTTTCACTTTCTCCCTCTGTGAAGATCACTCAGACACAAACTAAAAGTGAATAAGGTGGCATCCACGGGAGAATGCTACCATTGGACAGAAAAGTGCACCAAAGGGGTGAAGGTGAGAGCAGAAGAAGCCAACAAGAAGAGACATGCAGTGTAGTGTTGTATGAGACTGTCCAGCAGAAGAGAGACAATGAATGTAAGGAATGACTTTTCATTGAAAGAGGCTGAAAGATGTAACAAGAAAATTTCATTGTATAGTCTGAAACATCATAGTTTTGGCTTATTTAAATAAATAGTTCCTTGTAAATTCTTTTAAAACTTGGAATTATGTGTCAACTCTAGCCCAAGCAGCCCAAGCCTATGCTGTGTATACACAGAGAGGTCTTGTACGGACCAGCAATAAAGAGCTTCTGATCATATTTCCAGAAAATCTAAGTCCATGCATAATGATGCAGTTACAGAGAATGGGGCAAAACCTAAAACCCCAGCTCAAAAACCGAAGACCTGCTGTTACCTATCCCTATTTATACAGATATAAGGCCAACCTTGCAGGCAAAATTTCCATTTACCATTCAAAATTGTTCCTAAGAACAGAATTCCTCTGTTAATTCTTTAAAATAAATGTCAAGCCATGAGAGACTTACTTCGAAACTGCACCTTAAGAGACTTTTTGCACCTTCATCTAGAA
>JAOXXN010000395.1:34111404-34125677 GCA_026770055.1 Myrmophylax atrothorax
GGTAAAGATACAGGCATAATTAGTTGTATCTGTAGTTTTGTATCCACCAAAGGTCACACAGTGCATATGACTGAAACTCAGGTCACCAGCTGACATTCCATACAGCTGTTTACCCCCACGAAAAGCCATGTCTGAAATTCATGTTACCCACTCTGCAAAATAAAACGAAATGAGAAAGTATGTGGCTATATCTATTAATGTATCTATCTCAAACTTTATTGCAGTGTCTTGTTTCACAGAGATACACATTTTTCTGAGAGGTAAAGTACCATTTCAAAAAATAATTATGACCAGTCAGACATTCCAGTTTTGACCTTTCACTGTCAAAAGGGAGGAAGAATCACTATTGCTTTAAGCTTCTTCACACAACCATTTGACTGAGTAGCTAGTCAGGAGCCATTTGTAATCAGGCTCACATTTTTATCTCAAAATCAGAAAGAGATGTGTTTATTAAAATCACAATACTTTATCTTCCTGGACTCAAGAGTACAGGCTTGTGTAAGTGTGATCCTGCAGACAAATGGGGCAAATGCTTAGTGAAAAACTTCACAGTGTATCTGAAAAGGGCAATGACCATTTTTTCACTGTATGAAAAGCAAAGAGCAGCTTTCCCCATCCCAGTGGGTGGAAGCCATCCACCCAATGGGTAAACTAGAGCAGAGAGAAGGAAAAGGACACATTAGCAGTGACAGTGTGCATGATTTATATTTTGTTAGGCTTAATTGAGTCCCTGGCCAAAACTAGCTTATACCATGTCCATTCACACAGGCACAGACCTCACTATTTCAATGAAAATGAAATGCTTACTTTACCAGAACACATATTTTAAATAAAAAGGTCTTCCAGTGTAGCCTTTAGAAAAGCAGTGTTGGAAGCAGTGGTGGTGTGCAAAACCTGGCTGTGGGCTCTGTCAGCACACAGGTCATTTCATTCCTCCCTATTTACTGACATGTGGACTGTAGCAAAATGAAGTTTGGTCTGCTGAAAAAGAGTCTACTGACATCTTTTCCCTATGTGAGTTCAGTTTACTTCCTGGAGTGGGGAAGGGTGCTGTTTGCTTTTATCTACAGTTCCTTGGATTATTAGTTTTACTTTTTTACTCCTGGGTTCCTCCCCTTCACTATAGGTAGAATGTCAGCTAGCAAAAATTATTTGTTTTCAGTGTAGTACACAGACCAGTTCTTTTTAATGTTAAGCCTATTGAAAGATAAACTACAAGATCAAAGCAAATTTCTGTTCCCATGGTTTATTTCATCTAGATTTCGGAAGGATGTGGGCACTGTGTGCTAAAGATTTACTCCTACTGAGTCTTCTGTTGTTTATCCATTTCAGTTGTTCCATCTGTCAGACCATCTGTCTCCCAGTGACCCCGTTTCTTTCTCCCACCCCCATTTGTATTACAGGTCCATACGTTTCGAGGTCCACACTGGTGTGAATACTGCGCCAACTTCATGTGGGGTCTCATCGCTCAGGGAGTGCGATGCTCAGGTAGCTTTTTCTGTCATTCTCTTGAAATGCTCAGACATTTGTCCCACCCCAGCCTGTACTCTGCAGGAGTGGGGGCCAGGATGTCTTTACAGAACAAGGCAAGAAATCCTCCTGCAGAAGTTAGAGCATTTTAATTTGCCTCGTTAGCTGGTTTAGAAATGAAGCCATCAGCCCGTGGTTGCTGAGAGTGACATCCTTTTGGTAGCACCTTGGTCCTGTCTGTGCCTTTATGTGTACACTAAAACTTGTTATTTATGGTAAAGTTATCCCTGAATGTTTCTATGTCTTGAGAAACAAACACTGGAAATGGCAAATCAAGCCAGTACCTAGGTTTCATAACTCCTCCTTCTGCCACCAATTGCTGATAAGTGCCCTTGTCTGCAAAAAAGACTGCCACCTGTTTCCCACAAAAAAGTGCCATATATTGCTGCAAGTCTGAAGTATCTCACCTCAAGATAAAACAAAAAAATATAACCTTCATTTTTCAAAAAGGATTAGGTTTCTGGTGCCTCTATAGCTAAGTTGGCATTTTAATAATGCCTTAATTATTTTAAATTTATTTGTTCTTTTGTGGGAAAAAATGATCTTGGAAAAATGCAATAATCATCACATCATGAGCTTTTGTAGGAGCAGTAGTATTTGGTGCATTGCAAATGGGTTTTCATAACTTCTTTCTCCAGATTTGCAATCAGTTCCAAGGGTTGTTTGTCTTACCTCTGTCTTACCTCTTCCTGCCCTGACCTCCGGTCATTCCTGATCTCTGACTGGCACCAAACACATCCAACCCTGACATCTGCCTTCCATGGATGGAAGAAGTGGTTGTTACCTAAAATATCTGCAGGTTGAAGGATCAAAATACCTTTCACGAATGCAGCTTTAATAAGTGCAGTCTCAGCTACTGCTACATTTTGTCTGCCTGTAGATGAATAAGGGTCTCACAAAGAACATGAGGAGGATATTAAAAGAGTAATAGTAGTTTGCTTTTTCAAGCTATTTGATCTTAAACACAAGTGTGCAAAACCTGACCTCACTAATGCATAGTGCTGTATTTGGTCACATGCATAAAATATTAAACTTATGAAAAGGCTTATTTATCTCATATGAAACCTAATACACCCCCTCATTAAATTACCAGCATTTAACTCTAAGGTGACAGACACATTTGGATTTAACTTCACATGTTTGGAGAACAGCACTGTAAGCAATGCAGAGAAGATTCTAACTATAGCTGCTCACATTTGTTTAAATTTCACAGAACAACAATATATTATGCATTAATAACTATATGGAGAAACACACAAACCCCACCCAACTCCATTAAATGTTTAGCTGTGTTTGTATATGATTTTGCTTGATTAATATTTTATAGAGTATAATACTGAAGCACAGTGCAAGTTAATAGAGTCGTGTTTACATTTTTAATAGCTTAATGTTAAGTTAACTCAAAGGTGATGGGCATGACTGGAAAAGCATTAAAACAGGAATCAGAGTTATGTGAGATAATGCAATTCATGATGGTGGTGTTTACTTTACTGAAGCTTATAAATTAATTTGGCTGAATAGTTGAGTCTATTAGAAAAATTCAATTTTTGGAGATGAAGCAGTGATGTTTAAGTTATTAGAAACTCATCCGTTCAACAGAGGGTAGGATTTGACTCTGGAATAAGACACCAAGAGTTATTTGCAAAATGGATCACTTTTTTGTATCATGCCTTCCACAGCATTTTTTTTATGCCTAAACTGACCTGCAGACTAAACACAGGGGAGACTTTAGTCCCCAATGAAGTGATGAGCCAGGGATGGGAGTCTGCTGATGTGGCAGAGTGAGCCAAAATGTGACACTGTAGGAATGTGCAAGGGGGAGTGAGGCATGCTAGCTCAAAGCACTGTCCCAGTTTGAGTGCTCAGGTGAATCTTAGGTTATTCAGCCATGACCAGTGCTAAGCCACAAGACAATCAGCAGAAGATAATCATTACTGTGCCCATTTTATTTAAGACTCATCTAAAATACCAGAAATTAAGTCTCGTGTTCAAATGCAACATCTTGAGCTATGTGTCCAGTAGTGGACCCATCCAGACTGCACCAGCAGTCCCCTACAGCTCAGAGGCATATGAGGGACATCCAGAGTTTTTATAGCTTTTTAACAGCTCTGATGGAGTTCAGTTTTCCTACTGTTTTTACACATTTCCATGCTCATCTTTCTCATCTGCATCCTATTCATTCTATCTTCGCTGACTGATGGGGAAGTTGTGCCCCTTGCTTGACATGGACCAGGGAAATAAATTGTTAGACAAAACCTATCAGCATTAGTATTAATTAATAACCTGGCTAACTTGCTTACAGACTGTGGGTTAAACGTGCATAAGCAGTGCTCCAAATATGTGCCCAACGACTGCCAACCAGACCTCAAGAGGATAAAGCGAGTCTACTGCTGTGATCTCACCACACTTGTGAAAGCCCACAATACCCAGAGGCCCATGGTTGTGGATTCATGCATTCGGGAGATCGAAGCAAGAGGTTTGTGTGCTTAAGAAAGCAGCAGATACAATGAAATGATGAATTGAAATATGTGCTAAACACAAACAGGGTAGTATACCCATGCACACTGAGGACAGGATGAGAGGAGGGGTTTTTTTAGTGTGGGGGATGCATTGCTTTGCATTAGCTAGCAAAATTAAATCATGGCATTTCTTAATGCAATTTCCTGAAATGCTTTCGGAAAACATGTCAAAACATGTATTATGTTCCACTTCTGAAAGGGGTGAACTTTAAAGTGAACTTTAAGTTCATGTTTATGTGTCTTTTTTCATTACTTTATTTTAACATACCTAGGGACACATCCAATTCTGGAGTAATCAGTTTAAATCAAATCCATTATTAATGACCTTTCTGGACATTGTGGGCAAGAGAACACAAGTGACTGAATGACTCAGACAAGTGAGGTCACAGGCTGTGGTGTTTTGTGGGAGGACAAACTGCACAGGGTTTCACATGATGCTCAGTTACTGACTGATGGATCCTGTGGCACAGGCAGCATGTCACAGCCAAAACTCGAGCTTCTGACAGGTTTTTGGTAAACAGACATGTACCAGATTGAAGGAAAACATGTCCCCTCCAATAATCACCTATCCCCTCTGTAATAATCATGTACTTTTACTTTGGATAGCAAATGTGTATGTTGTGCTGCCCAATAAGCCAAATTTTCCTGTTAGTCACAGCTTCAGCACAGGAATCTCATAATGTTGAATTCATAGCATCCCAGTAATCTACATAGCAACACACTGATACTAGCCATAGGGATTTCAAAGCCACATATCATCTACCGAATTGAATCAAAGACTTACTAGTAAATCCCCTGCACTGCTCTGTAAAGCTCTACCAGGATTATATCATCATTGCAGGGACAAATAGAAAGAATAGTATGGACTAAGACAGAAGAGCTTTACTCCAGTGATATAGTAGGAAGCTACATTACATTTGAGATCTAATCAATTACTTGCACATTTATTGATTAAGATAAAATCTGCTGCCTACTCTGTTTTTTTCAACATCTTTATATTTTTCTTTAATTGCCAAATATTCTGATTTTGTTCCTAAGACAACAAAGTGTATCGGAATTTATAAGTAGGTTAACATGGTGTGTAGTTACAATAAGGAATTCTAGGATTAAAATAAATAATGTGTAACTCAGCATGCTCTGCTGGGCTGCCCTGCATTTCATATTGGTGTGGAGCAACAAGGGGAGGGTTGTGCAAGTGAACAGATCTCTTGTGTGAAAGAACTATAGAAGGGATGTACTGATGTGGAGAACAACTGTATCCATCACGGTTTTCGCTTATATAAGTGAAAGCTGACAGCAAACAGGAAAGAAATGTGCTCATAGGGAAGGGCAGTCTTTTACTTGAATTGCTATTTATCATTAAGCAACTGGTAAAAGGAAGAGAGACCTCTAAAGCTTTATTAATTATAGTGAAATCCAGGAAAATCTCCCACATAAAATGAATAAAACATAATAACATCACATGCCTCACCATTAGCAAATTGCAGTATTTTCCTCTAACATAATGAAATCAACCATGTACCAAACAAAATCAGAAGGTATAAATTCTAAAATTCTTTAATCCTTTAAAAAAACAATTTAACATCATCTTGATCTTTCCTGAAATGGTCCAGAGTTTCACATTGCAAGTAACATTTTGCTACATTTAGTAGGTCTGTTGTTCTTGTTTTATTGTTTTTAAGCCTAAATATTTGTTGGTTATTGAAGCTAAGTTAAACAAGAATTTTTTGTTTCAGGTTTGAAGTCTGAGGGCCTCTACAGAGTCTCAGGCTTCACTGAGCACATTGAAGATGTGAAGATGGCCTTTGATCGAGGTACACCATTTTTTACTCTTGCACAATTTTACTCTAAGCTTTCAGTTCTAGGACCTTTCAGTTCTTTTGGGGTTTACATAGGTACCATGGTAATGACACTGACATATAAACAGAAGTACAGAAAGCAATCTGTCTTTTCTGAGTCCTTAAATTGATCTGTAGTTTCATAGGTGGAAGGAATAATTAAACTGTAAGAATTGATGGGTAGAAGGCTAAGCGGATGACTGGATGATTGTTCAACCTCGTGCACAGCCTGGGCCCCTGCTTCAAGTACAGGCCGAGATGGTACCAGGGGAAAGTTCTCTCTTTAACAGACTCAGTGCTTAATCTATTTATGAGTTTAAGGACCAGGAACTCCAACTGGAAAGGTGTTCAGCATGTATCCTTATAGAGAGCATTGCACCACTGTGCACCTGATTGCATCTGCACAACAGATGAGAGGAGCATTGAGGAGATTGGTTGTACAGCATATTGAAAAAATAGTAATTAAAACACTGCCTGATTATCATCTTTGTAGCCCTTCTGAATTGATTGAGCTGATTACATTGGTTCTGGTTGTGCACCCAGTCTTTCTGCACACAGGACTAAGTGTTATGTAAGTGCAGGATAGGGCCTTCATCAATAGAAAATACCTTTTCAAGTACATTTATTCTTCTCCTTTCGTATAAACAGTGTTTTCCTTCCTACTTAATTTTTTCAGGTATTACCTCTGCCGTGTTAGGGAATAGGGTCAGACACAGCACAGTGATCACAAGCCCATGGGGGACAAGGCGGGTCCCAGTTAAGCCAGAAAGTCAGCCTGTGGTCAGGGTAGCAACCAGAAGGGTGCATGGGCACACACTGGCATGGCCAAGACACAGCTGGAGACACCTAGGATGTCACTCAGGCAGGGACTGAGGGCCCTGGGGGTCCACAGGCAGGAGGTGTGGGGGCTCCAGGGGAGGCTATGCAGGCCAGCAAGGTCTGTGGGTGGCATGTCTTAGTGTGCCTGAACACTTCTTGTTTGGAGGCAGTTTGTCATGCAGATACCACTTCAAAGGAAGCACAACTACCAATTTCCAAACTGACTGGTTTCATGCTGAAATATCATTTAAAAAATAATACATATTTTAAAATATGTTGGATGCTGCAGTTGTGAACCTATGCATATAGAGACATAGGTCAGCCATTATTTGAGCAATAGAGATGCACAGTGATATGACTGCTGTCACAGGAAAATAGAGTTGAGCAGATGTGTCACAGGAAGCAATGCTACTGAGAGGATGACAGTCCTCACAAGTCCCATTCTGCTCCCTGCAGGTAGATGTGGCCTGGCAAACCCTTTTGTTCTCTGTGTTAATTTTCATCTAAGTGTACCAACCTGAATGAAACCCAGAAGGAGAGGCTTGTAGAGTTGGAGGAAAGCAGATTTAAATTTCTGTCTGAGCATGACTTCAACACTGCTGCAGCTACAGTTCCTTTGCAAATGCTTTGAACCACTGGAGCCACTTCAGTTTATTGCCTATTTATTGCCTATATTCACAGCATAATTGATGGCAACACACACTTGAATTAGAAAGGAGGAAAGTGTGATTTGCTGGCAAAGGCAGTAGCACCTAGAAACAGCAGGAGTAAGGTGACTAGCTGTTTTGGATTTCCAAAGGTAAAAAAACATGGATAAACATGGAAGCAGAGAAGGCAAGAACAGTTTGTATACAAAGGCTATGGGGAAGACCACTGGGTATAAATTGATAAAAATCTGTGTCTGCATTTTTGTAACAGTTTCATGAGGGGAAAGGGCTAAGAAAGGAAAGAGGGAATGTTGCCATGAATAAAAAAGCATGATTAAAAGCAGCAGAACAATGAACAAAACCTTGTTATGAGAATTCTAGGACCTAGAGTATTTTGAAGACCAGAAGCTAAGAACTTTCAAAACTTTCTAGGTCTGAAAATGTTTTCTCCCTGAACTGAGATGGAAAAGCAGGAGGACTTGAGGGTTTTTTTCAGGAAAGGATTTAAAGAAAAACAAAATAGATTTTTTTTGTTGTGATTTGTGGGCTGTGCTGCTAGAAGGTCATTGTCAGCTGGCAGAAGTTTAAATTGGCAAGATGCTTCCAACCTGACTGCTCAGGGCTTACTTCCCTGTCAGACTAAAGTTTACAGAGACAGGGACACAACCCTCTCTTTTGTATCCCAGTCCCATATGTGGGAACATTGCTTTTCTGCTGCCCTGTTATCCCTGCTTAGCAGTAGAAGCCAGAGCAACATGGAGTGAAGTATCCCAAGGATGAGGAATATCCCAGGTGACAGATCTGGGAGAGAAAGGAGCTGAGAGCCAGATGGCATGTCTTGCCTCCAACACCACCTGAAAGTTTTTTATTCAAATTTAATTTTCTGCCGAGAAAGTGAAGTTTGTGGGAGTTTGACAGAATTTGCACTTCTACATTCACTACAGGAAATAACTTTTTCTTTTTTGAGTTTAAAAAAAATAAAAAGGAAAACTTGGTGTCTGAAGTATAAAATGGAGAATTCCTGATCTGTTCTGGTTAATAGATAGGTGTTGCAGCAGAAACAGCCATATCTGGTAACATCACTATCTCAGACATCTCTGGAGCAGACTGCATAGCAGAAGATAAATGTGTTTTAAAGTAGTTTGGGATAGTCAAAGGAGATGCTGAGAGCAGAGGTATGAACCAGAGAAGAGAACTCTCAATTCTTGACACATAATAGAGGATGTACGCTGGCCAGAAATAAATTTTGTTTGCCAATTTAAAGACCATTTTTAACCATCTGAAAGCAAGGCTTTTAAACAACCTTCTCATAAGAGCAGGAATAAAAAACCTTAACTAGTTTTAAAAGTGGAAGTTGCAGGGTTTACCGGAAGGGTTATGTGGCTTGGTGCCTGCAGTAGCCAAACACTGTACTCAGACATTACAGAGGTCACTCCCTGCCCATCATTTCTGAGTCAGACCCCAGGCACCTGGCTAAAATGCCAGTACACTTTTGCATCTCCAAAAACACAGCTTTTAATAAATGGGTTTGAAAATAGGCCATTCTAATGCACAGGATACATCCTTGAAATAATGCCATCAGGCTTTCTGGTTCCCAAGCTCTGTGTCGAGCCACAGGGGCCGGAAGACAATATGATACAGAGACGAGGCAGGAGGGCTGACTTGGCTGTGGGATACCCCTCCTGCTGATCTCTTGTGTGCTGAAGGGGTGCAATGATGAGAAGCCAGCCCTCCCTCTGACTAATTCTGCTTTGACAAAGAGACACTCACTTGTTACTTCCAAGAAATTACAGCAAGAACGGAAAAGCAAAGGCAAGTTTGCAATGCTAACATCTTAGGAAGAGAATAGCATCCCACATAATATTACTTGGGCCCAATGAAACAGTGATAGTTGGTTTTAAAACAGGGCAAAGCTGGTCCTCATCTGATTTAAAGTAAGACTGCCTTCCAAAGCCAAAGCAGTGTAAAAACCCCTACTGTAAATTAGCATTAGGCTCTCTGAGGCACTGACAATGTTCCATTTTAGTGTTTTTTGTAATGAGAAGGAGGGGAATAATGTGGATTTATTTAATCTGGTGAATGTTGGTGCTATAGAATGACAGTTGCTCTCTGTCAGCATTGTTGAGCTGTGGCGTTGTGGCACCCAGAAAACACCCATTGTGCATTTTATCCACAGAGCTGCCATTGTCACCACTGCATTCTGTCCTCCCACTTGTTTGTATGACTGACTGGTACGCTACACTTGCTAAAAATATTATGCTGTTAAATATTACATGAGTACTTAGAGGCATCCTAATTCATACTCACCATTTTGCCAGCATAGATGAAAACCTGTCAAATGCCAAAGCCAACAAAAACCACAAAGAAGCATGTTAGCATGGTAAAGGTTGTGCAAGAAAAACAAAGCATTTAGGAAAAGGGAACTTAAGAAAAATCTAATTCAGTATTCAGAGGGCATAGCTGAGGCTTTAAGAATGTAATGCGTATTCTATTTCATTCTGTAATAAACTATTGATACATTTCTATGGCATCCAAAGTCAACTGAAACTTTTAAGGAAAAGAATAAAGATTTTCTGTGTCTTGAGATATTCAAACTTCAACATAATGCAACAAAATACATTAAGAGTCAAAGTAACAAGGAAAGATGAATTATGACGTTTGGCGAGGGTTAGGTTTGTACAGCTGAAATGAATTATGTGTTTGTAATTCAAGATTTATTTAAAAAATACTCTATTAACATATGGCCACTGCAATCTGATGAAAATTCCTGTATTGAAGAGTGGAAAAAAAATTATTGTGGTAATGCAGAAGGTAACATAAACCACATGTAGTTCATACAGTGTGCTACTGCAGCAGATCCTGTGTGAAATACGTGTCATGACTCTTCCAGCAGTGAATTAACTTTTCTTTCTTAGTGCTTTGAATTTTAAGTGTGTTTAAAAAAAAACACAAATCCAGGAGTTTGATGAGAATAAGAAGTAAGTGCAGCCTGCCAAGGGCCTTCAATTGCTGAAACTGAAAGGGGGAAAAGAAATCCAAAATCTATGAAAGGAAAATTAAAATCCACCTCCCCCTACATATCCACTGCAGAAGTCTGTCAGGTATATTGTAACAGATGTATTGTTGTGCTCACTTTAAAATAAATTTCAGTGCATTTCTAATGGATGTGTATTTCTCTCTGAAGTGAAGAGAAAAATCTTTGACTCAGGAATTCATGCATTTTTCCTACAGTAGGCAAATATGTAAATAAGAGGGATGTTTGAAGTACATTGTAGTTTGAAGTGCCTCAAGCTGAAGGGCCCCTTTAAGGAAGTTTGCTGGACTCCTTTGTAAAACTACTAAATAAATAACACTTCCATTTAATGTACTGGTGACCTGGATAATAGATGTAAGCTTCTGCTTTGCTGTATCTGTTCGGATGCAGCTGCTGGCTCCTTGGAGGTATCTATTTTCAGTGGAGCATTTTGAGTGCTCAGTGTCCATCAATTAAATAGAGCTCTCCACACAAAGCTTTACAAGACTAATGCTACCATGCCTGGAACGTGTGGATTAAACAAAAGATTGTGGCAGTGTAAACATCCTCCAAGGGCTTATTGATGCTGTATTAAATTAAATGCTGATGGATGTATTCAGACTGTTCAGCTGCTTCAAGAAAGGCTGTTTGTTTTAAACACTTAAGTATATAATCTCCTCTTGATGAGAACATGTAGTGCCATTAGTCTTAATGAGAATTATGTGCATACATTGGACAGGACATCCCAGCAAGACTAATACCATAGTTTTGTATAAAATGTCTACAATCAATATAAACTCTTTTACTCTGCTGTGAAAGCCTTTATCTCCATCTTAGATGCCATGTATCAAGCACACCCACTCATCTGTCTGTATCAGGGCATGTCTACAAGCACTTGTTGGTGCAAGACAAGCAAGGCAATGGCTTTACAACATGTCAGCACCTCAGTGGTAACAGCCCAGGCTTCTGCTTTCACCTCCTGGCAGACACAAGTAAACTCTTCTCTGCTGTTGAAGGAAGCACAACCCAGCATCGCCACACTCACTGTATGGTCCTAATCTTCAGCACCTCCTGTGAGGGAGCACTAGTATCCTGAGTTGAATGGTGGAAAAGAAGGACTACAGGTTATAGCTAATCTCAAAGAAACCTGAGGTAAAGCTGGGGGTTAAACCCAGACAGCCACGCCTACTTGACCAGTGTCCTACCCATCTTTGTACTGGAACACTACTAAAGACAGGTCCCAGGAAGGAAGGCAAGCAGGGTTGCTTGACGTGAATTAAAATGTGTGTATGAGCATACTAGGGTAGTACAGAACAGATGTAGTCATTTGAAGCTGAAAAATTATAGTGATCTAGCCTTGCTGCTAGTTCTTACAATTTCACTCATTGCAAAGCATGCATTAGACAAGGACTTCCCAGCAATGCTTGTAAACTTTAAGCTCATGTGTTTGGAAGGGCTCTGTAATAGAGTTCTGACTAACTGTGTTAAAATGTGGCAAACAAAATATATGTCATTTCAGTTGCATAAATTCATCTGTTTAGCTGTTCATTCATTACAAGTATCCATATTCATTTAACAAATCGTGATCCATGTTTCAGAATAAATTGTGTAGCTAAATGCCTTAGCATGCCTATTTAAATTCAGATCTTTGCTATAAATAAAAGTCAAATATTAAGACATTAGAGGTTATCCAGACAATAATGCAGCTTCCTTACTTGCTAATCACTATAGATACATTTGGATGTTTACTCTGATTTTTCCTACTGGCCTCCTGATTGTCATTGGATATTTATGTTATTTCTCTGTGCCTCTATTTCCCCAAGTAGAGGTGAAAAAAATGGTCCATACTCCTGGGCACTCATCTGCAGATAGAAAATACAACATCACAACAAGTTATTAATAGCTTTTTTTTAGTGAATAAATGGGCCAGGCGCAAGAAATATTAATATGTTTTTTTATCCAACATTAAAACAGTGTGTTTGAGATGGTACACTGCAGATATGGATGATGTAGTCATCAGTCCCTCCAAAAGATGTAAGCAAATAAATTGTTTACTAAAACATATAGAAACTACCATTCCTCATTCATATATTGTAAAGTTGGTAGAAATATATTCTCCTTTAAGCCTTCCAAATGCTTTTAAGTTGTTTTCTCTTGTCAGGTTGCACACAGTAAATCTGAATTAGAAGTCTAACCTTGCTTCAAAATTAGCATGATTTCAAAAAGATTCTTCCCCCGTTTCTAGATGGTGACAAGGCTGATATTTCTGCCAGTATTTATCCGGACATAAACATCATTGCCGGAGCACTGAAGCTGTACTTCAGAGACTTACCGATTCCTGTGATCACCTACGACACCTATTCCAAGTTCATAGAGGCAGCAAGTAAGTCTTATATAGTAATGTGAACCAATCTTTAATTACATTTCACATCCATAATATATATTGATAAGCAGAAGGAAGAGTGATCTGTCTGTGTGATTGTGCTGCCTTCCCTTTCCCTCTGGCTTACCTCAGCTTGTACTCCCCATGCAACTGCAGATACCTCTCTCCTGCATTCTCCTCTTCCTCATTGGCAGAGAAATTTTCCTTGCTTGTAAAGAACATGCCCAGAGGAAGCAGTTCCAATCCATGCACCAATCTCTTAAAAGCAGGATTTAGAGATTCTTAATATTCTAATATCTTGGACTTCTCGTGCCATTTGAATGAAAAAGTCATGCAGCAAATGTGACTGACTTAGTTCACAGCTTGGGAATCTATACTTTTCATGTAAAATACGTGTTAATCCTGCTCAGACTTTTAGAGACATTGCCAAAACTTTTAAATGAGTGAGGATACTCAGTATATGTAGGTATGACTGATACCTACATATTTAAATATGTTCAGAAATCTTGAAGTAATTCCATGACACTTCAACCTCTAGGTAAACTTACATATTCAGGCATAGTCTCTAAAGGCATATATCCACATTCCCATCTGGTTTTGAAGGCTAATGGAAGTAATCTTCCGTAAGATTTTAGTGAGACCGTTCTGGGTAGAATAATATTATGAAGTACTTAACAAAGCTCAGGTACTGTACTGTACTGTACCTTTACAGACCTGTAGATAGAGCTACAGACCATGGAGATAACTCCTGGATAGTCTTTGCTGCTGATTTCTTTGTAAAGCCATTTTTTTCATGCAGAAAAAAATGCAGAAGTTGCTGATAAACTCCACATTTATGAGTTTAATATTTATCTCTCCAAGCACAGTCAATGGCTTGTAAACAATTCCATAATAATAAGTTATCTTGCTGATTTATTGCTGTTTACACATGGAAAGCCCTAGTAACATTAATCCTGTTTGGTGTTTTTACAGAAATCTCCAATCCTGATGAACGACTAGAAGCAATACATGAAGTGTTGATGTTACTCCCTGCTGCTCACTACGAGACACTTAGATACCTAATGATTCATCTCAAAAAGTGAGTTAATTGACATGCAGGATAATTCTTGAAGAGCTTAACAATTTTCTGCTTTGAAAGAGAAATACTACACAAAGTACCAATAAAGCTTCCATTAAGGCACTGCTACTAAACCAGTAATGTTACAGATAAGCAAACAAGCTGTTTGTGTAAGTGCATTATAAGCTATGCACATACATAGCATAGACTCTTCTGCTGGCATATTATTGCAAACCTTTGAAGGGTTAATTGAAATTCATCACGCTTCTCTGAAGCAGATAATATCTGAAAAATCCCAAATGGTAGGTACTTCAGAGGTGTGCTAGATGTGCTGCTGCTGTAAGGAACTTGGTCATGCTTTGCTTCTGTCTTCCCTGACCTCCTGATCTGTCTTCTTGAACAATAACCCTAAAAGGAAAGAGCTGTCTCTTACAAGTTGTTCGCTTATATCAGAGTAAGCCAAGAAT
>JAOXXN010000395.1:34125777-34138816 GCA_026770055.1 Myrmophylax atrothorax
AGAGTAAGACAAGAATCAAGCAGGGCCTATTTTTATATGACTAGTAAAAGCAATATAGGCCCCAGTTATATCTCTTTTGGTTTTAAACACACTCTGCCTCATTTGCTTTCCAAAGCTTCTTTTGGCATACATAAGGCATACATAGGGGGCTTCATAAGGCAAACATAAAGCCTCATAAGACCCACAAAATTTTCAAAAGTGCCTACATTTCATTTTTGAAAGTTACTTGGGAGTGTACTGCCAAGTTTTCTAAGTTTTCATCTATGTATCTAGGAAAACTAAGTGCTCCAGAGATGATGCCTTACTTCCACTGATTTCAAGCAAAATTTCATATATGGATATGTTGCCCAAGATATTCTTTGTCTGTGGTTAATGTTTGCTGCTTGGAAACAACAGAAAAGGGGATAAAGGAGGAATAAAGCTACAAACCTTTTATAAAGCAAAATCTTCATCTCTTAGTTGTTTCACTTCTTGCAACACAGTTACAAATGTGGAGTATTTTCTCAATTTGATCTGCACTATTCTGCACTATTAATGCCAACCAAAAAAGAAAAAGACTTCAACTCACATAAAATTGCATCAGAGAAGCTGTATGAAATGCATTTGATGCTCAGTCAGGTTCCCATTATGCAGAGACTTTTCTTCATTTTGATTCAGCTGAGGTCATTACAAATGAGTAATTTTTCCTTTTGATGAGACATTACATGGGCATGCAAGAGCTTCTTTAGACTCTGCAGAAATGAGATGTGTAAATATCCACCCTCATCAGCGCATATGCATGGCAAACTCACAGTGAACCACGTTGGCTTTTAAGAAGGCCTATGGAGGCTGTGGGCAAGTGAGCTGCAAGCAGAATCAGTACTTCCACGTCCCGGCAGCAAATTTTTAATAGACATGTATTGACTTGCCTTCCTTCTTCTTCTGAATTGCAGTTCAGGCTTTGGTTCAGCTGTTGAGGTGAACTACAATGAGACAAAAATAGTCCAAAGAGCTGATTAAGCTTTCTCTCTCCAATACCTACAAGTCACGCAATGAATTTCATCTTCTTTCCCAAATCATAGCTTTTGGCGCCTGCACAGAAATTAAGTTCATGTCAGTTCCTATGGAGAATCCACTAGAGAGATCTGAATGTGAAAGAGGAAAAAATCCTTTAGGTTCAGACTCTGCTGTTCTGTAGATTAAACACAAGAATTCCAAATTCAGCCCTCTGGAACTCTTCCCTTATACGTACACCAGTATAAGGGAGTCTATGTGAAGACTGCAGGATCACAGCCTCTACACCACTGCTGTTTCTCAACAGAAAAAAAACCTGCACTGAGCTGTTCTTAAAAGCACAGGAAAATCCAGAAAAGGCCCATGTCAGCTACAAAAAATGAGTTTGTTGGTCAATTAGTTGGTTTTTTCAGTTATCTTTCTGATAACTTTTTGCTCAAAATTGGAGGAAATGCAATAGCTTGAGCAGTCCCTCCTGTGGTGAAATACATACAACTCCATCCATGCTGACATTGCAGTGAAGCTGTGAATCTTCTCTGTGTTCAGCCCAGGCTGTGCAGCATACATGGACAGTGAGAAAGCATAGTGAGAAACGTGCACAGTGAGAAAGCAGTGTTAGACTACACTTGCACAGAGGTGGCTTGGGTTACACAGCTTGGTATGCAGCATATATACACTAGAAGATGAGGATGTATCTGAGCAGGGGCACTGAAAGCAAAGAGGAACAGAATTTTTCTGTGAGAGAGCCATTCTTTGCAGAGAGACAACCAGCAGAAGCAAAACCAAGTCATATGAGTACCTCGCAAACAATGGAAGACCAAACCACTTCTGGTTTCAGCCACTTTGTGCTCCCTTGATGGCATGAATGAATCCACTCACAATGCCCAGCTGGGAATTGCCATGGCTAGAGAAGGTCTCAGCTGTCGCCTGGAGACCTCTCTCCAAAACCAGATGTGCTCCACCCTAGCAGAGGATATGTATGAAGGAGATGTGAAACTGCATCCATGCTGTACTTACCACAGCAAATGTCTGGTCCATGAGTCACCGAACAAGGAAGGGATTGTGGCTGTCCTACACTGCAAGAGCACTCTCAGGGCTGAACTCAATATGCCACTCAAACAGAATGACACCTGTGTGATCCAGCTCTATTAGCGGGAGGGAAACCTTGAGCACAGCTTGCATTTTCCAGTCAAGGCTGACTTCTCTGCAGCTTGTCCAATCCTTGGTGGTCTTTGCTCCAGCCACAAATAGTCCATCTCCTCTTGTATTTCCATTACATGAACTGTATCAGCGAACGAAACAGCCTGAGCTCCTTACTAGAAGTGACTCTGTTCTCTGTCAAGGATAGATGGCATATATAGGAACTCGATTTTAGCAAGCCGCCTATCCAGGCTGCTCCAGGATTCAACCTGCTCCTCTGAAATATAACAAGTAATCAGAATCACTGAGCTGTTGGTTGCCCTGAGGCAGCCAGCAAGTCAGATATGGGTGAAGGAGTGAGTTCCTGTAGACTGGAAGCATCTCTGGGAGCATCAGTAGTCTAAAGAAAATCCAGGTTTGTATATGTAGAGCACACGCCCATTGCCGATGTGATGCCCACCAAGCACAATGTGCCAGAGAACTGTAGTTACTGTAGCATAGAGGACTGTTCCATACATCACCATTTAATTCATGATTGTGCTTTTAAAAAAGCAATTGCCACTAATTCTTATATCCTAATAGACAGCCATGTGGAAAAATCACTGAAGAGTCACGGGTGAGTTGTTCAAAGGTGCTAGGAATCACAGCCCCACCGTAGCTGCGTTGTACTTGTTGTGGAAACAGTTACTATATTGAGTGAAAGTAAAAATCATTACTGAAAAATGTCAGTATCCACCAATGCTTGAAGTGAAGCAAGACTACAGTTAAAGATGCAGATATTCTCTTCTTCTGGGAAGTAAACAACTAATTACTTTTTTTTTTTTAGGGTTACCTTGCATGAAAAGGAGAATTTTATGAATGCTGAAAACCTAGGAATAGTGTTTGGACCTACTTTAATGAGACCTCCAGAGGACAGTACCCTTGCTACACTGAATGACATGCGGTACCAGAAGTTAATTGTGCAGATTTTAATAGAAAATGAAGATGTTCTCTTTTAGACAGAAAGGCATATCTTCAAAGTCACTTGTTTTTAAATAATTAGTTTGAAGGATAAACAACATTTCTTTAAGTTTTTTTACACAGAAAGGAAGAGTTCCTTGACTGCACTTCAACTTCTGCCAAGTTGCAGATGGATGCCAAAATGTTTAGGGAAAGCCTATGTCTCATAGACATACGCCTCTTTGTAGAAGGGAAAAAGGTCAGAAAAAAATCCTCTTACCTTGTGTCTTTTGCCTTGCCTCAGATGTATATTTGTTTCAAGAAGTTTCAAACAATTTTATTGTTAACTTATTAAGAAACACAAAATGTATTTTAATATGGCTAGAAAAGCAAAAAGGTACTTAATCAGTGTTACTTGTATACGCCTATACATTTCCTTCTTCATGAGACATAATTATATATGTCAATTGTGGAACAGAACCTATATTAAAAAGATATTTTTACTTTACCTAGCTGAAAGAATGGCATTTTATTTTAGCAAACTATAAATCAATGCGGTGCATTGATTATTTTCCACATAATTCTTTCCTGCATTTTTGCTATGATATTGAAAACAATTGCCACTAATGCAGTATTATCCTGACATACCTCTTTCATTGCAAGTGTTTGAAAGGAGAATAATTTTCATTTGTGTATTTCAGCTTTCCTTAGGTTTCTTTGCATTTAGGCACTATCATCCTAAGGTTGTACATGTTTAGCCATTTGTATTTCCCAAACCATAGTATATTCTATTTTTTTTTCCTCCCATGTAAAATACTGTCTTCAGAATTTTTCAAAAGTCCTGGTGGTAGTATCAATTTCACATGCCAGATTTTTCTTGGATTACAGTAATATGTAAGTTAAGCTGGGACACTGGATATTTTCTGGCCTTGTTGAAAAGTCAGCACTTTTTTCGGTGAATGATGAAGGATTTGGTTTTTATGTAAAATCTGAGTTACGTTTTTGTCATGTTTCTGTATTTATAAATGTACAGTAAAACTGCTAAAAATGTAGGTATTTATCTTGAATGTGTTTCCTGATGGTTTGTTAAAAAAAAAAAAAGAAAAAAAAGAATGTGTAGGACGTGGGAGCTGGCAAATTTAATTATTACCAAATTTTAATATTTTTCTCCTCTCAGAAACATTGACCTACAGTTCATAGTCTAATTGCAACTTATTCCTAATGTTAAAACTGTTTCTCAGCATGAGATGTTTCTGCAAGCATAGAAAATCAACATACTTTACTACCAAACTCAGTTTTCAATAAAAAAAAATTCTAATACTCTCTCATCTTGATCATTTGTATCATATACTTGGTAACTCAGTGATGCAGTTTCCTGAATTATTTCGGGGAGCACATGTTTCTATTCAAATTGAAAAATAGTGTAACTATGATAATGAAGGGCAGTAGAGGGTATGACTGTAAATTTGTCGTCTTCTAGAGAAATAACTAAGGGCTAGATAGATTAACCCAGATTGCAGAGCAAATGCTAAATAGTCAGAGTTCCCAATACTTCCATAGATCCTCCTGCCTTGTACAGGACTATTTGTTGTAGGTTATGTACTACTTAATACTGTCATAAAAATGATCTGGAAATGGTTTTATTTTGTGAAGTGAAACATGCTTTGTAATTTATGATAGTGTAAATGGAAAGAAAAATCCCATTAAATGTGTTAAAAGAGTTCTGGTGTCTGTCACTGACTGTATGGCAAGCTGCCAAGTGAAAATCAACGCTAATTGCCATCCTGACATTGTTGGAAACTTTCCTACTCAAAAATTTAGAACAGTTTTCCTGAATGTCAGCAGTTTCGGGTTGGCACTTGAATGCCCGTACTACCCAGCAAAGCCCATGCAAACATTTATTTTCTGAGACCACCCTGAACCACCTCTGTGCAAAACTTCAAGTAAGCAACGAATCACAATATCAATCCAATCAATATCCAAGAATCAATGCCATCAAAGTGCTTTTCCACACTCTTGAACACAAACATTTGACTAAAAATGAATTTCTTTACATTTTTCTGGTCAGTTCAGTAATGAGTTATTTTTTTAAGGCAGAATGCTCGCAGCTTTAGCATGTCTCACTGTCTGGAGTCTTCAGCACATGTTCCATCTGAAGGATTTCATGACAGTACAAAGCAGTGTGCTTAGAAAGACCCATGCTTAGTGTCTGGAGAGCCAAAGGTTCCAATCTGTTGGACAGAGGGATGAGTATGATTCTGCATCTTCCAACACAAATGTCTAGTGAATTGCCCATGTGCCACTTGTCCCAGTGGTCACCTGACATCCAGCATCGCCAGGGCCATGTTGAGCACGCAGGTAAAAGGGCCCCGTCCCCTCCGCGCCTCACTAGCGCCACCTGGTGCTGCGCCTGCTTCATCTCCTGTGTCTGACTGGCCGTGGCCATCACTGCCGCACCTGGCGCTGAGCTGCACCACTGAGATCAGATGGTTGATGTTTCAGATTTACCATTCGAGGAAGTAAAAAGGCAGCAGACTTTCCCTGCAAAACTGACTGCTAAGACAGTAGAAAAATCATATTTACCTTTAATGGAAACCAATACCCCAGTACATAGACAAAAGTGGATTTGACTGGATTACACGAAATCCTTCCCTTTGCTTCAAGAGCATGGTGGCTCATCTCACATGAGGCACTGCTAGAGAGCAGTAGGAATCATTTGAAAGATGCTTCATGAGGCTGCATTTGAGCTGATGTAACTTGCCTGGTCGGTCATTTTATCTCGAGTGGAACACAGTTCACCTCTGGAAGCAGATGAGATACCAGTGTCTGCCTGCAGCCAGGTGTTCAGCAGAAACCTTGTTCCACTCCAGCTATTGGAGAAGGCCTTTGGTGAAGCAGCAGTCCCCTCCTGCAGCCATCCACTCCTGATTCCTGTATGCCATTCATCTTCTGATGTAACAGATGCCACTCTGTACCCCCTCACAACTGCTGGGGGGAGACAACTTGCCTTCCATAAAGCAGAAGTCTTAGCCACAATCAGTAAAACATTACATCAAGTTATGTTAATGGTGGGAGCTTTTCAAAGTGCTGTGGAACAGCTGAAATCTTTACACCCCTGTTTTTTCAAGACTCATTGCTGTCAGGTTTAAATATTTGGAACCTGCCATGGCAACTGAGGAAAAGAATTGTTTTCTGGTAACACTGCACTGGAGACAAGGCCACATGCTCTGTGTCTGACTCCAGAGCAGACGTGTACTGAAAGGGCATTGGACAGGGAACTGCTGAAGGGTTCTTCAATGGAGATAAAGATTTGGAGGTCCTCTACTCAGAGACTAGTTGTCTTGAACTTCTTTATCTCATTCACACAGTCAAATACCACTGGAATTGGACAAAGTATGTAGAAGTTATTAAGGAAGAAGAATTTGCAGGGTCAAAAAAAAGAGAAAGTGTATAAAGAAAACTTTTTTTAAATGAAGTTACAAAGAAGACAGAGCTTTCTCTCTGTTAGCTGAGGTAAGTTTAAGCTACATAATAGATTTAACAGAACACAAAGTGAACTGAATTGGTACCACATTACCACATTCATGTTATTTCTAAAGAAGAGGTAAAACTACACTTTTCTCCACACAGCGTTCTCAAAACTCACACAACATTTGAGCTTAATTGACAGAGACAGCACTTCAGGGACACTTGGCCTAAGACTCTGCGGAGGAAGGTATCAGGTTTGAGATCTCTTCTGAAACAAGATTTTTGAAAGACCTGACCTGTGCATACTATCAAATTTGGTACACAGGAGGGAGGAGGGATTGCAGGTGTGGTATTGGGCTAAACTCTGGTCTTATGGAGATGTTGGAGAGATGCTGGGAATGCCTGGGGTAATAAAATAGTTGGGCTGAATCACAGAATCATAGAGTCATTTGGATTGGAAGGTTACCTTGTCCAACTCTGCTGCAATAAGCAGAGACATCTTCAACTAGGTCAAGTTGCTCAGAGCCCAGTCCAACCTGACCTTGAGCATTTCCAGGGATGGGGAGGCTTTAAGTCCCGTTTAAAAGATGCAAAAGTGAAGGTAGGTACTGAAAGTAGTTTGCAGAGGACACGGAGCAACTGTGTCATTCATGATAAGCTCTAACACTGCACAATGCACATCTGTGCAAATAAGACACGGTGAAATTATTAACTGTTTGCACAAGGTTCTCCCTGGACTCACATGTCTGGAGGGAGCGTTTTCCTAACCCAGCTAGGCTGCTGCTGTCTCCCCTTCTTCCCACATGGAGATATAGACAGCAACAGCCTCTTCAGCTGCTGTGAGTATCATGTTCCCTCACACAGAGTACTGATCAGAGCCTGATCCTGCTAATGGCTGTGTTGTGTTGCCCTGCTGTCTGAGAAGGGGCTGGAGAGAGGGCAGAAAAAGAGGCTGGGAGGAAGATGTGAGAGGGGATCCACAAGTGGACACTGCTCTAGCTGTTCAAGCTTCCCAAAATGGCAGCAGCTAGAGAGACTATGACATTTGACCTTGATGCTGTACTCTCCCAAAACCTTGCTCAAAGGCACAAGCTGCAGGAGCCTGTCTGGACACCTTATTTCTTTATTGACTAGTACAGAGTCAAAGCCTTCAGTGAAGGGAGGAAGAAGATTCCAGTGCCAACAGACCCCCTACCCATAACCAGGGACTGAAACCATGAAAACTCTGAGTAGGAAGGTAATTCACAAACACTTACACAAGAATGCCATCTGACTGGATCTTCAAAGCAGAATTATATTGCTATGTCCCCTACAGCTATCTAGTGGGAATGAAGAGACTGTAGGGCTCACAGAGATAAGAGTGAGAGCATCAATACAATTTATGTTCTTTAGCTGTTGAGATTAATTCCTTGATTAAAGTAAAGATAATGGTTAAGATTCAGAAATCTGAACCTTAGGGAACTATGATTATTGCTGAATGCTCTAGGGCTTGCAGATTCAGGACATCAATGAGGGGCATACTTTACATTATCTTTCTCTGAAGGCATGGTACTCTGGATATAATTATAGTGATGCTACAGCTAGGGCCAGGACTGGGAGTTCAAAGCCTGAAGGACATGGATTATTGCAGGATGTTGTAAGGACTGCAGTTGGAAAGAAAGTTTGTGTCAGTTGGAGCAAGTGCTTTGTACGGTACAATAGAAATGAACAGCGTGTTATAAGTAGAAAAACTGTCACGGTTTAGTTTGCAGTGAACTTGGGGATGGCACAAACCAGGATTGAATTGCAGGGCTCTGCAGGGCCTGACAAAGTGGTGGGTCAAAGTATTCTCTTCTCTTGGAAGCATGAGCCATTTTTTAGCACTTAAGTGAAGGCTAGAATGAGGAGCAGGGTTAGCCATATGGTTTGGAATTGTGGATCTTGAAGAAGATGCCTTATTTTCTGTTCTACTGTAGGGCACATATGGGTATGGCCAATGTGCAGGAAGATCCATATTATTTACCACACGCTGCTGCCCAAGAACTTTAGAGACTGAAGTGCAAAGTCATTCATAAAAAGGTGATACTTTAGGCTGAGTTAGGAATCCAAATACTGAGGAACTGGTATTGTTGCTGCATGCTGCACAGCCCTCAGTATTATAATGTCAATAAGGGACTGTTATTTATTGGGGAGGGGGTGTTTTATAGACATGAGTCTCACAGTTGCAATTTAAGTAGGAATTAGAGACAGAATTTGGAAATCTAAAACCTGAAGAACTGAGTTGTTACTGAAGTTGCAAAAACTGCAGCATGTTTCTGTCAACCAATTCTGTCTTTCTATTGGATTTTCTGTTTAAGAATAGGGATATTGGATGAACAGATTTTTTTGCAAGGCCTGAAGAGCTAGGAAGAGTCCTGGTGTCAATAATCATAAATATCTGCATTTTTCTGTTCTGATGTAGGAATAGGACCTTGGTTTTATCTTCAGATACTCAGTTGGTTCAAACATGGTGCTAATAATGCCAAGGTTGTAGGTTCGATCCCATGTGGCCCATTCATTTAAGAGTTGGACTTGATGATTCTTTTAAGTCCCTTACAACTCAGAATATTCTGTGATTCTGTGATTCTTTGAAAGGTGGAAGACAAGTTTTAGAGTTTCAGATTCAAAGAATCAGACTGAGTTTGCTGCTGGATATACAAACATAAGAAAAGGACTGGTGTCAGAGGCCTACACTTTTCTCTTTGCTTCTGCTGTGGTGAATAATTCATGGCATACAAAGAAGGGCTGGCAACTGACTGGGAACTGAAAGTTTGAGAAGCTGTGTTTACAGTCTGTTTTGATGATGTTTTTGACCTTCCTTATAGTTATGGGGGGTTTAGCTAAAATTTCAGAATCTGTTGTGTTCTGAGACAGATTTATTCATGCAGCTGAACTTCCCATTTAAGGAGGATGAGCACTAGCACCTAGGTAATGAGTTGCATTCCACTACAGAACTGGTTTCCTTCATGGATCTACTGTGAAGGCCCATGTAAGTAAAGATACTGTCTGCACTAGTGATGGAGGTAAGGTTTGGAAATTTAAGACTACATCTATGTCAGTCAATAACATGGAGTCAATGCAGTCTTGTCCTGCCCATGTTACATTGTACTTAACTGAGGTCCTCTCAGAGGCCCACCTGTGGCCTTTGAGAGTAATTTTTCTAGAGCCACTGATTCAAAAATTCTGCAAGGGCTGTGTTTCAGCCCATCAGACCAGTGTTTCCATACTCAGAGGCTGAGATGGTGCAATGCATGACTGTTACATGAGGAGTGGCAGTGTACTGAAGTGTTTGAGAGCTCAAAGCCTGTTGCAATAAAGCTTAACAACTGTGGGGAGTGGGGGACAAACTTGTGTGCTTTCATCTGTTCTGCCTAAGGGAAATAATCCTTTGCTCTCATTGCCTTGAAACCGTGCCTGACCAGTGCACTGACAGAGGCCAGAATTCAAAATTGTGCCAGGGAGTCACCACTAATGGGTTAATTCACCAGGTGCAGGGTTCAAACCTATGTCTCAGCTCTTTTTTTTGGCAAGACAGATTTAGCCTGGGAATGGAGGCTGCAGTCCCATAGTCTTGAGCAGCAGCCTGGTGTCAACAAGAAAAATGTTCTTCCCCATTATAAAATGGTTGGAGTCCTTCCTGTGGTTATTATTGTAAAGGCTAAGATTGGACATGCTGCTAGTACTTGAAAATCTAAATCTAGAATTGATGTTACTGCTGGCTTCTGAACAGACAGCCTGATGCAGATGGGAACCAATTCTTTGTGTGGTCTTGCCCTGTACAGAGATCCCTTGGTTTAAATTAACATGACATTTAGGCTCCAAGAGTTCTAAGACCTGATGAATGCTAAAGGGCCAACTTGTGCCAGCAGGTATCCGTGTTGCAATTTTCCATGAGCCAATTTTTTAATTTTATGGCAGGGCAGGAGTTTAAGGATTGAAACTTGAAGAACCAAACATGTTGAATATTGCTGGGAATATGGACCTAAGCAGAGGTCTGCTCTTTATAGGTGCCAGTGCCGTATGCTCTTTTCTAAATTTGGCTTGAACATGTCCCTGGCCCTAAGGCTGGCATTTGAGAAACCCAAGTTTCAAACATCCAGTATATTTGCTGGATGGTCTGGGGTTTTGAGATAAGTAAGAGATCTGAGAGTAATATCCACTAGCATACTTTACGCTTCTGAGGGCATCCTATAACTGCCCTCAGAATATATCAGAGTTTTGGAAATCAAAAGGTTCCACAGTGTTGGGAAGGACAGTGTCACTCTTCTCCTGCCAGTAGAGATTGGTCCTCTCCACACAGTTAGATAAGGGCGTGGTTTGGCAATCTAAGGTTTCCAGAACGTGGTTTCAGCTAAAGCACAATAAGGTCTGCAAAGTTTGGGAAAAGGACAATGGGAACTGCAAAAAGAACTAATTTTTTTCTTTCATTGCAGTAATAATTAAGGGTTGTAAGTAAGATTAGTTTTCAAGCTGACATTAAATTTAGTTTTTGAGAATCTAAGTCTTGAAAATACCAGGGTATTTCTGAATTTTGGAGAGCCTGCAGGATTATGAATAAACCTGATGTCAATATAGTCCAATTGTACACAAAAGGATCATTTACATGCTGGAGAAAAGGCCCTACAGTTTTATTTTGCAGTGTACTGGGGTATCTGCTAGAATCCTGTACATTGACCCTATCTGGGACTCCAAAACCCCACTATTTTTTATCCCAGCCTCCTGCAAAGACAGAACAGAATTTAAGTGCAGCAGTCTTATTAAGTGAATATACTATCTAACTTCCATGCATTGAAAGAGGCAGTAGGGTATTTTACTTTCCCTTTTAAATCAGTGCTGTAAATACTGAAGAAATGCAACAAGTACTGTTGCAGCAAGAAAGGGAGAGAGCTGTCAGAATTTTCACTATCAGAATTGTTTTTATATAAACATTAAACCTTAGTGACAATCTTGTGGAACAGCATGTTGTGATTTTCAAAAGCAGAGCAGGTTTTGCTGTCCTCGTGTGCCACCACATACCTATGCCAGCAGCACCTTCCCACTTGCATGTCTCTTACAAAGCTTTCCAACCTGCCTCTCTTTTCAGTAGACCTGGCTTTCAGTACAGTGCCAAAAAAGGACAAATCTCTTCCTTTGTAGGATTCTTTGAAATGGGTTTAACTGAAAAAACCCACACTGATTTGATATGTTTGGCATTTTGTGAGCTCAGAGGTCGGGTAATCAAAAGAATATAAACAAATACTAAATGGTTTGTATAAGCTTATTTGCAGAGTGGAAGCTATAAATGACAGCCAGTAATATTTTTATGAAAAGGGGTCTTAAAAATAAAACCTATCTTTTTTCAGGCACTTCTCTGAGACACAAGATGAGGAAACATGCTGGTGTTCTCTTTCTGTACAGATCCAAGTGAGTAGCAAAGCAGTAGCTTATATTCACATGGGGAAACTTGACCCTGTGGTCTGTTGCTGTCCTTGGCCCAAGAGAGCCCAATGCCCTGGTGCTATGCATCTTAGAAAATGTTGGTTGCTTGCTTGTTAGGAAGGAATGAAAAGGTCATCTTTTGTTACTGTTTTATTCTATAGGAGAATTTTTTTGTTGCCGATATTAGTTAGTATGATAGACAGTTTGGAGTACTTTCAACTGTATGTGCATGCATGCTTTCCTACCCAAAAGCCTTTGGGTTTGAAGAGGGCAATCCACAGAGTAAAGCGCATGCCCCAGGCTCCTCTCCCTCAGTAACCTTCATTCAACAATTTTCATACCTCTTAACTTTATGGGATTTCAGGGAAGCTGCAAGTAGCAGAAGTTGGTCTGCAAAAGAAGATGATGCTGAAATACAATGCTTTCATGAATTCCTCCACATCATCACAGTCAGCCTTGAGTAACTGCAGTGTAGTTGATGGAAACAGTATTAGGGATCAAATGCATATTACATGGCATAGTTCTCCAACAAATCATCACTTTTAATACATGGCGTGACACAAGCAAATCTTTCCCTCCTTTTCTACTTTTTCTTTGTATAGCAAAGCCATTTGTATGGCCATATATCCAGCATCACAAAGAAATTCAAAATCCCCATACTAAACCAGTTCAAATATAAATATCAGACTGCACGGTCTAACCTAGAGCTCCATTCTTTTTTTTAAAGACGGGCAGTTAAACACAATTCTGTTTTCTTCAAGGCTACACACCCACGCACATCCATCACGTGCACAAACAAAAAGCAGTGATATTTTGTTTCAGCCATGCACAGTGGCAACACCGCAGCCATCCAAGCTCGGCAGCCCCGGATTCCTTACACGCTCACGGTGTTGCCTCACCTGCGCCGGGGCTCCTGCCTCCTCCTCTTTCCCCCCGCGTCTCTCCACTCCTGCAGGGGACACGGACCTTTCCCCGCCCCACGGACTCGGGGCCGGGGCCGGAGCCGGCCCCGCCTCCCCCGGCCGCTGTCCGCCCCGCAGGGCGGGGAGCCGGGCAGGTGAGC
>JAOXXN010000395.1:34139445-34151877 GCA_026770055.1 Myrmophylax atrothorax
GGAGCCTCCGAGTGTCCCACTCGGGCCGCTTCAAGGAGAGGCGGAAGGTGCGCACCTCGCTGCTTGGCGACAGCCCCGAGGTCTTCGACGGCGGCGGCGGCGCCCCAGGCCATGCCGCCCAAGCGGGCGAGTAGCCCAGCAGGCCCTTGCCGAGGAGCTGCCGCTGCACGGGTGGCCGGAGGACTGGCGGGACAGGTAGCCAGAGTCAGTGACTGCCCCACAGCTTGGGCTTGGTCCCATGGGCGACATGGGGGTGGTGTGGCAGCGGCCTCCCCAGCTCTGACCAGACACTGGGGGATCCGACATCCCTGCCAGACCAGGGAATCGTGTGCTGTGTTACATGAACACCGCCAAGACCAAACCCTAGATGATGGGACAATGTGATTGTCTTAAAAAATTAACACAAATAAACACCCCACTCTCTCTACTGTGGTGAGCGGACTCAAAGGTGCTATCCCAGGCCCAATGCTGGGGTCTCTGAACCTTCCCCCAGCCCTTGCCAGGAGCCAACACACTGACTTTCCAGGCCTATGACCCAGCTCCTTTCGGCTCTCGAGCCGAGGAGGTGCCTTGCTGCTGTCATCTCACGCACTGCCTTATCCAAGGAAGGGGGAAACAAAGTGCTCTTACCTAATTTCGGGGCCAAGGACCTCCAGCAGTGCTGTAAGTGCTCCTGACCTGCACTAGCTGGCACGCCGTGGACCCATCCTTCACCTGTGGGGGTCAAAAGAGGTATTGCAAGGGGCCGGCTCTTGCAATCGGCCATGCTCCACATCACATTGTGTTTAAATATGCAAAAGACAGGACCGTGCTGGTTTTCTCCCTCTTCTTACTGTGTAATGATAAGCAAGTGTTTCACAGGCTGATCTCTCATAGTTCTGTTACAGAGGGAGGCCTGTGTTGTCTAGCAATTTGCACTATTTACCCAGGGAATGCATGATTTTTGCATAATTGGTGATAACTGGCATAATGAAGCTCCAGTGAGGAAATTGTGTAATAAAATATAAACACTTTTGGGAGATGAGACCAGCCCTGGAGAGCACAAGCAGGGTTGCATTCCTAACGTGAAATAAGCTTGGGCATCACTGGAAATGTTCTTCACTGTTTACCATGCCCAAGGCTTGTGAAGCAAGGTTAAGTGTCCCAGGGTTTTTTTTGGTAGCAAGATAATGTGCTTTAACTTGAACAGCTAGCTGCTTCCTCTAACAGCTACTGGATTTCTGGACCAAGTAAATATAAGCCAGATTTGTACTGGTGGTGTGCCTTACAGAGCAAACTCAGCTAAAAATAGTTGGCAATTTCACATTTCTTCATAGTAGATGATGTAGCAACAACTGATTTATTTATTTTAAATGCATTTGCAATATACTTTATATTGTTAAAATGTTTTTAGACTTTTTCTGAATGCGAGATATTACATAGTGGTAGGGACTGAAAATTATTTTCTAGCAGTTAAGTATTACGTAGTTATGATTTTGTTTGGTTGAAGCTAATCATTTATAGTCAATTAAAAATAAAAAGTAACCGGAAAGGAAACAAGAGGTGAGGTCCAGGTGAATATATGGATTAAACCAGTCACTGACAATTGCTGAAATGATGCGCCGGATGCTGGGCAAGTGCCCCGTTGTCTAATGTGTGTAATAATATATAATGAACTTTGAAAGCTCCTATGCAATAAACTCAGACAACATAGCTGCTGAGGTACTCAGCAGTCCTTCACTCAGCTACTTTCCTTCCGACTCTGGAACTCAAGGACAAAGGGACTGTAGCATCAAATCTATTACCATAAAAGCTTTTTTCCCAACCAGTGTTTGGATATATGCCTTTTTTAATTTCATTTAGTAAAACTATACTGGGTTTGGGCTGTTGCTGACTATATGCTGACCAACCAAAGAGCTGGGAGGGTTGTGAGGCAAGCACTAAAAAGTTTCTCCTCAAAAATGCTTTTCTTAAGTGAGGCCTCTTCATTCAAGGGGCATCTGAAATCCTTTGTTCAAGAAGAAACAATTGGAACAAACCTTGCCTTGGAAAAAGGGTGTGAGAACAAAGGAGGAAAGTTTAAAGGCTGGGAATGGAGAAATAGATGAACTGTACTTCAGCTACAATTAGCCTGGGATGTGGGAAAGGAGGAAGAAAGGGGTGGCTTTTTGGCCAGAGTTGTACTACCTTTGGAAGGCAACATGTTCATGTTTATTACAGGCTAAAATTGTCTGTCTGTATCTATGTATTCTAGGGTCCAAAGAAACTTTTTTGTATTAGTATGTCCAAAATGGTAGAACAAGTAAGCAGACATTGGTGCATTTCTTACTCATGTATCTGGTTTAGTGTGACTTCTGTGAGAGTCAGATCCTCAGAACTGTCCAAAGGCTGGAGAATGAATGCAGACTAGTGTTTTATACATCTCATGCAGATGCTTTTCTGCATTTTTAATCTTTACACCTTTGTGAAAATACAGTTCTGTCCTCTCCTCTGTATCTCCAAGCTGCCTCCAAGTTGCAAGTCTTTACCTAGACATAAGAAATCCCAAATTTGGATTTTATTTGAGAAGTCTGGTATGGTGTTCAGATGGCTGCAGCTAAGATTTAGTATCAATGCTGGTTAATATGTGACTAAATATTAGCCATGTCTTAATCCTTGTGTACGGTACTTTCACCTTGGAAATTTAGTCAGAATGCAAAGGCAATAAATGCACATAAAAGGCCTTGCAGCCCTCCTCCATCTTTATCCTGACCTTGAGCTGCGGGAAGGAGATGTAATTCTATCTTCCTGCTCAGTCAAATCCTTGCTTCAATGAATTTGATAGCAGCCACTGAAAAACTAGATCCATGAGAAAACGGGCTGACTGCCTCGTCTCACTTTCCCCGCCCTCCGTGCACCGGCCACACAGCAATATCTTCAGTTTAGTGCTGACCTGTGTACTGTGGTGAGAAGGGAGAAGTCCTGTGACCTTAACCAACCCTTAGCACAGAAATGGTCCTCTTGTTTCTCTGCTGAGCATCAGATAAAGCTCAAGTAATCTATACACATGTAAATGAATTTCAGTTGGTACAGAAAAAAAACCAGCATTTTATGGAGCACTTGAATTATTGTTTTTAACCCTTGAAGTGGTGAAAGTTCAATTTTTCTTACGTATTGGAGAATACTTGATCTGTTACAACAGTAGTGGATTTCTGTGCATTGGATTATTAAAAGGCAATCTGCATTCTTAGTATAGGTATTTTCCTCATCTTCTTTGTAAAGTTCATGCATCAGAAATTAAGTTTAGGAAATAAAGTGACTGAAAAAATACTTGCTCTTTATTTTTAAAAGCAAGCAGTGACATATTGACAAAATAAATGGAAATAAGCTTGTAGCACAATTTTTTTAATATTATCCCAGATACTAAGAGTTGCAGATTTGGGGAAAAAATTTAGCAAATAGAGTGAACTTTTCAAATAAACATGCAAGTACATGCTTGCACTCTTGCTTTTGCCAAAACTAAAAATAAATTTCTGAGTCCTGTCCTGGTAATCATTCCCTGCTGTTGTAGGCTGGTCAGTCTGGACTTCCACAAAGATTACAGGGAGCACCTGCAGAAAACGATCCTAAATTGGAAACACTGGAAAAAATGCATTGAAAGCCTCAAGACTTCTAACCTCAGATGTTATGTCAGGGTATGACTTTACCTGAACAGAAAGAATGGAGAGGGAGTCTTTCTTTTGGGGGGGTTGGGGTTTTTTGCTTGCTTGTTTGTTCGTTGGGGGGGTGGTTGTTTTTTTTAGTCCTCTCTTCACTGTAGTATCAGCAATGATAAATTTATATTTGAAATATCAAGTCTGCTGTCCATTAGCAAGATAACCTCATATGAAGGCTAAAATCTGAAGGACAGAACTCCCAGTCTTGGCCTGGCCAGTGCAGCTTGATGCTCCACCTTAAAGCCCATGTTTAATTTGGCTCATTTAAACAGCTGATACCTAATTGGAAGACAAGCTGTTTCAAGTCCAGGTACAAACTGGAAGCTCATTTTGCTGCCTTTTTGGATTCTATCAGGAACAGCAAAACAAAGAAACACAAACCTGATATTTTCTAAGATGTCTTTTAAAAGCTGAGGTGAGAGAGGCTTGATTATAGAATGATATTTGAGACCATATAACTACACCCTTTTGAAAAATAAACCTTTCCTCTTCATCACTAATTTTTTGTAAATAAGGTGGGTGCCCTGCTGGCTGTGATTTTTCATTTCAGAATAAAACAAGAGATAAAGTTGCTCAATTTTATGGACATAAGAAATAGCAAAGTAGTTTATCCATTTGATCCTTAATGGCACATCTGAAATTCACAAATAGCTCTAAGAATTGGTATTTGGATGTAGTCTTCAATGAAAGCATATTGATTAGCAGCTGCAGCTTATGAATTTGTTTTAATGCTCACTTTAGATAAAGCAATATAACATCAGATAATACATGTTTTGGGGATAGCAAATAGCTTTCCTTGATAGCTGTAAGGCATGATTTTAAATGAAAAATTTACTCTGGTGAGTAATCCTCATCAGATATAAACATGATGTTTCATATGAGTAAAATGAGTTAGAATGGGTTTTTTTTCGGGATATTAGTTACCAGATTATCAGATGTTTTGGGATGTGTAAAACAGGCCTGATTGTCAGGACTAGCCTGCATGTACTCTAAATCTTCTGCTGCCTGTTTGCAATGCTTCAGGTCTTTTCCCTGATACAAAGTTACTGCTCATCATGTTAGTTCCTCTTACACTGCGGAGTTAAAAAGCTTGACTCTCCCTGTTAGTGGAAGTAAGAACCATACCTTTGTATGCCTGTTGAAGTGAAAATTAGAGATACTGTGCACTTGAACTTTGGTGACTCACTTGGCTTTTTTTTGCGGTTGACTTAAGTTCATTTTACTTTCCAGGTCTTTGTTTTATCCTCACTCTGTAAATGTTTGAGCAGATAAACCCATCCGCTGACTCACCAGAGCTGTTCAGGGACAGGACAGTGGGCAGCACTTCAGTGGCCAAGGGAAAATGAAAGACCCATTTCTGGACTCATTCCCACTCACTTTTATGAACAGGAGCAGAACAGAGCTTTAGTCTTGATGCTGGAACTATGACTACATGGGAAAGAGAAGAAGATTCAGAGTCTCTGCATTCTGGGTTGTGTTTATCTTGGCATGTGCTTTCAGAGACAGAAGTCTCCAAAAATCAGAGTTGGTTTACCAGTCCTGTTTAACATCGTTAGGTTCGGGTCTAGGACATGGTGTAAACTTCAAAGAGAAATCCTGCCCACTGTACTTCCTCAAAATGCTGTATCTCAGACCTCTCTGCAAGGAGGAGGAAAAGAAAAAAACATATTTTCTGGCTTGTCTGTTCTTGGGTTCTTTTTTGGTATACCAGTGCTAAAACAATCTCCTTGCTGGACCCTGAAACAGCTAGAGAAGCAGAATTTATGAAAAAGGCAACTGTACAGATTATATAAAGACAGCATTTTGCACTATCATACACTTGAGAAAGAGACAAACCAGCAACTAGATATTAGACTGGGTATTTAACAGTAGTTAATTTTTCCTGCAAGACTGGAAGCTGTGGTTTGTTCCTGGCTCAGTTCTCAACTGGCTAAAAGTAGATATGAAAATGCCTCTAGGTAATATATTAGCTATCACAGATGTTAATTAACATCTACTGAATTGCGTCTGAAATGGAAAACAGCGAGAAAGCGAGGAATCACATTAGAACAGCAAACATTGCTGACCATGATTGAAATCACATAAGCTTTGGAAAGCTGAGGCCCCATTTTTAAATGATCAGTTGAAGCACATAAAGTATCACCTGGTTTTGTTGATGGCAGCTATTCTTCCTTAATCCGTAATTTTTAATTTTTCTGCTGTAATAATTACCATAGAGTTACCTTTTTAACAAGTATTCTTAATGCACTGTATATTACCTCTCTAGTATTATTTTCTGGTTTTCACTTTTTTGTGCTGGAACAGAAATTTGGCTGAGCTTGTCCCCTGCAAACCCTTTCCACAAAATTTAAAGATTTACCTATGGCTTATGGCTAAATCTAAACTCAAATTCACAACAACACTTTGCAGTTGTGGAGAGCTCTGGAGAAGTGAGTTTACCTGAAGAGTGATGGTTTCATCTTCATCAGAAAAGCATACATCTTGCCTACTTTAAAGAAATAAAATTGAAGATACAGGGCTAAACTAAAGTTTGTAAGTACCTGAACAAAATTATGCATCTAAGCCGAGACCAGAAATCAGGCTATGCTGAAACTACCTAATAAAACCAAGGTGTAATAAGTGGTGGCAAGAGGTTTGAATGGACTTTCCAAAGTTTTAGATCCATGAGAGGAACTTTTGGGTATGTGGGAGTTTTAGCATGACTTAAGCTTTATACATCATTGTGCAGTGACTTCTAGACAGTTACTGATGCTGTGCATTGTAATCTATCTTCAACGAGAACCTCAGACACAAGCTGAACTGGAATTGTATTTGTGGCATTGGCATCCCACTTGCACATATAGGAAAACCAATTTAGTTTATCCTAATATGTGTATTTAAACTAACACAATTGTGTGAGGATGTATCTTTCCTCGTGCAGCTGCAGATTTCCAGTGTGGTCAAAGGGTCACATTGACAAAAGCATGGAGGTGTCTGATTCCATTTACTTCAGTGGTGTCTCAGTACTCTCATGGATCTAAGCTTCAGTAACACCCCATAAGAGAGGGAGTGCAGTTATACAAATTTTCAAAATTGTACTAAGGTTAGAAAGTTAGGGAGGAAAATCTCTTGTTTATTTACCAATGCAAATGGAGTTAACAATGCAAAAGAGCTGCCTAGTAACACATGTATTTTTTATTCTGTATTTTCATCTGTGCTGGAGCCGTATAGCTCCTTTCTTCCCTCCTTGGTATATTCTTGCTTTCCAGCTGCAATTTGATCTTTTCCAATCTTGACTTGAAATTATTCCTTACAGAACCTCAGCCCAGTGTAACATTTCAGCAGAGCTATTGTCCTTTTGTCTGCTGCCTGTAGATCAGCTTTTAATGCTAAACAGCTTCTTTGTAAACCCCAATGAAACCTTGTCTCTTTCTTTTTATTTGTGTTGAGAACAAGACCAAAGGTTGAAGAGAGTTTTAAGTCCTGAGGAGTGCAGAGCCCCCCCATCCCTCCCTGTGTTCAGTGTTAGTTACTGCTTTGGCCTTTACCTGATTAAGTTTGCTTTGCCAGCCAGGTGAGGCACACCCTCACACAGCACAATAAAAACCCATGTAATCAGGAGCTGTTCAAGCTCCTTTTTAAAATATTTGTTTCTATAAATGCCCAAGCAGCCGTCATATGACACCTTTTGAAACCCTGCAATCCAAAACAGAAACCAGTAGTACAATTTTAAGTTGCTTTTGGGTCTGCACCATCAGTGTAAAGATTTTCAGCTTGTTCAGAAGGCTGGGGAAAGGTCAGTTGCCAAGGCTTTGCTGGTCCTTTATAGCATTTTTATGCTCTATAACAACTTCTGCAAGTGATACCAAAAACTGTTTCCTATTTGAGGCAAAAATGGCAGCACAAATATGACTTCCTGAGATTGGTAACTTCTGCATGTGAATCCCCAGTGTGCACAGCAAGTGGGATGTTTTCAGGATGTATGTGACACCCAGCCTTTGGTACCTGCACACAAGATGCCACCTGCCAGTACATGTGAAGGATTTGCTTTTAAACATGGACCTGTGCAGATCAGCTTGCAGGAAGCATTTGCAAAATGTCCTTCCTGCCTTCCTTGGGGATTGTAGCATTGGCTGTAGCATCCCCTACACACCCCATGTGACTCGTCAGTGGCACTGGACCTGAGGAGGCTCTGAGTATAGCACTCATCTTCTAGAGCACTTGGTAGTCCCTTGAGAGGAAAGAGGGCTTGCTCAACCAGCAAAATGAAAAGTAAAAGCTACTCCCAGTGGCATTAATGACACAGGGATCCTGGAGAAGCTCATCTTGATCTTCTTTGCCAAATCAAAGCTACTTATTGGAGATGTGTTGCTGCTGGGTATTGCAGTAGCAGCTCTAGCACCTGCCATCATCTGCCTTTAAGTAGCATGGGAATATCATTTGGGTATGTTTGACAGATTTGAGAAGGGATGTGGTTCGCTGAAGGCTTGACTAGGGGAAGAACCTGGAGAAAAGTCGTTTTTATGTGGTAAAAGAGAGCTAAATTTTGGGGGAGGGATCCTCCTGTCTACAGTCCATCTGTTGTTGAACACAACGATGAAATTCTTATGAATGTGAGTAGCGGGATCTTACCTGAAGATGCAGTTGACTAAGGGGGATGGATCTAGGCGCCCTTACACTCCAGTAGGAAGAGGTGCATGCTCTGAAGGAGTTTAAACCAGAGGCTCATCATCCTTTCTGATGGATTAGATCCCAACATGTAGAAAATGTGCAGACTTTTCACTCATATAATTGGTTTAAGAAAGGCACACTGACAGTCCTTTTTTATGCTGATCACAGTGTATCATCACTGTGCCATTTTAATCAGTCTTACTTACAGGTACTCTGTTTATCTGCACTGTTAATCTTCACTCTGAACCTGCCCAGAGGCTTTTAAAAATATGTCTGAAGATAAAGATGCCTTGACGTATAAGGTAGTTAGAGAGATCTACCCATCCAATAGACTGGAAAGATTTGTGGCCCCAAGTCCCTCTCCTGACACAGGTGGGTCTGAGTCCCCTCAGGTATGAGGGAAACAAAACTGAGGGAGTCTCTTTCCTTGCAAGTGCTTTAAATGTTAGGTTAGGTATCTCAGTGCTGCTGATTGGGCTCAAAAACTATCAGGCAAATTTCAGTGAGAAAAGTCCATGGAGAACTATTAACCAAGAGATGGGATTGTAAATCCCCAATGGGTATTTCTCGAACAGTCAGCATTGATTTCTTGTCAGAAGCGGAAGAGCATAGCACCAGAGTTCCCCCCCATGGTCATCCTATTCAGGAGATGAGAAAAGGGAATATTTGCTATCAGTTGCTGTCAGAGGGTGCTGGACTAGGTGGATGTTTGGTCTGATCTGGAAAAAACCTGTATCTTGTTAGGGAAAAAATAAGAGCAAGCCCTATGTGGCTTTGTGGAAGAAATGATGCTGGCAGTTGAGCTCCAGAGGGTATCCTAGGCTCCGAAGGTAGCCTTGATGAATGCGTGTCCCAGCAGAAAGATAGGACACAAAATACTCGTGATTGTCCTCAGGACTTTGACCTGATCCCAGCACCTGAGCTTTGAGGAGTCTCAGCTTGGAGTGGAGTCCAAAAACTGAAGCTCCTTAGTGAACCTGGCTTTGCTATCACAAACAATTTGCACCTGAGCAGTGAGTGACCCTTTACAAAAAAGTGCAGTAAAGACTAAATTTGTCAGTGCTGGTTTCTCTGTGGTTCAAACCTAAAATGCACCTTTTGCAACTGCTACAGCAAGCTATAACTGTGCTATATTTCATCTAATTGTGTAGGTACTTTTGCACATCATGTACTCATTTATAGGCAGATAGTAATTGTTAAATGCTTTTGAATTCCTTTGCATGGGAGCTGCATGAACAGAAGGGATAACTTTCTGCTCCTAGTGGTGAACGAGTACTTGGCAGGAGTTCCTGTGCCTGCACTAGAACATGCAGTATCTTTAAAATGCTTCGTCATATTCGTCATTAAAAAAAAAAAACAAAACAACCAACAAACACAAAGGACAGCTCCAGGCATGTGCAGGGTGACACAACATCTTGGGTTTTATAGCAGTTAAACTGTCCAATGTTCAAACAATAAAATATTCAGAATTACACGGTAATAGACAATGTCCTTCTTTCTACAGGGAGGAGCTGATGTGGAAAACTTTTCACCCACATCCTTTGGGAGGAACTCGCCTCCTTTCCAATGGAGATACCCAAGTCTGTCAGGTCCAGGAGCTTTCCCTTTGCAGTAGATGACAGCTTTTACACTCAGGTACTCTTTCTGGTGACTCCAGATTTTAAACTTACCTACCAAGGGAAATATTTTTTTAGATCAGTTATGCTGTAACCTTAAGATGAACTAGAGTGCCCTGGTAAAAGTTTAATCTGTGAGAGCGAGAATTTTACCTGTACAACTCCAGCTGTGTGAGGCTGACCCTTTTGTGTGTACATAAAATTGCTTAACATTGATCATTTCCTGAGCTGGCACATAGTAGCTTCTTATAGTTTATGTTCTTAGATTAGCTCAGTTGGTTCAACCATGGTGCTAATAATGCCAAAGTTGTGATTTTGATCTCCCCATATGGGCCATTCACTTAAGAGTTGTACTTGGTGATCCTTGTGGGTCCTTTACAACTCAGGATATTCTGTGATTCTGTGTCATTCTTCAGCAACAGCCTCAGTCTCATAGAGACTAGCTGTCTTTTTACACACTGTAATAAGCCCAAGGAAAAAATCACTACAAATGCTTTCTTTGTCATAGGTACTTCACAAACTGTTTAAAAAGTGGGAAAAAAAATCCAAGGGTTTTTTCTTAAGGGAACTCTTAAGTTCCTCTGGAGCAGGGACTATTGCAAGTTGCATCACCAACCTGAGACAAGGAAATCAGACAACTACTGAGATTTTTACCTGTAGGAATTGTGAATCCCAGGCATAATCTACTGCTCACACAAGTGATTTCTCACCCTCCCATGAGTCTGAAAACATGCAGTTTACAAGCTGTATTTGTTGAGAACTAACAGGTATCTGCTGTTATTGATTCTGAGTCTCTGTCAGAAGTGATCCTTTTTGGAGGATTTAAGATTCCCGTAACACTTAAACCTTTTGCTCTTTGGTGCATCAGTCTTACCACTCACTTTGCCCTCTGAGGTCTCAAGAGGCAAGCTGAAATTGCAGATTGGCACTTTAAGAGAAAGCACAACCATAAGATTCCACATGGTTTTAATCAGGCTTTTAATTATGTCAAACATAAATATCCTAAAGCTTTATTCATTAACAACAGGGATATAAATGTTAATTTTTATATTTGCAGGCCTTCCTCTTACTGATGACCCAGCTAAGGACAGAGCTTTCACAGGTTTTCTACAACTGTCTCCTATCCACAACCAGTAACACACTGTAGGAATAGCTTAATTTTGCTTAAATTTAAGAGTACTGTATGTAACTAAATCAGGAGTAAGACAGGCCTATAATTTTATTAGATTCCTTGGGGAGGGAAAGTTAATCTATGTTCTTAACAGTCATGCAAAAGTATGTTTGTGTGCTTAAGGCATTACAAAGGATCAATGGTTCGCTCTGCCAGAAGTGGTGGAGAGCTTTAAAAAGTAGCACATAGGCGTCTCTCCAATTCATTATATCAACATTGTTTTGTCTTGGGCCTGAAGCAATCTCAGTAGGCGCCAAAATAGTTTTTAATCTCTTCCCTGTCGCCTTCCTTAGTAACTCCATTCACATGGTGTGGTTGCTGCTGTCCTCTGCTCAGCTGTGTGTAGCTGCTAAGCCCTAGGTGAAAGGTCCTTGCTCTGAATTGTCTGTGTGAAGCTTTTAAATTTCCCATCTGCATGTGCTAAACAGCTCTGCTTTTTGGTGGCTCACAAAAACTGATCAATGGGTGTTTCCCACACTGCATTCATGAACACTGCCAGCTCCACAGAAAGCAGTGGGATGCTGCACAAGACCCATACCTGGTCAACAATCTGCTTCTGAAAATGTCCAAGAAGGAACCTGGAAGAGAGAGCCAGAAACCTGTAGGGAAAAGTCTCTCCTGCACCCAGAGCATGAGGATACAGTTCTTTCTTCATGCTTTTGTCATGAGTGCTATAAATGCAGTTGGGTCTGAACTGTAAATTGTGCCAGGGCTGAAAGGTCAAAGGAGTAGGAAGACCCACAGCTGAGGAGTAGGACATCACGTGCTCTGTGTTGGTTACAGATGCAGCAGGGTTACGTGCCGGAAAGGAAAAAGGCGTGACAGTATGTCTTAAGAAGCAACATCCATTATGAAACAGTTTTGGATGTAAATATTTATGTATGTTGTGTGCTCTTTGATGGGCAAGCAGTCTGCTTTGCTCCAGTCAGAAAAAAAGCCCACTAGCAAACTGGGGGCAGGGTTGACACTCATTCTGTATTTTATTGGTATTTATTATGAGCATGACTCAATGCCTATTCATAAGTCCTGTATTGGCATTTTAAGTAGTAAAGTACTAAGTCTGATCCTGATCCATGGTTGGTGGATGAAAGGACATTTAATTTCCCAACTGAGAAAAGTTACTAAGGACAGAAAAGCTTTCCTATTCTCTCAGGCAACCAACAGTAGGCCAAGAGGGCACGGGCTTAAGCTCTGCCAGGGGAGGTTTAGGTTGGATATCAGGAAGAAGTTCTTTACAGAGAGCATGGTCAGGCATTGGAATGGCCTGCCCAGGGAGGTGGTGGATTCTCTGACCCTGGAGGTTTTTAAGGTGAGACTGGAC
>JAOXXN010000395.1:34158840-34179174 GCA_026770055.1 Myrmophylax atrothorax
GGTGACCCCTCTTTGCAAGCTTCCAGTGGCCAAAATATGTGCTATAAATCTTGATGTTTGAGCAGGAGAATGGTGAGAATGAGAGGCAAAGGCATATTGCTTCCATCATTCCACTGGTGTAGCCACTTCTAAAGGAACATCTGGTTCATTTATCTGGGAATGATTAGAGAGAAGACTGATCATATAAGATCACACGAGAATGATTAAAGCACTGGAAAATATACTTCAGTGTGAGACAAGAAGAGTTCAATCTATTCAGCTTAACAAAGGAGCCACAGCATGACAAAACTTTGATCTCAGACTCCTTCATCTAGCAGACAAAGATATAACAAGATCTGGGACAGAATGGCAGCAAACCCAGATTATAAATAAGATGTAATTTTTTATAAAATCACAGCAATTTTAAACTAGTAATAGAATTATTTATAGGAAAGAGGCTTTAGTTCAAGCAAGAAAATGTTCGTGAAAACTTCCTAATTCATGGTATATGTGAAGTCAAATTCAATAACCAAAGTAATCCCTCAAGCCAGATAATCTATGGGTTACTAAGAAAATATCCCACAACTACTACATTATTATTTCATTATGTGTTACAAGCATGTCAACAGACATATCAATAAAATCCACATTTCTTTGTAGACAGTACTATGCATCTATGTCTGAGAGAGAAAGTCTGTTCCACAAATGGGTTCTAAAAGAAATTATTTTATGCCCTATTTTGCAGATTAACTAGTTTGACTAAAATCAGAATGGAACCTTGTGGCAGAAAATGGATTTTAATCTGCATAGTCCTTAGTGCTTCCTTAACCAAAATGTCATCCACACCTCACTGGGACATCTGCCAATGTTATGTGCTTACAGAATGAGTGCCCTTCTTAAGGCCTTTGCAGTGCCTATGTACTGGTGGGCACTGTGCCACGAAGGAGGAGACAGAATGAAGGGGCATTTTTACATGGTTCATAGGGAAGACACCTCAGCTGTTGCTGATGGGACAATACTGAAGGGATTTCTGGATCAGTGTTCCTTCCTTTTTTTAGAGCCTTTAGAGGACAATAAAGTAAGACTCACATAATGTGAATTAGCTATTAACCTGTCAGTGCCAGACACAGAGATATAGAGTGCAATGCCTGGAGAATGCAGGCCCTCACTCCTGATGTGCACAAAGGTGAGAAGACTTTCAGATTTGTATTGCTCTGAAAGCACTTGAAATGCAGCCCAGCAGCTACATCTCAGCTCACTGTAACCACAGCCAGACTTTGCTCATGGGAAGCCATTGCCTTTGAAGGCCTGGCTTTGGATGCACACTGCAGGGTGCCTGTTGCCTCACCCAGCATCCTCTGAGTGTTTTTATTCCCTGTGCATTGGCAGCAATGCATGGGCATGGGAGCAGAGGGGTTGGTACAGAGGGAGGACTTGCACCAGTTTTCCCCCAGCCCAGAACATCCAATACATTCCTAAGGCATAGCCTTTGCAAGAGTCTTTAACCCATCCTGAGATTATAGCTGTTCCAGGTCTGTCCTGTTTGTGTAGGAGGCCTGACACTTGGCAGTCCTAACAGGGCAGGCAGCAATACAGGGACAGGAAGAAATTTTCATGGAAAATGGAACATTCTTCAAGAGCTGAGGGAAACTGGGGGTTTTTGACAGTTTTGCCTAAAAATATTTAATATTTTTAGGTTTGAATTAATTACCTGTCTTTTGTCTTCTCATTTATAGAAGAAGAGGAAATTATTCTTCTCTGCTTCTGTTTTAATTCTCTTTATTCATCTTGCGTTTTCAGACTGCATTTCTAATGAAGCTCAGTGTTTTGAGAGGGATGTTTCTAAACAGGGGTGGAAGCAAAAAACCAGGATTTTCATTTGAAAAATGGAGGCCCATCATCAAAGAGCTCTGGTATTGGAATGTATCTACATCTTCAGGGATATTAGGTCTGTAAGAATCACCTGGGTTCCGTGGCTGTTCCTTTGGTGGAGATAACCATATGCTACATGGCTATGTGTCATTTGGAGTAGGGAAGAGAAGTCTTTTCCTGTCTAGTGCCCCCAACATGCACATGAACACACATACCCAGGCAGTCAGACACACTGTGCCTTTCCTTGCACCCTGAAGAGTCAGCTTGTGCTTTCAGGTGTGTATGTATCATTGTCATCACTAGTTAATGTATTGGAAATGCTGAGCAGCAATTAAATAGCAATGAGTAAGCTTAATGCTTTATTGTGGTCATTATTCCGTCTCAGTTTGCTCCATGACAGCAAGAATGGCTTGGCTACAAGCCAAGTGATTGCTCAGAAGGGTGATTATGCATTTCCACAGCACCCAGAGAGTTAACTTCTCTGAAGAAATCCAAAAACCATCAATGAAGAAGTAAGTCTGTGAGATGCGTAGCAGGAGTGACTACTACTATAACAACATTACATATCTTCAGACATTTTGGAAACAGTCCTTCAGCAGAGGAGCTGCACTCCTCCCATCCGTGCTAAGGGCTTTTTCTTCACTTTTATGATATTGCTTTTTTATTGTTTCAGACTTTGAGCACTGTCATATGAGCTCTAAAATTATGACACTGATTTTCTTATCTCATTAGGATAAGCAACAGATGGAAGATTGTGGAGATCCAAAGACCCTTGTCCATTTGGTCCTGTTGGTCTCTCCTGCATGCCCTGTGGCGTACCTCAAGTTATTCAGCTGTAACTAAGCTGACTAAATGGAAACAAGAGAGCTAAGAGTAGCCGGGTGTGGTGCCAACCTTTGCTCATATGCTTTTGTTTGCAGTTGGCAGAGTCCAGGCTCAACTTATTTATTTTATTCCCTGAAAACCATAGCTCTATATTTAATTGTTGTCAAAAGGAAATGAGCATGTCTTCTGGCTCCTGACTGAGCTGGGAAAAGGTAGTGGTCAATTTATATTACATCTAAATTTTTTGCTACAGAACTGCAGTGCTATCCAGCTCGTTGTCACTGGAGTTTTTAAACAGCTGTTAAAAACTTTAACAGAAGTATAGCTATATATAAAAGACTTCTTCAGTCATATCTCAACATTAAGCAGAATTATCCTTAAACTACAAGTACCTTTTCGAACAGATGCAGTAAAATAACATATTCATCCAAGAAGTATCACTTTTGTAAACCTTCTTAAACCTGGGAGATTCTTTGTCTAGAGCTGCAGGACTGGCTGCTTGTTTTGTATCTAACCTAAATCTAATTTTCATTTGGAAAACTTGCTAGCTTAACTAGTTAAAAGAAATTGGAGCATGCAGCAGGGGTTCTATGGAGACAGTGATATTTTAAGGCTATGTGATAAATCCATTTAGAAATACTGTCCATGAACAATACACACCCTCAGTATGTTAAAAGACTAATTTTTACCCTCAAAAAATGTTTCTTTATTTTTCTTTGTCCTGCTGCTCACATTGCCTCCTCCACTTTCAGATCTGAGGGTAGGACAAATGAATTACTGTATCTGTAAAACTGCAGTTGGTAGGTCTTCATTGACGGTAAAGCCTTCCTGGTGGCTTCCTGATCTGGACAATAATCAAAGAATGAGCAGAAATGTATTTTAAGCACCTTCTCCACTCTGACTGTTGAATGTAGAGAAGAATAAAGAACAAACACAGCAGCATAACACGTACTGAAAGTACGGTAAAAATCAGGAGGCCTTTGAATTTAGGAAGCTGCACTGTTTTGGTAAAGAATTGTCACCATTCACTCTCAGTATTATAACATTTGCAAAACTCTCTAAAAGAAATGACAAATTCAAAAGTAGATTAGCTAGTGTAACATTGCAGTTCTAGAGAGCTATGTGTGTCTAAACCTTTATTAATTCTTAGACTAGATAGGTATACATGTGGGACTTGCTGACATGGCAAAGTCCCTTCAGGGTGCAAGCAGAAAAGATTTGCTTATGTGTAAATGTGTCAGGAACAATAAAATCCTGAACAATGATTGAAAAGCAACTGCAATTCACTTTGAAATACAGGTTAGTGAGAGAGAATTTACACCTAAGACATTTCTTCCAAGCTGTGATTTACATCTCTTTCTACATCTGTAGAAAGCCCTTTGTTTCTGAGAAATCATGATAAACTCTGCCAAACTTGAATACTTTGGCAAAGGTAATACTATAAAATGACGATATTGTTTTCAGCATAACCAGATCTGCTAGGATGTTTCATGCCTAGAAAGCAGGCATTGGGGTATTGTTTTCCTTTGGATAGATTTTATGACTGCTATTCTGAGGTATTAAAGTCTTATCTCTGAGCCTAATGCCGAAATTAAAAGAACGGGCAAGATAATGCTAGCTTCCATAATTTTTAAGATATCGCCACCAAGTGGTGAAAGGGAATTAATACCATTTTCCAGCTCCTGTAGGCTGCAGGTGGATGGCACTACTTAGAAATGACAGTGCAGATCAAAATATCGCCATAATAACACATGCAAAGCAAATATTAAAGATCGTGCAATCAAATGAAGTTCTTATTTTAGGGTGGATTAATCAAGGAGGTAAACAGCTGAAATGTAGATGACATAGCTTTTACTACCATGCCCTGCTGTAAAAGAAACAGCCCTAAGTAGGCAACTTTTTATTTGAACCACTGACATTGATGGTTATGAAGAAAAGATCCACTAGAACTGCACAACTCTGACATACCACCATTCAGAAAACTCACTAGAAATGAATGCATTAATACATCTACTTCTTTAGCCGGCTGGGTTTCAAGTAGTTAAGTCTCTTAAAAATTAGCATGCTCTTATTTAGTTACAATTTTTCTGGATCAACAAATGTTGCTTGTAAACTGTATGATTGCAGTAGAAACAGAGTTACTCATAGTGGGCCCTGGGCAACAAGCTGGACATTGAGTCAGCAGAGTGCCTTTGTAGCAAAGTCCAACAGTATCCTGGGCTGGAGCATATGAGGAAAGGCTGAGAGAGCCAGGACTGTTCAGCCAGGAGAAGAGAAGGCTCGGTGGGTGTTTCTCATCAATGTGTACAAATATCTTAATGAAGAGTATACAGAGACAGATCTCTTTTCAGTGATGTTCAGTGACATGACAATGGGCATAAACTGAAACAGAGGAAGCTCTGTCTGAACATCAGGAAGCACTTTTCATAGTATCATAGAACGGTCTGAGTTGGAAGGGACCTTTAAAGATCATCTAGTCCAGCCATTACTGTGAGGATGACCTGCACTGGCACAGGCTGCCCAGAGAAGTTGTGGATTTGCCATTCTTTGGAGGCGTTCAAAAGTCATCTAGGCACTAGCTCTGTTTCCATTCACCACATCAAGTTTACCAAAAGGTACTGCTTAAAAGTGAAGTTCCTCATTCACAAAAGGAAGCTGTTGACTTAAAAGTGCTAAAAGAAGGGAGAACAGGAACTTCATGTGCTACATCTCTGTAGTGATCAATGTGTTAAGTCCACTAAATATGACTTTGCAATTACTTTATCTATTCTTATTTGCTTTCCAATTCAAAACTATTTTCTGTATTCTGACAGAAGCCAGAAAAACACACAAAATTACCATCATTGATTCTTCTGCAGAGCCAACATATTTTTATGTCTCTTTTAGATTTTCTTAATTCTTGGCATCACAAATAGCATTTTCTTTAAAGCAAAATCATCTTTTGATAGTATTTTGAGTTCACCTTCATTCTGTGTTCCACATCGTGATTGCCAGACTCTGCAATCATAAGGCCTTCTTTGGTCCCATATTATTTACCATTTATAAAAGCTAACTATGCAGAAGGAAAATATGGTCTTTAGGAAATTTGTGTTTAGGTGCAGGTACAGAATCTACCATTAGAGGTGGCCAGCTCCTGGCCCATGGCCCCTCTGATGTTCCTAGGTATCCTAAGAAGCCATTTCATCCAGAATTTCTGCTCATTCACCTAACAAAAGCAAGGACATTTGACATCTTGCCCTTCGTGAAATTCAGTGCTTACATAATCATTAATCCTATTCTGTATATTCCAGACTTTTAAATGGCTCTCACAAGCCAGGGGGCAAGGCTCTAGTTCACATGATTTATTTAAGTTTTGAAAAAATGCAAAAGAGCAACTTCTTCTGGGCACTTAAACAAAGAAAGTCTTCCACATCTCCAGTGATCCATTAACGTTATCATCACGAAATGTTCATGATGGTAATTCATTGTGTTGTGATCAACCACATACATCACCTAATACAACCAGCTCCAAAGACAAAAAACACACACATATAACAAAACAAATTTTCACTCATTCTCTGGAATAAAGAGCCCCCTGCAACTGTATTATACTCTGTGTTGAGCCAGTGATCCAACACAGACAACCTTGCCTTGGGAATCTTGTCTTGTGTTTCATCAAAGACCTTTCTCCAAACCACTGACACTAAGAGGCTCCCTGCTGAGCAACAACAGGGTGTCAGAAAAAGACTCAAAGGAAATTTTACATAAAGATTTCTGCTTTATAAAGTAACTTCATTTTTCCAGATCAACTACATGCTCAAGTACACCTTTTGGCATTGAATGTCAAACCTGAAAGCAAGCTCCAGCTCATCACTCCATGGGTATCAGAGGAGACTGTGCAGGATGCGGCCACTACCAGTGTCACAGTCACACTGCTACAGCATTCATGTTCTGGAAATACTGCGACAAGACTAAAATACTCAATTCTTTATCATGCGTGTAGTTGCCCAAATGTTACTTATAAGTGGAATATGTTCATAAAACCATGTAGCTAGGTATGTGTTTGTTTAAAACCTGGGAGGAATGTCAGACCTATATTTTTCTGCTTCCTGTTGCTTAGAGGAACAGGGTGCAGTGGAAATTTGTTGTGTAGTGGGCACCATACAGTCCTAAAGAGAGGAGAAAATGAAGGTGCCATCCATTGCACACAAACCTGTAAGGATGATATTGGTTTATGATAGTGACCTTGGTGCAAATGAACACTGGTAAGGAATAAATTCTATATTCAAGAGGCTAGGTCAGCCTTGTTTTAGCAGGATGATGTTAGCATGTTAATTGTATATGGTTTTAAGCTGATATAGCTTAAACAGTACAAAAGCTAGAGGTTAACTGGTCAGCAGTAGGGAATAAAGATGCAATGCACCTCAGTATCAGTGTATTATCTGTCCTCTACTCATGTAGCTGTTGCTGGATTAAACTGCCTGATTTATGCACCTTATAATAATTATGTCTACAAATCAATCGCACAATTTCAATTACTTGATTAGTGTAAAGCTTTGCGTGGTGAAGGCACCATTCAAAGTTAATTCCACAGTCTACTACAACTTATACATGAAAAGGTGGTGATGCCACTGCCTAGGATGTGGCATTGTCTAATTACATTTACTAGGCTACCTTCTCAATCATATCAAGGTCTCACATGCAATTTCTGTTTTGCAATGGAAGCTTGTGTGCAGGCTGCTGCATTGACAGACAGACTAAGGAATGAACCATGGACCCTGAAGGAAACAAACCTCGAGGATCTGTGTGGTGCTACAGTTTGAGCTGAAGAGTTTTTGACACCATAGCTATGTGCTGTAACACACCTCTGTGAATCAGCACAGATGGGACCTGTACCACATACCCCAAGGGGTTTGCCCTTCAGTTCACCTGAGTTTGGTTACCTTGAGCAGATGAAATTTGGCCAGGGGGCTAACAATGAACTGGCGTGTATAAACTTCTACTTGATTAATGAATACCTATGAACACCACTATCAAAATGGCCTCTTAGACTCTCTGTGTTTATTCAGTCCTACAGTTACTGCAATAGAAGTGGTGTCAGTTTGTGACTTGTAACCTCAGTGATGTGACAAGGTTATTAGTCCTTTTGTCAGATTAAGTCATGTTGAGAGACCAAAGTACAAAATGAGGATCAACTTAGTTTACCAGCATCCTCCTGTGTTTGGGTATGTGTATATCTTGCTACAGCAGTGACAAATCTGTTCAAGTCAAGCCAAACTCCTTTTCTTTTCACATATTCATATTCATGTTTAGCATAGATTTTGATTTTCTGTGTAGGAAAGTATGATGAAAATAGTCCCAATTTTGGCAACTGTCTCAGACTATAGGGATCTAAGGCAATGTTTGGTTGCTTCCATTTAATCTGTGCAACTCCCTTGATTATAGTGTTTATACAATTTCATTAACATTAAAGTGATGAAATCGTGAACTAGGCCAACTGCCTTCTCTTCACAGACCCAACACTGCAATGAACAATCTGTCGAAGACATAAAAGCTCTTAGAGAAAGTAATCACCTGACTGCAGACATTCAGGGCAGATTTTGTAGGTGTCCCATGATTTCCCTAACCTCTTCTGAATATGTGGCAACCTTCTGGTGATTTGGCAGGATGATTTTGCTGCACCCAGTTCCACTAGCCATTGACAGGTGGTCTCATTCTTCATTTTAGAGGAGGCTACTAAATAACTGTTGTATTTCATTACATGATTGATAAGGAAAGAATATTGCTGGAGCTAATAGCTACAAGGAAGACTCTGAGGTGCAAAAATTTCATCCATATTTAGTCTATATTCAGCTCATTTTTTTGAAAGACGGTTGAGATTGCGCACTAGCGAGGTTTGAATGTCAGGGTTGCTTCAGTTCCACTTCTGTGTGTTAGCAGAGTAAGCCAAAGCCCCAAAGGCTGAAAATGTGGATAAGACAACATCTGTTCAAAGCCAGTTCTGTTAATTTGATTCAGACCTTTTATGTTTCATGACATGAGAACAGAGCACTCTCAACTGAATTCTTCCCACAGGTCCAGCCTGCACTGGCTGCTCCCCCAAGGTACACCTCGCTCCAGCTCCTGGCTCCCAAGAGTGCAGCTGTTAAGCCACGATTGCCTGCTCCTAAACTGATTTCAAATCCTGTTTTCCCCAGGAACCTAATTCACTCACAGCCTTGCTCAGCCACAGAGCTCAAGCTGACACCAGATTTATGACTAGCCTTACTTAATTATGACAGGATAACAAACACCAGTGGTTTCCTGTCAATCAAGCAGTGGTCAGTTGTCCAGCTCCCGGAATCCCATATCCCTCAAGCTCCAAGTGTCTTCTGTATACATTTATTTAGTTTCTTATATCTTGTAATATATTGCTGGGTATTAAGATTTATTATTCCCTTCCTAAATAGTTACATACTTACCCCAACCCCCAGGGGGGCACACAGCTTCCAAGCCTCAGCAATGACTGGTGCTCAGATCTGAGTGTTTCTTTTAATGATTTAGCTGGGCTTGTCCCAGTCTGCAGACACAATACCACAGGTGCCATTTGTAAACCATTCTTAGTCTCTGGAAGGACAACAGGTGTTCTGGCCATTTGTCTGGTATCTGAGCCTTTAGCAGTCACAATCTCCTCTTTACTTCAGTAGCACAAATGTAATAATTAGACTTGCAGTTTTCCAGGCCCTTGTTGCATTGCATTAACCTCTGCCTCACTACAGTCTGCATCTCCAGCATTTGCAATACAAATGCACCTGACAAGTGGCCTGCAGTCCTGGCAGTGCCTGTCAGAGTTGCCCCATAATCAAAGAAGGACTGCACCAAGGTCACCCCTAAGCAGCAGATGCAGACCCCAGTCCTGTATCTGCCAGGCTGCCTCATGCTCTTGGATGCACTGATCATACTTCATCCATCATTTTTGTTCAGACCTTTGTAGTCTCGTGCATCAGTGGTCAGGTAAGATGGGAGGTCTCTTATACAGCAGCCATTTGTTTGGAAAGGGATTCTGTGCCTTTGTGTACAGACTTCTTTGCATCCACTCTTGTTCTTTCTCTTCTTCATACTGTAAATCTTCCTCTAACCAGCCTGCAATGTTTAGTGCAGCTTTCACATAAGAGCAAAGTATGATAAGGTATCTGTAGCAACAGCCAGTTAAAGTGAAGTAAAAAAGGAAAGATTTTCAAGGTTAAATATGTAGTAGGAGGTGATTTAATTACTTGCAGGATAGGAGGATAAAGAGGCCAAACAGACAAATCAGTGCAGCTGGAATAATGACACCCAGCAGCCTCCCAGGAAAGTACAGAGGAAAGAGAAGTCCATCATGAAAGAGGCTTAAGATAACTCATATTATATTGCTTTGGCTGTAGGCTAAGCCTGAATACAGGACAGTTGCCATGGCTTAGCTGATATGCAGTAGCTTCTTAAGCTCTCGTACCTCCATCACGTGTGTGAGCCCTAAGGTTGCAGAAATACATACTAGATCAGACTGGCAGAGTTCCATAAGAACACATGGAACTTAAAAAACTGGGAAAAGAAAACAAAATTTTATTCAGGAACAGAGAGAAAATCACTTCCCTCTGGAATTTTTTTCTTTTTTTTTTTTTTTAGCTTCCATTCAAATTTATGCAACAACTTGCAGCACACAACTTGTAGTAGTGTGACATATAAGAAGGGAACTGCTACAAGAAGAATGAAAGTCAATGATGTAAAAGCATGTTGTTCTTAAAATAATGGAAAATGAAACATAAATTTCAGGTGTGTGCTGAACTGGGTGAAAAGCAGAGTGGGGAATTGCATGTTTTGGTGAGAATTCCATGCTTTGGGAACCAGGATCAACATCCAGGTTTAGTGCTGGAGTCACAGAAACAAGACTTTTTCTCACAGTCTTTCCTGCAGGAGCTGTTCATACCCTTCAAATGTTCTTTGATTCAGAGAGCAACGTTGCAGTTGAAGGTACTCATGTGTGGCTTCCAGGGCCAACACAGATGACCAGAGTTAAACAAAGTGTACAGTTTGAAGAGCAGAAGTTCAAACACTCTCTGAGTCAATGACCAAGGTACTCTCCTACAATATCAGACCTGAACATAATTTCTTGCTCCAAATCAGGCAAGGAAATGATCTGAATATTGTCTTCATGTACCACAAGTGAAAGCTGTATATGTACCTAGATCAACTATAAGCAGCAGAGACGATGTCAAGAGTTATGAGGGCAGCATATATCCATGGTCCTGCTTTCCACTTAGTCAAAGCCAGAGCCTGAAAACCTAGTCAAGGCTGTTGGCTAGGGAAGGGAATGAGCCATTTCAGAATAAGCAGTTGTCATCCTTACCCCTTCCACAGGCAGCAGAAAGTCTGGCTCCTCTGAACTGTGCTCCACACTTTCATTGTATCTCTGTCCTTCCCCTCATTCCCTTCCTCCTTTCCTGTACCAGGAAGAACCCAGACTTTTCCTCCAGGCAGCAAAATTCATTTTTGCTGATGCTGCTAACATGCCTTAAGCTGAATCTGATGTAAAACCAACACTTAACCAACACTTTTGCCTAATAAATCTCATTTTATTCCAAACTCTATACACTTTCATCAAAACTCACAAAGAAATGTAACAACCTGCAAAGAAAGGGAAAGGGTTTTGTCTAAGTCACAGGATATTTAGGAACTATAAAAAGTTTTCCACTCCAACCAAACGGATTTTTTCTGTCATTTCCTCAAAAAACAAACTGAAAACTTGAAAATCTTAGAAAGATGTGAAAGATAGGGGCAATCCATTTTAAATCACAATGAAAGAGATGTAGATAACCTCAAAGACAAGTAGAGGAAAAAAGATCTGTAAAAGACAGATCACTAAGTACATTAAAAGCAGTAGCTGTGGTAGAAGACACTTGGTGTGAAATCTCTGATTTCAGCAAATTCTACATCAAAATCCCTCCTTTTTCAGTGCACTCTCCAAAACTGTCCCCCAGTTGGAGAAAAGGGTGGTATTCAATACACTGGAGAGTAGTAGAAGGCAAAGAAAAAGCAGAAATTAGCTCTTAAGACAAAGTGGCTGCCTGCTGGGTAAAAAGAAAATGGCATAGCTGATCAAGACATGGTGACCTTGTTGCCTGGAAACATTTGAAGTGTGCTTTGTTAGTGACTTCCAGTTGGCTGGGATAGCCTGGTACCACCCAGAGGTGTTGGCTGATTGCTAGCAATGTGCAGGCAGCTCCTTTTCTGCAGGGTCATTCTGCCCTTTGTAACAAGACTAATTCAGCTGGTGAAATGTCTGCATGAGGTTTACTGCTCCAGAGCACCTGACACCTGCTACCGTAAACAGCACACTCCAGACTCAGAATGAAAATGTAATCTCTGCCTTGATGCATTTCATCTCCCAGTATTTTCTGAGAATGTGTTCAGCTTTAGCCTGTTTTACCTCATGTTCAGGTCATTTCTTTATGAGAGTTTATCTGAGGATTAACATAGTGACTTGATAAATGTATGATCAAAATCAAATGACAAAGCACAATAATAGTACCAAATTAAAGGGAATTTGATAGCAAATTTCTAATAGAGAAAGTGGAAAAACGATCTTGCCCCAAATTCTGTTCATAGGTTTTCCACTTGTGGGATTTCTGCATTTTTATAAATTACCATCTCCTCTGCAAAAGATTATTGATCTTATTTTTCCTAAGTTGTGGTTTGTGGTGTTAATCATGTTGCCTTCTACTGAGAAGCACCAATGCTTGTGGTTATGGGCTAAGTTGCCACAGGTGGAGAAATCAGAGAATGAGAGCTGTGTTATTTTCTTTGCATTTTCTCATCTCAAACCAGATGGTAGTAAACCTTGCAACAGCAGTTTCCACTTGCCAAAGAAGGTGAGGAATCTTTTTCTGCATTGATAAGAACTGTAGTGGGTCTCTCTCAAAGTCACAGAAAATCAAAGCAATCCTGCTGCTTCAGTAACCACACTCTATTTGCCCCTCAATCCTTTAACATCGTTCACATCACGACTAGACAAACCCCACAATTTTATTTTCATCTTAGTATCTACAACAGATGAGTTGGCAATTAAGCCTTTTCTATGCCCTAGAGGGGAAGTGGATGCAAACAAGAAGATGAAAAAGAATGTTTTTGAAACACCATGCCATTTGCAACATTTGCAGGACAGCTACTGCAAGGCGATCAAATCGTTTCACTGGAGAGTTTTATCCCAGACACTGACACATCTGGCTTTTAATGCAGAATTCATTAGCACTTTAATAGTAATAACTTTCCATAATAATGGAAAGTGCATTGAGATCCTGAAACAAAACCAGATGTTATTACAAACACTGAGTAAAAGAAGCAGCTCCTCGATGGCACGTAACAGTTACAGCTCTTATTCCACAAATCACTTAAAGCCACTTTTAACTACTATTATTAGCTATAAAAGCCTGCTTGGGTTTTATGAATGCTAAAGAACTGAGACAAAAAGATTGCTTCAAACAGAACAGTGTCTTGATCCTCATAAGTCTTCTGGGCCCTGCACAGACATGGTCATAAGAAAATGGAGATTATACCAGTCCAATTACATAGGAAAAAAAGTCTGAAGATTTAAATACAGTGTATCTACACAGATTTTGTTTTAATTAGAATATAGCAGAATAACAGCCGCAACTTGCAGTGATAGCATCAAATCAAGGCTGTTTCTATGGGAACGCCACCAATTCCCAGAAATTATCGTGTCAGTTTGCCATAAATAGACAAAAAAAATGGAGGGGGGGAAAAAAAGGGGAAAAAATATTACAGAAGAAAGAGAATGAAGAGGAGAATCCAGTCCTCTCCTTTTGATGCTTAGTGCCAATATATTGTCAAGTTTTATTCTAAATAAAAGTAGTGAGATAAAAATGTCAGTTGCACTGCTTCTGCCATACATCTGAGGCCTTGAACACCTTTTATGAAGACTTTCTAAAGCATTTTATGGAAAGAAAACACATGCAATGCATTTTTCTATACTGATCTTCCTACTTCCTGCATTTTCTACAGTATAAGTGAGCTCGAGGTTGATGTGGGAGAGAGAAATACCTTTGATCGTATTTGATCATAGACATTTGCTATATAACCTCATTTCAATTTTTCTGCTAGCTCTGTAATTTTTAAGTCTGGTCTGAAAGGGATACAACTCCAGAGAAACAAAAGTAAGCAATGAACATCACAAACAGAAGTCATTATTTCCCTCCATCTGATTATCTGATTGTCTCTCTTTCCCAGCAATCTTCTTCCCAATAGCTATTTCCATCCTGGTGCCTTCAGTAACCACATAAAAAAAGGGAAACCACTAAAGTTCCTCCCGTGAATATCTGGAGATGTCCTATCCCTTTGAAACTCCAGTCCAGCAGCATTTCTGCACTGTGAGGCTCAGCAGGCTCGTTTCTCTGGCTTTCCTCACCACTGCAACAACTCCCTTCTGCAGAGGCAGTGCCCTTCTGATGAGCTGCCCAGCCCAGCAGGAACAGATTCCTGGCACTGTATTCCCAGCTATGAAATTCTCTCTTGCTCATGGTTTGTGACTATTATTTTTTTCCACTTACGAGATGTGTGTTCTATTCTCAATGATTCTCATTTATTTACCCCCCTCCAGCCCTTCCTCCTGCAATTATCCATTGTAATCTTTTTAAGCCCTGCCATATTGTGGTTAGTAGTAGTATTTCCTCAATGACACACCATAACTGTATCATTTGCTTCATATGAGAAAAAATTCTCCACTTAGAAATAGTCAATGATAATAAATTATTATTTAATTTTATCTCATTGAATGACTGAAAATAATAATGTCACTTTGGGAAAAACAAGACAGTGATAGTATCAGTAACTGTTGCAGAGAATGTTGACAGTGAATTTGATCATAGTCCTTCAAGTGCAATCTTTCCCCTTTGACAACTTGATTAAAATTCCTATCTGCATACAGCACAAGAGGGCACTCCCTTCTTCACATCCCTGTGAGTCTGAAGTCTATAAGTGCTCTCATAGGCTGTGAGAGATAGTAACTATATTTCAAAGAGAGAAATGCTTTTAAATATATTTTATAAAGTTCATACCACCACTTGTAAAAAATATGTGTGAGCCTACTTGTTCATTTGCAGAAGACTGTAAAATTTCAGATTTTGTTGTTAAGTGCTGAAAAACTGATCAGGCATTTACTAACAGTATATTTAAACCATAGTATCCTAGAATGGCTTGAGTTGGAAGGACCTTAAAGATTATCCTGTTCCAACCCCCTGTCTTGAGTAGGGACACCTTTCACTAGACCAGATTGCTCTGAGCCCCATCCAACCTGGCCTTGAACACTACCAGGAATGGGGATCCACAAATTCTCTGAGCAACTTGTTCTGGTGCCTCACCATTCTCACAGTAAAGCATTTCTTGGTTTCAAAAAAAGAAATCTTAGTTTGAAACAAGGCTATACTTTTCTTCAGACACAAAGTCCAAATTATTATTTCGAAGAAAATTGGAAGGATTTGCAATAATACACCCACATGCTAAAGCTGAAAATTTGCTTATGCAAACAAATCATGAGACCTGCTGCCTGCCTGTCTGCTACTACCCAGCAATATAGACTGGCCCTCTTTATCAGCAGGATTTTAAGGACTGTGGAGTTGAACAGTATTTCAGGTTTGACTGACAGTGAACTAGACAGAGAAGAGGAGCAGTCTAGAGGCAGAATAAAAAGAATATGAATAATTTGCTGGGAATAGTCAGTTATGCCTGAGTAACCATCAGGAGCAGTAGGGACTACCTGGGCACTTGTACTCAAGATGGATAGATATGGACTCTCACCTCACTTTAACTATGCTAATACCTTAGCTGCACATGCTCTTTGTGCCACGATGTAGGAGAGTTACCTTGGCTATTTAACATCATTCTAGGTAAACTCTGAGTTAAATCTTGTACTTGACATCAATGCTTAAAAATAGAAGTGTTCAGAATAATAAGCCCAGGATGTAGAAAAACACTCATGCTGCTTCTTTGCTACAGTATGACAGCTGAAGCAAAAGGAATTTTGGGGTGGGCGTGGAGGAGGGAATGGCTTGCAAAGATCACAAAGTACCTTTCTATTTCAAGAAAGTGGCAAAGGAAACCACCCTCTTTAAACACCTTATTTGTGCCTACTAATTATTATCTTCAAGTACGCTCCCCCTGGTGGGGATGAAAAGGGTATGCTCTGAAAAGCAAGAGCCCAAAATGGAATTTTGATTCTTGCCCTATTTCACTTTTCACCCTAATTGCAGACTAGCACTAGGCATGCTTACAGCTCATTATTCTCTGCAGAGGCCTGCTAATGGTATTTCATCTACTGCCTAATTCTACAGCTTTAACATGGAAAAATTTCTTTCAAATTCAATACTGATGGAGAACAAACAGTAAGTCTTGCCTCTCTGTTTTTTGTTTAGCTGTTCAGTAACTGGATAAACATTAACCAGCTGGATAGTGCAATTATAATTTTTCTTAAGGTAATGTACATGCTTGCAACAGCATAGTATCTGGCAGCCTTACAAATATTAATGAATGCATTCTTGTTCCACTCACGCTATTAAAAGTGATTAAGTACTTTCACAGAGGTCATGCAGAAAATGAATGGCAGAACCAAGCACTGATGAAAATCCAAAGCTTTTTTTACTAAGAGATACTTTTAAAGACATCCTACAGCACAAACAGAAGTAAGTAGAAGAAATACAATTAGCAGAGGAATTGACATTGGGCACTAATCATTTACTGTGAGCCTCAATGTACTTATATACCATTTACAATGCACTCAGCAAACAGCTTGCTCAACAAGATCAGGAGTAAGTGTTTAGGATTTGGATTAAAAACACAGAAAAAAGTAAATACTAATATCCCCCTCTAGGGAAATAATCTCTACTAATTATTTGTCTACAGCTTTCCTCAGTATTGTAGTCTAAACTGCATTTGTAAACGTGGCTCTGTTGTTCTGTAACAGGCAACTCAGGCACTTTTAGGAATTTCTTGCTAAAATGTATTAGAGCAAATTATAGTTTTGAGTTATTAATTCTCTACAGAATTTGTACTGATAATAAGGGAAAGATAAATATTTGGAGACAAATATATGGGGATATCTCTGTTCCTACACGTGAATGCAGCTGTTAATCAGCTAACAGTCATCAAACACAATGGCTGAGACTATTATTGCAACAGAATTTTCAAATGTTGAAAGCTATTCACAAATGTAATCAAATGGCACCTTGAAAGGAATAAACTTTTTTTAAAGTATTTTCCCTTAATCTTTTAAGTTTTATGCACTTTTATGCAAAAACTATTTTTTACATTATTCATGATTATTTTCAGGTTTTTCTTACATTGTCTGGATGGGAAAAAAGTGTAAGTACTTATGATAAGTGCAAGCACTTACTTTGGCAAGTATTTATGTTGACACATGACACTGAAGTCTCCCAGATCACTCTGTATAAAATCAGTAGCTATGCTAAATAGTTCTGGTACTTCGTCTGGTTGGGACACTTTTTATTTCCTCTTAAATGATTTCATTTATTTCAGGTATTTTTGTTTTTCTTTTCTGGGATTTTGAGGAGTCTTAGAGCTGACAGTGACATAAACACACTTCTAGTGTAGAAAGATATTTTAAATTAAGAAGTAGTCAATGATACAGTTGGTAAGAATAATCATCATCTAGTATTGAACTGGTTATGAATGGGATAAAACTCCTATGAAGTTGTATGTGGGGTTTTGTTTTAAATTCCCTTTATTTGTAGTAAAAACTGGTGAATCAAAATGGAATTTCTCCTAGTGCACACCAGATACTGTGGCAGGTCACCATAGGCCATTCACATCTCTCCTGTCTTTAATGGCCACGGCTTCTTAGTATAGAGGACTGAGATTCTGCTTTCTTCTATTTTAGGTTAGATTTATCCTGCCATTCATTTGCACTCGTTAGACTACACATTTGTAATGTTTTAGAAATTACAGGCTCATAATAAACTTCTCTTTTCACAGAAGGTCCAGGACCAGAAACGGAAGGTTGAAAAATGTCTTGTTGTGCCTGTCAAGGCTGAAGATACCTTCAGCTGAGGTTCAGCTGTGAAAGATACGGCAAAGGAAGGAAATGGAGGAGAAAAACACCAGGTATAGCAGCTGTCTGTTCTGGAATAAAAAGATGTCAGACCAGGGCCGTTATGTTTTTCAGTACAGCCGCTCAGAAAGTACTCTCCAGATTGACCTGAGAGACATGTTCCCTACCTGTGACAAACCCCAAACTAAGCCTTGCAGTTGCTTGCAGCTCGATACTAAGGAACCACAGAGAACCAGCAGCCTGATACAGAGATTCTCCTGTTCTGAAGAAAATTGTATATTGTTTGATCCATGTTAAAATGTATTGATCACAAATAAAAATACTATTGTGGTACACAACAAAACTTACAATAGTTATGCGGATGGAATGTGTGGAAAATAAAATTACATTTCTGGCTATGCATGGTGAAACATATAAATGTTAGCTACAAATATGTTTGAGGCAATTTGTCTGTATTTAAAACACTTCAAATGATCTTAAATTGGCATATAATAAAGCCAGGGAAAGTACATTCTATATAATAATTTAGTGTCAGTTTTGTTTCTGCTGCATTGCCCTTTCTGTGATCTTGGGTGAAGCTGGGGAGAGGAGGAGGAGGATTTTATGGGAGGAACCAGGAGAAAAGGGGGCTTCAGTGCACTGGCCTTCACAAAGCCCCTTGCAGTTCGTACAGGAGTCTTTGTCTTCTTCTACCAGCATCTACAGAAGTACCTTTATTCCAATTCAGCATTGGAAAGGGAGCACTTCTTTCCTTTTTTTCCTTTTCATCTCCATCTCCCAGAAACAAAACACAAAGAGGAGACATCATTCTAAGGCATGCAATCCAGTAGGCTTCTCTTAATGAAACCTAAATCACAACAGATTTCTGTAACTAGGAAAGAGGCAAGTAATACCTACTGCAGTGTATTAAATGCGTGTGAACTACGTACCAGAGGTAAAGCTGATTGTCTCCAACTAGAGCAGTGTGTAAATTTTGTACTGGGTCAGTTCAGCATCACAGGTGGAAATGGTCACTACTGCACTGTACAAATTCTGTAGTCATTATGTGGACCTTGTTGGGAAGTGAAAGAAAGTAAGCAAAGGAAAAGTCATAGAAACAGGACATAACCAATTATTTCCTGCACTCTTGCAGCTTGTTCCTCTGAAGTTCCTTTTCTAGCTAATCCAAAAGGTGGACAAAGTTCATTTCAGCATCAGCAATCCAAAATCAAATCTCAGCTGAGACTAATTTGCATGAAGAACAAAAGCTGTTTTAAGTGTCGTGTTATTTATATATTTTTAAAGTAAATGCTGACATTTTTATTTTTCTGGGGCTCTACCTATGACCCTCTTGGCTTTGTTTTGTGCTTTAAAGTTCAAACTAGTGACCAGCTGGAAGTGGCTTTAGAGCTCCCTGACTGCTGTGGAATCAACTGAGGCAGATACTTAAAGAGTGAGAATTATTTAGTCAGACAAGCAATCAGAAGGATATTTTCAGAATAATAGGTCAAACACACCTCCGGACAGACAGAACAGGGAGATCTAGAGCACTGATTTTCATGGCCCTGACCTGAAGAGCAGAGGTGCCCCATTGCTGACGTTCCACCAACCTCAGGCTGACTGTCATCATTTGGATCCAAGAGACACTGACTTGTCCAGACTGCTTTATAATCCAGCAGGGCACTGAAAAACCCAATTTTACATTTCTACAACAAAAAGGATTTCCCAGAGAAATCCAGTGGAGATGAATCTGCTTCTCAGTCAACTGGAAAACACCATCCAAAGGCCACCAGGCAGATCAGAACCCACACTGCAATTTTTAAGTTATTCAGCAGCATCCTCATTACTGAGGCGCTTGTGCATGACCACCCGGCGGTGCTGTGCTCCTCCAGCTGCCTGGCACGCTCCACAGCTCTCTTAGCCTGACAGAAACACGGGAGGATCGCTAGGGCGAGGCCATAACGTTCCCATCTCCAAACAGCATTGAAATAAATTCAGAAGAAAACAAGATTTTTTTTTTTTAAGATGATTGTAGTGCACAATCTGGGGCACAAAAAACGAGGGCACCCGGCTGGCTCCAAGCGCAGGGCCCCACGAGGCTGCGGGGCAGAAACACTTCGGCAGGTGGATGGGGTTTGTCAGGGGCACAGGGTAGCGGCGTCTTTTCTCCGTGCCATGGGGCAGCGTTTTGGCATCCACGTGGACTTTTAAAATCAGCCTCGGTTCTGCCAAGGTACAAGCACGTGGGAGGGTGTGCCAGGCTGCAGCTGCAACTTCACCCTCGCTCAGAAGGGGCCGCGTTCCCGAGGGTGGGGATGGAAAGCGGGGCCCGCGGTTGGGCGGTGCGTGTGTTTTAAATTACTACTTTTAAAAGAATATATTTATTTTTACTCCCTCCTGAAGACAGGGGCGGGCTTTTTTCCCCTCAAGACCTTAAGATCCCCCCACGGCCGCCCTTTCCCCCCGCCCCCAGCCGGGGGAGGCGGCGGCCGCCGCACCTGGCGCCCTCTGCCCGGGGAGGAGCCGCCCCGGCCCCGACGGCCCGACCGCCGAGCAGGTGGGCGCGGAGGGGGTGCAGCTTTGCGGCTGCCGGGCTCGGGGGTCCC